>OY720441.1:28813807-29514817 GCA_963082915.1 Dolichopus griseipennis | reverse complement strand
ATTACAGGATTTTAAAAATTTTGGTAAACTGTTACATAGCCGGTACAGTTTAGTCAAATACCTACACGATTTTAAATTTGAATATATTTACAGATTAAACACATTTTGTCCAAATTGGAAACTGCCTTAAGATCAAGGACTTTAAAAATAAAAAAATTAGAATTATATGAATTTATTTTTAAAAAATAACACCTTTATTTTCTGCATCAGAACAATTTTACAATTATTACAATTTTTTAATATATTTTTTTTTTTTGTATTACAATTTTCGTTTTACAAATTTTACATTATTCTTTTTATTAAAATGTATTTTTCAAAAAAATTCTAAATAGTGTTTTATAATTTGGTATAATTCTTTTTTTTTTATAAAATACAAATTAAAATAAGAGCACATTTTGTTCAATTATTTTTATATTTAATTTATTTTATTTTTATTTTTTGGTATACGCATCAAAGTGATGGTTACTATATTTTACAATTAACACATAATTCGTTTTTTTTTTTATATTATTCTTATATAATATTTTATTTTATTTATGTATGATTATTTATAAAAATATTTGTTTTTGTTTCTTTAAATTTTTTTCTCAATATTTTATAAAAATTTTCAATATCTATTAAAATATTCATTTACTATGCAACATTTAAACTGATCTGAATATGTACTGAGCTACAACTAATCGTAATAAATTGTTATAATTTAATTAAATATTAACTGAATTCTATGTTTGTTAAGGGATTTAAACAGTGACTTAAAAAAATTCACCATCATTCTAATTTGTATATATATATATATTGTTTTAATATTATATGTGTTTATAGAAAAAATGAACTTAATGTTTGATATGAAATTAAAATCATAATATTTAGATTAAACAAAATGTTTTATTTAAGATTTAAGTATAATATATCTGCGTTAAAATTCTAATTTATTATGTTTAAAATGTAAAATTTAAAAAAATTTTTCAATTTAACAAAAAATTTAATCAAATCAAGATTACTTCTAATTAAGTTCTACTTTAAATACCCCTATTGTCTAAATTTAGCAATTTCAAGATCATATAAGATTATTTATAAAAACTAATTTATTGATAGTACTACTTAAATTTAGAACATTCTTCTAATCTGATCCTATCCAACAAAAATGGTTAATTTTACAATTTTTACAATACTTTAAACTTTTTAATTAAATTGCAAGTGGTAATAATAGTACAACTCTGATTTCAGATCAGTTTAAATGTAAAAATTGTACCATTTGGTTTCTTTCAATATTGATCCATTTAAATGTTATTATTTAAAAAGTTTACAATTTTTAAAAAAGTTGAAAAAATAATGTTATTAATTATTTTCAATAAAATATTATATATATTAATTAATTATTAATTTTTTTAATCATTTGGTCTGTTGACAACTTAACATATATTCATATAAATAAAATTCATAATAAATTTTTATTTTTTTTTGATTAATTTGTATTTTAATTTTTCCATTATTTATTTATTTCAAAAAAATCCTTAAAAACATTTAATAGCTCTTTAAGAATAAATATTATTAATTATGACATCATAAATCACATTGAAAATATTAGTAATATTAAATATATATTTATATTAAATTATATAAAAACCAGGACTCGAATATTGTCTATGGTGTTAAAACAAAATATTATTAGAAATTTTATATCAGATTTATTTTACAAAATATTGGTCGCATTCAATAGCATCTAACGCTACATTTTATTGTGCTGAACGATTTTCAGCAATATTAAATTTGACACCTTAATTTGGAGTGACTTTTGGTATATTTTAATTTTATTTATAAATTACTTTAATTATGGACACAATAGAGAATTTCTAGGGCATTCATAAACATTTCAATAATTATATTTCTATCCCAAATTATTTTTTCTATTTTCTATTTTTTCTATTTAAATTCTAATTTTTAAAATTAATCAAATTCGTTTTTTTTTTTCAATCTTATTTTTTTTTATCAATTTATATTTTTAATTTTAAAAGAAATGCTGCACTTCAAAAAATTCTCAGAAAATTTTGTAAACAAACACTATTAACATTAAAATGTAAACACATAAACAATCAATTAAAATACGTATTCGCTACACAATTTAGCATTAAATGTTGCAAAATTAATCTAGCACTGTTGAGCGCTGGACTTTTTTTGCAGCGCTAGATGCCTGAATGCAACCATTGTGTTTCCTTTTTATTTAATTTACAAAATTAAAAATTATAAATATTAAAAAAAAAAAAAAAATTTAACTGCAATAGTAATTAATTTTTTTTAATACAATTATTTTATCACAGATTTTTGCAGTTTTTTTTTTTGCATTAATTTTCGTAATTTTTTTCATTGTAAGACACTTTATTTTTTTTATTTGTTTTATTTATTGTTTTCATTAAATTAATTTTTAATTAAATAAATAAAATAAGTTTTTTAGAAATTTTTACTTTCATAATCATCAAAATTCAAAAAAATTAATTGAAAAAAATTATAAAAAAATTCAGTTTTTAAAATTTGGTCTTAGTTTTATTTTTAAAGAATTGCTAATAAGTTAGGGATATTTTTAACTTAAATATTTTAAATAGTTGATAATTGATAAATTAAATTTTAATCAATGAATTAATGCGAATTGTTAGATGAACAATAAAAGTCACTTAACACTGTGTGAATTTGTCCCAAAAATTAAAGCTTAAAAAGAAACTCTCTTTATTCAATTAAGTTGAGAACTGAGATTATAAAATTTTGACATTTCAATTTTGGGATTAGAATTAAAAAAATTAATACATATAATCAGGGCTGTCACTGTAAATCGATTGAGCTAAAAATAAATCTTACTTGCTAAATAAACTTTTTTTATGTTATAAAATTTTATAAAAGTTGTAAAATTTGTGTAATTTTAAAAATCTTAGAACATTTTTTAATTACCTTTAAATTTTATTAGGAAAAAATCCGAATCAGATAAATGAAGTAGATAAGTTTTGATATTTAAATATCGACGATTTTTTTTAAAATTAGCCTATACAAATACAAAAAAAAAGTGACAGCTCTGCATATCAACATGTAAACGTCAAAATTGGAAAAGAATTGAAGACCATTAGAAAACTTTAAAATTAATATTTAATTTGAATAAATAGTTACAAAATTATTTCCCGATCCATTTTTAAGTTTAAATTATTTTTAATCAAATGAAATTACTTTTATTTTGACAGTTCTTTCTGTATTTTGACAACTCTCGCTTGATACGCCAAAATAAACTAAATCGATTAGAGCAGAAATTATTGATTTAACTTTTTGTCAATTTAATTATCAATTATGTTTTAAGTGTTTTGATTAGTTTAAGATTATTGTAATGAATAAATAAAATAAATCGATTTTTTAAAATTGGATGAAATTGAAATCATGGACAATAAAAAGCTTAATTTGAATGAAGTAGTAAATAAATTATAATTAACTCTTAAAGTTCTATTCGTTATACCATTTGTAGTATAAAAAAATTTTTATCGAATAACACCAGTGGTTATAATTTATAAGGTATATTAGTGCGACAATTTATAAACTTATAAATTATAAGCAAAATGATTATAATAATGATAAAAACACAGGGTGTCTGCTACTCAGATGTCAAACTTCTATATATTATACAGGGGCGAAGATATAATTGTTATTTCTGTAAAAAGGTAACGAAATTGCTTTGAAAATCAGTATCTTGAAAACCTTTAATAGATAAATAGATCTCTCCCTGAGTTCAACATCCTGTATATGGATGAACTTAGAAAGTTTGTAAAAATGTACAAACTATTGTAGCTTGCGTATAAGTAATGTGCTATAAAGATTACACAATCTTGATGTTTATTTTAACAAATTCTTTTAAAATGCTTTATTGATCTACTGGTATCAATTCTTATTTATTAATTAACAATTTGTATCAATTTGTAATTATCTCTCGCTAACTAAGTCGAACTCCTATGAAAGCCACATTCACACCATATGGAAATGACTTGAAATAGTTACGGATTAAAGGAATTAATTAATGGATAGACTAATATTTAAAAAATACTTTTGCAAAGCATTAAGCTATTAATTAAATTTAAAATAATAATTTTTTCTAGCCAATATTTGTAAAAAAAAAATGTTAAGAAAAAAACTAATGATATTAATTCAGTATCATATGTATTTATTTGGTAAATAATGATAAAAACTCTCAAAGTTTAAAGTTATGAAAATGCTTAAGCGTTATAAAGTTTTGGAGCTAAAAATATGCATGTGAATAGTTAAAAAAAAAAACTAAAAATTAGATTAAATTAAATTACCAATAATTGGATTAATACTTTAATTAATATATAATAACAAAAACTTAAAATTAATACAAAAATTATAAATAATGCAATTCAATTCAAAATTCTACATAACCTTTATTTAAATATTTTTAACACACTATTAAAATAATTTATAAAGTGTGTAAAATACAACTAAGTAATTTCAAATGATACAAATACAATTTACGATCATGAAAATGTTTTATAATTTATAATGGGCCTTATCGTGGGTGTCAATTATCAGTAGTCATTTATCACAATTTGTGATAGCTTTGAAAAATTTTTTATTTAAAACTTTTTTTATTAACCTTATCGTGAGTACCAAATACATGAAAAATTTCATATCTAATGTGAATTTAATCAAATGTCAACTGATATTTTGGTATCGCAAATATTCAAATATGTGACATTTATCAAATAATTTATTCAATAGATAATGCGATAACTGAAAAGTTGTTAAAAGCGAATGTTAGAACTAAAGAATTTAAGAAAGAAAAGAAACTCATTGAAAGATAAAATTAGTATTAAAAGTGCAAATACTAAATTAAGAAATGCAAAATCAACTAACCATTTACCAAATCAAATCGTAGCATTTTTTTATTTTATTTACACGAAGTTGAATTTTTGGTTTTATTTATATAAAGCCGAATATTAATTTTTTTTTAATATGAAGTTGAATGTATTTTTTAAAGTATTTTGATTTTAAATAAAAAATTCAAAAAAAACTTAATGTCAATTAATCACAATTCGCAATAGCAAAATTTATAAAAAAAACATCACGATACTGTTTATGATAAATTTTATCAATTATCACATATGTGATAACTGACACACACAATTAGGCCCAATATAATATTTGGTGATTTTAAAGTATATTTTAATTAAATAATAAAAGAAAATAGAAATTTTTTTAAAATTAAATTATATTAAAATTTATTTAATTTTAATTACTTTCAATTTTTTAGATTCTTTTAATATTTTAGTTTTTTTTTTTGAAACTGCATTTATTATTATTTAAATCTGTATTTTTTATTTATGTAATAAAATTTCATTAAAATATTGATTAAATATATATATATATAGCTATTTATAAAACATCTACAATTAATTATTTTTTTGATTTTCATTTATTTTAATTACAAAAATAAGTTTTCAATTTTCTTATCATAGCATAGCTTTGTTTTTTTGTGAATTAATTTTAAATAATTTTTAAATTTTATTTAAAAATTATAATTTTTGATTATTTTGATTATTTTTTCAAAAAAATGGTTTTAAGTAAAAGCTAAAAAACAAAATGAATATTGAATAAATTGTTTATAAAAGCATTTCATCATCTGAATCTTCATTGGGAACATTTTGTAATAATAAATTTGCTGCATCTTCATGGCGTACCTTAAAAACAGAAAAACAAATACAAAAATAAAAATATTAATTAAATATTAAATTTAAAAAAGAAATTTTTTTTTTAATTTTAAAAAATTTTATTTAATATTAAATATATATAAAATTAAAGAAATTAACAGATACATATACAATTAAAACAAAATAATGGTGCAATTTTGAAAAAAGATTTATTTTTAAGTAACGGATATAAATTAAAAATGTGAATATCTTAAGCAATTTATGTTTTCATTAACCAAGATTATTCAATAATTAAGATTTGGTAATACAACCTTTAGATACCTGTTTGATAATTAATTAATTACCGAATCATTTTTTAATTATATGTTAATAAAGGATTGGATTGGATGATCAAAATTAAGCAAAGGTATATGGAAGAATTCTAAATTTGTAATGTTATTTGAACTTATTACTCTGTCTGAACCCTGTCTCTATCTGAACCCTGCCTGTATCTGAACATAAATATTTGGAAAACTTTTGATTTGCTTGCAAATTGAGTTAGATTTTATCATTATCAATACAATAATTCATTTTAAATAACTGCTAAATTACAATTTTGCATTTGATTCAATATTTGAATTGGAGGCAACACACTTCTAAATTTTGAGTTCTTGAAACAGTGATTTTCAAATAATAAAGTTCAAAAACTCTTATAAAAAAAAGTTTTAAGATTTTTAAATGACCATCAGAACTAATTTTTATGAAGTAAAAGGTTTTGTTGTAAAACTCACATTAAAACTATCAAATCTTTAATAATTTTATGTTGTCATGAAGACAAATACAAAAATTTCAATTTAACAAGTACAATTCGATTAAATGCGAAAATAAAATATTCAAATGAAACAATTCAGAAAATCATTTAAAGTTATAATATGAATAATATTTTTAACTAACATGAGCAGCATATATACTTAATATTAGTTTCCAACATATGAAAAAATGTTGGAAACTAAAAAATTACGTTTTCCCAAAATCTCGTTTTAGAAAATCTCGTTTAGAAAATCTCGTTTTACAAAATCTTGTTTTTAGAAAGTCCCTTTTTTTATATTCTGGAAAAAGCTGATAATTCTGGTTTTGTAACCAACTCAAAAATCCTTAAAAACCAGATTTTTCAATTAAAAAAGATTTTCTTAAAAAGCGAGATTTTTATAATAAATAATTCTGATTTTAATTCAATTCTAAAATTTTAAAAAAACGCGATTTTCTAACAGAGATTTTTAAAAAAACGCGAGATTTTAAAAATGACATTTAAAAAAAAAGCATTTAATAAATCGAGATTACGTGACGCTACCACTTCAAATCTATGAAAGGATTTAACCTTAACGTGTTACACCATACGATGAATATAAATATAACCACATATAGCTTTAACAGGTATTTTATGGATAATGGAAGAAACATTACAACAATCTCTAAATTAAAGTGTTTGCACTAAACTCTTGAATAATCTTGGTTAAATTGATCAATTCAAGTGTAAGAGTGCGTTTATGTTGTTGCTGCGATAAATAATAAGAGCTTCGATAGGAACATAGCGTAGAAAATTTATATTGATGATCCAAGCGATGTTCCAATATAAAAACCTCCATTTAAATCATAAATATAGTTTCCGTACGCTATGTTCATATCGACGCTTTTATCACTTATCGCAACTCCAATATAAACGCTCCCTTAGTTAAAAATAAATTAAATGAAAATTTAAAAATAAAATTATGTTTGGTTTTGCACTTTTTATAAAATTTTGAACTTAAAAATAGAATATTTAGTTAATTGTTTTGTTTTATTTTTTTTTTTTTTTCTAATTAAAATGAAATTCTAATAGTTTTATTTTGAACGTGCAAAAATAAGAAAATTTTTGTATTTAAAATAAGTTGCAAATTTAATTTAAATGTTTTAAAGATATGTTTTATAAAAAAATATTATAAAAAATTTCATACCCATATTTTTATTTTTTTTTTTTGTTTTGTATTTTTTTTTTCATTTTTTCTTTTTTTGATATTTAGTTTTTTTTCTTTTTTATAACACATATTTTATATTTTATTTAATTATTTTATTTTATTCAAATTGTTCTTTCACATATGAAATTCCAATTCCTAAAACAATTCATGTTCGGTTTGTTTATAAAAAAAATTAAAAAAAAAATTTTTTTAAAAAGAATTAAAATTCCATTTTAATTTGAATTTTATTATTTAAAAAAAAAAAAAAAAAATTAGAAATTCAATTATTAAATAGTATATAATTAAACAAAATATAAAATCAATTAAATTAAATTTATAAAAATAAAATCAAAATCTCTTATATATATAAATTTAATTAGTTTTTATTTTAATTTTTTTTTTGTTTTGAAAAGATTTAAAAATTATGAAAAATGATGTCAAAAATAACGAATATTGTCAGGTTTATAGGTAGGTATCCATGACAACACATAATTAATATTCTGAATAAATTATATATCAAATTTAATTCGAGCTAAATCGTGAAAAGAGCTAAATAGTGTATATAGTAATAGGAACATATTATACCTTAGTCAATGATTCTATATAACTAACCAATAAGCGCAGGGATGTTCAAAGGACTACTAGAGTATCTGAAACACTTAACACTAGCAGTATTTAGTGATGATAATCAATCAATTAACGCCATAAAATATGAACTATGCACTATACAGTTGAAGTTATCCATTTTGTACCAAGCTATGAAACAAGGCCATTAATCCGCTTCAAGCTATGAAATAAAGCTTCAGAGTATGATATCTCTATTAATTTAATTTTCGATATTCTGGAGTGATCTCGGAGTTGGATTCAAAAATAAAGGCCCTTTTTCCAAAATTTTCAATCCAATTTTAAAAATTGTCCTACTTGAGAACCTCAACTGCACTTAAATAAAATGAAGGAATATGGGAATACAGTGCTTTTAAATACTATTTCCAAATTCTTCTCAATTTAAAACCTTTCATATTCAAAAGTATTTGCAATAAAATTTCGAGGTGTAATGTCTTATTAAATATGAAATGAAACTCGGAGCCATTTTTTCTTATTTACCAATGATAAATAACACTCAAGAGTCTCTATTTCGTTTGCACAACTCCTTGTAAATGACTCTATTTCGCTTTGCACAATTGTAAAAAACAAGTCAAATGCAGAATAAATCTATTTCTTATTCAAATAAATTATGAAATTTTTTTTTAAAAAATTTCTAAAATTTAAAATTTTTGTAGAAGTACAAAAGTCAGAATTTATTAAAAGTTAAGATGAAGTCCAAAATTTCAAATTCAAGAAAATCTAAATCACCTAATATGGCTAAACAAACTAATTATTATAACATTAATAACACTTAATTTTTAAAATATTATTATGCTTAAAATTCTTACAAAATAATTACAATTATTTTTTTATCTTAAAAATAAAGTATTAAAATTTTTGAAGTATATTTAAATTCAGTACATTTCTTTGAATTATTTTTGTAATTATTTCATTTATTTAGTCCTAATTCGTATTTTATCTTTGGTCACTTCTGTTCCAAAATATTTTATTAAAACGATAAATCCCAAAATACTATTATAGAATACAAATTTACTTTAATATTTGATAATTTGACTCTGATACAACTATTGTATGAAAGTAATTACAAATTACATGAAATACACTTTAGAAAATTTTTTAAATCCATATACGAATAATTCCTATAGTATTGTCATTTTTCAAATTGGATTCGTTTATATTTAATGTAATGCTCTTAACAATAAATGTTTTATTTAGCTAGATAATTAATATGAAAATTATGAATTTTTATGCACATTTTAATAGTGCTCGAAAAACCTCGTATTTTAATACCCATGTCATATTTTTTAAAACTTTATTGAATTATTATTTTGATTCAAAGACTTGAACTTAAACAAAATCCCTAATCGAATCTATTAAAATTTTTCAGATCGAATTTGGATTTGATTTTTCTTTGGTTTGCAGCCCTGATTTAAATATTTTTAAAAAGCTTCTACATTGTATGCAACAAAAGTATGGATCCTTTGTTCAAATTAACTTAAACTAGCCACAAACCGATCCGAATATTACTCAAAAACGAGGACAAGTTTAGTAGAGTAGAATATGTTAACTTTAAATTTTAGAATGCCAGCTCCTTTAGTTCTTGAATTATCGTGCGGACACGGACGATTCAATTGTGATTCTGACGAAAATACACAGCTAAAACGATTTATTTTTCGATTCTAATCCAATCCATACCTCTGAGTCAATATCTACTCGACCCCCTCCTTCTCTACGTCACAAACGTAATGTCAAATTTGGTATACCCATTTGACCTGTAGTCATGGATCAACCTGAACCCAAACATACAATATATCCAACTTTTAATCAACAAATTAAAAAAATATGAATTAAAACTTTGTATGCGAAACTGTTTGCAGCTAATCATAGCAGTTTTGTCCAACAATCTCATGTAATATTAAAATGCAAAAAAAAAAATTAATTTTAAGTCTAACAAGATTTCTCTTTATCCCAATGCGTGTGCCCATGACCACAACAAATTTTTTATTTAAATTGAATTTTAAATCTAATATTAAACACGTTCTACATTTTTAAATACCCATAGACTTTCACTAAATCCTCCGCACAAAAAAACCTAGATAAATATTTCAAGTTTATCTTAATCTGAATTAAAAATTTTAAAAAAACTAAAATCCCTGCTAAATTACTTTCAAAATTAAAAAAAAAAAAAAGAACTAAAAAAAAAAAAACTAAAATAAAAAAGATTAAAAATTTTAACTTACCCGACTATATTGTACACCATTATTTGAATTTCTTGTTAGTACACCACGTACTTTATTCCGAATATTTTCATTTCGTAATAAAACTAAAACACATCCAATAAATAAAGCGAAACAGAATAAAAATGTTACAATTATTCCTGTTGTTGTTTTTGTTGTTGTTGTAAAATGTTGTCATATGTTGCACAATGATAAAAAAAAATAATAGTAATAGCATTTACCACATATTGTATAGCATCAGTACATCAGCAGCAACACAGCGGGCGTTATCACGTAAAACAAAGCGAAAAAAAAACATATTTTTAATAAAAACGCACGTAGACCGAATTATCGTTGAAAAAATAGAAAGAGATAGAAAATAAGAAGAAAAAAAAAAAAAATTAATTATGTTTTCTATTCAACATCATCATTGTATTAAAGTATAAAATATGAAATATATACTAGATAATGAAAACAGGCATATGATATGTATGTATTTAAGTTAGAGATATGTCTTTACATGATTATGTCATGTGTGTGCGCCTTTCAAAATCCTTACGGGAAAAAATATGTTTTTTTTTTTTGTCTCCTACATAACATTTTAAATTTTTTGTAAAAACTATGTTAGTTTATGTACATGTTCGCCTCTAAGTCTCTTATCAAACTACAATATAAAGATTAGCGGTAGCACATATACATAACCATATATATACATATACACAAGCATATATATACATATATAGAATAGAACAAGATAGAAGAATTAAAAACAAAAAACACAATGTATTACCTGAAGCTGACATAGATCCAGAATCAGTATTTTTATTATTATCATTTGTTGTTGTTTTATTTGTTGTTGTTGTTGTTGCTGTTGTTGTTAGTGGTATTGGTTCAGGTTCAACTGATGATGAAGATTTTGTTGATAATTTTCCTGCTGTAGGTGTTGTTGATGTTCCAGCAGCAGGATCTATTGTTTTAGATGTTATTGAAGGAATTGTTGGTTTTACTGTAGCTGTTTCTGTTGTTGTTGTTTCTGTATTTTTTGGATTTTGTGCTGTTATTGTTGTTGTTTTAATTGTTAATGGTGGTGTTATTTCACCGTTATTATTATTATTGTTGGTTAATATTCCAAGGAATGGACATATTTCTGGTGTATTTTGTGTAATTACCAATGAACAATTATTACCCTAAATATTAAAAAAAAAAGAAAAATAAAAAATAAATATTAATTAGAACAATTTTAGTAATGTAAAAATAAAATTTATTATATACTGATGTGTATAATTTATGTAATTTATGTAATAATGAATTAAATTATATTTATTTTGATTTGATTTACAAGGGAACAGTGTTTAACCTTAATTACAGAAGGCATATGTTATTAAAATAAAATACAATTGATTAAAATTATGTATCTTTTCTATTATATCAAATGTCAAAACACGTTCAACTTGGTTGGATAATAAGTCCGCGGATTTGAGAAGTTGTATCGTGAATGAGCAAGTTTTATAACAATTTTGGAGGTTGCGAAATTGGTTGGATGAATGTCAAAAAATTTTAATTTTTGTGAGCGGAGTCTTTGGTTTACAATTGGCGTTTTAATGTGTATTTGCAAATGGCAAGTTGTACTACTTAAATGTAATTTTATTTTCCTTCTTTAGTTATATTTTGAATTTTGACAACTAAAGAAGGTACGTTCAAATATTTTGATTTGCAAGAATAATAAAATTATAAAGTATATTATTACAAAGAATTAAGTAAATAATTTGAAATAATTATAAAATTAAGTCAGAAAAATATTTTAACATATAAATAAATATCTGAACGATAGCTCAGTGGTAAAATGGTTGCTTTTCAATCGAAAAATTTCGGGTTAAAATCCTGGTCGGATCATATCTAATAAAAAAAAAATAGTGAATAATAAAATAATTTAATAAGAAATCCAAATTTCAAATAGGCAAAGGACTATTATAATATCAGACAATATTTACTATTGTCTGGTACTACAAATAAATAAATAAATATTAAATATTATTATAAATATAAATATTCATTTTCAAATTGTGACACACTTTTGACATTTAACATATTTTTAAAAACTAGCTAAAAATTTTTAAATTATGATCGAATGATATATCAACTTGTACAACCAAATCCGACGTGTACTGGCAGCATAATAAATTGTAAACGCGATATATTTAAGTTAATCACATCAGATTTAAGGTATTACGTCTAGATATGCTATTGCGTTTTGTACTGCTTGTGTGACATTTAAAAGTCATATTTTGACATCGCTTATCACTTTGTCTGAATTATTACGAAAATAATCTATAAGAATTAAGACTCGAAATGTGAATAAAACTTTAACTAAATGAATAAAGTAAAACCAATTATTCGAAAAATAATTCAACAACCACGTTTAATAGTTCTGGTCTGACATACTTCAAAAATACAGAACTGCCAACAATATAAACAAACATTATTTACAGTGCTTGTTGGTATTCTATTTAGGGTTTTAAAAATTAAAATCACATTTTCTCCAAACATTTTTTAAACTTCAAGCTGTTTTTGTATATTTATAAACCAAATGATTTTAAATTCATAGAAATTTTTATTCTCTCAAGCATTAAATAAAAAATAAAATTAGAAATTTGAATAACAAAGCTAGCGATGAATAAAAAATATCCTTTAATATAAATACAAAAAAAAAAAAAAAGAAAGTATCATTATCCTTTATCCTTTTTTAAAGTGTTCTTGACTTATAATCGAACAAAAATCCAACAATAATAATATATACATATATCCTTTTTATTATTGTATTGTCATAATATTTAAAAAAAAATAAATTTTATTTTACCATTATTAAATCCTTTAAAATACTTTAATCCTTTTTAATTCTTTGTCATTATATTCTTTTTAAAAATTTAATATATTTATTTTTTTATATAATACAATATAAAGTATTATATAAAACATATCCTGTGTATGTGAAATTGTTTGGAAAAGTAAAGTTTTTTTTTTTTTTTTGGAATTTGATATGTCAAAGCAAGCATAAAAACTCTTAAAAATTTAAAAAAAGAAATACAACAACCAAACTAACAAAATTATATTTAAATTCTTTTAAAAATGATAATAATAATAATTTAATATTAAATTTGAAAAGACAACCGCACCACTAACGGCTGACAACGCAAAAGTAACTTGATATTGCGTTCCAAACATACAATCGCGACAAACTATTCGCTAATCGCTAATACTGTTTTTGACACATTCGCAAATCGCTACAACGGTTTTTGACTTGTTCACAAATTTATTTAAAATTGTATAATAGATATCTTGATATCTTAATAAGAAGCAGAAAGGGGGAAAAAAAGATTTGTTGTTTTAAGTTTTAGAGAAATAAAAACGAATTGGGTCTGCAACAATAGATAGCGAGCGGTTATTTTAGGAGCATATAAATTTACACTAACTTGTAGCTTTTCTATGTATGGCCACGTATATGCAAACCAACATATTTAAATTTTTTTCTAAAAAATAGGGTCTAATAAAGTTGTTTTCCGAAGCCTAAAATTTCGTCAGTCGCTTTAATTGTGTTTCTATTACAAACATATGAACATAAAAAATCGGTTCTTTCTATACATTGTGTATTATTTCTATATCTTTAAATAATAGTTCTTAAAAATATTTCACTTTAAGCCTTTATAATCTCAGACTGAAAAACTGAAAAGTAATGTTTGATAATGGAGGCCTCGTTGGGTTAGTGGATAAGAATTTGGCTTACTAAATTCGCGTTCCATAACAGATTATAAAATTTTTAATTGAAAAAAAATATATTGAAAAATAATTTTTCTTTACAAATCTCCTTGGTTACGAAATATAATTTAAATATACAAGTACATAATATAAACAATATTGGTAATATTACTTAGAAATTAATAAAAAGTATTGAAAGGTGATGCACAACAGTCAAAAGTCGCAAGGTGTACGTGCTATACAACGGCACATCCTATCCCCCCTAGCAAATAAAATCAGTTTGTAAATGCTTATACATATTTCATTAAAACCTATTTTTTATTTTTTGGCTTATTTAAATCCATTTTTATCGAAATAAAATTAAATAATAATTAAAGACTTGTAAAGGTCCCATATAACTTCTAAAGTTTAGAAAATAGGGCCCCTTTCCATACAAAATTTTGTTCGTTTTAAAATGTCTAATCACCCCCTTTCAAGAGAGCTCATCAAGCCGGAAATACCATGTATATATTATAAGATATACTTCTTCATACGATACCCTTTCAGTTTAATAGACACTTTAGTTGAACCGGATAAATATATCAATAACACGATATCAATAATTCCATTGCAAAGTAAAAGTCAATCCGCAGTATATCTTAAAACTCTTTAACAAAATATTTAAAATTTTTTATAAAAAAATTTTTGTAACACAATAAAATTGTGAACTTAAAATGTTTTTTAAAGTTAAAAATGCTGATTAATTATTTAACACTAATTTTTAAGTTATTTTTAAAAAAAAAACTTATAAAAACTTCCTTAACTTATAATGAAAAAAAAAAACCAAACTTTGGAACTTTAACAAAAAGAATATAATAAACCATGTCTAGAATTTTTTCTAAGTGTATATCTAAATGTATGAAAAAACAACAACAATTGCAAAATGCTAAACATTCTTTTCAAAATTTTCCAGTCATGGAAAAAACAAAAACTTAAAAACAATAATAATAAAAAAAAGTTTTTACTGCATTAACATTTTCTCGTAAATTAAAGTAAATGTCATGATTATTTTTAATTATAGTTTTTCTATTTATGCCAAAACTCTTCACATAATTCTACACAAAAAAAAAATTAAAGACAAAATTAAGCATAAAACTATAAAACAACTTTGTTTTTCAATTTACATTTAAAATGACATTCCACTTTTTTGGAAAATGTTTTTTAAATTTTGTTATTCAAGAATTGAAATATGTTGACCGAAAACTAAGTTTTGACCAATTATAGATTCCCAACTTCTCTTAACACGGTACTTGAACGTCGAAATAGTAGTACGAAATAGTAAGTAAAATTCAAGTACCAGTACAATTACCAGTACCATTTTACCAGTACAAAGAATCAAGTAATTATTTGATAAATCCTTAAAAGTAATTAAAACTGGATTACAATTGGATTTTAATTACTTTTGTCATTATTTTTTCAATTCAATTACTTTTGTCATTATTTTTTAAATTTAATTACTTTTGTAATAATTAAATACCAAAAAAATACGATATTGTCATAACTTAAAAAATTTAAGATCACACTAAATAAATCAATCAAACAAAATCATATATTTTTTAAAAATACTTGATTATATTTTAAAGCAGTAATTTATCAAAAATAATTACAAAAGTAATTGAAAACCAAATTTAATTACTTTCTAGAAATTATCAAGTAAATACTTAATTATTTTTACTGGTAATTAAATTTTTAAAGTATTTAATGGTACTTAACACAGTATTTAAGTACCATTTTAATTATTACCTTACAGTTTTATATAAAGGCTAAAATTACTCTTACACAAAACAATATTTAAACTATAAAACAAAACTAGAAAATCATAAGGGTAAGTATTTCAAACATCGACCATAGATAATGCTAGACAATAGGTAAACTGCATAAATTTGAGCTAAAATTCAAATTATGCTTCTTCGAAAAAATTTCTATAGGCTCAAGCTAAGTTTTAGTATGGTAAAAGTTAAACCAATGATTTCCAATTGTCTATTTCTTCTTTTCCAATTGAGTCGACATTTTGTAATTGCGAATCCTATTTGAGTTCAAGCTCAGTTTTATACATTCAAACCTTATACATGTTTCACAAACATTTCATTATTTTTAAACAATTACTAGCATTTTTTTTACTTATTAAATATGAATTTTATATTTTATTCAAGCTAAATAATTAATGCTGTCCCATTAAAATAACATTTCATCTCATTTTAATAATAGCCCTAAACGTTATGGCCTTGTTTCACAGGGTTTTGTAAAATATAAAAAAAAACAATCCTTTATAAAACATAATTTCCTTTTTCAGTTTTTTGTTATTCTTTTTCCACCACACTTTTCCGAATAAAACTTTCGGTTTTGTGTTTATTTTGTGACTTTCTATTCAACTTGGAACCAGTCAGTGTAATAATTATAAATTTTTTTCTGAAAGTTGGTGTGAGAATGATGATGGTTTGAAATAAAAAAAAAACACAATGCCTAAATGCAACCTACAAAAGAAACAGCAGCAACAACATCAAGATAAAAACAAAAGGTGTGATGAACGTCAAATAGGTAAAACCGCTGCAATGAACCCATCTGCATTATCCTGGCTTGTTGTCACACTGAAAAGAATTCTCCGTTATTTTTTTTTTGTATAATTTTCTTCCTTTCTAAATTTTTTATTCCATTTATTCTTTTCTCTTCATGATTTTTTTTTTTTTTTTTTTTTAAATGAGGGCATGTGAGGGCACATTAAGGTCTATATGCAATATATCTTTTGACAAAACAGTTGAACTGTTTTTTATTTTTAGTCTGAATATACAAAATAAAAAAAATTAAAAAAATTAAAATCCAAAGGAAACAGTGTGGAAAATTTAAGTAATGACAGAAGAAATAATTAGCAAAATTTATGAGTTCATAAACCTGCATATGAGTTGTCATTGTAAGGACGAAAAACTGTTTCGCACATTTAAATAAATGAGGAATTTTCTTTTAAATGAATATGGGTAATTGCAATTATAAATTCTAAGAACCGTTTTTTATGAAAACTTATTCGATTTAAAAGTTATCATTTATAATGTTTTGTATAAGTCTACCGAGGTTTATTTTAATTGTCTAATATTAATCTGCATCATTTGATTAAAAAAAGTTTTAAATGGTATTATCTATATGGTAAATATAATTTTATCAATTGATCCGATCCGATCCGACGTGGTTAGGACTTCGGCCTTTTAAATAGAGGGTCTCGGGTTCAAACTCCAGTGCTTGAAAGGCTACAGAAAACAAGTACAGTGCTTGAAACGCCACAATAAGTCCGATGAAGCTGTCCTATTAAAAATGGACAAGGAATAATTTGATAATATATGTATTGGTCATACATTTCCAATATTTTGAAGTTAAATCGAGGTTTATTTGTACAAAATATATAAAACCGATAGCATGAAAATCAATAATTTTAGACAACTGAAAAACAAATCAAGATCAGGAAATTGAAAGTATTGAAAAATCGCTTTAATTTGAAATAGCATTAAAATGTTCTAACATAATTAAAATGACTGTAAAATTTGATCTGTAAAGTACTTTGAGATTCCTTTAATTTAAAGGATTAATCCCTTGGATTTCTACTCTTGGAAAGACTAACAACAACAACAGCTAACCGTAATATGCGTTAAAGTTAGAATCATCATCATACTGGACTTAATTTTTTTTTAATTCCAAAACCCCAAAAACAAAAAACCAATGATTGTCAATTTGCTATTTTTTCTTTTCCATATGAGACTTGAAGTCTTGACATTTTGTAACTCTGCGAACCCAAAATGTAATTTAACAAAAAATCGAATTAAATTTTCACACTATCAATTTTTTATAATGAAAATGAAATAAAAATAATGTTCTGTCCTTTATTTATTTTATCAACCGCTATATATGTGATATAAAAAGCGCTAAGTTTTGCTTTTGCGCCCAATATTGAAACTATTTTAATTAATTGGAGGTTTTTGGAAATATGCAATAATTCGGTCCCCAGGAAACCTTGTCCGCCTGTGTGTGTGTGTGTGTGTGTGTGTGTGTGTAGATGTCTGTAACCACATGTACACCATAAACGGCTTTGTAAAATATTTTCAAACTTCATATCTTATTATATTTGTATACTAATACCTCATCATAAATGGATGAATAAGCTTTTGGAGAAAATTGAGCAATCTCAAGGAGTATTTCTTGACACTTTTCGTAATTTTTAGGTTTCTTGCAAATATTTTGTAAATCAATAATAGTATGAAAAAATTTATTAAATAAAAATTGTTACACAAATGAAGACCTGCAACTTTGCTAAAGAAGGCATTGCAAAATTTAAACTGAGAAAAAAAAGGAAATATAAACCGATGATAGGTAATAAAGATTTTGTGTTAATTTATTGGAACGTTTCAAAAGTCTTATTGAAAATTTTTAAGACGCAAGTGTAAGTAAAAACTTTTTGAAATGAATTTCATATTACGCTTTTCCTGTAATAGCAGTCGGTTTTGTGATGGACACAGCACGTCTTTTAAATATCGACTTGCCTACATAATAGTATATACAATTACTATACTTTCCATCATCATGTTAATCAATTTTACATCGAAAATCACATTTTATCATCAATAAATTCATCAAAATAGAACCATTATATTATATTTATATGTATATGTGTGTGTATCGTACACGCATTTAACTTCAATTAAACGGAATATTAACAGAATAATTGTATGCATTTTTAAGGCAAATGTCCCGTGTTTAAAATAGTAAATTCTTTTGATGTCTGACTACACTCCAACAGACACTATCATTTATATGTTATATTATATGTATATATTATATATTAAGTATATATACAAAAAAATATGTTTTATAACTTATTTAAATTTTCTTTTAATCATTGTGAACTTATACATGAATTTATTGATACAATTACAATCCTGAAACATTTACGAACACTGCGATATTAAATTTCATGGTAGTGAATTTATCGATCAAAATAATTAAATGATACTTTATTAAAATAACAAAAGATACTTATATTTAAAATTCAGAAAATTATTTGATTTTTGATAGGACTTCATTAAAATATAAACTTTAAAAATCGATTCCTCTCTATTTAAGGGATTATTAAATTTAATTACATAATTTAGAACGGATTATTCAAAAAAATTGTAAAGAAATAAATTTAAGTTGAAATATTGATGAATTTTTAATTTTTGAAAGGTGGAATTGAATAATTTAGTGGGGGGAAAAAGGCTCTTACAAAAATTTAAATATCAATTAAAGAAAGGAGAAAAAACTATTTTTCGAACGCTTTCGATATACTTATATCATCGAAAAATTGCTGCGGAAAATTTATTTGTTATTATTTTTTATACCCAAGCTAACAATTGGTCATGGGTTTATTAAAACTGCTCCTGTATTTGTTACTCAAAGATCTAAACATCGATATAGACCTAAGTGTATAGATCGGATCAGCATCGAAAAATAAATCGATATAGATATGTACGTCCGTTTCTCCGCTCGTTAATTTTAAAGACTTCTAAAAGTTTCTACAAGGATTCTAAAGCTTCTAAGAAAGAATTGATACATCTAAACATCGATCTAGATATAGACTCAAGTAAATGGATCGGATTAGCATCGAAAAATAAATCGATATAGCTATGTGTGTTTGTAAATACGTTTCCTCGCCCATTAACTTTAAAAGCTTCTACAAATTTCAAGAAGGATTCTAAAGCTTCTAAGGCTTCTTTTAAAACAAAGGCAATGAAAAAGTATTTTTTACCCAAACAGTTTTTTATAACTTTTAAAGCAGATACGGAATATGTGTTTATATTTTACATGCATAATATCCTCGGACTTTTAGATTTTAAATATTTAATTCGCCTTTGACTTGAAGAAACTGCGTCTCCAGATTTTACCCAACTATCTTAACAGAGAAAGTCCCCAATTTTTTAACTTAAACTAGTTCCATAATAAATACACTTTGTTATAAATTTGTAGTAAGTAAAAAATGAAGCGTAGTTATTAGATCTATCTACTATTCTGCATAGTCCATTATTCTAAATGTTCATTATGGAAACTAACTTTTTTTTCCCCTGGTTGAAGGTAAAGTATCAAATTCCGACAAGAATTACTATACGGAGTTCATTTGGGTAATGGTGGAATTTAACCAACTAAAACAAACCCCAACTAAGAAATTAAATTGGGGATAGGACTTGAGAAATATGGATTAAGTTTGGTAAAGGGAAAATCACTTTGAGGGATATGATGCTGATGCAAAGTTATAAATTAAATATTTAAAGATTCGTCTATTTTTAAAATTGTTATTTAAAGTCTAACTTTATCCTAACCAATCACGTACAGCTGCTCTTTGGGTGACTTTTAAGTGAAATTATTTGGTTGAGACTCACAATTGACCATTTTAAAGCAAACTATTTAAAATTTTAATAAATACTATTCAAATAAAGAATTTAAGAAAGAGTGAAATGATAAGATCATTCATGATTCCATATTTTATTTAAAATGGTTTTTAATATTTGTTTTTTTAACACTATAATATAATAAATTTTAACAACTTTCGGTTTTTTTTTCTGAGCTGGTTATTATAAGGATGGTTATTTCCGCGTCTTTAAATTTAATATGTTATCTCCCACTCTTTATATTTCTTTTTTTTTTTTGTATCTTTCTAAATTTAGTTATCACTTCATAATCTATATGGCATATCACATTATAATTTTTATGATTCTTTGTTGGTGTTTTTTTTTTTTAGATGTTTAACAATGATGAGTTGTTTTATACTTAACATCCCAGTACCATCCATTACGCCCATACATACATAATACACTTTTTTTCTCATTTCATATTTTTTTTTTTCTTTCTTTATTATATTTTTGTTTCATTTATTCTTTCTCTTTTCATTCATTCTCAGCAAAATCAACATGATGTTATTGAATCCTTTTACATCCTTAATATCCTTAATATGATTCATGACCAAAAAATTGTTTTTGTATATTCTCTGTGTTTGATATCAGAGTTTTGTGTTCGACATTGGTGCTATGAATTATTGGTTGTGCGGTTTTTAAAGTTCATCTGCATAATTTTAGTATTTTCTTTTGTTAAATTTTTATATTTATAAATATATATATATATATTTAATTTTTTTTTGGGAAATTTAAATTTCTTTGTTTTTTTTTTTTAATTTTTTTTCCGCTTTGTTAAATTTTTTTTATATTAAATTCATTATTTTATGGCGCACAAATAAAGTCTCTTTATTTTAATATTTGCTAAAAACAACGAGAGTTTGAAGCGGAGGATTGTAATAAGTCGGAACAAAATAAAATCGATTCATCTTTATAACCAAGAACATTGCAAATAGAGTCGAATTTCAAATTCTATCTTATTTCCTTAAAAAAAATAATAAAAAAATAAGGGGTTGACCCCAATTTAATATTCAGATACAAAATACCTTCAAGTTCTAAAGCTTTTGTAGTAAAGTTATCAATATAAGTAAAGGATTATCAATATATTCTGAAAAAGTCTTTCTTGTGTTTAAGAATTGGGTACAAAACTAGGGTATTCCCCTTTTCCAAAATATTTTTACGAGGTTTATTATTAGGGTTAGATTCAAGAGTTAGAGATATAAGAGTTAGATTCGAAATTAGCAGTCTTTTTTCCGTTTATTTACTGACTTTTCAGTCAGTCTTTTTTCCGATTTATTTATTTACTGACTCTTCAGCCCCGCCTTTATTTCCTGTTTTTTTAAATTTGACTTTTGGAAAATTTTTTTTGGAAATGACTTAGAATTGCTAACTTGACTTTAGTCTCATTGATTTGGTTTACAACGTCTATTTCATTTAGTGGTTTTTTAAACACATTTTAGAAATAAGATAGAATTGCTACTTTGACTCTATTTCTATTATTTTTGGAAATAAACCTCGAATCGACCTTATTATAATACTCAATAATATTGGATTAAATATATTAAGTATTTAGTTATAAAATATATTACGAGAATTAAATGGAAAGGATAGTTATTCTGGAAGAAAAGATCAGACATTGGTCAGATATAAAAGAAAGAATAGTACATTAAAAAAAAATTTTTAATTTAAATTTATGATGATAAACATAGTGTTTTATAGTATACTTTAAGTATATTTAAGCGGTTTTGGGTAAAAAAAGAATAGAATATTATCACACTTGAATTTACAGTAGGGTTTCTCATTTTTTAAATTTTAAAAATATTACAAAAAATCTTCGATAACGGGGTTTTTCCTCAACATTTAAAAATTTTAACGCTGTTCCATGGTCCCTGTTACCAAATCTCAAATACTCTTGATTCTAGTTATTCATTCAAAGATTCGCATACTTTGTTTTTTTTCCTTTTACTTTTTGTGGTAGGAGCTAGGAGAAGCTCTCAACACATTCAAATGTTTGGCGCTCTATTTTGATGTTATCTGTATTAATGTTATTTATTTTCACATCCTTAGTTTAATCTTATGTTGATCTCTAAATCAACTTTGCGCGCTGCTGGCTGAATTTATTCTGATTTTTGTTTTAAATGTCACAGAATCTATGCGCCAGCAGACATTTTATCATCCACACTGTCTATAGGTCCTCAACTTTATAAATTTATATCTATATAAATTTACTAACATGACCTTATCTATCACAAGAGTAAATAATAGGAAAAATGCACTCCCACTTCCCCTGCTGCTCTATTCCATTTTAGCGTCACTATAACCTTTTTGATCTCATGTAACCTTGGTGATTTAGTATTGATGTTCAGTTCCGAACTATTCGGAACAATTACGCTATTTATTACGATGTGGTTGGTATTATTCGCTTCCTGAAAGTGCTTTTTCCATTTCTGGTATAGGATTAAAGATCATAAAAATTAAAATTAAATTCAATTTCCAGGAATCCAACATCATTTAAAGAAACATATAAAAAATTTTTTAAAATGAAAGACTTTTTATTCCGAATTCAATTTCGAACTTCTTATACCAAACTCAAATTTTTTAAAATATTAAAATATAATTTAAAAAATAAATCAATCACAATATATTTAAATACTAACAAGATTTTCTATTTTAATTTCAGGTATTGGATCACTTTATCTAATTAATTGCAAGAAAAGTTTCTGAACAAAAAATTTCCGATATCTGGTAATACTTTCTATAATTTATTCTTCATTTTAAATTTTTAAATAATCAATTCATGAATGATTTAACAGGTGGACTTACGAACAAATTTCCTAAGAAAATATGTTTCCATTTTTATCCCAAGTTCCAGTAAATAAAATGTTTTTAATATTTAGTACTTTTAATAAATTTTACAAATATTATTTTTAAGTATTTTCAACAAATATTTCAACATCACAAACAGTCTTACATATACATCTCTGCCAGAAAAGGACCTTCTATTTTAAAATGAAAATTCTTTTAATGCTACTATGGGTCTATAAATTTTTTCTAGTAAATAAAATTTATTAATATTTTGTTTAATAAAAATTTACTCTAGTATAAAATGTCTAGTCTATTTTCTAAAAATAACTGTTTTTTTGTATGAGGTTATAATTTTTGAATAATATTAAACACAGTTTTCTTGTTTCTTTTTTCTTTTTTTATTTTTTTGTAACAATGATGATGACCATTATCCCATCCTATCCTATGATTTTCTATAAAAAAAGATAGAGCTTTTTTTTTTGAGTATGGTTAGTTAAACACAAAATTTTGTTTTGTTTGCGTTATTTTAAAAAGAAATGGGGGCAAAACAACCCTATAAAATTAAAAAAGGTTAATTTACTGCAACTTAAAATCTTTTTTAACGGAATATTAAATTGATATTATTCTTCAGTTTCGAGAGATTAACATTTGAGCTAAGAATATATCCAAATATTACTGAGTAAAATGGTATTAAAGAACTGTTGTAATATTTCAAGTACGAGTACAATTACCAGTACCATTACTTGATATACATTACTTTTTGAAGTACTAGAATTACTTAGATTTCGAGGCTTACATAACTGATGTATGAGTAAACGAATCAAGTAAATATTCTTGTAAGTCCCAGAAAGTAATTAATCTATAGGTTGAATTACTTTTGTAATTAGTTTTTGATATTAAATATAATCAAGTATCAAGTATTTCTTGATAAGTATTCAAATATTTTATAGTGTATTGGACTTTATGAATGAAATTATTAACAATATACTTGCATACTTTGAAAATAATTGAATTTTTGATATTTAAGTATTTTTTTGTTACTTTATTACTTGGAAATACTTAAGTATCAAAAAAAACTATTATAAAAGTAATCAAACTCAATACTTAATTACTTTCTGTGAATTACAAGTATTAATATACTTGATTCTTTTACTTATTCTTAAATTTTTTATGCATAGAACTCTAAGTAATACCGGTACTTGATAAAGTACTCAGTATCAGGTAATGGTACTAGTAATTGTACTGGTACTTATAATTGTACATGCCCATTTTAAACTAATCAAATAATTCTTGATCATTGAAATATAGCCCAACTTTATTTTATCGAATATATTCCAATATTAATCTTTTCAAAATATAAAACTGTTATTTTCTTTGATAATTCAAACTATACACACACATACACACACATATCAAATCATTTAATTCATTTGCATAACCCATAAATTTTATGTATAGCCAACCATCTAACTGTGAATGACTTGACAATAGATTATAAATAAAAAATAAAAAAAAAGATAAAAAGGTCTAAAAATAAGAAATATTAAACAATTTTAATAGAGGGGGTAATAAATAGTCAAATAAACAGTAAAACTAGAACAAAAACAAATACAACAATATATTATTACAGAAACACTATATTTAGTTTAAATTACACCATATATCACTCATAGACATTCATTCACAATAAGTAATTTAACAAATATTATTTACAGGATGTTTCAATAATAATAAAATCAATTTATATAACCACATTTTAATTTTTAGCCACGCATTTACTTTAAGAACTAAAATCAAATCACTGGGAATAATCAAAATAAGTTGCAGACTGCTAATTCTAATCTCAATATGTCTGCAGTCCATATTCGATACAGTAAGGACCAAAAATACTTTTGGATATTCTTCCACAAAAGTTTGATACAATATCAAGTTTGGTTTTAAACAATTTGGTGTAGAGGGAGGTTTGCAGTAACAACCCGTAGATTTTTTTTAGTCAACTCTAAGATGAAACAAGATGTATTTTACGATAATATTGTACTCCAAAATATTGAAGAGAAAAAGTAACGGTTTAATTCCAATAGTACAACATGTTTAGAAAATTTTGTAATGCACTTTTCAGCCAGTAGAAGGCAGTAGCGGTACTAAAGGCATATATATTCGGTTATTTAAAAATATAGAATACCGTTATATGATGACGTAATTTAAATCTATGAACACCCATTAACGGAAGTGTATCCTTACTTTTAACGGGTTATAGCTAGTCTTTTTTAGAAACTTGCCTTTCTTCTCCCTGAGTTTTTGAAATGATACACAAAATTTAATTATTAAATTTATAAGAGTTTTTGTTTTTTTCTTAAAACCCCCTGTAATTTAAATGGAACTTCATACATGATTGTATCTATATATGAAGAAAATAACTGTTATTGATATAGATGAGCTTTTAAAAAACAACAGTTAAAGACAGTTCGTTTTAAAGAGTTTGCTCCCATCATTTTATTTTTTTATGTTTTTATGTTTATAACTCTATGGTTTATTGTTAGCTCCACTTTTCCACCCATCAATTGAATTAACGAATTTTTTTTTGTTTGGGAGTTACTCATTTTTTTTATAAGGGATGATTTTATTAGATTATCTGAGTCCTAGAAAATAATCGAGAAAAAAATTTAAAAAAAAAAATAGTCAAAAATTGTTAAGATGAAAATAATACAATAAAAGAAAATTTTCGTCCTTTTTTTTAAATAAAATATATATATATATATATAAATAAATCTATGTATATATTTATTTTTTAGAATAAATAATGATCTAATAAGATAAAGGAACTGATTTTGAAAATAAAAATGACATTTTGTCATTATTTTTAAATACTTTTGGCATTTTTTTTTTTTTTTTATATTTTTGAACTTTTCTTTTTATGCTTAAAAAGGGATTTGAATGACCTTTTTTTTGTCTCTTTTTAACTTTTTATCTCTTCTCTTTTTTTATTTGTAATTTTTTTCGAGAAAATTGCTTGTGAGTGCTGGAATTTTTTTTATATAATTTATAAGGACATTTAAGAAAAAAGTATATAAAGGCTTTAATGTAAAGATTATGATAATTTAATAAAGAAAAAAATGAAAGAGACAAAATCAATGACATTAATTGACTTTAAAATTTAAAACTCTTGGTAACCACAGTTTTTCTAGATGGAAAATGAGGATTATAATTTATTTTTATTTTTTTTTCTTTTTTTTTTCGAAAAAACGATTTCAAAACTTGACATTAAAATTAATGATGTGATTAATCAAAATGTTTAAATGCAAATGTTTGAAATTTTTAAAGAAAAATAAAAAAAAAAATTAAACTTAAAAGATTTTCAAAAAAACTAAAATGTCGTTATTAACTACTTAACGCTTGAAGAATCGATTTATTTTTCTTGAGAGAATTTGAAGTCAAATAGAGTTACAATAAAATGGAGTCTTAAGAAAACTTTAGTATGATTATAAAATAATTTGAAAAAATTTTGAAATTAATTTTAGTGGTAAATGGTAATTTTACAAAAAAAAATAATAAATAACTTTGCAATATAAATCGTTTTCTTGAAAAATACCGCAATAAGTTTTATTCAATGAACTGCATATATTTTATTAACAATTTTTTTGACATATACAGAACAAATTACTTAAAACAAATTTTTTATTTAATTTGTTGAGTTTTCTAAATTAAATGAAATTTTAGTTTAATTCATAAATTATTTTTGCATAATTTTAAATAAAATAAGAAAAATAAACAAACATGTAGCAATAAGGGCAAATGTAAACAGGGCCAAATATAATTTTGTAAAAACATAAACAGCAACACTTAATTCAAAATTAGAAATGTCACATTTGTCAGATTTTCATGATATGTACGCACACGCATAATTAATTGACTAGGATTCTGCAGCCCTCAGTTTAAATTATGTTTTTTTGTCTAAAAGACATTATTAATTGAAAATATGCTCATTTTTGATAATTTTATTATTATATAGGTTTTAAATGTCAATGCCATTGTAGGCGAACATAGATCTGAGCACGCTCTAAACAAATTTAGCATGCCTTGAGCAGAGTATGTACTGAATACGCTTATAGCACTCAGATTTAATAAAAAAACAAACACAATTTGAAAAACTGTCATTTTTATTTTAGTTACATTTTACATTGTCAAAAAACTAAATTAAATTATTAAAATTGAATTAAAAATGGATAACTTAAAATAAACAAAACATCTTGACTTTTAGTTTACAAATATAATTTTAAACAAACATCAAAATGTCTTTATATTTAATTTTGCTCAGTCGTACTTGAAATATTTGAGTAATATTTAAAAAAAAACACGAATCACAAGGTTTAAGCGCTCAGAGTTAAAAATTAAATTTTTTTTTGACAGTTCATGCTAAGCTCAGAATTAAAAAAAAACACCTTGAGTTGAATATTGCCGTAATTACAGCGAAATGTCAAACACACATCAAGCCGAAATATTTCTTTATTTTAAAATTAAAAATAAAATCGAATGACGTTTTCTTAGCAATTTCAGTTAAATATTTTATGTCCCAAAATGGCCTTTGTAGCTGAGGGTCTTATTGATGTTATTACAATTTATTGTATTAATATTAGATTAAAAATAAATAAATAAATATTTTATTTGTATATAAAAAAAAAAAGATTTAACACACAAAACTTAAATTAGTTTTATATATATATATTCATTATTTTAAATTTTTATATTTTGGTAAATCTTTATAAATCAAAGTGTTAATACCGCTAATTAAAGGGATTTTAAACAGTGGATTATCTTTAGATATTTATTAATATAAAAAAATACATATACATGGTGTCTCACAAATGATTTTATTTATCAGAAACTCAAGCGATTACTATATATAAGATTGAATGATATTTAGAGATATATATTTTTTTTTTAAATTTTAAATATATATTTATTTTTCATTTAAAAATCAAATTATATATTTTATAAGCTAATACGATTTAGAATTTTCAATATAAATTTATTATTAAGTTATAAATTTTTCTACCATTTTTAACATCAATTTGCATGTGCATAACCGATTTATATAAATATAAAAATAAATATATTATAATTATGTTGCAACAGAATATTAAAAAATAAAAATTAAAAACAAAATGCAAGACACGAATTGGTCTAATAAATATTAAATTTATTTTAATCCTTTGCTAATTGCTTAAAATCATTATTTATTCTATATAAATTATAAAAATAATCCCAAAAACAATTAATTTTCATTTTAAAATAAACTAATTTAATTTGATTAAATTAAAATGTGTTTATTTATATTAAATGACAATATATTATTTATAATATTTTGTGGTGAACAATAATTTTTTGACATACATATACTGTATATTCTGCACTTTATGTACAAGAAGACATTTGATCAAAGTTTAGTGAAGAATGTCCGAGAACTCGTATTTGAGAATTTTTATTACAAAAATGCTGCACAAGAACTAAGTCATCGAAGGAACTTCTATTGAAACTCCTCCTTCCTATAGAGCGGATTGAGTAAAAACAAAAAGAAAGCAATAATCTATAAGAAATTAGTAAAATCCCAAAACTAATAGAAATTTTAATATATTAATTATTAGCTAATGAGGGGTATAGAATGGCTCAACGAGGCGATGTAGTAAAATAAGAGCAGCTCTGAGAACAGACTGCGAGGCCTAGGTGTAAGAGAGTCTCATTTTCACCCCCTGCAAAACAACATACAACAGTTATAAGTTAATTTGATAAATTAACAATTTCTTAAATTTAAAAATATTATATTGGGAAATTGAAAAAAAAAACTAAAATTTTATTTTATATCAAAAATTACTCAAAAACTAACAAATTTGATGTCCTTCTAATCTTTCCGATTCAAATACATACTATATGGTCACTTTTATAATCAAATTTAAAATAAATTTATTCAAAAATCTGGTTTTTTTTTTTTTTTTTTTTAAATTTGATTAGAAAAAAAAAATTTTTTAAATGAAAATTAAATGGAAAATTATGTTTTTCACATAAATTTATAATGCGGTCAAAATGCAACAAATTTTAAAAATTATTATTTTTTTTTTGAAATAAAAATTAAAGTAGAATAAATAATAAATTTAAAAATTTAGTTTTTTTATTAAAAAAACAAAAATCTATCTAATATTTATGAACTTTTAATAAATAATATAATTTAAAAAATTTAATTATAAAATTAAAAATCAACAGACACTATAAAAATTGATTTTTAAATTTACTAAGAAATTATTTTTTGAATTATATAGTGTAATTCATTTGATCCAAATTCAAGGAAATGCTTTTATTTAATAAATTAGTTTGATCTACAATTTAGTTTTAAATAAATAAAGTATGCAAGCATTTCTAAGAATAACTCAATTATTCAAATTTTAAGCTCTACTCTCTAAATTGTAGAGCGTAGTGTGTTGTATTCACTTTAAGCCCGTTTGAAAAATGTTTATTTTGCAGTTAAAGGTTGTACTTACAATTTTTAATCAAAGTTTAGTTTGATATAGAAAATAATTGCACTTAGATTGCATTAGAATTGCATTAGAACCAATTTGAAATTCAGTAAAAAACAAAAACTTTCATCCTAAAGGTATGCAAAAAAAAAATTTATTTTAAACAATATCTTAAAAACTTACATGAGGCCTCGGTGACTTAGGTAGTAAGCGTTTGGCTAATTAACCGATATAAAATACAAGAAAGGGAACATATGAACATTATAAGTATTTATTTAGTTATCATTTCGATTTAATACTTTGGATTTGGATAATTTCAAACAAGCATTTTGTACTTTATTATTGTTTATCTGAAATCTTTATGCACATAAAATACTTAAAATATTAACAATTAAATATATAGTTTAATATATTCATATATATTTAATTGATCTACTAAACTTGGATTAAATAGATTAAATTGAAAATGAAAATTCATTGCTTAAATATTTAACATTAAATTATTAAAAAAATTAAAAATTTTAATAAGTAATAATTGCATATAATATAATTTAACAATTATGTTTAATTAGCAGATTTTTTGAATAAATTATCATTATTATAAATTATTAATTATTAAGATCTTAAGTAGTATATGCAAATAATCTGTATACAAATACTTCAATTTTAAACTTTATTCAATAATAAAATGTCGTTCCAAGCATCACATTAGAAACATTCAACCAATTAAATTTTGATGTCATCGCTCAAATTAATAGATTCAATTTAAGTTTGGATTAGTACTCGAATTTTTAATTAAGTAATAATTAGTCATTACTCATTAAGTTATTTCTAATCCTGATAGTTATCATTTGGATATTTTTTTACACATGATTTGTGGATAAATTTAAGCTTTATAATTACGAACCCAAATTTCAAAATTTTATCTGCCAATTTAATTTAAATTAAATTAAAAGCATTCTCCTATTATTCGCACATTAATATTATAATAATTAATTATATTTTATACATTTTAATATAATTATATATTTAATTATTTATATGACATTTTAATGAAAATGTTCTAATATTTATTTAAAAATAAAAAAATACAAAAAAAAAGTTAAAAAACCGTGATATTTATGAATTTTGATAATTTTTGGTTTATTTATTTATTAATTAAATATAATGTATTTTTTTTTTATTAATACATAAATTATTATATTATTATTAGTTTGAAATTTAAAAAAATAAAGAATAATAAATACGAGTATTGGGGGATTAAAATTTTAAAATTTATATATAATAAAATTAAAACTTTATTCTGATTTTAAATTTATTACTATAAAATTATAATATATTGTTATATTAATTTAAAAAAAAAGAGCAAACTCTTTAATATAACTTCTAAAACGCCCTTAGAATATCTCACTGCTATGGTGTGAAATTAAAATAAAACTAAGATAAGTTTTTGAATGAAAACATTTAAAACTTATTAATTTAAAATTTATATACTATATAAAATTCGGGTTTAGTACATAATACCAAATCAAAAAATCCACAATAAAATCACATTACGAAACCCCATATTACAAAATCAGCAAATTACAAAAGTCCAAATTCATTATTTGAGTATGGTACGAAATACCAAAATAAACGCCAAACCCCGTTTTTGTACAATCCTGACCTTTGGAACCTACTCTAAGTCCTTTCTAAATAATATATGCATATACATTCTACAAAAAGTATATAATCCAGATTTTGTAGCCAACTCTAAAATCCCTCCTAATTTAGAATCTCACATGTACATAAGATCCACACATAAATATTTTGTTAAAGACATATAATTCTGATTTTGAATCCAACTGTCAAACTTGAAACATACGAAAAATTTTTAAAAAATTTTGACATTACGAAGAAAAGCAATAATTTTGAAAATTAAAATTTAAAATTTTAAGATTTTGTTTTTGGAATATTGGAATTTCGGAATTTCGAAATTATATGGTTTGGGATTTTGAAACTTTGAGATTTTATAACTTTCGAATTTTAAAATTTTGTTATTTAGGGATTTTGAAATTTGGGATTTGAAAGATTGACATTGTGTAACTTTGGAAATTTGGTATTTCGAATTTATATGACTTGGGATTTTGAAATTTTGAGATTTTATAACTTTCGAATTTTGAAATTTGGGATTTTGAAAATTTAAAATATTATATCTTTCGAATTTTAAAATTTGGGATTATCTGATTATAGGATTTTGTAGTTTTAAAGATTTTGAAATTTTGACATCTTCTAACTTTGAAATTTAAAAATTTGGGATTATCTGATTTTGGATCTTGTAGTTTTTTCTGAAATTTTTAGATTTTGTTACTTTAGGATTTTATAATTTCGGGTTTTGATACGTTCCCCCTAAAATTTAAATTTTATGCACCATACACTTTAACTTCGAAAGTGTTGTATTCGAACAAAAGATCAACAATTTTGGAAGAAGAGTTATTAATTTTTCTACTAAATAAGTTAAATAACTTTAAAAAATTTCCAAAATTTTCAAACTCATTCAAAATCATCTTCAAAATTTCGAAAAAAAATTATACTAAACACATATACAAATATTTAAAAAACTTTTCATTTATAAAATATCTTATAATCAAAACAATATAAATATTAATTAAAATTTGTAAAGTTTAATATAAATTAAAAAAATTTGAAGTTGAATGCAGTTGAATTTAGAAAATTATAAAACAAGTGATTCACAATAGAGACAATATAAATGAACAGTGATTCAATGAATTTAAATCAAATATTCAAATTGTGTCAACTCCTTATGGAATAAATTTAAATTTTTGAATTAAATTTTGTAAGATTTTGTAAATTAAATTTAAGTTTAAATTTAATTTTTTAGAAAAAAAAAAAATAATACCAACTTTTAAATAATACAATAAATGTATTTAATTCACAATTTTTTTAATTTTTTTAAATGTTATTTATTCTATTTGTTTTATTTTAATTAAAAAATCACTTATATATTGAATGTAATTTTAAATAATAAAATAAAACTTCTTAAACTTATAATTGATAAATATTAATATTTAAAATACAAAATAACATTTTAATATTTAAATATTAAAGCTGATAAAAGAATAAATACAAAGACTATTTTTTTCAAATTCTATATAATTTTAAAAAATAATTAATATTTTGTAAGCAATTTAAGAAATATTATTTTTTTTTAATAAATGATTTATTTATAATAATACTAATACATAATGTATAATAAATGCCTTAAAAATGTTATCATTTTAGTTTAAGGCAAAATATAGCAAAAGAATAAATATTTCATATTTAATAATAAAAATTATTAAAAAACGTTTAAAATTCATGAATATTTTATGTTTTTGGAATAAAATTTTAATTATTAAGATTTTTTTTAATTTATAAGATAAAATATAAAATATAGTTTTAAAAACAAATATTTGTTTATAGTATAGAATAAAATTTATCTAGAAGCCTACTCTAAGATCTGTTGGCATGTTGCATTATTAAATGGAAATATACTTATAAAATGAATCTGTCACAAAGAATAGATTCGAATATCTCTATTGTGTGCCATGTTAAAAGTCTCCAAGTCAAAAGTCCCCACGAGAGTTATAACTCGGTTAACGAAACAAAGATCCCCGGGAACTTATGACTTTAACGAATAAGTCAAAAGGTTGCAAAAAATCTTGAAAAAAAAGACAATTCTGATTTTGTAGCCAAAGTCGCGCATACATAAATTCATAAATACTCTTTAAAAAGGGTCAAATTTAATTCTTTAATCAACTTAAATATGCTTCCTAACATATAATCTCTTAAAAAGATAAGTCATAAGTCCCCTTATTCGTTAAAGTTCATGGAAATTATTAAGATCAATCCGAATAATATAATCATACTTTATCTACCCTGTTTCAATATCTGCCTATTACAGACAGATCTGACCAATGAGGTAGTGGTAAAGACGCCGCTTTTATGTGGATCTCGGATTCAAAACCCGGTCAAATTATATCGAATAAAAAAATATCGTAAAATTGCATTATTATATTGTAAGATAATTCGATATGTTCTTGTGCAAGATAACAGATGGTGCACAAAATTAACATTTGTGCATTCATATTTCATAATCTTAGTGAATATTATGAGTAAAGAAATTGAAGCCTATACTCCTTAATGGAGGTCCTTGGTGAATGCCCTATACTCCTTAATGGAGTGGAACCTTTAACTTGAATACCAATCATAAGTTATTTTAAATCGTAAAGTTATTTGAAGTACTAAAAAAACAAATGCTTTGAAGTCTTCGTCCGTTTTTAAATAATTTTAGAGAACAGTTTTAGCGAATAAGATATACGGAATAGTTTTTGAAATAATTTTAATATATAAAATTGAAAAATAATCATCTCAAATATGAAATTTTAAGATTGATTGAAATACATAATACAAAACAAATCAAATGAATATATTTTTACTAAATTGAAAAAATAGATAAGCTAACTCTCATACAAACTACATTACATAAAGACTATTATTGATTGAAAAATGATTTTCTAGTATTCCATTAACTGCAAAAATAAATTTCCAAAAAAATGATTTTAAAAACAGAATATTAAAACATTTCTAAAATTTATTAATTCTCTCTTCAAATATAAATGTCTTGTAAAATTGAAATATTAAATATTTTTTAAAAATAAAAATTTATTTGATACATTTTAATGATAAAAGATATTTTGGACATTTATTTAATAGTTTACATAATCATGGGAATACACTTTATATGATAGAAATATTTAATTCTAGTTAAAATATATATATATAAAAATATAATAAGAAATTCAAAAAAAAATTTATAAAATCTCTTACTTTAAAATAAATTTTAATAAAAAGAAAATTTAAATATAATTTTTACTTTGAATATCTTTAAATTTATCTAAAATATATTCATTTTAGCATTTATTTCAATTTTAAGTCAAAATAAAATTTTTGAATAAAATAATATTAAATTTATAATGAAAACTTAGTTTTTTTTTTTTAAATTTTTATAAGAAATTCTTATTTTAATTTGTTTTAAATAAAGCACATATTCTGTAAATTTCTATTGTACAGATACGTATCTTGTACGTTCCTAAGTATTGTTGATATTTTATAAACGATTTACATTTTAATAATATTTTACCTTAAATACCTTTAAAATTAACGCAGATATGACTAATACATATATCTAAAACCCCAACATACGAATAAAATGTTCAAATCAAATGATTGCATAATTTCAGGCGATTAAAATTTTTTTATTTTTTTACATAGAAGTTTTTTTAAAATTTAAGTAGTACATACATTACTTTAAATAACTTTAAAATTAACTCAGATATGACCAATGCATAAATCTAAAACGACAAACATACGAATAATATGTTCAAATTATATGATTGCATATTTTTAGGCGGTTAAAATTTTTATATTTTAGCATAGGTAGGTATTTTTTTAAAAAAATGCACGTAGTAGGAAAAAACAGGTATAAGAACTAAAATAAGTAAAATATTTAATAAATTCTTAGTTAAAAAATAAAAAAATTAGTCACTATTTAATTAAATTTAATGAAGATCTAGGACTAGCAGATAGATAAACCTATAATTTCAAATATTTTCAAATTTAATTTAAAAAAAAATCCAGATAAAATGATTAAAACATTCCAAAAATTAAAATTTATTATTTAAAATTCTTAAATTTTAATATATATCATAACAAAAATTTTATATTATATATATATATATATATACATAAACAAAAGAGGTAAATATAAACAATATAAATTCATTAAAGAATACATAAATATTCAATTTCATTTATTTATTAAAACATAAGATTTAAATACATCCTTAATTTAATATTTAAGAAAAATAATATAATAATTTTTTTTTTAATTTTTAAAATTGACCAACTGTACATAATATAAGTTATATATAAATATATATGTTAATTTTAAAATATAATTTATTTTTTTTACAAACATATCTTCTAATTATACCAGGGTATATTGCATTTCTTATTGAAATTTTAATATTAATTTAACACAACTATATATATATTGATTCATAATTAAATCTATATGTTTTAGTACACATATGGAATATACATATATTAGCAGATTTAATTATGATGAATACATATACTTATAAATATATATAAATACAAATAATGATGCTAGAATTAATAATTCAATATTTGTACTTATATTATAGTACTTGGTATATTTTAGAAATATAATTTTCAAAAATGTTGTATAAAAGGTTTACCACAGTTATTAGAAAAACCTCAAAATATAACTCTTATGACATTTAAAAAAAAAAAAATTCAATTAATATTATAACAGCTGGGTGGCACAGTGGTTAAGTGCCGACCTTTCATGCAGAAGGGCCCGGGTTCGAATTCTAGTGAAAGTGAAAAAACTTTTCTGGTTTTCGACTCGACTCAGCTACCATTCGCCATTGGGTTCAAATTAATGGCATAATCAATAATTAATAATTATAAATCTTTAATAAAAAAATACTTTAATATAAAAATATAAACAAATGCAAAATATAAACAAATAATTTAATTAAATAATATAACTCGCAGATATAGAATACCATATAAGTAAAATATAAAATATTACAATATAAACAAAAAATAGAATTGTAAATATTGAAAATCTAAGACGTTTCTACATGTTATAAGGCCTAGTACTATCTCATGTTTAAATTGTATGTGGAATTCAATAAGACCAATTCTAATAACACGAATATAATATGACCCCCTGTTCCAACATGTACCTATGGTATAGACAGGCTTATTAGCCTAACAGTTGAACAGTTAGCGCTTAAAAAAAAAAAAAAAAAAAAAAAAAAACTATTTGTAAGAACTAAAAAAATCAATTGCATACATATAGAACTTATTAATATAATAATAATGGATTAAACCTATATATGAATGGTATAAAATTCAAAGTATTCATAAAGTAATTAAAATTAACCATTTTTTTTTATTATTAATAAAATATTCTGTCAATTAATAAAATTTTAAGATAAATTACAGGGTGTATTATGAAATAAATAAATACTTTCGGTAATGAGCATCAATCAACACACTGTCTGAATAATCTACCTATTAATTTCAATCAGATTAAACTTTGAAATTTTCCCAAAAAATATAAATATACTCTTTCCACATGAACTTGATCCTTTTTTAAATGAATTTTGTCTAAATATTTTCAAATGAAATTGATCCTTTAGTTTTTATTCAGTATTATACTATAAAAGAAAAGGTTATAATATCGGTGAAAATCCTCGGTGTATTCGTGTGTGTATGTGTGTATGTCTGTGAGCACGATCCTAGCGTAAATTGCAACCGATCTAATGAAATTTGATTTAAATGCTTTATTCGTCAATAGTGAGGTTATGTTAGTAAATGTACCACGAATTCGGAAAACTCCAATACAAAATCACCATATTTTTCGAGAAATTTCAAGTTTCACCGTCAGAATGAGTTCAAATTTGGTACATAGACTATTAGTGGGTAGCCATTAAGGCTAGTTTTTATTAATTGATTCTCGAACCATGGCGTCTAGAAATTCTAGAAGTTTCGAAAATGTCAAGTTCTAATAATTCATTAAAATCTCAACCGGTTTTAATGAAATTTGATATGAATGCTTTTTTGCAAGAAGAAGAAAAACAACTTCGCAAGTGGGTCGAATTAGACCATGGGATTGGAGGATGTTTGGAAGGAGTTTGAAGGACCTGAAGAATTTAAAAAAATTTTTTTTTTATATTTCTTTAATGCAGAAATTTTGGCAAACTAACACTACTATATAATAAGTATTATAGTACGAGGGTAATTTAATAGTTAAACTAATTTTTCAAAAACTTTGAAATTATAAAAATTCAAGCCATTTTTAATTTTTAAATGCTTAATAAAATCTTAAAGACTGAATTATATACTATATAAAATTAAAAACACTCTGTATCATTAAAATCGTAATACAGCTATAAAATGCAAATTATCAACCTGATTTTGACACTATTATCTAAAAATAATCATATTTAAATATATAATGTATTTTTACATAATATATTATACCTATTATATAATTTCACAATATTTATTCTGACACAGAAAAACTTAAGTACACATACATTCAACGCAATCCAATGCAATTAAAATTAATTGGCACCTAATTCTAAAATGAATATAATAAATGTTTATATTAGAATTGAATTAATTCACAAATTTTATATAATTTTACCAAAAATATAAAAAAAAAACAAACCGAAAATTTTTATTGAATTAATTAAAACAAAATAAATACGGAATGAAAATATATATACATATTTTTTATTTTGATACTACAAATAAAATTCAATTAAAGTTTATTTAATTTTGTATTTAAAATTTACTATTATTTCCTCATTATTTTTTATATTCGAGATAAACAGAGTTATGATTCTAATTTAAAATTCAACAAAAATTGATTTAAGGAAATACATAGAAAATTAATTTGAAATATTTGCAAATGATCTCAATATAAATTATATTATGTTAAAATAATGACTAAATTAATGTTTGAGAAATTAATCAATAAATTCAATTTAAAATTGTTAATATTAAATTTAAAATTAAAAAATTGGTTATGTATCCTTAAAATATGCAATTTTGAAATAAAATAATTGTTTTTTTATCCTTACAATATGCAATTTAAAAAATAAAAAATACTTTGAGCCTTAAAATATTCAATTTAAAAACTACTATTCAAAATTAAATTATTGAATTTTCTTTTTAAGAATATCAAGGAAATTTTAAATTAAAAAAACCAAAACAATTAAAAATCTGATTAAAGATTTTAAGCAACTCTTAGTACAGTTACTAATAGGATGGCAACTTTTCCCCAATTCTACTTAAATATTTTATAAAATTTGAATCCAATCATAATTAAATTTTATTAATTTCAAATTTAAAACTCTCATTTTGAAAATTTATAATTTATATCCGAATTTTGTAAAAATTTTAACGGATTTTAAATTTCTATGTTTATATTAATGGGAAATAAAATAGAAAAAAAAAATACCATTATAATGAAAAAAAAAATAATGTTTTGAAAATTAACTCAACCGAAAGAGACAATAACATTTTTGTTAGAGGCTTTTTGTTTTTAATTTTTTTTTTTTCATTTTTTGTAGAGGTCGATGACATAACAATAGAATTTGGTATGTTTAGGATTGTTAAATTTAATTATAATTTATTTAATTATTTTAGGTTAAAACTTAATTAAGTATTTATATAAAATATTAAACTCATGTTAAATATTTAAATTGACTCTATTAATACTAATATGTATTATGTATACTTGGAATTTTGTTACATTTAAAAATTAAAAAATTATATTTTAAAATTTACCAAGTATAAAGTTATTTCCATATAAAAAAAGGAGTTGTATGGCAGCTACTTGAACTCGGAGCACACTGGCTGGATTTCAATAGCGATGACGCCTATTGCATAAAAACGAATTTGTGAAAAATTTATAATCCTAGCTCCTTTATTTTTTGAGTTATTGTGTGGACGGAACTAAATCGATTTAATTTTTAATTCTCATCCGATCCATACATTTGAGTCTATATCCATCCCCCCATCCTTCTCTGCGTCAAAAACTTAATGGCAAATTTAGCATACCCTTTTGATCTATAGTCATATGAATATAAACACAAAGCGACTTATTGAAAAGTTTTTCCAATTACTTTTAAAACGCAATTACTGAAGTATGTTTTTTTTAATAAATTTAGAATAAATTTTCCAAATTAATTCACATGGTCAGTCAATAAATATTTACACACAAAAAAATTTTCAAACAAAACCAATTAAAACCAATTTAAAATAAGGCATTATGTTAAAATCTAAGATTAGTAAAAGTTACGATTTTAAAAGATCGAAACACATTAAATAAAAAATTGTGAAAATAAAAGTCACTCGGAAAATTTTAAAATCTTGATTCCTTAAGATACACAAACGTGGAATACAAAAATTTACGAAACAAATACATTCTTATAAATTATACAAAAGATTAACATTCACTTAAGATGGTTTTTAATCGTTTTACACACTAAATTGAAATGTCATAATGACAATTAGCTTTTCTATCTTGTCGTGTTACTTAATTTTTAAATTGAATCAAAAATTCTGTAGAACTGAAGTTACAATTGGTTTAATATAAGTTTTTTTAAAAACTTACTGGGATTTTATTCTTATTTTATTTTTATTTTTTTCAAAACAGTGTTCAAATGTAATTTGTCTAAGATTCAAATTATATCGCGTTATCAATGTTTTAAAGAAAATGGAAAGGCGGGAAGACAATTATGTAATTTGTACAATTATCTAAATATCATCCCAAATATAATAATTAGAATCCATTTAAAATTATTAATTTTTTAATAAAAATACACACTTGTACTAGTATTACATTAATTTTTTTTACTTTAATTTAGTGAATCTAGCGTCTCTTGGAAATATTTCAACGTAATAATAGAATTATTAAAATTAAGTGATTTTTTCACCAAGAGTTTAAGGCGAATGAGTTAAACTGATTAAATATCAAGGGTGTTGTCTGATAATATTAATTAATCCTTTGTCTATTTAACATATGGACTTCTTATAAAACTGTTTTAATGTACACTATATTTTTTTATTTGATATGATCCGATCAGGATTTGAACCCGAGACTTTTCGATTGAAAAGCCGCCAATTTTACACTGATCTATCAGACAAATTGTTAAAGCTGACACTATTTATTAAAAGCTGAGAGCTTATACAAAAATGCTAAAAAGCATTACAAGACCTTTTCCAATAAATTCTATCCAAAAAAAAAAATTTAAATACATTTAAACTCAATCTACTTTTTGTCAAACTCAATTTAATTCTTTATTTTTTTTTCTACTTTACTGAAATATTTTCAAAAAATCAAATTTGACTGCTATTATGTCAGTGTCAAAATTAAAAAAAAATTTTGACAACAAAATATTTTTTCTATCTGTCAAATATGATTTTTTACAAACCCACAAATAAAAAAAAACTTTGAAAAATAATATAATAATTTGCAAAATTTCCATTAAATTTTTTTTTTATTTTTTTTTCTGTGTTGCCTAAATGACATATAAATATTTTTATAATAATTTGTTGAATGATACAGAATACGTTATAATACATGAATATAAACAATATATACATATATTACATTTCAATCTAATGGCAAATTATTTTCATTGTCATAATGAATTTTTATGATATTGTAGTCCACAACAAACACATTTAAAAACATAATTCAAAAGTCATAATACATAATACATTCTAAGAAAGATTGAATGAAGGAAAAAACAAGATTCCTAGTGTTGTATAGTGTAGTATTAATTGCATACTACACAATACTACACTAGGAAAAAAATCAAATTAGAAAGAGACAGATTGAAAGTGTCTGCTACTAGAATGAATAGACCCTTAAAACGTATGAAAGAAAAATTGATATAAAAAATTTATAATTTTAAAATTTTATTTGTATTGTTGTTGTTGTTATTTTTATTATTATTTATATAAAACATGACAACATTTCATTCAAAAAATTATGACAGCTTTTATAAAGAAAAATAATCTTTTTGTCTCTTTTTTTTTGTTTTTGGTTTTTTTTTTGCTACTAATTTTCCTTTTCATTCTATTTCATTATTTTTATATTTTGTTTATATTTTTGATTAAATTTCCAAGTTTTTTATTTTCTTTTTTGCGATTTTATGTAACAAGAAAGGAAATAATAATAATAATAATGATAATAATAATAATTTGATTAGAATGACTTTTCACAAAGTTTTTCTGAATTAAATTTTTTTTTTTGTTGTTGTTTTATTATTTTTACGTGTTTTTCTTTCTTTTATTTATTTCATACATATATATACGTACAGTCGAATCAGCTTATACAGAAACAACATTTAGACCGAGCACGAATTTCTTTAAGGCGACTTGTTCGAATTCTAATTAATAAAATGTATTAACTCATTAAATATTTGTATTAAATACAATATTTGACATTTGTCAAATTAAAGATAAGATACAACATTACAAGTTGAAAACAATGTTCAAGTTTTTATTTCAAGCAAATTGATACAATAATGAATAAAGCAGTAAACATATTATTTAACATGCACATCTCAGGTGTAGCACAAAAAACATATATAAAAAAACACAAAAAAATTGAATATTAATCAGTTGATCTGTTTCGAAAAATGTAAACAATAGTCATAGATTTTAAAGTAGTGAACAATTAAAATCAAATCAAATGCTTAATACACTAAAAGAAATACACAAATACAACACAAGCAGTACATAGATTTATGTTGAATGTACCCATACATAGAATATTCACCAAAATTTTTTTTATTAAAAATTATATAATAAAATTATATATCAAATTATCTAATACTAAAGATTGTAATTCAAATAAATTAAGAAGGCACTATTTCAAAATTTAAAAACTTTAATCGTTATTATCTTGTATTATTTAATTTGTTTGTTTTATATATTCATTATGTTTTAATTTATATGTATAGATTTATTTCAATTTTACATGTAGTTGTATATCTGACCAATGGCGTAGTGGTAGAGGCGGCGCCTTTCATGTGGAAAGTTTCAGTTTCAAACCCGGTCAGATCATATTAATAAAAAAATATCGTAAAATTGTATAATTATATCGTAATAGTTAATATCGTAATATATAAGATAAGGTTTAATATAAATATATAAATAATTCTAGTGTGTGATAATAGAAATTAACATTTGTGTATTCATAATGTTATACAATAACTACAGTCGAATAATCAACGACTTAGTAAATATAACAATTAAAGAAACTGAAGCCTAGTCTAAATAGACTTGGTGTATGCCCTATACTCCTTAAAAGAGAGGAAAAGGAATATAAAACATGTAGTTGTATATAAGAATTATATTATAAGAAATCTATATAGCCAACTATTATGAAAATATGTAAAAAAGATAGTTTTTCTTTTACCAAGGTTTCCTATAAATGGATTTTACTATATATATGCGTATATCCATCTTGTAAACCATTGGGTCTGTTGTAAAAGAAAAAAAATTCTCCATCCTACACATTTTCTTTTGTTTTGTTTTTTGGTTCAAATCAAATAAAATTAATGAGAAATTCTTTAAGTCATCTAGTTGTTCTTGTCATTTTTTTTGCTTTTTTTTATTTATTTTTTTTTTTTTTTTTTGAGTGGACATAAAAATAACGAAACTTTTCAAACTTCAAAAATAAAAATAAAAAAAAACAAAAACAAAATAAAATAAAAAAAAAGCAAAGATCAAAAATACAATAAATGTAAAGTCAAAGACAATAGAGGAAAAACTTTTTTATTCTTTCTTCGCTTTAATGCCAAATATTTCGAAAATATAAAAAAAAAAGAAAATCAATTGAATAAGAAAGTGCTACGTTTAATTTAAGGTCAGTCTGTGGTCCTTTTCTATGAATCTTGTGATTTACAGTCGTTTAAACTTAAAATATAAGCTTTTTATCTAGTTACAATATCAATGCTTGACTTTAATATCAATTTAATTTTTTTAATACAATATCAATTATTATTTTTAGATTTCAAAATAATCTTTGAAAATTAATAAGGTTTTCGACACCTGATTTGATAATTGATTTGAGTAAAATCATAACCTTGACCATTTTATGAAATGAAAACAATATCTACTATCAAGTTATGAGTAAAGTGATTTATTTTAGCGTTTTTATTACACATGCACAATTGAATGATCTGTTTTCCATTTCCCTGTTTTGCATAATCCTTCTTTAAACTTAATTTTGACTTCTTATTACAGTAATTTAAAGTTCTAAAAGGGGGGGTTTGTTCAATATATAATAGGTCACAGATTATATCAAAACTAGATTGGTCTGTACGCGGAATCGCGTTTTCAACTATGAGAACTGAACTAAAATTATATATCGATATTATCTCTAAAACTATTGATTAACAGATACAGTTATAAATTTCCTGATCCCAGATCATCCTTTGGAAATAAGGCTTTAATCCGCACTATCTCAAAATAAAAATTCGGACTTACCAAATTATATATATATATAAATCTTAGAAAAGTCTTAAGAATTATACTATTTCTAGGTAATTAAAACTACGATTGTAATTATAGATATATATATAATTTTTTTCTATAAGTCTTAAAGAAAAACAAAAGGAAAATTTAGAGAAAATCTAATAAAGGAAATAACTTTTTAGTCAAAAAAAAAAATTAAATGAAAATACCAGAGAAACAAAATACAATAAAAATTTCTAAAAAAACAAAAAGAAGTTTAAACTGGATTCCTCCTACTTATAAAACAAAATAATTTTTTATTATTGATTTAAACGGCAACACTAAATGGAAAACTTTGTTAAAAAAAAATTAATTCTTTCAATTTTAAAAAATTTTATTCAATAAGTAAAAAAAACTTCTTGGTTTTTTTTTTTTAAATGATTCAAAGGAAAAAAAAAATTATATTTTAATTTTAATTTAAAAAGGAAAATAAAATTTTCAAACAATTTAAACATTTAAAAAAGTTTTTTTAAACATTTAAATAATATACAGAATATAATTGGTTTTTGTATACATATTAATAGTCACATAATACTATGTATTTAAGAATTACAGGAAATATCTAAAGTATCTAATAAGTAAGTTACAAATCGTATATAAACATTTTTTAACTGGATTTAAGAGATTCTAAGGATTTTAAAGAAATTGGACAATCGTTTCAATTAAACACTGGATATTTGAAATAAAATAACATTCAGTAGACACTTTATACTAAGGAATTAGTATATTCATTAATTTTTTTTTAAATTGCGTAATCAAGTCTGGCTGACATAGTGATTAGAATGCTAACCTTTCATTAGAGAAGCTCGGGTTCGAATCCTAGTAAAAATTAATTCCTACCATTCACCATTGTGTTCAAATTAAAGGCTTAATCAATTTGAGTTGTATCTATTGAAAATCTAAGAGATTTCTACATATATTATAAGATGTCCCATATATCAATTCTAATAATAAAATTATAATAAATCTCCAAATTCCAATATAAACCTATGATATAGACTGACTTATTAGCCTAACAGTTACCATTTAAAACAAACAAAAATTATTTGATGTTTAAAGATACATAAATTGCATACAGTTCTACTTTCTGTTAACCTTAATCCAGCATTATACTTTTATATTAAAACACTTTTAAATGCAATCGTCTATAGTGCACTTCGCTAAGTAGTGCATCATACAATTTAATATGAATTCATGGGCAGATTTCTAGTTTTACTATTAATGAATCACTTAAGTGACAGAATGAAAAATAAACCCATAGACCCAGACAAATTAATATAAAAGTATATAAAAAGGTTGCGTTGATATTTTAAATATTAAATTTTCAGTTCAAGTTTTCACAATGTCCTTAAAAACTTTTATAATAAAACATTTTTTTTTTTTTTTTTTTTTATAATGAATTCCACATACAATTTAAACATGAGATAGTATTAGGTTATACGGCCTAATATAGGCATTTAAAAACGTCTTAGATTTTCAATAGATATATTTTTTTCTTTTGTTTATATTGTAATATTTTGTATTTGAGGTGCTATATCTGTGAGTTATATTATTCAATTAAATTATTTGTTTATATTGTTGTATTAATGTATTTTTATTAAAGAAAGATATTGATTAAGCCATTAATTTGAACCAGAAAAGATTTTTGACTTTATCGGGGACTAGAGCCCGGGTCATTTGCATGAAAGGTTGGCACTCCAACCACTGTGTCATCCAGCCGTTAATTATACTCTCATATATATAAGTATTAAATTTAAAAACTATTTTATTAAGAAGCTTTCTAAATTTTAGTCTGACAAAATTTAAAATCAATGTGAAGATCCCCAAAATATTTAAAACTACTATAGCAAAGAATAATGAAAACACAACTGAATTAACCAAAAAAAATAAAAATTGGTACACATCCTGTAAAACCACAATATATACTCGTATAAATATAGATTCTCAAAACCCAGTTATAAACCAATTAATAACAATAACAATTCCCAAAAAAAAAATCAATTAATAAGATGTGAATGTCCTAAAATAAAAATTATAAAATAAAAAAATTACAAAAAACAAGGTCAATTTTATATTAATTAAAAAAAAAATTGGCATACAAATTGAAAAAATGTTTTTGGTAAATTTTTTTTTAGATTTTCTCCTTCATTTTTCTATATTCCCTCTCTGGGTCTATTCAATTAACAAACAGATCGAATGAATAGCCCCTACTCAAATGACAACTCATTATTTGTTCGATAATGCTGAAAGCAATAGACAGATTCAAAATAATTATATAAATAATATACATATATTTATAAACCATATTATTATATAATTTATGTGTATATTGTGAATAAAATCATTGGAGTGCAATCAACTCCATCTAAATATTTTCAAAAATAAACATGGTTGTACTGCCCACTAATCATTATTTTCTCTTTTTTATTAATTGTAGAATCTCACAATTAATTTCAAATATACAACAAAACAATTAGACAAAGAAGCTATATATATTTATTTGAAGAATACCCCTGATTTTCACTTGTCTGTCATATGATCTAATGAAAATTTTTATAAAACAATTCACAATAAAAAAAATTCACAATAAAAAAATTTATTTAACATTGTCGAGACGAGACGATGCTTTGTCCTTTTCTATATAATACTTTGATTAATTATCAAAATGATTCTCTTTGTTATATTAATAATTCACATTCATTGAGTGATGTCAAAGATTGATTAAAAATTGTAATATTATATAAACTCTTATTAAGTTAATAATACTATAAAAATAATATCATAATAATATCCGATTGGTGGTGTAGTGGTTAGGGTGTCAGCAGTTCTATCGAAGGGTCTCAGGTTCAAACCCTGGTGGGATCATATCTAATTAAAAAACTATAATTTATATCATAATAGGATATAGCATCAGATAAAATATATACCTGCCAGACCTTGACGTTTATAAATAAATGAAAAAAAATTATACCATTCTTATAATTTAATAAATTATTCTTGGTGTGTTAGTATGAAATTCAAAATGGTGAGTTGATACTTAGTTTGAGAAAAATCTGAGAAATTGCTGTCAGTTTTAGAGTGACTTATACTGAGTCCAAAATAGTTCTTCCCAAATATTTCACGTGATATTTACTTCTTTTACAATACTACTATCACTTCCAATTGTAAAAGCCTAAATATTTTATAAAAAAAAAATCTGAAAGGGAAAGGCACAAAATTTCCAAAAAGCAAAATCCCCAAAGAAAAAATCCAAACTATGACAAAATTCCCAAACACTTTAGCAAAATATCTATTTATTTAAGTACATAATATGCAAGATTCAAATAGATCTTACGATTTGAGAATATTTTATAAAGATTTTATAGTTGGTTACCAAATCAAGATTTTAATTTTTTGTTTTTGAAAATTTTAGTTTCAAGAATCTTGTCTAAAGGGTTTTGTATTCAACCCGTTCTGCAAAAGTGAGATCGATTCTTTTGACTGTCATAACATTAGTTTTATCATCTTAATTCATTATTTCAAAGTAATTAATAAGAGTCCCCAATCAATTCAAAGAACATAATCCAATAAGAAAGTTATGTTTAAAACTTCCGCATAACCTTTGATCCTAAAAGATATCACTCTTGTTTCTATGGTGGTTCTCTGTACTCTCTTTATGTAAATAAAATTTCTAATTAGGTGAAAGTAGGGAAGGGAAGCAAGTTCAAAATTGAGACTTCTTCAAGATCACAAAAAAAATTAAATTAAAAGTTCTACATATTCTTTATAATCTTGCACAGCCTTTGATCCTATAAGAGACCACTCAAGTTTCTTATGGTTCTCTATACCCTCTTCACGTAATACGATTTTGCAATTAAGTGAAAGAACAAAATCCAAAGTGGAACAAGTTCAAAATTGAAACTTCCTCAGAATCGAAAAAAACAAATTCAATTAAAAGTTCTACTATATTCTGATTTACTTCCATTACCCTATTATCCCATAATACAGCGGCACTCTAATTAAAGATTATTCTCTATATAAATTTTAAAAAAACACAAATTATTTAAAAGTCGATTCTGATTTTGATTTGTCCACCCACCTACTACTGTAAGTCTTTACGCAATTCTTACATCAATCATTTTAAAAAATTTCAACACAAAATATCCTTAAAGTTATCAAAACGAACAATTAATTGTCAGTTGTTGTCCTTGTCATTATTTTGTTCCCAAAACCCAAAAAAAAAAAAAAAAATTTCAATTTCATGTTTTTTATTTTATCATGTCCATTTTTTTTATTATTTTTTTTTTTTTTAATTCTTTTATTAAATGAATTTAATTGTTTATTATTATGAAAAATTCTTTTCTCTTGAAAATTCCTTTTGATAAGTAATCAGAAGAAATGTTTTGTTTTGTTTGTTATGGTTTTTGTATACTTATATACATATATATACAAACAAAAATTTATATAATGGAAAAGGATACAATTTTAAAATGACATTCTATATTAAATGTTGAGGTTTTTTCAGTTGAAATTTTCATAATAAAAAAGGAATATTTAAATAATTATTATCTTTTTCTAAAAATAAATTATATGTAAGAAAATATATGTATATATATGTTTATATATAAAATTTATATACATATATGAATATTATACTATCTATGTATATAACCACAATGCAACAGGAAGTTTCTTGGGGAAAATAAAACAAAAAAAAAAAAGAATTACAAGAATTTTAAAAATGATAAAATTATTAATATTGTTGATGATAAGTTGATAAGAATTATATAATTGTAATAATAATATTCATAATGATAATGATTATTATTATTTTTATTATTATGAAAAATTTTATACCAATAGGTATGCAAAATAATGAACATTTTATTAAATATTAATAAATTCTTATTTGTATATATATATATATATATTAATTAATATACAAAAGCATTTTCAATAGAATTTTCAATTGGATCATTTCATTTTGTGGTTAAAATTATTATCATCAACATACATATACTTTTATTATCATTCAATCAATCATTCATACCTTGCATAATCATTCATATAACCAATTAATAGCATCATACACTGAATAGTTAACATATACAAAAGTTATATATATATATATATATATATATATATATATATATATATATATATATATATATATACTTGAAATCAGATTTACATAAAAATACCAAAATATTTCGAAATTTTTAAATCATTTATATTAATTTAAAATAAATAACTTCTTCATATCTAAAGAAATACCCTCATAATATAAGAGCATAATTAATATTATTCGTGAGAATTGACGTCACGAAATTAAGTAAGGCCAGTAAGGTTTAATTAAAATGGTTTTGAACAAAATTTTAAATTATACCGATAGCCAATAAGGTCCAACTACATTCAAAACTTATTTTAAATCACTAAAAACCAATTTAATAATCTGACCAATTGTGTAGTGGTTAAAACATACTTTTCAAGTAGAAGGTTTCGGGTTCAAACCCCGGTCAGATCATATCTAAAAAAAATATATAAATCGTAAAGTTATATAATTGTATCGCAATAGTTTATATCATTATATAAAATAAGCTAAATATATATTAATAACTCTTGTGTAAGATAGATGACGCACAAACATTTGTGCATTAATAATCTTATACAATAACTACAGCTGAATAATCAAAGGCTAATTGAATACAATGATTCGAGAAATTGAAACCTAGTCGAATTTGACTTATTAAATACCCTATACACCTTCAATAAGTGGAAGCTTTAAAAAATATTAAAAATTAAATAATTGCATAAATTCAGGCGTTTTGGATTTTTTTCTTGGATAAAAAAAATTAAATAATTATATAAACCCGGGAGGGTTTTTTTTTGTAAAATTATTAAATAATTGCATAAATTAAGGCGTTTTAAGCTTTTTTTTTTTTAATTTACTTAATCAATTAATTCTTGTATTAAAAAAAAACGACCCCACAACCCCTGTTGCTCTTAATACCAATACAAATGTTTCATACTTATTTTTGAAATAAATGTAAAGTTTAATTAAAAATTTATTTACAAAATTTTCGTACAATAATGATAAAATATACAAAAGATATTAAGAATCAAATCCTTTTAAAATACATCTTATTTGTTTATTATAATTAGAATTTACTGTATAGTTATATTTAAACTTAAATCCTTATATTATAACCTTTCAATGTTATATATATATATATATATTTTAATATTATTATGTTAAGGCATAAATATAGTTTTACATTATTATTAAAATAATATTCAGTTTAGATATATATATATAGTTCTGTATAAGTATACATAATATACATATATATATATATATTTAGTTAAGATATTTTACCTTGATTATTATACAATAATAATAAATTTCATTGTGTGTAGTTTTTATCAAAAAAAAAAGAAAAAAAAAAAAAAAAAAAAAAAAAAAAATGAATACATATGATAGAAGAAGATGAATACAATATTGGGGTATTTATAAATTTATAATATAAATCTTAAAAGTGCAATGAATTAATATTAAATATATAAAACAATTAAATGAAACTTTATTCAGAATTGCTTTACATATACATACATATTTATGTAGAATATATTATTATATATATATATATTCACTTGATATATTTAAATTAAGGATGTTTACATTTGAGTAACCTAGACAATATAAATGCATTTTATATATAGATATATTTTTTGCTATTATATTATATATTTATTCATATTAACTATAAAATAAAGATATATAAGAGCTTATTGCCTTTCATTGAAAGTTTATTATTAAGAAGAAAATATAATAATTAGTGCAAAATGGAAGATTAAAAATGTACATTTTTTTTTGTATTTTGTATTTTGTTTATTATTTTCTTTTTTTTCATTTTATTTATTCTTTAGATTTAATTGTTTGCGTTTTATACTAAAATGATTCATAATAAGTTTCCAATTAATTAAAAGTAAACATTTATGTTATGAGAAAATGAGTATAGAGGAATGTTGAAAAAATATGCAAGTAGAAAATCAAGAAACACAATTATAATGAAAAACATGGAAATTTCTATTATGTATTATATTTATACATGCATTTATTATATATATGTATAATATATTTTAAAATGAAATTTCAATTTTATGTATACAATTTTGTAAGTTATTGTTATAATGAACAGTATGTTGCCAAATTATTAGGGACTCACTTAAAAAAATGACACTGTTATTTTAATATTAATATTAATCCCTGAATATTATATGAGGGTTTTCTCAAAATAACTAAAATACACAGATTTAACTTAAAATATTATTTTGTTAAAACTAATGAAATTTTTTGATAGAGAACGGACATCATACTATTGTTATTCTATTTGTAAAATATTAAAAAGCGTCGTAACCATAGAAACAAAATAAGAAATTTATTAAACTTTGATAAATTGCATTATAAAATCATTTAAATCTCTAAATTTATTAAATTCGTAGTTTTTCTAATAATTTGGCAATCCACTGTAGGTATATGAGTAAATATACCTGTGTATATCTGTGCATACCGAGGACATACCTATTTTATTAAAATACTTGTCTTTGTACCTACTTAACAAAATATTATTATAAACTGATTTAAAATATAATTAAATTAGATTTAATTTAAAATAGATTAATAATGATTTTCAATTAAAAAAGATTTTAGTTTATTCGTAAAATATAAAATTAAATAGAAAAAAAAATAAATATTACATTGATCATGTTATTTGTACAATTTATAAGTAATTTAAAAATTAAATGTATATATAATTCACTTGGCATTTCTTAATTCTTTTTGTTCGATACAAAATTTTTCGCAACATGTTTCCTTTCATCTTGCAAAGGAAATACGTCGAAGTTTTTCTAAGTAAAATTAAGGAAGAGAGACAAATTACAAAGTACCTTACAGCTAATAGACAGTCTCTTACAGTTAATAGACAGTTCTTTGCAGTTAGTGGACAGTCTCTTGCAGTTAATAGACAGTCTCTTTCATTTAATTGATAGTTTCAGTTAATAGGCAGTTTCTTTCAATTATTAAGCAGTCCTTTACAGTTAGTATACAACTTACAATTAATAGACAGTCTCTTACAGTTTATAGACAGTCCCTTTCATTTAATTGATAGTCCCTTTTCAGTTAATAGGTAGTCCCTTACAGCCAATGTAACGTACCTTACAGTTGGTAGATAGTCTCTTACAGTTAGTAGACAGTCCCTTACAGTTACATTTTTTTTAAGCACAAACTCTTCAACTGTTAGGCTAATAAGCCTGTCTATACCATAGGTACATATTGGAACAGCGGGTCATATTATATTCGTATCATTAAAGTTGATCTTAATGAATTCCACATACAATTTAAACATGCGATACAGTCCCTTACAGTTACATTTTTTTTAAGCACAAACTCTTCAACTGTTAGGCTAATAAGCCTGTCTATACCATAGGTACATGTTGGAACAGCGGGTCATATTATATTCGTATCATTAAAGTTGATCTTAATGAATTCCACATACAATTTAAACATGCGATAGTACTAAACCTTATAACATGTTGAAACTTCTTAGATTTTCAATAGATATAATTCAATTTTTGTTTATATTGTAATTATTTGGTATTTGAGTTATATGGTATTCTATATCTGTGAGTTATATTATTTAATTAAATTAGTTATTTATATTTTGCATTTTTTTATATTGTTATATTAATGTATTTTTTATTAAAGATGCATAACTATTAATTACTGGTTAGCTGAGTCGAGTCGAAAACTAGACAAGTTCTTTCCCTTTTACTGGGAATTCAAAATCTGATCTTTAGGAACAACATTTACAAAACAAATATAAACATTTTTTTCATCCGATTCTTTCACATTTTTTAATGATCGTCATAATTCTCAATTGCGATTAAAAGTACTAAAATTTTTAATTAAGTAAATATTTAAGAAACTCCAACATAACATATACGATATAGAATAAGTTTTTTCAAAATAAATTTTGAACCAAATCCCTTCATTTACACAATTTCATTATAACTTGATAATCTTCTATTCCATGTATGACCAAAGGATTATTACTGTTATATTAAAGGATAATAATAAAATTTTATTAATTTTTATCTATATTATTATTAGCTTATAACTATTATAGAAACTTAAGAACATTTCAAATTCACACCACACACAATTTTAATATTCACATAATTATTTTTAATGAGAAGATTAGCACACTTGTTTTCTACATAAGTATATTTTAATATATATACATTATTACATATGTATACACATATATATTCTTATTCACCTTTGCATACATACGAAAAGAAACATAAGATAAATTTCATTTAATGATATAGACAATCTCTTACTGTATTTCTTCATCATTATTAGCATCTCCTGCTTCATAACAGAACATCTCATAATCATCATCATCATCATCATCATCATCATCATCATCATCGTCATCATAATCATTATCATAATCAAATAACGGAATAAGAGAAAAATGTGAAAGAAACTTAAAAATGTAAATTTTATTACATTTGCAAAGTATATCATAAAATTATTAAACTGGAAAATTATAATTTTCTTTATATAATCATAATTTTATATACATAAGTATATGGTTATACATGTATATACACAAGTATGTATAAATTGTTATAACTATTATATTTAACAATTAAAAAAAAAAAGAATCGATTTTTATCATTTTCTTTTGTATTTTCATCACAAATAAAAACAAGAAACAGCAAACCACAACAATTTAATGTGGTATACTACAAAATAAAAAAAAAAATCGAATACCTTTTCAACTTTATCAGACATTTATATATAAAGTAATTCTCTGTTATAAAGTATCAACTCTGCATTATATAAAAAAACCTAAAGGTGAAAATTCCTTTATTTTTCACTGAAACGAGATAAGGATGAAAAAAATTGAGAGGAAAGTTTAGAAAATAGATAAACAAATTTTCAAATTACAACATGAATAGAATAAAACTTTTTTAATAGACCGAAGGCTAACTACCGTTCCATTCCCTATTCTTTAGATTTTAATCGATGATAAAAACATTATTGAACACAATTCTCATCCCACACAATTTTAACATAATGTTTATTAAATTTTCATTAAATTTTTTAATTTTACTTCTCATATTACCTGTTAAGAAGCACAACATTTTTCGCTCGTCGTGGGATCATAGGACATCAAATTGGCTTTTCCATTGCTTTCAATTGTGTGCACTTAACTTGATTTCCTCCGAAATCCATTTTTGACGAACTCAGCTCTTGCTATTCAAAATCAGGTGTTTTTAAGTCGAACTCGTTCTCGACTGCCTTGGGGATTCCATTGTAGGATCATTCTGATTATGTTTGTTACTTTTTTAATTAGAGTGCAGCTTAGCTTATCTCAGTTTTCTACATTATATGTAGCCCGTTTGATGCTTCAACGGTGAGGTACGATAAGTCTTGGCCACATGTGGTTTTCGGCCAAAATATTCCCATATCTATTTTTGGCATCTGTTGTTATTTGTAGTCCGCCAAGTTTCGCTGCCATATAGAAGTAACCACATTATACATATTTTAATATTCTAATTTTCGTTGTCCTGGTTCTTTAGCCGCTTTTCTATATTAGATTTATTTCACTGATTTTACGTAGTCTATTGTTAACATCTTCTTCTGTACATCCATTTGGTGTTACATTACCAATGTGTCCAGACGTTATTTTATATATAACCAATGTGTCCAGACGATGGCGCAGAGGTTGTGGCGCCGGCCTTTCATGCGAAAGGTCTCAGCTTTGATCCCTGCCTGGGTAAAATCAATAAATAGTATATAGCAATATAAAAATCCCTATGCTCTCCCAGAGGGTAAAACAGTAAAAAAAAAATTACCAATGTACTAGAAACTCATATTCAATTAATTGGAATAAACATAATAAAGGATAAAATATTTTAAAATCAAGCAATACTTTCAAATAATTTTAATTAAGAGTTAAATTTTAAAATCAAGATCCCAATGGCCGTTATCTTAATTTTCACGTTAAATACTCAAAATCAATGGAATCACTTCTTAAAGCATTCACAATATCATTGCCCAGTTTTTTTTAATTTCATACTTCAGAAACAAAATTATAACAAAATATTTCACATAACTACAGTTTTTTTTTTCAAAGTTTAATTTTTTACAACCCATTTTTTTGTCTAATACTGTATTTACATCAATGCTGCTATCAAAGCTCAAAATATAGCTTCCTCTAGTACCTGCATACAAATATCAATTAGGTGTATTTACAAAAAAAAAAATTAAAAAAAAAATCTAATAAGTACATCTAGTTTGCAACTTAATCATTAGGATAATTCAATAAATAGATTGAAAGTTTGATGACCACAGTTTTTTAACATTTTTCTGTTGCTTCTTCTATCCTTGGTTTTTTTTTTTTTTTTTTAACATTTTTATCTCTTTTACGAGTATATGTGTATGTATGTAGTTGAATAGAATACATATTCAAATGCACATATTAATGTCTGATTATTTAAAAAACAAAAATTAAATTCATTTCCATTTTTATCTTATCAACATATATGAAAATTTTCAATGTTTTTTAAACATTAGTACTAACATATATACACTATATATATATAAATATATATGTACTAACAATTTTTTGATATTGTTGCAAATGATACTTAACACAGTCATTATCATTATCATCATCATTATTATCATCATTTGAAAATGTTGAGAAAATAATAGAATTATTCTGTTGTAAACCCTATATACAAAAGGTATATATATAAATATATATATATGTATAGATCATAAAAATGAATATTGCTCTCAATTATAACCCAACAACTCCTTATGTATTTTATCCCATTTTTTTTTTTTTGAAACAGTCAGCACCCAATGAAAATGAAATGAAATTTTTTTAATGTTCCACAAATGGAATTTTGAAAATTGGTTTTTTAGTGAAATCTTGTATTTGAAACATTTCGTTTGTTGTCATAATGCAAAAAAAAAAAAAATAAGAACAAAAAACAAATAAAAACAACAACAAAAAAATAGTTATGAAAAGGAATGAATGAAACTAAAGAATTTTATGCAAGGGATCAAAAGCATTTGGGATAAAGAAACTTTTATATGAATCGCATTATGTATATAATCTTATATATAATATACAATTGTTTTGTGTATTTTTTTTTTGTTTTTTAATTGTTAGATTTTTGTGTTGCACATGCTGTCATCGTGTACATATACTTTTTTTTTGTTTTTAGTCATGTATCATTTTGTGGTGGGGTTATGGATATTCTGTTTTTTCTTGTTTAGAAATTTAATTTCATGTTTTCAAAATTTTGTTTTTTTTTTCAGTGTTGCAAGATTACCGAATAACTGAATTTCAATTGTTAAAATTAGAAAATAGTTAGGATCAAATAAATTTCAAATAAAAAATAGGAATTTCAATTATGAAAAACAATGTTTTAGAAAACAAAGAAAAATTTCTTAAATTTTCTTCGCATTGGATTAAAAGTGATATTTGGTTTTTCAAATTAACTTCGAAAATAATTCGAAATTAAAATTAAGTAAATGTAGGATGAGAAAAATTTTTGGAAAATTTAATTAATGTTATATACATCAAGTACTATTAAATATCAATATTATTTGTTGATTAAGTAGTACCATAATTGATTAACAAATTAGGTTAGAAGTACCTTTGGTTAAGAGTTAATTTTATGAATTCTTATTTGAAGACTATATACTTTAAATAATTTAAGTTGATTTCTTGAATATTTGTCGGTATTTTTTAAAATACTTGATGGGTATTGGAATATTTAAGAATACTTGGTCGGGTTTTAAAATAATTTTAAAAATTAAACTTTTCGTAAGAATTTCCAAAATTCCATACTGCACACAAAAAAAGAAACTAAATTGTTAAAAAACATTACAATAAGTTAATTAATAATGTTTATATTAAATTTTAAATTAGTTTAATAGTACTTTCATAAACCGGGTTCAAAGATAGGGTTAATCACCTACAAAATCAATTGAAATGTGAAGCGTTCACAAACATTTTTGAAAATCACTGGTAGATTTGGTGGATTTTAAAAGTCAAACTAATATTTTAGACTTGTTCTTTATATTAATATATTAGGTCTGGGTATGCGTACTAAAAAACTTTGCAAAAAATGAAAAACTTTAAAAATTTTTAGCTCACAAACTGTCTGCTAAAAATTTTGATCACGTGGAAAGTCTCGGGTTCAAACCCCGGTCAGGTCATATCTAATAAACAAAATATGGTAAAATTATATAATTATAGCGTAATAGTTAATATCGTAATATAAGATAAGATTTAATATAAAAAATGTAAATAACTTTTGTGTATACAATATCTTATAAAATAGCTACAGCCCCGTAATCAACGGCTTAGTGAATATAACGATTAAAGAAACTGAAGCCAATAGTTGAAATAGACTTGATGAATTCCTTAAAGAGTAGAAAAGGAATATAATAAAAAAAAAAAAAAAAAAAAAGCAGTAGAAAATATATTTCTGTTCCTAATCCGCGTAATCTTTTAAACTCATTTGACATCTCAAATTTTTGGTACTTAAATCATTGAACAATTCCCTCTTTTATACGAAATAAATTCTTCGTAGTTGTACTATGGCTCAATATGTGCGAGAAATAATTTGGAACACACATTTTTTATTTTTATTAAATAAAAGCTGAAATATTATTTTTTCAGCCATCTTTAACTTTTAAAATTCAATTCAATTTATACTTTTTACTGTATGACAATTGAAATATGTCAAAACAAGGGTTGTGCAAAAACATTTTTAAATAATCAATGCAATAATCAAAAATTCATGGATGAACATTGGGATATTCAGATTCACCTCAAATTCAGTAGCCAGTTGATTGTCTTTGACAGATAAATTTTTAAATAATTATTGATGGTAAATCAAGAAAAATAAGGAAAACAATTAATTCGATTTTCAAAATCTTCTGAAAAATCAAATCTCTTTTAAAAAACAAATTTCAAATATACTAAAAAATTATGAGAGCGTATAAAAATCTCGCGAATCAAAATATCGTGTATCAAAATCTAGTGCTTTTATAAATCTCGTGTCTCAAAATTTCGTGGTATAAAATCTTGTGTTTCAAAATCTCACGCTTTTTATAATTTTGTAATTGAAATACTATATGTAGAAAATATAAATAGAAGCGACTTTAGAGTTGGTTTCAGGGTTTTAATAATTTATTTAACAAGAGCTTGGGGCAGCCCCTACTATTTTAAAAGTTTTGTAGTTGAAATATTAATGTAGGAAATATAATTAGAAACGATTTTAAAGTTTGTTTCAAAATAAGGGTTTTAATATAGGGTTTCGTTAGTGGGGGTTTAAAGGCAGCAGTCCCCACAATTTTAAAATTTTTTAATGTTTTAATATTGAAATATGTATATGCAAAAACGCAAGATTTTATACCTAACCCGAAAATTATTTGTATTTATAGTTTCTTCAACTTTAACGTTTACATTGGATAGTCTTTATTTAATCTGGACTGTCGTTTCTCTAAGTTTTTAGAACATTATATATCTCTATCGATTTTTGAATTCCTCTTCCACTGATGATCTGGGATTCTATCTGAGAAGTAAATCTTTAATTTTCTTTTATTTTAAATGTGTTTTTATACAGATAGAACAAAAATAAATAAGAATAGTTGAACTTAAACTAAAAGATTGTTTACTAACGTTCTTTTTTTTATATTTAAATCAGAGAAATTTTCAATTTTTAGATTCTTATTCGAAAGACTAATGAAAACGTTTATGTTTTTTTTAAACTAGATCTTGTTTTATTTTTGTATAACAAAAGCAACGTTTTCATTTAAATTTAAATAAAACGACATTTAATAAAAAAACACTCAATTTTTGCTTTGAAATTAAATTCAACATGTTGAGTGTTTTTATATCATATATATTTATGTATACAATACATACATAACAAGAAGTTTTAAATAAAATTTTATTTTTTCTATTTTCCTATTTCTAGAAAAATTTTATTTTTAAAGAAAATCACAAGAAAATTCATTTTCTTTCAATTTTTCGTAATTTATTTTTTTTTTATTTAAATAAAATAGAAAAAGAAACTCTTTTTTTTTTTATTTTAAAAGCATCTTTTACAAATTTATAATAATATCCTATATATAGTATATATATATATCTTTTAGATGTAAAATTGTATTGTATAAAATTGTATGTACATTTAAGAAAATTAAATTTAATATATGTATATATAAATATGAGTGGAAAACATTAAATTAAAAATGGAATAACTTATGTCAATAGTAACTCTTTTTTATATAGTTATCAAAAGTATTTACTATATAGTTCTATAAATACATATATATATACTTGTTTTGTATAATTGTAAAGCACTTAAAGTTTAAAGAAAGTAAAGTGTATCTTAAAGAGCATATGATAAATATATACTCATACATATAAGTCTCCAAAAAACAAACTAGATTTTTCTAACAGTTTTTCTTATAGTTTTAATTCTGAGTATCATTAACTTTAAGTATTTCTTCTTCATTCCTATAGATTTGGTTACATGTATTTAAGTAATAAGTTGACTTATACGGGTACCTAGGATTATCCCAAAAATCTCAACTTTTCAACAATAAAAGATAATATTGATTTGTTTTTTAAAGCCCATCACCTTAGCTATCTACTGATACTTAAACGCGTCCTCTATATTGTGCAGGAGCCAAGAAATAAACATACACCCACCCCTAGACAACCTTCCAGAAAAATTTGTTATCCGTTTGGAAATTCTCTATCACCTCCACTCTTCGTGACGTCCGGGCATTCTGTATAAATTTGGAATTTATAGGGAAGGAATTTTAAAGGGAACAAGCAATTTTCGTAGTCAGCTATAGTGAATCTAGTCTTAGTCAATTATTGGACATTTATTATTGGACATTTTTTAAATTAATTAGAGGCTGTTTCTTAAGTTGAAATTTAATTTTAAAGATGTACTGTAAATTTTATTTCACTTTTAATCAACTAAGAGAGTAAAATTAAAGTATGTATTCAATTCAAAAGAAGGATATCGTAACCTGAAATTAATGCATCGATATTTATCGATTTTAAAACATCTCAAATACTTCGGTCGTCAGCCAATAATTTAAAACCAGTGAAATAATGTACATTAATGGAATATTTCAAGAAATGATCTTCCAAAGTTAGTTAGTTAGATCATTTATTCCAAAAATTTCAAGAATCAATAACTGATCAATAAAATTCGTAGGCATTGAGAATAAGTCATCAAGTGAGCGTTCAGTTAGTATAATAAATCCAGTTAAATACCAGCTTTATTTAGATATCATCAAATAATAAGTTTATCAATTATTTGAAGTCTCTCTTGGTTAAGTATCACAGGTTGATTTAAACCTTTTAGCAAGCAATCTAGCAAACCAAAACTAGATATAAAAATTGAATAAAACAAATATATTAAAATAATCTAAATATTTCCCTAAATTTTTTCAAAAATTTATGTAAAATATAAGAACTGCATTACTGGATCTTCATTTTTAAAATAAAATTTTCACAGATTCTTTTATTCTATATACCTATGGCCATACAATTTTCAATACAAACGTTTTTTGATATAAAAGATACACTTCTAAAGGTCAAAAATCTCAAAAAAACTTTCAATTAAGTTCATATTTTTCGAAAGACTATAAATGTTTGATCTACTCGTAAGTAATCCCATTTTCTAAATTTTGAAATGTAAAATCATTTTTAAAAGATATATATATATATGCAATAAATGCAATGCCTTCCTTCATAAAAGCATCATCCATTTAAACTGATCATATATATTATATATACTCATATCTCTATATGTATATAGATTGTATTATAGATCTATATACATAAAATTGAAAGTTATATTTGAAGTTTTTACAATAAAATACAACCGTAAATATTCACTATACATCATTTATAACATAAAAAAGCACTTAAAATGCACTTACTTGTCTATAAGAGATCCTTTTTTTAAAATTCTATACACACATATAATTCTATTATATTTATGTTTTGTATACTCATATATATAAAGATACTATTATCTATGAACTGAAAATTTTTTATATTGCACTAAAGTTGAATAAGTTCATGCCGTTCTTTTATTTTTTTCCACTTTTATTTTTGGAAAAAAGGCAAGAGGAAGGAGGCAGGCGATATAAGAACACCATATATTAGTTAAAAGTAAATTGATAACATCCATTACAAAGTAGTCAAATAAAAATTTATGCAACTAAAATATCCTGATTATGAATCACTAATTTTTTATTTTTTTTCATAATTTATGATATAAAAATACAATGTGTGTTTTTGGAAAAAAATTTTTTTAAGTGAAATATTGTTTTTGTCTAAAAAAATTTTAATGGACCCAAAGATTTATTTAGAAGAATTCTGTTAAACGTAGGATAATTGAAAATGAATATTAACATATATAAGTAATGATAATTTATAATATGAATTACTTTAAATATAGCATTTAAATTTAGTTGAAAGTTAGTACTCAATTATAGGGAAAATTTTTTGTCATTATGATGAATTCGAATTATAGTTTTTAGTATTGCACTCTTGAATTCTAATTATAGTTTTTAGTATTGCACTCTTGAATTCTAATTCAGTGGGGGCCCTAAATTTTCTAAATCTTATTGAATATTTGAAAGAAAACCATTCCTAAATACTTTTCATAATGTTTTAAATAAAACAACTTTCAATTGTACGTATTAATAAGGTAATAATAAACGAAGAATGATAAATCAAGACACACATCAAATAAAATAAAAATCACAACTTAAACAAAATAATCCCAAAAGTATGCAATTTAAATAAAATATTAATGTTTTTTTGATATAATGATTTTCTGGCTATGCAATCCTTCATTAAGGATTAGAATATCGGATATTTCATTATAATGTTTGTTATAATTTATTTATAATTAAATAATATAAATAATAACAATAAATATTAAAAAATTATTTAAAAAATAAATAAAAAATAATAAAAATTAATGAACCTTTAGGGGAATTACCGTCAATAATAAAATAAATAAAATTATTAATGAAATGAATTTTTTGTATTGGGTTTTGAATATGGGTTTGACATAAGCTGAAAATTTGTTAATTCGGAAGGGAGAAATAAATTAGCCTTGGTCAAGGCCATTTGAAAGGATTTTATACCCTGATATGAAACCAATTTTGGCCCTTTTATCCCAGAATATTTACATATATACATTTTGGAAAAAAGGGATATCCTAATTCTGTAAATAACTCCAAAAAAAATTTTTTATTATTTATATAAACTGAAACATGTGGATTAAATTATAAAAAAACATTATTAAAAAATCTTATAGCAAGAATAACATAAATAAAAATTTCCATTTTAAATAAAAAGAAAAAATTAACTCTAATTCGCAAAATTTCGTGTAACTCTTGGGCTTCATTCCTTTAGGCTTCATTTTCCTTCGTCCATTAATTACTGTGTAAAATCAGTTTTGTAAAAAAAATTTTATTATATTTTAACTGTGGGCCTCCGTGGGTTAAAGGAGTAAAAATTTGGCTTACTAACCGAGGGGTGCGGGTTCGATTCCCGTACGGCCCATGAATTTTTTTAATTGAAAAATATTTTTTTTAACAAATCACCATGGTAACCAAAAAAAATTTTATACAAATATATAATATAAAACAAACCAAAAAATATTACTTGTAAATTGATAGAAAGTATTGAGATTGGATGCACAACGGGCCGCAAGGTCTACGTGTTAGAATGGTACGTGCTATCTGCCACATCAAAATAACAACAACAAATTTGAACTGTGGTTTTGGATTAATCTCAATTATAATCGAGATAGTTACTCAATAACACATAGAATCAAATATTCATTTCTCAAGGATCTTCTTTAAAACTTCAGTATAACAAATTTATCTAAAGAATAATTTACGCAGAAGTTTAAATCTTATTTATAAAATGAACCATTAAATAAAAATTAATTATATAAATATTAGTTAATAAATTTTTTTTTGTATTTTAAGTTAATGAACTTAACGCTTGAAATAATAATTTTTGATAAATATTTTATGCTAAAAAAAAAATTGAATAAAAGGAAATTAAAAATTTACATAATTTTCCAATAATTTTCCATTTTATATAAAATCTTAAACTTTTTTTCATAAAAGATAAATTTCTTTTTTATCATGTTAATTTTCAATTTATTCCAATATTTTTCTGTTTTTTTTTATGAATTTATAAAATAAGTAAGTTTTCCTTTTGTTTATCAAATCTTAGAGGATTTTTTCTTTGTTTAAATGAAAAATAATCATTGTTTTAGAAAATTTTTCTGATTTATTCATAAGCGAATGTAAAAAAGAAGAAGAAAGAAAATAATGCAGAAAAAAATTTAATTGAACGTTTATTTTTCGATTTTTCAAAATCGAATTCACAAATTATGATTATATTAAAATATCATTTCATCTTTCAATCACGCAATTATATTGCAAATCAATGAAAATTATTTAAATTTAAAGTACTTATTCTTAGTATCGATTTGGAATTTTAAAATTATAATTATGCTTTATTACCCCTCAGACAATGTCGACGCCGTTCGAAAGCCACAAATGTAAAACAATGTAAAATCATATGATTATGAAAATGTATAAAACGCAACAAACTCAATGACGTATAAAATTCACACTGAAAATTTTTAATTTGTTTGAACTTTTTCGCCATTGTAGATTGCGTTTCGCCTTAAGCTAGTGTAGATTGTCAGATATGTGTTGCAAAAAAGTAAATCTGTTCTAATAATATTGAATAAATTAGAGATCTGTGACACTTTACTGAAAATAAATATCCCGAACGAAAAAATCCTCAATTATTTAAAATCTTAAAAACAAAATCCCAAACAATATAAAATCTCGAAAAAAAAATCTTGAATTAAAATTATTTGTTTTTTAAAATCATCAAAATTCAGCCGCTGAATTAGAAATATTATTTTTATTTTCAAAATTTGGTCACTCTTTTTTATGTAATAAATAATTTTATACGTAAAAATAATTCCAACTCTAAAATCCCTCCTGATTCAGAATATCAATTTAGATTCTTATTCTTTTTATATTCTTAAAAAATTTAATTGGCATTTTCGGTTTTCGGTTATATTAGAAATTTTTCCTACAAATTTAAAATTCGAGATTTATTTTTTCTGGATTTTTTCGTTCGGGATTAGTTTTTTCAATAAAATGTCATGCACTTTGTTGTGTAGCTACTACTGTCAAATAATTGAAAAATTAAAAAATAGCATTTCGATTAAAATATTATTAATCTTGCCATTTTTCCAATATTATTTTTAGAAAATTTAAAAGCCATTGATAGTGCCACCAAAAAATGTTTTTTTTATTTGAGCTATGAAAGTTCACAGATGACGCGTGAGAAGGTGTCGATATTGCCTTATAGCCTATCTTCAATGACGTTCTTATTTTGCTCTTATTACGTAGTCAATTAACGAGTTTATAAAATGAAATGCACATGACAGCGATTTTTGACATTGTTTTGTTTACAAATTTCATGAATTAAATTAAAAATTTTACTAATTTTTTGTTCTGACAATATAGTTATTTATTTTTCAATAATAAATATTTTTCAAACTTCAATTATTTGACATTTAAATGCGTAGGGAATGCGAAACAGTTAAAAAACTATTTTAATGGCTACGTAATGGCTGTGTCAGGGCTGCGCCTATTGTAGACACTTTCATATAATTCAATACATTTAACTTAGCTAAACATAATCGGAATATCATGCATATTTTATATGACAAAGCAAAAAATCGTCTTTTATTATTTTTAATAATTAATATAATTAATTTATTCATTTTGAATTCAATATAAATTGAATTTCATATATCGAGTAAATCGATTTTAATATTAAAAGCCATAGTACATGCAATTTGTGAAAAATTAATTAGTAACAAAAAATTTTTCTGGAAATACAATCAGTAAATTATTAATACTTTAATTATCCTTAAATAATACATTAACAAAAAAACACATATTCTGGAAATGTTAATTAGTAAAAATTAGTGAAATAATTGTTGAAAAATAAAAAAACAATACAATCAATTATTACAATTTTTATTTTTAATACTTAACAGTTTTTTTTTTCACATATAGACTCATGATTTAAAATCACAAATTAATGATATATATTTTATTTTACAATTGAATTAATTAATTTATAAAAAATAATCCAATAAACTGATTCGAAAAGATAATCTTTTTTTTTTTTTTTTAAATATTTAATATGATTAAGATGAAAAAATCAAATTAATAAATTATTAAATGACTTTTACATAAAAAAATAATTATGACCCAAATGCAGTACAAGACAGGACTAACAGATATTGGATTTTTTTCATCGATTAAAATTAATATTAAATAGAAATCAATATTTATTTTGAAAAATTTAAAGTAATTAGTTTTAACTCTATAGTTTATATTTCACAGGTTGTGGTTTATTAATTAAATGCGAGTGTTTATTCATCCTTTTTTAGAACACATTTAATTTAGGGTGGTTAACTCCACTCAGAATTTTTGACATTTCTGAGTACTCTTCATTTTGATAATAGTGAATAAAAAGATATGAGGTCATAATTCCTTTAGGGAATTTATGTAATTAATAAGTCTTAAAGGGACTTTAGACTGATAGCAATGAGCAATAACACCCTAGTGGACTCATGATCTTTAGAATTTTGATTGAGATAGGTGGTGGGTTATAACTCCTTTATACGGTTTTTATTAGTAATAAATTTGGAGTTGGATTCTAAATCTGGGTATTCCCTTTTTCCAAAATTAAAAAAAAAATCATCATTTTACATATGAACTAAATTTTAAAAAAACTATTTTGAAAAAATGGGCAATCATGATTTTGTAACCAAAGTCTTTCATACATAAATTCTTGAATACTCTGAAATATGATCCTGGATCCCCAATTTATCTTAAGAAAATTTTAATTTCTTCAGTTTTGTTACTGAACCCATATTGGAGTTTCTTCATTCATCATTTCGGGAGAAACTGATTAAATATCCCGAAATAAATTTTCACATTGACACCTATACAATGTTTTACAATCATTTGAATATCCAAAACACTTCAATTTGTAACTTTTTGCCTTAAAATTTTATCAATATTGACAAAATTACTCATTTTTTAATGTTTAAAATTAAAATTATTTTTTTTGGTTATATATAAAGACACTACCAAAAAAAATCCCTCCACCAACCGAGCGCTATCCTATCGGAAATGGACTTGTCAGAAGACTAAAACTTTCGTCAAATGATTTTTGCATAAGCTGCAAAGATGAAAAGGAAGAGAAATCGGTCGTTCATATATTTTGTGAATATCCGACCGTCGCTCCTAAAAGAATAGCAACCATGAAAATGTAGTGTTCGCTCTAACCGACTCACTCTACTTAGTACAGTTTGCTCTCCGTTTTCCTTCAATTTTTATTCACACAACCCATATGCCACACATATGCGCAACAGGGTGAAAAAAAACCAAATAAATTTAAATCAATAGGTAAAATAAAATGTATTTGAAATCTTCTCACTAATCACTAAAATTAAAATTTAATCCTGCATTATCAATAATACCTTTTAGTAGCCCTGTAATCTATTATTTAAATTTAAGCTTTTAAATTAATCTATAAAATTTATTTTAAGGTATAAAACTTAAATTTTTCTAAGCCAACGTTTAAAATTTATTCGCCGCTCCCCCATAATACAATATTTAAAAAAAAATATTAAATACACTTTAAATCAATTAAACTTAAACATAATAGAATAATAAAAATTTTTTTTTTTTTTCTTTCAGAATATTTAGAAAATAATAGGAATACAAGAAAATATTCAATTTGCCCAGAAGCAGCTCTAATAAAATTTGATATCATCCTAATTTAAAAAAATAAAGAATAAGGTAAAATAATCAATTCAATATACATATATATATATTATATTATATATATATACCTATCTCATTATTATTATTATTATACCCGTATGACTATATAGTCCAAGGGTATAATAAATTTGCCATTACGTTTGTGACGCAGAGAAGGAGGGGGGGTAGATATAGACTCAAGTGTATGGATCGGATCAGAATCGAAAAATAAATCGATTTAGCTATGTATGTCCGTCCGTCCGTCCGTCCGTCCGTCCCTCCGTCATCACGATAACTCAAAAAGTATAGGAGCTAGGATTATGAAATTTTCGCAAATTCGTTTTTATGCAAGAAACGGAATCGCTATTTAAATTCAGCCATTTTGGTCCACGGGTTCAAGTACCTGCCATACAACTTTTTTTTTTATATGAGTATTTCTCTGTACCTATTACAGCTACGTGTCTAAAATACGTGTCGCAAAAGTAGTTTAATTTTATGGCCAAAGTTTCTGCAAAATTTGGTTGTTCTGTTGCAGTGAGTTCGAGTAGCTGCCATACAACTCCTTCTTTTATATGAGCATTACTCTATACCTATTAAAGCTGGGTGTCTGAAATTTTGCCAAAAATAGTTTAGTGTAATGGCCAAAGTTACTGCAAAATTTGGTTGGTCTACTGCAAAGGGTTCGAGTAGCTGCCATACAACTCCTTCTTTTATATGAGCATTACTCTACACCTAATAAAGCTGAATGTTTGAAATTTTGCCAAAAGTAATTAGCCGGATGATATAATGTATATGTTACGGTCATACGGGTATCCCAGAGTTGACACAGTCTACTCTACTACACTCTTCCTCGTTTTTATTAATATTATTCTTTTACAATTATTTATAATTGAATATTAAATACATAACTATTTCTATCTCTTTCTTTTATTGTTATTCTTTTCTGTTACTATATATACATACATATATACGACAAAATATATATATATATATATATACATATTTAATTTCTTTTAAAACATTTTACTGAAAATTTAAATATAGAAAAATATTTTATTACCAAAAAACAAAATAACAAAAAAAAATGTTTCTAAGAAATATTTTAACAGTTAATTTTATTTTTTTGCCATTGGCAATACTTTTCCTTTTATTTTTTCTATTTTTTCCAATATAAATTTCTGTACGCGACAAAAAAAATTTGAAGGGAGATGAAAATTTTTAATTTTTTGTTTTTATTTTCAAAAAATGTTGCGAGAAAAAAATTTTATAGTAAAAATAAAAAAACAACAACAAAATATAAGGTAAAAATAAAAGTTTAGAATTTCCTGATTACATTATATACATACATATATATATATCGGAAAAAAGTACTTGGAAGGTACTTTAAAAGTAATAAAACACCAAAGTTTTCTACTGCTGAACGTATAATAAAATATTTATAAAAAAAAAAAAAAAAAAAATGAGCACCCAAAAGAATTTTTATCCTGTTTCTCTCTTGTTACCTCATCCCCTAATTAATTGAATATTTTCCCAATGTCAAATGATTATTATCAACTTTTGAATAATAAAATATATAAAAATATCCTTGGAAAAATGTCTTATTTTTTTGTTTTTTTGTTTTTGTAGTAAATTATTATTCTCTCCCTTTCTTTATATATTTTTATTTTATATTATACATATATATATATATATATACATATATATATATATTTCTTTTACTTTCTTTTCAATTTTTGCCTGTATAAATTTATTAATATTAGATTATTTTTGAAAAAAAAAAAATAGAATTGTAAAATTGAATAAAATTAAATTTAATTAAATTTTTCCTTTACTTCAAAAGATTATTTTGTTGTTGTATTTTTGTTCTTGTTTTTTTTTTGTTTTTTTGTTTTTTTAATAGAGTTCAAATAGTTTGAGTAACAATTGAATGAAGAAAGTAGATCTTATCAAATGAATGATGAAATATAAAATACTTAAGATATAAAAATAAATAAAATTTAATAATGGACTTGAAGATAGAATATTGTTGACTTTGTCAACTCTAAATAAATTAACTATAATAATATAATAATACGGTAATATATTACTATAAGACTCCTGTCATTTTTCAATACTTTGCAATACCGGGCTACTTCAGACGATTTGTTAATACTTTTACTATTTTAAATTACGTTTTGTATAAATATTACTTTTTGAAATATTGAAAAAAAAAAAATTCAGATTTTTAATAATTTATTTTCGAAGGCATAACTAACTACCTTTTAATAATTTTGAAATACCATTGTCCATTTGTACCACTATCTATTTTATAGAGTACTATTGGAATAGCCAAATGCTCTTATTAAATATACTTAAGAATCTTGATATTAAATGTCATTTAGTTATTTGAGTTTTAAAAAGAAAATATGATATAAATATGACAATAAAATAGTTTTAATTTTTTTTTATTCATTTAATTTCTTTCTTCTTATTTTCGAATTTCGATTTTGTTTGACTCTATTTCTATTCTTTAATTATGAATAAAATGAATTTAAAGTTATGAGTATTGCCATAATTATTTAGTGTGTGAAGTGTTTATAATAATTCGAGATGTAAAATATTTCGAGATGTCGTCGCGATCTAGTGTCGCCTTTTGTGTATTATATTACATGTTAGCAAGGTCTCGCCAACTTTTGTGTATTATATATATGATAGTTTTGTATAAAATATTATATTTAATTTGAACTGAAATAGCAAAATGCAGATGTTGTTGAAAAATTTTTACAAAAAGGTTGGTGTCAACATACTTAAGAAAGGTTATGATCTAATGCTCACTTAATTTCTAGCGTTGTTTCTGGCGTCTTTTCTAACGTCGCGTTCTAATGTCGCCTTCTTAATAAAATAAAGACCAAATGCAGAGGTCGCTTTGTTCTTGTATATCTTTCAAACTGAATTTAGTTGTTTACATATATAATGTCTTTTCTATTTAGTGAAGTTCTATTTAAATAAATGTATTCTACTTAAACGCCAAAACGTCACTAGAAGCGACCCAACCATTGACACGTCACCTTTACTTTTAAAAAAATACCAATTTTTGTAACAAACTAATTTTGGAGCCTTTCTTATTCTTTTCAATTCATTTCCTGCTCTTTTAATTTTTAAGATCTTAAAACTGAATTCAGATACCGGTAGGGTATTTTTATTTTTTAAACAATTCCAAATTATTGAATCCATTTATTTAACATGCAATTCAATCAAGATCTTATTAAAAACTTCAATATTATAAATGATTGAAAAGACTTATTTTATTATTAAACAAACTATAATTCAATTTAAATTCCAAAAGACAGTTTTTTCAACAATCTAATTTATTTTTAAATCCAATTTATTTTCTCTATTACTAAAATAGACAATCCATTCAGTTTTCGTTTTGTATTTTAAATTTTTTATCAAATTTAATGAACTAAAACACCTTCATTCTTTGCGAATATCTCAAAATTAATTTATCTGATTATTTATAACAAAAAAAAACTAATTCAAGAATCTATATTGTATTTAACATAATTTTAATAGAAACGAGGAAGAGTATTATAGAGTAGACTGTGCCAACTCTGGGATACCTGTATGACCATAATATCGACATCATCCGATTAATAACTTTTGACAACATTTTAAATACATGTAACTTATTAGGCTTTCAATTATGTACAATAGAAAATACAAGTTGAAAGGCAGCTCTTCGAACCCCACTACACCAACTTAATTTTCTTAAGACGTTGGCCATTCAAATTAATTACTATTGACATAGAATTATGCTCAATAAAGAAGAAGTTGTATGGCAACTACTCGAATCAACTACACTACCCCAACTAAATTTTATACAAACTTTGGCATAAAATTAAAGTATTTCTTGCAAAATTTCAGAAGCCTGCTTCATTAGGTATAGAGTAAGGCACATATAAAAGTAGAAGTTGCATGACAGCTATTCGAACTCACTACAGTAGGCCAACCAGACGGACGGACACACATAGCTACATCGATTTATTTTTCGATTATGATCCGATCCATACCTTTGAGTCTATATCTACCCCCTCCTCCTCCTCTTCTCTGCGTCACAAACGTAATGTCAAATTTAGACTTAAAGTCATATGGGTATAAAAAAAACAATTAATTTCGACTGTTTGTATTGTAAATTATTTGAAAATTAGTTTTTCCTGTGAAGAAAATATTAAATCTAGTTTCCGTATCCTTCATTCAATTTTCTTTAAAATCCTGGAAATACTTAAAAATATGCTGGAAAAAAATCTGTCACAAATAAACAATGAGTAGAAAAAAAAAATTGATTTTCCTACTTTGTAATACAAAAAGCATTACAAAATGTCAATATGATTTTAAACTTTTGCAAAACTTTGTTTTTCTAACTGTTTTTTTCGTCCTTTCTTAATTTTTTTTTTCTTGCTTCTGTTTCTATTGAACGATTCAAATCCTTTTCAATTTCAATTTTCTTTTCTATTATTCAAGTTTTTGTCCTTCTTAGGGTTCTATTTTCTTTATTAATTTTTTTTTTTTTATTTCTTTTTTTTTTATTGAAAATTTATCGAAAGAAAATCAGCATATGACAAAAGCCAAAAAAATATCTTTAGACGCTTACAAAACTATTCATAATATTAAAAAAAAATTTTAAGCATATGTATTTACAATGTCATACAAAAGAATTACAACGTATTTAAGATGTCAAAGGTCTATGGTATTTTCCGAGCGATAAATGAGCATTAACTAGTAAACTGAAATAAAATTAAATTAAATTCTCATATTTAGATTGGAGCTCACCAATCGGCGCTGGTTGTCTTGATAGAATGCTAAACAGAGCTATTCGTCTAAAAATGATCTCAGTGTTACCGCAATGCTCATTTCACTTATCTATCGGTCGGGTCACAGTCGAGTCACACATCCAGTTTTATGGATTCCTAGTAGGGACGAACAACAGTTCTAAAGAAATAATATAATTAGTGCCTCCACTCAAAGTTTTCCAATGTGAAACAAAGAGTTAGACGGATCCCTATTGTATTCAGTTGTAAAGATGGGTTAACATGGCTTATGGAAGTTCGTTTGTTATGCGAAAGTCTAGATTATGGAACCATATTCCGTCCCATGTGTTCCATAAAGTTGTTTATTAGTATGTGTACAATTTGATTAAATTAAAGAAGAATATTAACATCTTTCTTAATATCCCGCTCAAAATATTACCATTTATTCTAACATAATCCATTATTCCAATCTCAATTCCTAAGGTTCATTTCCCAATTCTCAGCTTCAAAACTAAATTGTACATTTGTATCCAAATGTGCCATTCTGAAGTTTGCTTTTAAAAGGGTGTGGTTTTAGTGTGTTAGTATTGTCTCACAGACTACCCAAAGGAAGTGGTTGGCCTTCGATGCTTTTCATGACCCTCGATGATTTAATCAAAAAATAATTTATTTATTTGCCAACTGTTTTAAATAGTCACTTCTTAGTTAGACTTGGAAGCTTCTGAAACTTCTTTCTTCTCGAAATATGAAACTTTCACATCTTTATCAGGTGCATCGCAGAACTTTCAAAATACGGAAACACTTGTGAATTAAAAACAATCATTCTGAATATTGTATAGATGTTTAACTAAGATACAATGCTTTTATTAGGCAACTCACTGTATAAAATCATATTATTCTAAAGATATTCGGAAACTTTAAAGTAACATTTTTACAACCATTTAAAATATTTCTTATATAGTATTTATAAAAAGTATTTGTAAGAATATTTTAAAAATAAAAAAAATAAAATTTTTTTGAATCTTTAAAACTTATTGCTTTATGCAAATTTTATACTAAAAAAGCTTACAAGAGATTTTCAAACAAATTTTCAGTGAAAATAAAGTTTTTCTTTAGAAAAGAACGGACTTAAATTATAAAATAGAGAAAAAATGCAGAATGTCGTAAGATGCAAATAGATGCAATTTTATGAATAGTGGGTTATAATAGGAGGTTTATATTCAATAAATTATATTGAATAGAATTTAATATATAAATTTATGTTTAATTGATTTTGATTGAATAATTTAAAATAGTTTTAGAATAGTTATAATGAAAAATAAATTTAGTTTCATCTGTTATAACTATATATATTTTATTGTCCATTTTGCAATGTAATGCAATTCAACATAGACTTGGATAGACTTATACTGATAGAAACATTTCTACACGTTGTGATTCTATTCGAATGAAATTTAGTTTTGTAAAATATTTTTAACGAACAGAAATTGATAGCAGAGTGAATCTACTTTTAATTTCATAACCTATCAAGACAGAACTTCTGTATGGGTTTCATTTGACGATTGACCCCATCAGAGGCCCATTTATCCCTTCGAAAAAGAAATAATATCAAATTTTATACAAAAATTTCAATTTTGTAACTTCCATTTCATGTGAGGTAGAATCAAACTTGACCCCAACATTTAAAGCTTGCAATATGCGGTAATTTTTGTCACTATATAAAAACCATTATGTGTAAAAATTTGACTACAATTAAATAAAAGCAAATTCAAAAATTAAACATACTTAATTTTTTTATTTTAAAGTCACCCTGTGTCTATGCTATGACCCCAAGATATTTAATATGTATATCATTTAAAAGACAATTTTATTGGATACGTATTAATATTAAAAATAGTTTGGCATGTTAGCAAATGTTGGAAGGCTAAATAGGACCCTTAAGAACTCCATCGCCATATGGGATCCGAAATTGTTTATATTTTAGTCCTAAAAGTTACAAGACAATCGAGTGGTTGAACTTTTGAAAAATTTTCCCCCTATCTATACCCTTGGGCAATATCTAGCCCCTCTCTTTCTCTCCGTCACAAATGTAATGAAAAATTTCTTATAACCTTTGACTTATCCTCATACAGATATAAAAATCTTAAAAAAACTTAAGCTTATACATAAATTTCCTTCTTAATACATATAATATTAATATTTATATTAATACTAGCTAATACGCGGTGCGCGTTGTTCCGCCTCTCAATGGAGGTTTAATTTAAATTGATGTTATTAAAAAAAAATTTAACACATAAATTACATTTGGAGTAAATGTTAATTTCAAAATGTATAACATATATATAAACATATTATAAATCAATTTTTTTAAGCGATTTTTCTAGAATTATTCTAGCAATTTTTTAACAAATTTATCAAATTGCACTTCAAGTTTTTCATAATTATTAATAATACACAGAAAATATAATTCACTTGACATTATGGCCAGAAACCCATACCATCCTCAACTCCACCGTCAAAGAGCACCATTTATAGAATAATTAAAGATAAGGAGCGCCACGCATACGATTAAATTTAAAGTCAATCGGTCAAACCGTATCTAATTTAGAATAAAATAAGAAAAAATCTGTAAAAAGCTGTTATGCCGCTTTCTTTTTGACCAAAGCAGTACTTAACAAAATTGGACACGCAATTTGCTTCCAAAATTGTGTTTTGACTAATCGTCAGGCCGACACGTGTTAACAAATCCAAAGTCTGTTGAAAGAGTTGACTATATTGGTAAGGAGTTACACGTACACAAAATATAAAGTCAATCGTTTTAATTTGAGAACAAAAAACTTTAAATACTTGAACCGCAGCCCCAACTTGGACGTTGGATAGAGCAAGGTTTTTATGTCTAGGATTTCTTTCCGTACCCAAAAACCCCTAAATTTATACACAAATTTTCATAATAATCGGCTGAGCAATAGGAGTCTATTCACTACATACAAGCAACAAACAAACAAACAAATAAAGAAACTTTCATTTATATATAGATTTAAAAAAATATTACTGATATTTAACTGTTTAATAGAAACTTTAAGAGCATTCATACTTTAAATGACTTTAAAATATAACTTCAAAATAAAAGCTTCAAGAACAAACAACTTTTAATTCAAAACAATAAAAACCAAAAAAGGAAAACAATTTAAGTAAAATACATAATCCGATTATTTAACTAAATAGAAAATTTCTTATTATTTATAAATTATTTTCTTTCAAAAAACTTAAATTTTCCTCACAATATGAATGTTTCACAAATATTTGTCACTTATAAGTATCAAATATATTATCAACAATCAACCATTACATTTATGTTCCTTCCTTGAATCCTTTACATCTATGTAATTTTCCCCCGATAAAAATGTTTATTTTCATAAATAAAAATAATAATCACAAAAACAAATCAATTTTATTCTAAATTCTAAAGTCAAGAAAAGTTAAAATGTTCAAAATATATAACAAAAAAAAAGGTCAAATCAGTTCTGTGTTTTTTTTTTTCAAAACTCTACAAAAGAAACATTTTATAAAACGTTTAAAAAATGATTAAGTCTTGCCTTAAATGACATTTTAATTTACTAACATAATAGTACATATAAATTTCTTTATGTATTTGTGTGTGTATATGATGCAATATTTTCCTTTCTTAACCAACATAAAAAAAATTTCTCAAAAAAAAAAAAACAAAGAAAACATCAAATTCACCATTTTTCATTCATTCATTCAATTGAGATTTCCAAAAATGTTATGCACCCCACTGTCACCACTTTAATCAAAAAATAGATGTTCACACATACATACCTTATTGCAATTTTCAGATTTTAGAGAGATTTGTTAAATAAAACATCAAATTAATGAGAACATTTTCATTATTAACATTTTCACTGTTAACATTTACTGAGAGAATAAACTAATGACGTTACACGTTCTCTCATTTTCATTCTCTTTCAGTTTTTGGTGAATTTTTTAAAATCCAAAAATAATTTAAGAGAAAGATTCTAAACTGTATAATAACATTTATTTAACATTCTCTCTTAAAAATAGAAATAAAACATATTTCCTTTAGGTTGAGATTTTAAATGTATTGGTATTTTATGTTGATAATATTTCAATATTTATTTATGAGTTGCAATTGATTTATAGTCAGAATGTATCCAGTTGGCATAAGAAATGGTTGTATAAAATTGGTTTAACATAAATAAATATTTAATTTTAACCTTACGTTTTCGTATGAAATGTATTTTTTTTTAATATACTGTGGAAATTTTATTTATTTATTTATTTTTAATCTAATATTAATGCAATAAATTGTATTAACATTAGTAAGACCCTCTGCTACAAAGGCTATTTTGAACCTGGCGCAGTTATTTTAATTTACTGGAAATTTTAATATACTACAAAATATTAAGGATTAAATAAGTTTAAAACATATTTATTAATTTTTATATTTTAATTATTAATATTACATATTACAGATGATAATGTAAAGTTTTAAAACGTTCGTTTAATAAGACCATTATAGGTTTGGATACTATTATTATAGTATACCAATATACTATTTATTGCTATAGTACTTAAAATTTGTACTGGGACTGTCCCCGCACTCGTTTCATTGATATACCAGGTATTGAACCACTACGCCACCGAGGCCCATATACAATTATTATATTTAATCGAAAGTGGAAATTATACGAAAACTACTTTAATAATTACTTAAAATAATTTACAATATGTGTGGAAACCAACAGACGGACTACATGTAAGGTCATAGAATATAACCCGGGCAATATAAACGGAGAAAATCTGAAATACAGTATATCTATTCCGTAAATAAATAAATAATTAAAAAGAGATCATTGGTGGTTGGAAAACCCCTTTAATTTGCACAAAGTAGTTTATACAAATGGTTTTAACAAGGTTAACTATTTTTAAATTAGGTTAAGTAAATGTAAGTTTTATTTTAAAAAAATTTTGAGTCCGTTTGGTTTTCCAGTAGCCCAAATTTTTAAAAAAACTGTAAATTAATAATGTTGAAGAACTGAACAATTTAAATAATGATTAAATATCAATATTAAATATTAATATTAACATAAAAATTATATATTTAGTTTGAATGTTAATCAAATTAAAATTATAAGCTGTTTTCATTAAACTTTTGTAGGCTAAGATAGTTTAGGAATTAAAGGGAAAAATTAAGCTTAAATAAAAAAAAAAAAATGAAAATGTGTGTAAACCGAACATATACATAAAAAACAAAATATTGCATACTTTTAGGATACAAGCATTTTTTACTTCATTTTAGGAAACTTTTATTGTAAAACTACTAATTCGATGATTAATTTCCCGAATTAATTTAATAAAAACTAAGCAGATTTAATATATTTTATAATTTTCAAGCCTTTAGTATTATAATTATAATTTAAAACTGACCACAGCTTCTGCCATTCCACATAACATGTGTACACAACACCGAATCATTTAAATGCATATTTAAAAAAATAAAATAAAAACAAACACTATTTCCTTGAAATAACAGAAAACTCATTAAAAAATCCTTGACAAAATAAACATTTATTGTCCTTTTGAAAACGATTCATTGAATTTTTTTTTTTTTTTTATTTTTTTTTTTATTATCATTTTACTTATCATCTAAACATAACTATAATATTCGTTTCAACTTATGTCATAAATTTTAAAACTATTTTTGGGGTAAAATATGTCCGTTTCAGATATTTTTTTTTTAAAATATTTCATTTAAAAAATGAAAAAAAAAAAAAAAATCATCAACCATAAAATACTCAAAGGAAATAGAGAATTTAAAAAAAAAACATTTTTCGTAGCTTTTCATGAAAAAATAAAGGAAGTGGAGGAAAACATTTGTGAAAAATGAAGACAAAAACAAAATTTATAACATATTTTTTTTTTTTCGTATATAAATAATATTTAAAAAGGCCAAAATGAGCTATAATAACAATATTTCAAAATTAAACTATTAAAAAAAAACATAATAATTTCATGCTCTTTTTATTTTTATTTCATATTTTTTAGTTTAACACTGAATGTCCTTACAAAACAATCAAAATAACAACAACAATAATAACAAGCAATAAGTAACAAATAAAAGTTTATCTTTTGAAAAATAGTTTCTAAAAAATAAAAAATATGTCCTTTTAAAAAGTAAAGCTGTGGTCAAAAAACTCATTACATAATACTTTAGTAATTTTTAAATTTCCTTTATAAAAATTTTTAATAGAAAACAATTCCAAAATTATTCAAATTTTTGAAAAATTAAATATTTATTTTATAAAATACCTGATTATTTCAAGTTGAGAATTTTTTAATCAAAACAAAAGTTTTAAAATTTTCTAAGATAATTTTTGCATAACTTAAGAATGAAATTTATTATTTATTACAAGCCATCACTCGAAGCTTTTTCGTTAATTAGTTAATTAGTAGTATATTTATATTCTGAACTTAATTTTTTTAAAAATTCTGGATTTCATACAAATTTGTTAATCAAAACACAGTTTTAAAATTGCCCAAGATAAGATAAGAATTCAGAACTTATCTTAATAATTGCATTAGTTTAAGAATCTTTTTTATAAAATAATAATTTTGAAGACTTACGAATGTTTAGGGTCCATAGATTCAAAAACGTGCGGGAAAGATATGCGAAGGTATATCTTTATGCATCCAATTCCTGTGCATGTAGTAAATATTCTATTTAATATAATATTGATATTTGGCCAAATACTTAGAAGGTCCGATAACTCAATTACAAAGCCCAGACAATGAAATTGAACTTTTAAAGAACCAGAGATTGAACGAACCAACGATAGCATAAAAGAAAGAAAATCTATAAAGAGTTGGAAATAACTGAAGACATATTTTTCGGAGAACGATGAAGTGCTCAAAACAGAGTTACACAGGGAGGTTAATTGCAAATACCTACTGTGTTTATCAATGGATTGAAGATTAAAAACAATTACATTCCTTTACTTATAGTAATTAATCTGTGTTGAACTTAGAAGCCAATAGATACGTTTAACAAAACCCTACGTATGTTTTGTATTATGGAAGTTCGTTTGTAAGACGAACGTCGAATTAAATTTCAAAAGAATATTAACATCTTCCTTCTGAATATCCCCCCCAAATTATCATATTAATTTCACTTAATCCTTACCCCAATTCCAATCCCGATTTCTAAAGTTTAGTTTCCTAATTCCCATCCTTAAAACCAAACTGTACATTTGGACCTAAGCGCTTCTCCTAATCTCTAGTTTTGAATGGATGAGGTCTTAGTGTATTTAATATCACATACTACCCAAAAGAACTGTTCACAGTTCCAATGTTGGGCTCCCAATGTTAGGCATCAAATATGAGAAGCATTAAGCCCTCGTAAAAAAAATTAAAATTACATGTCTCCAATTTAATGTCCACAATTCTTCAATCTCTTTTTACCTTAAGAACCTTAATTTAACAAACATTTTCATTTTGTTTTTTATATTTTTCTAAAAAAACCAAAAATTCATACGACAAGCAAAGGACTCTCAGGACACAATTCACATTAGTATTTTAAAATTTAGTCATACTGATTACAATTTGAATCTAAAACAAAAAACAAAAGGACGAAAAACAAATTACACTCTACATCTTTTGCATTTTATTCTTTCTTTCCTTTTTTGTTTTTCTTATTTATTTTTCTCACTTTTCATTATTTCTTAGGAAAATTTATTTTTTCTGCTTCAAATAATTTTCCAAAAAAGGATAACAGAGAAAGAAAGAGAAAAAAAATTCTATGCGGAAATGAAAAACGGAATTTATAATATTCACCTTGAAACTTTGATCCTGTAAATAAATTCACATATGATTATATGTGTATACATGTTCAAATGTATGCTTGAATGAACGGTATTTAAGTGAAATTTTTTGTAGTAGAAAATTTTTCAAAAAAAAATTTATCCCTTTAACAGGATTTAAAAAAAAAAAAAAAACGAAAACGAAAATTTATTGGGTTGTGTTGAATTAGAAAAAGATAAAAGATATTATATTATAAATTTTTGAATTTAAATTGTGTTGGAAAAAAAATTACAAAATTTAAATAGGAAATTCGTGGTGAATAAAATTATATATATATATATGTATAAAAATAAATATAAAAATTCTTTTTAAAAAATTGACAAATTATAGCAAAAAACGAAATGATAAAAATTATGATTAAAGGAAAATGTTAATTTGTTTTGAGTGTTACAGGTGAAAGTTGAACAAAAGTTAGGAAAATAAAAAATTAAGGAATCAGATGAAATAATCTGAAAATTATTTAATATTTGAAACTAGTAGAATTTTTTTAAAAAAAAAATACATCATTTTATATTAGGAAAATTTATTATTTATTTAATAATAAAAATTATGAATCTAAGATAGATAATTAGTTATTACATACTGGAATTAAATAAATAGAGTCCTTCAAGGACTAAAATTCAAATTTATCGTAGATATAAATATTGTAATAGTTTAAGGGATAAATAAAATTGTAAATCGTATACAGGGTGTTTCCTATTTAAATGTACCGCTATATACCACTGCATAGATACTTATTAGTAGGCATAATTTTTGTATGGGGGCTAGGCTGAGCCTCTCCTTGTTTCCAATATATGGGGGCTTAAATGAAATTTCAATATTTGTTTTTAGTTTTCATAATTAGAGTAAATCTTTGTATCTAGAAAATTCTTATGAAAATTCCTTAAAATGTATTCGAAACCTTAAGAAATCCTCTTTTAAATAAGCAACTACTTTCTTTTTCTATGTAGAACCTATTTTCTATCTTTTACTCATAAGTACCTATGCAGTGGTATATAGCAGTGCACTTAATTAGGAAACATCCTGTATAATATTTGACATCATAAAACCTATTACTAAATATACTGAATTACTGAATATAATATGAAAGATCATGTCAACATGTCTTATATATCTAAAAACTACATATCATGATTTGTATAATGTTTTAATTTAACAAATTTAACAATTTTTTGTAAAAATGAAGTTGAATTTTTTTTTAAAACATTTAATATTCATTTTATTTAATTAAATTAAACGAAAAAATTTCAAAATATACTCTTAATTACTAAATAATTAACTTAAAAATACTTCAAGTGATATCTTTTAATAAATAATAAATTTCATCCTAAAATTATGCAAAAAAAATTTAAATTAAAAATCACGATTTTATAGAAAAGAAAGTGCAGCCCATAATGGTCTTGGGTCGGCTTCTAACGAGGGCTTAATTTTAAATTAATGTTAATTCTTTAACGCGATTATCCAATACTTGCGTCGGTTTGACGTTAGTAGAATACATTGATTTAAATGACACTTAAACGAATAGAAAAGCGACGCTAGATTTTTTTGGAAAAGACTGATAACTTTAATTTTGTATCCAACTCTAGAATTCAAAAAAAATGAAATTTTTTCAATAAAAATCGAGATTTTCTAAACTAGATTTAAAAAAAAAAGAACTTTTACCAAACCGAGATTATGGAAAACTCCCCCGCAAGAAGATAAGTAATAACCAGATCTTAACAATTTTAACATCTAACAAATTTTTAGTAAACCTCGGCTTTATAATTTAGAACATCCTTTAAAATAGTCACAAACTTATTTGAGACACAAATATATTCAATGTTGAAAGATATTCCACAGACCTTAACCTTTCCCCCTTGATAGCAAAATTAGAAAACATAAATCCACATTTTCTTACTTTTAATTTTTCCTAACTTCAATACAATCCGATTTAAAACTTTTGTTAAAACTTTTCATAATAACATTTTTTCTATAAAAGTTCAAAATCAAAAAAAAAACGGTTATGATTTTCTTAAAAAAAAAAAAAAAAAAATGGGAATAAAAAAACTGATTCTTGTTCATTTTAAAGACACCTTTCATCATTCAATAAAATTTAATAAAAGTTGATTTTTTGATCATAACACCATGAACTTCTTAGATAAAAAAAGACGCCATTTTTTTTCTGAATTCTGAAAATTTTTTAAATAATTTTTTTTTATCATTTTATTGTCTATCTTTATCTTTCAGTTTTTTTTTTTTTTTAGATTGAAACACTTTATTGACAAGAAAAAATACGAATCGGGGAAAATAATAACCGCAAACAGTTTTCCTTTTTCTAACTTTTTTTTTCTAAAATATCTTATCCATTTCTATTATCTAGCAAATTGTAAACGGAAAAGAATGAAGGAAAAAAAAATTTTTTTTTTAGCAGAAAAATTTTGAAAAAATTTTAAAAAAAACCTTTTATTTTTTTTATTTTAAATAATTTATCAACTTTAAACCAAACCTTCAATATTCATCTACTCATCTTTTTCTTAAATTTATAAAAATTAAAATTACTTTTTTTTTATTATAATAGAGTATTATTGTGGGGGCGTTCATTAAAAAGGACAACAAGTCCTTTAATGATGTTTATATAAATTTGTAGTAAAATTTACTTAATCAATTCATATAATGTATGGCATTGTAACTTTACTTGGTATTTCGTTCTTAAAAATTTAAGGCAAATGATAATAGAGACTACAAAATCTGAAACAGGCCTTATATTTAAAGTATCAGTACAATTACCAGTACCATTGCCTGATAGGTACTCATTATTGTGTCAAGTACCAAGAATGCAAATATGAATGAAAAGTATAATACTTCAATTTTTGGAAAACTAATTCAATTCTTGATAAGTACCAAGTATTTTTTGAAAGTAATTACTCGAAAATACTTAAATATTAAAAAATAATTACAAAAGTAATTAAACTCAGAGTACAATTACTTTCTCGGAATTACAAGTATTTTTACTTGATTCTTTTTGTAAGGATCGCAATCTAAACAATACTTGCACTTGACATATAAATGAGTATCAGTTAATAGTACTTACAAATGTGTATCAGTTAAAGAATACTTAGTTATTTTAAAACTCACTCCTTTATAAAAAAAAAAAGAAACTAATCGAATTAAGTGTTTAAGTAAAACAGTTCCCTTTTTCAATTCTAGTATTTTGGGTAGTATATAATATTAATAACTAACTATTGCTTATCAGTTATGAGTAATGGGTAATATTATAGTCCTTTGTTAAAAGTTGAATATTGTATTCTATTCCATATTTAATATTTAAGTATCTTATCAATCGTTGACATTAATTCTTATTAAAATCAATCACAGACAATGAATTCAAGTAGTTATTAATACAATTCAATGCATTAGTTGAATTATTAGAAATATTAAACTATATTCCGCAAAATTATAAGTTCCAAACTCACTTCTTTGTTGTTTTCAAAAGTTTGTAACATAGACTTATGTAGCTTTAACTGATTAAGTTGCACAAAATTATTTTTTGAAAAATCACCTTAAACTTACAAATTAAAATCTACTGAAGCATATTATATATAATAAATATATATATACATATATGAAAAACATACTCATATGAATATAAATCTTGTGACCTAAATGCAACAAATGTATTTTATCAAATAATAAATACTCAATCTGACTGATAGCTCAATGGTTAGAATAGTAGGATAGAGTATCTAAAATAATACTATTAGTACTATTAATTATAATAATTTTTTATTTCTTAATCAAAAATACACTAAAACCAATAAAACACAACGAATTACAAAAAAATCATTCAAAACTCAAATATTGATCCATTTAAAATCAGGATTGCCCTCAATCATTATATAAAAGTTAAAACCTTTTTTTTATTTCTTATACTTAAATAGTAATGAAATGTCTTACGTTTTTTTTACATTTTTCTCTTTTTTTTTTTATTCATTTTTTATCACTTATCATTTTTTATTAAGAGTCCAAAAGGCAAGCACTAAGGTTAAGGGGGGTATTGTTGAAGGTTAATAAGCTGCTTGTTAGAATAGAATTAAAATCACAAAAAAAAAAAAAAACGAAAACAAATTGAACTTTTGCATTCGAGTATTTTAGTCCTCCCAAAAGATTTTAAGAAATCTTTTTTTGAGTTTTTTTTTTGGGGAGGTGTGGGAAGTGGGGAAAGTGGATTAGTGGGAATATCAAAAACAGAAGTTGGAACTGAAAAGTAACAAAAAAAAAAATTTACAGTTCATCTAGAATTGAAAGACAAAAAAATAAAAAAAAAATAAAAAACCCAAAGCAAACTCATAATGATTGATGAACTTTCTTCCTTCTTTAATTTTTTTTTTTTTATCCTTCCAATTTTTTCCTTAAAAGACAGAAAGTAAATAACTTTTCATTTATTGGAAAATTCATTCATCGTTTGTTTTTTATTTTCTTTTTTCTTAACTTAACATTTTTATTAATTTTTATGGAAAAGAAACCAAATGTATGATATAAAAAAAAAAAAAAACAAAAAAAAAAAGTAAAAAATAAAAAATTAAATAAAAAACAAAATAAAGAAAATCATCTTTATCTTATTATATAAAAATATATTCAGTATAGGATTATCTTAAGATTTATCTTAAGATTTCCTATAAGGATAAGATGTATTTTCAGTATATATATATATATTCTTATACAAAAAAAAATTTTATACATACGCGATGCATATAAATATTAATATGTATATATATACATATATATACAAAAATAATCTTTTGTTTTGCAATAATATATATATATATATACAAAAATAAGTTATACAATTCTTTGTTATATACTTTAATGCTTATTTATAGCTAACAGCTAATTATATATGTATATAATAATATATATAAAATATATTATACAAATTATATATGTATATATAATATGATAAAATAAGATATATATAAAATATAATCTTATACAAAATATTATAATAGATATAAATATATCCTTAAAAAATATCTTAAGATACATTTAAAGTGCAATTGAGTTTTTCTTTCGCAAAAAAACAAGAAAAACTCTAAAAAAAAAGTTTTAAGTTAAGAATCTTTTTATTTTTCTAAGTAATCTTTATAAATTTGTTTATAAACTCAATTAAAAAAGTAAAAATTAAATTATAATAAACTTAATAGTTTTAAATATATATATTGAATATAAATACCACGATTAAATTTATCTTGGATATTTTTAAGTGATAAAGCGATTTTTCCACAATTTAATAACTTTTCATTATATAATTAATTTGAGAAAGTTTATTAAGTAATTTGATAAAATAATTGTTTATATTAAAAGGACGAAAGTAATTTTGATATACTTATGAAATATTATTTTTTAAAATAGTTTTAAAGTACTTAATTACAGAATTTTTATTATTATTTGGTCTTATGTTAATTTATGATTTATTAAAAAGTAATTAGTTAATAGATTTTAATAGAATATTTTTTTTATTATTTCGAATCCAATATAGAACGTACGTAATACATTTATACCAGTATACAATATGTAATCAATTTTATTAGTTAAATAATAATTAGTGTGATCCATAATACTAACAATATTGAAATTGATTTTGCTTAAAATTCAAAAAGCAAAAAGTCGAGTTCAAAAACTTAATAGTATGCAATAAGACTTAGTAGTATTCAATAATAGTTAATAGTATACAATGAAAAAACTACTTAATTACAACTAAATGTAATCAGTAATCAGTATGATTATCAATTATAAAATGGAACTTTTGTCTTTTAAAAGGTACATACAAGGCTATTTACTATACTTTCATGTAAAGTAATCTATAATTAAAAATTAATTTATATATACACGAAGTTCTAAGCTGACGTGCATATTTCAAGTACACGTGCAATTACAAGTACTATTACCTGTTAACCATAACTTTGTTAAGTACCTATATTACTTAATCTTCGAGACTTACAAAATTTATGAATAAGTAAAAAATTCAAATGAAAATACTCTTGAACAATTGAAAAAAATTAAATTATTAATACTCAAGTACTTCTTAGTATACTAAATTACTCAAAAGTACTTCAGTATTAAAAAAAATTAGAAAAGTAACTAAACTCAGAATTTAATTCCTTTCTGGGAATAACAAGTATTTTTACTTGATTCTTTTACTTAAATGTTGCAAGTATCTAAATCTAATTAATACTTTGGTACTTGACTAAGTAATAAGTATCAGATAAAAGGACTTACAACTGTACTTAAACACTATTTCACTTAGTATTATACTCGTTTGATTCTAATGGGAGTGAAGTATATATTTCATTAAAAAACATCTTGATTAGTATTTGCTTACTAAATTACATCTAGTCAATTTAGTAGTTTTAATATTAAGAGTTCAAAGTATCAAATTACTACATATATACTTTCTATAAACCATTTCAGCGAAAAATATGCATTATAATTTAATTAAATTCTTTTTATCAAATAATTCATTATACACTTTGTAAATATATAATGCATTTCTTATTAAACAATTCCACTTAAATTTTCATTGATATTTACGATCGTTAAAATATACTTTAATTCAAGTGCAACTTCAATTACATATGAATATGAATCTATATACATATTTTCAGTTTTTATTATGAATAAGAAAATAATTTCCATAATAAATAATGACGATTCTATAGAGAATTTCCCATGTAAAACAAAAATATAAAAAAAAAAACAAATAAAAAAGCTAAAAAGAAAATTGATCAAAAAATATTAGTCAACATGAGAAAATGAAAAAAATAAAAACCAGTAACTGCTATTTTTCGAGTATCGCAAAATCGTTACATATTTAAAGAAATGTTAAAATAATTCTTTATATCTTCATATACATCTCTCAGTATCTTCAATTTATTTTCTGTTTCTTTTTGTTGTTGTTGTATTTTCTCTTGTAAAATTCTTAAAGCAATCAAAAGTTACTGTCATTGTGCAATAAAAATGCAAAAAAAAAAAAGTCAAAAAACATAAGTACACGAAAGACTAGAATTGTATAATATCAGAATACAATAATATGTATGAGCAATAAAAAGGAATTTGAAATAAAAATATGATATAAGACGATCCTAACACCAGTTTCAGTCCCAGTTATAGTGAATATAATATTATTATCATCAACAGTTGGCATCACTGCCTTTTTTTATAAAAATTTACAACCCGACAACCTACACATATGATTAATTATAATATACCTATAATTCAATCAAACTTAAAAGTACTTAAAGTTGATATTATTAATATGGTTGTATTACAGCTTCGAAAACACACATTTTTCTCTATTAAAATCAATTTAATAATACTGATCATACATTAATTCACAATACTTTACTTTACAGTAATTCAATGACCGTACTTTATACATTTATTAGTCTAACCTCTTGATAGAACCTCTGGATAGAACGGACAAGATAATTAGATAGTGAAATATAATAAATATTTTTAACACCACTCATAATTTAATTGAAATAAAATATTTAGATTTACTTAAAACAATATAAGTTTAATTGAATAATTAGCATAGAAGGAGTGAATAACTAATACAATACCTATTTTTATACCTAAATCAACGCAAATACTTTATACTTACATCTCAAATTATATCAAGTAAAAATTTTTCACGTGTCATACTATTAGTTCCTCAAAGTTTCCCCAAAAAAACATCTCACTTAAAGAAAACTAAAATATTCAACAATCTTAAAATTTTCAGAATCAATATATATAAACCTTTAATATAATATGTTCAATGTTTTATAATAAGAATGAAAAAAAAATCAAATACATAAACTCATACCTTATTATTATACATTATGTACTTATATATTTTTCCATATACATTTACATCTATATAATAAACATCTGTAAGAATGTTATATGCATCCTGAGTAGGTTGATGATACATTTTCCTTCAGGAATTTTAACTTTTATATCAACTTTATATCTTTTTAGTTGTTGTTTTTCCTTCCTTTCAATTTCTTGTCAGTCAGTAACTTTAAACGCGCATTCGATAACAACAGACACAAGGAAAAAGAAAAGAATTGCATTAAAAAAATATATATATATACTCTTTTCACATGAATTTGGTCCTTTTCCAAATGAAATTGATTTTTTCAAATAAAATTGAGATATTTTCAAATGAAATTGAGCTTTTTACAAAACAATTTTGGTTTTTTTTTTAAAAAGTGCTTCCATTTTTTGGAACACGACATGATTTGAAAATTTTAAACCCGACCTCTTCAATTAAAAAAGGTGTACAAAGGCCCGAAAAAGTGGCACTTAATATTTTTGTGGCCTCATTTTTTGGGCCTGGTTTACAAGCAAAACTTTTTTAATTTTTCTTATTGTATTTAAGTTCTACTATAAAATCTGTGACTACCTATTTTCAATCATATTGATTCGACTACAGGGTCCCAAGAACTAAAAGGGCTTAAGAAGAGAAGAATTTAATTAAAGAATTTGGGATTATTTCTATTTGAAAGAAACCAAATTAACTTAAAAAAATACCAAATTCATGTGAAAAGAGTATAATTAATATATACATACACAAGAACAATTGTACATAAAAAAGGAATCACAAAAAATATACATGCAACATATTGTGCAACAGCATCAAAATCAACTTTATTGAAGATGGCGATGATAGCGGTAGAAAGTAAAAAAAAAAGTATCTGCATTACATTTTATTTTTTTTATTATTGTTCCTGCATTACTTATTCATTCTTACTTTTAACATTTCAACATTTTTGCAAAGTAGAAGATACTTATTTTCTTTTTTTAACCCTTTAAGACAAATAAGAATATATTATTTCATCATGTATATATTAACTGTTCAAATTTGATGTTCAGTAATCTTTTGAGACTTAAATTGTTAAATTGGTTTAATTTTCCCACCCACTTTTCGGTCAAAATAGATTTATGAACTAAAACTATAGTTATTTAACAGTTATCTTATATTATGAGAAACTGTTGTTTCGTCTCTGGATAAAGTTCTTAAACAATCAAATACATCCGACTTAAGACAAAAGTTGCTTAAAAATTTAGAAAAGTTGTTTAAGATTAAACGAAATTACGTTTATAAATTGAAAGATAAGGCCTGTTATAAAATAATCATGACTTAATTTTATAACAGGCCTCACTTTTCAATGCATCCAAATTAAAGTCATTGTAAGCCCTTGATATTAAGATTAAACGAAGTTACTTATTTGAATTGAATTCTTAAAGTTAAAATAATCATGACTTATTTTTATAAAAGGCCTTAGCTTTCAGTGCATCCAAATTAAACTCTTTGTAAACCCTTGATATTAATAAAAACTTGTTTTTATTATTAATAATTAAATATTAACCACAATCATATCATGTGCAAATATTAAAAGTTGCAAAAAAACAAAATAAACATGCAAAAGGGAAACATGGTCCCTAAACTTGATGGTTACAAGAATATGCACTAATTGTTTAGTTTTGTATTTTATCTTTTTATTTCCGATTTGATTCTATTTTTTTATCAACCAAAATCTATGTTTTAATTTCCGAATTGAGTGAAAAATCTATAGGTAAAAAAAGAATTTATAAAATGCAAAGACGGATTTAATAAAACAAAAAAATTAAAAAAAAAAAAAAAAGTGAATGCATGATTTTCTACTTTAGTACTGAATTAATCTTTAATTTCCTTTTAGATATTAATCTCTAAGATACTATCATTTCTATGTTATTTCTTTGATATAGTTTTGGCTTTCATAAAATAATAACAAGTAATGCAACAATCAAGTAACTTGATGGTGGTAGACTTAGTAATACCCTACACCTGAAAAATTCAATTGAAAGTTATACAAAAAACCCAAAATTCAAATTAAATCAGATTTTGGGAACATTAAGCAAACTGGAAAGAACTACATTGAAACAAATTTCAATTTTTCAACTTTATTTATCAATTCCCAAGTAGTACTTGTGTGATCTTGGAAGGTGCGTGGGAGGTACCCGTACCTGAATCTTTTTGTAACAAACTTGAAGGTTTCATTTTTATTGGTCTCCGCCATTAGCTCATTTGCTCTTGGTTCGATCAGAAGCGTCCAAAATTCGAACCCATTGTTAAGTGGAGTCCGAATTCACGAGTTATAGTGATTACTGACACACGAACATCGCTAAACCAATTCAGGAGGTGACACTGAGGAAAAATATAAATATACTTTTATATATTTAGCTTGCTTGCTTTTGATTACAAATACCATATTAAAGTTAATTTACCCCTGTAACTAATTTAGGTGTTGGGCATATAAAAAATTAAATTAAAAGTTAATAAAGACATGTACTTGATGTTCTATACATTCTCTACAATATAATTTATACCATATATTCAATAAATGTAGTAAAATAGCAAGTACTTTTATTATAGTCAGATAAGTAAATGCTCATTATGTAACTATATATTGAAATTAGTTATAATTTAGACTGGGTTGAATTCATTATGTTTGATTTTGAAGTATAAAAATTTTGATATTGGCAGAAATATTTTTGTAAATACACTGTATTTTGTCAGTCTTTCAAGTTTCAAATTGAAAAAAAAAAAATGTACTTGATCAAAATAGATTACAATTGACAATTCGGTTGTATATTGAATGTTTGGTATTCTAAGAAACTAAAAATTATTGAAACATTTTTCAATTAAGTTTTTAATGATAAAATTGGGGAAATAATCGTAATTTTTTCCAATTTTTTTAATTCCTTTAATTAATTGTATTGTTCTTAGCACCTTAAATAACTTGAAAATTTTAAAAGTTAATTAATAGAAAATTAATTACAATTTTTTTTTTGGTTTTTTTGGTTCATTAAACAGTTCAATGAATTTATGGTTTTTCTGAGAACGAAATAATATATATAAATATTTTTTTAAATATTTCCTTTTACACAAAATATTTTTATAAATTTTTAAATTTCATTTTTTTTTCCAGGAATCTGAAACTTAAAATTGATTCGAGGAATTTTACAAGCATATAAACAAATTTTTCAAAGGAAAACCTTAAAAAAAAATTTAATAAAAGACTATATTAATGTTATTGAACTTAGTTTGGTATGTATTAAGAAATATTTAAAATTTATTAATTAAAAATAGTTAATTATTTAATTAATATGAGAAGAACTTTTTCATTTATTTTTAAAAACTTCAAAGTGGAATAGTAAACTTCAATATGAGAATAGTAAATCTCAATATGACATTTTTTTTTTTAATTAAATTTAAAATAATTAATATTAACACAAAATATTTTAAGAATGCAGTGACTTTTCTTTGAAAAATTGCGATGCAATTGGCACATGTTGTTGGTGTAATTGTCTGCAGAACTTCTTCCCCTTAGGCTTTCTAAGTCTTTTACTCTCTGTTTGTTGACGGATAATTCGTTTCCTGCAAAACTTCTTTAATTTTACAACGGCAAGGTGCATTGTCAACTAATATAACAACCGATTACCCATGTTTAACCATTACTTGATGAAAACTGGTTTTCATCCACTTTTTTCTTTATGAAACGACCATCCTATTTTATAATAAATAGTTCTACCGTGCTTATTGCAGCGTATTACATAAACATAAGCACCTTTTAAACTTGCTATTACAGTGGTGGATCAAATTCCCTTCAATGATCTGCGTTGTATTCTTAAAATATTAATATTTAAATTTAAGACTCACCTCACCCTCAACTCAAAAATTAAAATCTCAATTTTGTAACATTTAAGTCCGCTCAACTTGTGGACGCGCTAATTTCGCTAAACATTAAATTGGTCAAAAGGTTAACGAAATAAAAATTTAAGTTAAGCGATGAGTTTAATTGAAATTTGAACTTTTTACAACTCTGGTAACTATATTTTATACTAGTGATTACTAGGGATTTAAAGTTCATTTAGATTGAACTTACAACTCAAATCGTTTTTAAATTTTAGAAATACAATAAATATGCTTTCCATATAAGTTTTCTAATAACAATTTTCTTATGACATCACTTTCGAATTCAAGAACTAAAGTCATAATATTTCAATGTGGTGAAATAAATTAAATCTGGTGAATTTAAAATTGACATTAAAATATACTTTATTTAAAGTTTCAAATGTCAATTTTTTGAATTTGTATGATCACTTTATTTGACAATAATAAACATTAAAAGTTTAAAAATTATTTTATTTCAAAAGGCTTTATTTAGACTAAATTTGATATTTATAAAAATAATATTAAGCCACATCCTTATATGATAATCTTATTAAATAATCACAGAATATAACACTTTTCTGACATTTTTATAAATGTCAAATTACGATTAAATATTTGGAATACGAAAAGTCATAAAAAAATTCACAATAGGAAATTTGTGACTGAGTTGAGTTATGATTAAGTTATGAAAATTTCTGTAATACGATTGTTAGGCAGATATTAATTTACTCCATTGTGAATTTTTGTACTCAAATACATACGAATTTGAGTGAATTTATTTATTATAAATGATTCAAACAAGTTTATTTTACAAATTAATGTAAATTAACCTTTCAAATTTACTTTCAGCCTTAGTATATGCAATAAATATCAATGTGCAAAAATTAGAAAAATTTCAGTTTTTATCAAATAGAAACCAATTTTAACTAACATTTTTAAAATAAAAGTGTTTCAGTTAAGGTTTTTAAAATTTTAAAAAAATATTTCATCTCTTCAAACATCTGTTGTCAAATATTTTGAAGAAAACTTTTCAATTTACATTTCAAAAAATACTATTGTACTCAGTATAGTACTCAGTACACTATATTTTGAATGCAATACAATACGTATATTCTTATTTCTTACATTCTAAAAACTTTCTTTGAAAAAGTTTCTTTTATTTTTGAATTGATCAAAACCATCATCATTTACTTTTACTATTACTTCCTTAATTTACTTAAAACTTACTTGGAAAAATAGTATAGTAGTAATCTTTTAGTATATCATATCAAACGTTTTACATTGTATATTTTATAGAATACTCGTATATACTTTTTATATGCGTTTAAATTGCAATATTCAAACTTTCTTCCTTTTACTCCATTATATTTTTGATGACTTCAAATTTTGAACTTTTAAAAAAACAAAAAAAATTTTCTCTTTTCCAAAATAGAAAATTAAAGAAAATTTCTTTTTCTTCGAAGTTTTTTTTTTACTCAAGTTTCTTAAAATTAAATGTAAAATTTTATGTTCATAGTTTTTTGTAACTTAAAACATTTCATTATAAAACGTTTTGTTATAAAAAATAAAAAAAAAAAAACCCAGTAAACAAATGAACATAAAGTTTTTTTTTTTTTTTTTTTGAAAATGAAAAACCAAATTATGCACAATATATATATATATATAGAGAAAAGTCCCTTAAATAGATTTTAAGTAAATGAAGTTTTCTTTAAAAAATATTGTATTCTTTTTGTTTTTTTGTTTCATTCATTCATTGTTGCTATTTTTTAAAATGGTTGTAAAAAATTTTTTAAATTTTCCGTTTTTTTTAATGAAATAAAAAAAAAAAAAAAAAAAACCAAATTAAAAAGTTCAAATTACAGTTCAAAAGTTGCCAAGTACAAAAAAAAAATAACTAAAGAAAAAATGGCAAACAAATTTCACTTGATGCCATGACTTTAGCTCACGTCTATAACCCTCTTTTATTTTTATTTACAGTTTTAAGCACATTTTCAAAATAACTGTGACTTATGTAGTTTAATTTTGTACATTTGTTCAAGTGTTTAATAAACTTCAAGTTCAGTTTGAAGTAATAGGTCTAAACTAACCCATTATGAAGCTATACCAGTCTGAGGTTAAAAAAAATTTACCGGTATTTAAATCAGACCTATATAATACTAAGTAAAATGGTACATAAATGTAGTCGTGAGTAACAAAACACCTTGTACTAATTATTATTCCTTTTCCACTCCTTTAAGGAGTGTAGAGCATTCATTCACTAAGTCTATTTAGACTAGGCTTCAGTTTCTTAATCGTTATATTTACTAAGCCATTAATTAATCGGCTGAAGCTATTGTATAAAATTATGAATACACAAATGTTAATTTTGTGCGCCATCTATTATCCTACACAAGATTTATTTATATATTTATATTACGATATTAACGATTACGATATAATTATACAATTTTACGATATTTTACGATATTTTTTGATTAGATATATAATCTGAATGGGGTTTAAACCCGAGACTTTCCACATGAAAGACGGCGTCTTTACCACTACGCCATTCATTGGTCAGATACTAGCACTAGTAGTATTTACAAAATTTAAATATAAGGAAAAGAATCATGTGTATATACTAGTACTGATAATTGTACTGGTACCTAAAATATGCAAGTCTGATTTGAATTCAAATCGAAAACTCCTAACGACATCTGCTTTGATAAGCTTTATACATATATTTAAAATAAATATAAAGTGTTGCCATATGGTATTTTGCTCGTTATTCGAAATTCAATTTTTGCGAAATTATTGACCCCATGTATCTTTCAAATTAATTAAGTAAGAAACTTTAAATTTTCAGATGAATTAAATCTTCGAAAACGATTACGAGTCGCATTTTGCCCCATAAGGGGTCAAAAACTGTAAAATTCAACTATTGTTAAACATATGTTAAACTTCAATACCCATCAACACTTTTTCTAAGTAAAATACAACAATGAAATTTCCATTCATTTTAACATGTGTTAACGGTTTCTTTTAAACACAAGACGTTTTCCTAAAATTGATGAATGTGTCTCTTGACAGCCCTGGAAATTACTAAGAAATTATAAATTTTAAATTTATTTAAAGTTCCAAAACTTATTATAAAAAATTATTTAATTGTATTAAAATGTGCTTTTTTTTAAAACTGTATTGTTTTTTTTTTTTTTTTGTAATTTTTGAACGTTTTCAACAATTTTAACTTGAATGAAAAGTAAAAAAAATCCCAGTTATTTTTTAACAAATTGTTACAAAGTTTTAAAATACTCGAAGAGGAATAAAAAAAAGTACTCATTGACATATGAAAAATGCTCAAAATATGTATCAAAAAAATATATATATATTTTTTTTTTGTTGTGTTTATGTGAATGTGCAAGTAAAATTAATTTAATTTAAAAACGAGGAAGATTATAGTTGCCCTTGTCAACTTTTAGATACCCGTGCATACCCACTAACCGTTATTTTTTTCCTCTATGCTATTATAAATATTACAAAAAAAATATAAGAAAGTAAAATAGTTAAAAAAAAATTTACCTTTTTATCCCATAATTTTTGCTTAAAAACAAAAAAAAAAAAAAAACAAAAAAAAAAAAATAGCCCGCTCTAAAAGTTGGTCCGAGTGATGTCCAACTTTGCCAACTAACTTGCCCTATTACTTTATCTGCCCAGTTTTGATTTTAACCTCGTAGCTTCATTAGATTCACAGTTATCGAATTGATTACTTTGTATGGCAGTTGCCCGAAAACCGGGCCGTAACATTTTGAAACTTCATATAAGTTCTTGATTCATTATAAAACTAACCGTGTGTAATTTTCATCTTCCTGGTATAATTACTTTTGAAGAAATTCATATTGATTTAAATAAGTTGTGTGGCAGCTCCCCGAAACCTTGATCTGGTCTTAACCAAAAAGAATAGGGAACCTCAAAAATGTCCCAAAAATGTTTTGTGTGAATTTCAAAACTCTTGCTCTAATTTTTCAATTCCATCTCTTATAATTAATTTTTAATTCACGAATATATTAAACTTAAGCCAAATCAACTTCATATGATCATTATTCATATAATAATCATCAGATGATTCATCATATATATTCATAATTATCTATCAATATCAATAAGCCATTTACTTAAAAAAATCTTTGTCTTCTTTTTTTTTGCTTATCTTAAATAAACTACGCATCATTTAAATCATATGAAATTCTAACTCGAAATCTTTATCTACTTTTTGTAACAAAAACAAAAAACAAAAAAACCAAAAAAAAACAAAAACAAACAAAATTCATATAATTTCATGTTAAATACTTCATGTTAAAATTTTTGTATGAAAATATTGGAGTTAAAAAAGTTAGCTGTTCGAGAGCTACCCGAAGTTTTGGTCCGATCTTAACCAAAAAAAATAGGGAACCTAGAAATTGATTGAAAAATATTTTGTGAAAATTTCAAAACTGTAGCTCTTTTAGTTTTTGAGTTATCGTGCTGACACACAGACGGACGGACGGACGGACGGACGGACGGACAGACACACATAGCTAGATCGACTAATTTTTCGATTCTGAGCCGATACGTACCCTTGACACTATATCTAGCTCGTCTAGATCGATGCGTTACAAACGGAGGAGCAAATCTAATATACCCGATGTCATATATGTATGCACGGGTATAAATATGTATGTATATACAAAGTATGATGAAGTTATATAAGGAAATCCACTCTTCATACAAAGTAATTTCATATACACCATATACGTACTTTTAAAAATACCGGTTCCAAGTATTTAGATGAATATAACTGTAATGGAAATAGTAAACAGTAGCACTAATTAAAGTTATTTTTTGTTTTTAATTTTCATATACAGAAACTTTCATAGAAACTCCGGTCTATCAGTGTACATATAAGTGGCTTAATTTACCCTTGAACGAAGAAACACTATGTTAATAGAAAATTGTGAATGAAAAAAAAAAACTGTAAATTAAGTTATATAAAATCAAATCTCTGGTTAACTAAAATTTTTGGAACTCTCAAGAGCAATTCATATTTTTTAGAGCAATTGTATACCATTCAATTCATCTACAAAACTTTATATAATAAATAGCAGTTAATTGAAAAGAATTATTTTATAAATAAAGTGGTATATAGAGGAACTTAAAATGTTAAAAATATTACTGTAAAAATTCTATAAAAAATTAATGTTAAGTTCTAATCGTAAGTATTGCTTTCTTTTCAAAAACATTACTTAAGAAAAGCATCACTTTATTATGGAAGTATTGAAAAACGAGGAAGAGTGTATTAGACTGTGTCAACTCTGGGATACCCGTAACATAAACATTATATCATTCGGTTAATTAGTTTTGGCAAAATTTCAAACATACAGCTTTATTTTGTGTAGTGTAATGCTCATATAAAAGAAGGAGTTGTATGGAAGCTACTCGAACCCTCTATAGTCGACCAACCAAATTTTGCAGTAACTTTGGCCATTACACTAAACTATTTTTGGAAAAATTTCAGACACCCAGCTTTAATAAGTACATAGTAGTGCTCTGCTCTAATGCTCATACGCTTGGTTCTTTTAGTCATTTAAACAAATAACTAGATCGATCGATCGATCATATAAAAACGGTTTTAATTTGAAATGTTGACAACTCTGGTTTTAAAAATTCGAATATATAAATGTCAAATGTTAAGTGTGAAGTGTCAAAAGCTAATTTAACATTTTATATGTTTTGTTTTGTTTATTAAAAAAGTAAAATTTTTATTTTATTGATATTAAAACCTATGTCTGCGTCCATCTTTTGCAATTAATAAAAATTTGTTTATACAGATCACAGACCCTGATTCACATTGCTGCGGTTATATTTATGCATTACAAACCATTACAAAAATGGTTCTGTAAAAGTATTGTGAATGAAATTTATATTGTGAATTGAATTTGTATTGTGAAACAAAATTATTTTGAAATAACCTGAATCGTCTAGAGGAAAATTCATACTGTTCTGAAAATATTGCTTAATCTTTTTTAAAGAAATTTCCTTCTTTTTAAATGTACGGTCATTTTTTCAACTCTATACAACATTTTATTGCAAACCATATATTTCTACATACATTCATATAATGTTGAAGTATAAATATAAAATTTGTAATTAGCCAACTTTATTCAACAAAAAAATATATAACATATGCATGCATATATATTAAGATATATATATATATATATAGATATATATATATATTATATATATTTAATTTTAGTATAATTTCTAGAACACTTCAAAAAATCTCACTTCAGGAAGTGTTAAAATTTTATTTAAAAAAAATATAAAACTAAGAAATATATATATACATACATATTTTTTTTAACTCATCATTTGGTATTAGTCTGGAGTTTGAAAAAACGAGATGGAAAGCATATAAAACTGAATTATAATTTCCAAAGAACTTTTCTTTTATTTATTTTTATATTTTCACATATTTAGTAAAAATTTTGAATTAATTATGCATTTTCTGTATTTTTTGAAAAAATTCATTCAAAAACAAGAAAGAAACATGAACTAGACGGTTGTAAAAAAAAAGTCTGAATTAACAAAAATTAATAAAAACAGGATTGAATTGAAACAAATAGTGTTAATTTGGACTTTTAGTCCAGTTTGGTTTACTAAAAGAATTCATACAATTTAAAGAGTTTTCTAAGGTTCCACAGTAAAAAAATAAGAATTAATTCTTTAAAAAAGCATCACTATGGTTTAAGTTTATAAATTTAAAATTTTTTTATATGGTATTTTAAGATTAACTTGGCCAGAAAGCTTATAAAATCAGAGTTGGATATCAAATTTATGCTAAAGATCTATAATTACAATTTAATTTTGATAATTTTTAAAAAAAATTTGTTTTAAATCAATATTTATTTAAAACTAATTATAATCTTAAACACAAAATTAAATTTAAATTTCACATTAAAGAAAGTCAAAGATACAAGAATTAATTCATTAAATTTATTCATTAATTTTCTTAAAACTTCATATTCTAGTGTATTTTAAGAATTATTATTAACCCATTAAAATCTGTTGCAAAAATTTTGGTACAAATTTTTAAATCCGAATTAAATATTATAATACATGTTTTTTAGGTAATATTTTATAATTTTTGAATTTCTAATGGTGATGATACTGAAAAACTTATTTAGTAAAATATAAGTACCAGATATAGTGAACCGGAAGCTACTATTACTTTACTAACCAGAACTTTACCAGTACTTAACCAAGTACTATGTGTATTTTCCAGTACTGAAAAGTACTGGTACCAATAGTTTTGCACAGAGTTGGCTTTTTCAAGTACAAGTACAAATTAAATACTAGTAGGTACTATTACTTTACCAATACTTACCTTAACCAACCAGTACATTACCAGTATTTTCCAGTACTCTCAATGGTACCAGTACTTATCAGTACAACCAGTATCGAACAATAGTACTAATCTGTAATAATCAGAATATTTTACTGTACTGAATATTTTTCCAGTAATGGTTCTGATATTGGTTTGTTTACTTAAGTACCAACTCTGGTTATTTTCTTGGTTTCGTAGAGATTAAAGATATTTAAAAATTACATTTTAAAATGAAAATGTTACTTTGTATCATATCGAAGATTATTTTAAATGTTATATGAATGTAATTAATTATGGTTTTTATTAAAATTAATTTATATTTCCGTATTGAATCCTTAAGGATTTTATATATAAATATATATATATGTAATATAATATATTAACATATATATACACACCTAGGTGATTATAATAATGAATATTTTATTTGATACAAATTATTAATTTTCTTTTTATTTTATTTCGATTGTTTTACAATTTAAATATATAAATTAAATATAAGGATATATAAAGTTGTATTTAACGTTTTGTTGAAATAAAATTAATAATTACTTTTGGTTGGAGTTTATTTAAACATTTGACATTTTAAAGTCTTTTAATAATTTAGATATTTCTGAAGGTATAAACGTAACATCAAATTTACAAAATTAATTGTCATAGTTTTTAAATTGTGGAGATACATCATTAGGATACTCGAATAAGTATCCAACTATGAAAACAGTATTTAAGCGATCAAATATTCCATAAAAACCTTGTGCTCTAGTCGAAAGACTATTCTCTTATTGTTTACTCCTCGGCGGCAAAATATAAATGACACTAATTTTAAAAATTAGTACTACTAAATGCTTATAATCTTTTTCTTTATTATTACCATTTGGACAAATAAATAAAATTTATAAATAATTAAATATTAATATAAATTAATCACATTTAACTTTTCTAAAATAAAATTAAAAGTATTCAATTAGTTTTTATCCATAACATGTATTTGTAATTGGATTACTTCCATTCAAAAAAGTTGAATTACAATTACTTTTAAATGAAATTTAAGGTGTAATTGATTACAGAATGTTATTAATAAGTTCCAAATCTGAAGTTCTAAAATATTGAATGTTTTATAAACTCGTAGTCACATATTTTTAAATTGTCTTGATTTAATTAAACTTTAGAAAGGTCACGTAGTTTTAGATATTTAATATATTTCTAAAATAGACCAATTTTTTAACAATTTAATATACCTCATATTCAATAGACCTAAAGTCTAGAGCTTTAAATATAAAAATTGCCATTTTAAACTCAATTTTATATATAAGAACAATATTTTTAAAAATTTCCAACTAATATTTTACTTTTAAATTAAATTTAAATTACCACCTTGGATTTATAAAATAAAATTAATATAAAAAAAAATTGGGATCATATAAAAGAATTTGTATTACGGGATTAAATTAAAATTTTCTGGTTTTGTTTTTTTTCCTAATATTTAATAAAGAACTTCTAATTAATTTCGTAATTTTAATTTTTGAACCTATAGGCAGTGGTGATATTCGAATTTTTTAACAACCGGTACGCATGGAAAAAAATCTATTGTAGGTTATATTTACTTCATAATAGTTATTTATTTACATATTTACATAAGAAATACATATATTATATATAATAGTATAAAAAATAGTATATAAAATTAATTAAATAATTTCCAAATTAAATTTTGGTTTTGGGACGGCAAATTAGGTGCGGCTGCTTTGACACGTTTGTCAATTGCCATATTATGATGCCCTTCTCGCAACCATAATTTAACATATGGTGTTGCATCAAAATCCTCAATCGATTTTCCCATTAAATTTATTGTCATTAAATGACTTGTTGTTTCAATTAACAACGAATTTCTCTTATCATAAATGATATTGTTCATTGTGCTGAATCTTCTTTCAGCTTCTGCGGAATTAACAGCAATTACATTTAAAATTCTTTTTGCTCTCAAAATAGTATTAATATTTTTAAATTCTCTATCTCGCACATCAACAAAATCTCGAAAATCATTTACTGGAATGATGTATTTGATTATTTTATTTAACTGCTCTAACCTATTTTCACCTTCAATCCATGGTGCTTCAAAAATATCACCCGGCCATGTTTCTGGATTTAATAAATTAAAGCAATTTAAGAGATTATTATAGTTTTCATTTTTATCGTCTAATAGCAAACGCGTTTTCATATGTTTTTCTAAACAATCAAAAAATTTATCTCTCGAAACAACAATTGATGTTTTTTTTCTATTAATTTCAAATGGAATATTGTATTTTTTCGTTTTAATTATTTTATCGATAATGCCATTGATTGATAATGGCAGGTACATATTTATATTTTTTTAGTAATTTAGAATGTTTTTATCAATACTTTTACTTTTACATACTTTTACTTAAAAACATACTTTTTTTTTAATATACAACAACCGGTACGGAAAATTTTAAAAATGTTAACAACCGGTACGAGCGTACCGCCCCGTACCGGCTGAATATCACCACTGCCTATAGGTATACAATAATACCGTACTTTTAATTACATATTAAAAAAAAAAATACTATAAAATTATGAAAAAAAAAAATAAAACCTAAGGGTTCTTTCATTAAAACTTTTAACTCTAATACGGACAGACCTTGATTCATTAGTAATAAAAAAAAAAAAAAAATTTCAATTAAGATATTTAAAAACGTATACAAATTTAACCCTTAATAATTAAAAACTTTTTGTTTTTCCTTAAATTCAGTTTTTCATTATCTCTATGGCATTCGTTTAACGTTTAAATATATATACTCAGTATTCTCAGGTAATCACCAGGTTTCAACACCACCTACGGTTTCTTCCCTCGAGGAAAACTTACAAAAAAAAAATTTTTTTTTTTTTTTTTTTTTTTCTTATTTAAAAAAAAAATATACTGTACGTTATAAAAGTTATATCCTATACCTACTTAGTACTTACGCGTAAACGTTTTTCACCACAATTTTAAGTAAATGAAATGAAAAAAAAATTATAATGACTTTTATTATATTATATATATTGTTCTTTTTTAACTTTTCATTCTTTCTCTCTCTCTCTCTCTCTCTCACTTTCTGTAATATTCCTCGAAAACATGTTTCAATTTTGTATTATATTTATTTATAAAAAAAAAAAAAAACGTTTTTGTTTTTATTAAAATTAATGCCCCATCATAACTATAAAAATAAATTATCAGCTCAGTTTAATATTGTGATGTCAATAAAATAAAGAAGCGAAAAGAAGAACAGGACCGCAATGGAAAAATCTCCTTCCTTTCATCCTTATCATCCTTTAAGAAGATATTAAAAATAATAATGATAGGCTGATGAAAATATTCTGAAGAAACAATGAAAAGCTCTAAGAAAAGATACATAATATTTTTTTTTTTTTTTTATTATACTCACAAGTCACAACTAAAATTGGATGGAGGAGTCCAAAAAATATAGGTGGAGTGATATAAAGCTATATGTGATAAAGTTTTAAACGGTATGTGAATCAGAAGAAAGTCACATAAAGTCATAATCACTAAATTCTTTAATATGGCTTTTAAACTCGAATGAGTCGTAGAGCCGTATTGTGTTTCAAAAATTTTGAGTCATAACACCATATACATAATTAAAATTGAATATTTGAATTGAATTTGTAAATTATTATAAAATTGTACAGTTATCTTATATTTTATTAGATGTGATTTTGAAACTGTGGATCCCTCTCTCTGTCCTTCTATCAACGGCTCTATGTTATGCCTGATATGTAAGTCGGTAGTTGAAAATATATTCGACGTCATGTACCCAAGTTTTTGCGGCGCAGTCGCGATTTAGAACGATTTGTCATATCTAAGCGATATCAAAGTTATACGACTTTTACAGCATAATATGGTATATACATGTACGTTATTTTGGGAGGGGTTTTAGAGTAAATAATCAAAATAATGGTATCCACTCCAGAATGTTTATATATATATATATAATTATTTGACTCATTCGAATGTGTCTTGAAGAAACATTAGAATGTTTCGCGATTATAGCTTTATAAAAATCTAAAGTGAATTGTAAAGCGATTATGGTTCTATCACATATGCAGTTATATCACGGCACCATATAATATAACTATGTAAGTACATATCTTGAATAAAGAAGGCCATTAGCACAAAAGAACGCAAAAAAAAACAATAAGAATAAAATAATGAGAAATTATGAAACAAAAACTAACTTATTGCCTTTAATTAATAATAATTTGTTAAGTATCCATTCTTTGAATTTTTTTTTTTTTTTTTTTGATGAATTCATAAAGTAATGATCGAAAATTTTATTTAATTTATTACCCAAAGTAAAAAAAAAAAAAATGGAATATTTTTTTTTTCATACAAATTAGAAATTCATAATGAATATAAGGTTAAGATGTAATTAAAAATTAAAATATTCATTAAAAAAAAATAAATGAAAGATGATGATTAATTACATTTCACAGTATTAAGTTCAATTTTTATTCGCAGTTCAATTAGTAAATAATAGGTATCAAAAGGGACTTGCGTATCTTTCAAAATTAATATAACTGTCGATGAATTTACCATTAACCATTGAGCCTATTAACTTGGGTTTAATACTAGTACATGCCTAAATAATCCTTAAGAAGTACACTTAGATAATTACTTATATTTAAATATTAAAACCGTTGAATGCATAGAACTGTTAACTGAACTTGTTTAAAATTTGGGTTAGAGAAGTTTTTAAACTAACTTTAATGAATTTTACACCTTTCATATTTCTTCATTTATCCCTTAATCTACATATATTAAGGATTTTCTTAAGTTATTCTGTCTCATCCCTTATTGGGGTCACATTAATTTTAAGATTAGCTGAAACTTTATACAAATTCAATAGTTTCAATTAATAATAAACTGTAGACGCTGAAAGATCAGGATATTTAACTGAAAAGTTAGGAGTAATCAGACCTGTAAAGTAATGATTAAAGGGTACTGTGTGAAGTAAATCATTACTTTCCAATTATCATTAAAAAATTTTTGTGAAAATTCAATTATCAAGTTGAAACAATTAAATACGTATATTTACTTGATAATTCCAAGAAAGTAATTATAGATTTCAGTTACTTTTGTAATTATTTTTGAAATTTAATTACTTTTGTAATAATTTGTGATACATAAATTACTTTTACAATAATTTTTGATAATTAAATACTTTAAAATATTTAAATACCAAATAATACTTAATTATGAGTTATAAATATTTTTGAAAAATCATGCAAATTTTCAAATCAAAAATAATTATAAAATTAATTAAATTTTAAAATAATTACAAAAGTAATTAAATATTAAAAATAATTACAAAAGTAATTGAAAACCAAAAAATTACTTTCTAGAAATTATCAAGTAAAAATATATATCTTATTACTGGTAATTGAATTCTCAAAGTAACATTACCAAAATTTTTAAATAGTAGTTAACAAGTAATGATTACCAAATAATGGTATTGGTACTTATACTAGTACTTGAATTTTACATGTGTGAGTGTAATTTTGTATTTAATTTAAGAAAAATGTTACCAAATTTCGAATCACCCTTTAACAGACTCTTGACTAGAAACCTGCTCTCAATTTCAATAATTTGCTCAATAATTTCAAATAAGTATTTTAAGAATATTCTGTATAAAAATCTTTCCAAACTGCAACAAACCATTCTACCAATTAAATACTTTAATACATTACTTATTAAATTAGTACTCATAATTTAAGGCACATGTACATGGTTAGAATTTTCTGAATTATTTTTCTTCCATTAATACTAGAACTCAAAATAAAAAATTTCTTTAATTTTAAATTTTTATTTTTAGTAAAAAAGATTTCTAAAACATAATCACAGTTGTTATTTTTTTTTTACCATCATATGTATAAGTACGCAAAAATTGTTACAATTGTTTTTTTTGGATCAAGGTAAACAAAAGGTACTAAAAAATTTTTTTAATTGCACAATTGACTTGAAAAAGGTGGTTGCAATTTTTTTTTTGCTTTGTATATAGCTCAACTCATGTAAAGTAAATATGTAACTATTCCTCTCATATACAATTGAATACTGTATATAATAATTTTTAGTACATATTATATTACATAAAATATTTAAAATTGAAATTTTTGTACCAGTTTAACTCAATGAATGTTAATATTCAAATATATCATATTCATATACTATCATATATCATAAAAATGTATTTTATATATATATATATATAAATACATTGACAAAAAATAAAATATGTTCTATCAGATTTTCGTCCTTGTTTAATTCAAAAATTCAAAGGAAAATAAAAAAAAATAAAAAATTAAATAAATAACATTTAAAATGAGAAATAGCAAAAAAAAAAAAGGTATCCGGATACAACTGAACTCAACTAATGAATTAACACTTTTTAAATACTATACGTTACATTTTTTACTTTAAAAAAATATATATATATTTTAAAAAATATATGTTTTAAGTTCATGTACCTATATGTATTTAAGAAAGTACATGAAATCAAATATATGTATACACAACAATTTAAAATAAATCAATTGCCAACACAGTCATTCGTTCAGCAGCAATGATGCAATTTGAATTACTTCTCAGGTCTCGATATTCAGCTGGGACCATGTCAAACGGCTTCATGTTTTTAATTAGCATTGTTTTCAGAACTCGAAAAAACATAATTGCAGTCGTAGCATTTCCCACAGATTTCTTAAAATTTATCAGAAGTACATACTTTTTGAAGCAATGAAGAATAATGAACTTGAATAAAAAAGATGTGGTAATTTGTGACAAACACACTTCAAAACAAAAAATTGTCGAATACAGAAAACCTACTGCGTCATTTTATTTCACATATTATGATTCCTGAGATATTCTATGTAAAATTAAAATAATTCATTATATAGATTACTAAAATAAATTGTATCAATTAAGACAATTACTGGAAAACTTCGAAATACTTGAGGCTATGCAATATTCTAAATCCTCGCATTTCCACTGTTGTTTTGCACTTCTTGTAATTCTACACTTTGTTAGAATATAAAAATATATATAGTAAATTTCAATATTTAAACCTGGTTTGATGATCTTCAAGTACTGTGGTACTGAAACAAGCTTCGATAAATTTCGGTACTGGAAAAAATATTTAGTCAAACTCAAATAATTTTACTGATACTGGAAAAACCATAAATAAGTACTAATAAAAACCATACCATAAGTACTTTTCCATTAACAATCATTTCGTAAAAGTTTAATGATTCCTTAGTAGTGTCAACCAGTACTTACCAGTATCAACCAGTAATTACCATAATTAATCAGTATTCACGAGTATTACGTAGTAAAATGCGGTAATTTTGAGTACACTTTTAATTAAAATAGCATTACATATTTATATATTAAACCCTACGGAATTATTTATAGATTTTAAATGGATTTACTTCTGGTTTTATAAGTACTAAGTATAATATTCTCTTTTGTGGAAAAAAATAAGAATCTTTTTAATTTTAATAAAAATTACGCTTATAATTAAGATTAGAAAAATACTAGTGGTAGTATTTTTACTGATACTTATATTTTGACCAGTACAAGTATTACATTAAACTAGGTATGTATAAATAGTGCAAAAGTACTGGTGATTACCGGTATTTTACCGGTATTTTAACTAGTACTTATATTTTATTCTTGTATTAGCATCAGTATTTAAAATTATTGAGTACTTTTTCCAGTACTGCTAATGGTACTTGACTGGTACTTGAAAAACACCAGCTCTGATTCCAATACTGTTTTAAATTTTGAACAACTCTTTCTTTAAATCATTTTACAAAATATGCAAGTTCCGGTTTACACAAAAAAAAAAACATCAGAAACATTGAATAAAAAATCGAAATAAAACAAGAAATAAAAACAATTTCACTCATACATCCTTTGATTTATCCTGTAATCGAAGCTGAGTGAAAAAAAGAAAAAAAAAAATGTATAAACTTTATTTTTTTCCAAAGTTCATTGCTGTTATTTTCGCTATTTGCTTTATTTTATATTAAAATTTTTTTTTTTCACTCAGGTTTTTTTTTTTTACCAATTTTTTTTTACATAAAAATATTTAAAAAAAAAAAATTAAAATAACTCACCACACCATCATAGTTTCGAAATAAGTTTTATTTTTTTTTTTTTTTTATTTAATTCTTTTTTAAAAATTTACAAAATATAAGAAAAAAAACATAAATTTCATCGGAAAATATTTTCCGACTAAAGTTAACAAAACAAAAAAAAAAATTAAAAAAAAATAAAAAAACACTACATGAAAAACCAGGACAAAACTTTTTTACAGCAAAAAAAAAAATAAAATTGCATAAAAAAAAAACAACAACGACCCTATAAAAAACAACCGATTATATAAAAGTTTGAGTATGTGCTGTATGCAGGACAAAATAAAAAAAAATAAAAAAAAAAAACAGTTAATATTTAAATCGTTCTTAAAACGCCATTAATCTCAGATTAAAAAATGATAAAAAAAAAATTAAAATAATATAAAAATTTAATATTCATATAAAAAACCCAACATATTTTATTTTTGCGTAATTATTCAATATATCATACACATACGTATATATTTCAAAAATAAATATTACACCATGTCAACACATGATTTTTTTATTTTTACTAACTTGATGTACAAAAAAGTATAGAATTTTTATGTATTTTTATGATTGTTATTTTTATAAACAAATATATGTAATGAAAATGTATAAAGGGTTGGCTCTGATTCCCATTTACAATACTTTAATTTACCGTTATGTGTAATTAAATTTTTGCAAAAAATTCTTGACATCTCATATCTTGCAAACGGTTTGAATTAAGTAACTTGACACAACTTAGATATTAAAAAAAATATGTATGAGTCTTTTAAGAAAACTTTTTAGTATGCCCTGCCTCCGTTTAGCTGTCCGGTAACACCTGTAACTTTAATACCTGTCCGAATTTGTTAAAAGTAACATGCAAAAGGTAGAGCTCCAAAATTATATTTAACATGTGTTTACATTTTTTCTTAACTAAAAAAGTGCCTCTTGTTTTTTTTATCATTTTTTTTTTTGTATAAAATTAAATGTTAAACTTGTTTTTAAATTTTTAAATGAAAATTTTGACATATAAATTGAACTGTACTGAAATATAAGCCAATGTAACTCCATAGCAATTTTCATAGTTTAAAGATGAAAAATTTATTGAAAAAAAGTTTAATATTACTTTAAAACCACTTTATTAATTTTCATATTTTTTTTTAAAAAAAAATTATTTAAACTCAACAAGTAGACTGTAATAACTTGATAAAAAAAATATTTTTGGTATTTTCTAAAAAATTAAAAATCTCTCTAAATTACCATAAAACTTTTTGACGCTACTTTAAATTCAATTTTTTTTTTTTGAGATTAAAAAAGTCAAAATATAAAATAAACAATTTTACTGAAACTTTTAGTATTTAAAAATGATTTTGTTTTTTTCAATTATACAGCGAAATTGAAATAAAAAGCCTAATTTAATAATTTAAAAAAAAAAATCAATTAAATAATAATATATTCCATTTAATGGTTATTAAATAGTATATTTGGGAAATCCTTTTTTTTTTTCAAAATTTACAATTTTGCAAAGTTACATAACCAATCATTTTAGCAAAAATGTCTAAACTTTGAATAATTTAAGTGATAAGTATATTATGAATGATATTTGGGACAATAAATTGAATTGAATTGATTTTAATAACCAATCATTTAAAAATCAATTAGTACACACAACTGATGTATACATTTTATACCATCCAGACGTCTGATACAACAACAGCTGATTAATAGTGTAGTGATTAAGACGTCAACCTTTGATATTGAAGGTCTCAGGTTCAAACTCTTCACATGGAAATATACCTTGAGCAAGTATGTAAATAGAATTTAAATTTTAAAAAGTATTCTTACTAAGTATAAAAAATTTGAAATAAGATGGTAACACTAATGTCAAACATGTTGCTTTAAATGTCATAGTTGACAGAACATATATTTAAGTTAGCCATATTGAATTTTTAGACAATTACTAATTGTAAAATATTAAAGTTGTTAAAATTTTTATAAGCTGAATAAAAAAAAAAAAATAGTGTAAGATAATAGATGGCGCACAACACATTTGTATATTCATAATGTTATACAATAGATACTGCTTGCGAGTAATGAACGACTTAGTGAATATAACAATTAAAACAACTGAAATTTAGTATAAATGTTTTGTAGAATACCCCCTATTCTTGAAAATAGTGGAAAAGGAATAACCAATTAATATTAATTTACCTATACTTAGTCACAAGTCAAGTCAATTATAAACCTTAATAAAACTGAGAGAACTTGATTTAGCCTTATTCACACAATTCCATTAAAAAATTCTTACTTTATAAAATTTAACACATCTTAAAGAACAAATTCAAATTTAATTTTTTATTTTAAATTCACCCTTTTATGTTGAAGTTTACAACTTCATTTGTATTCAAAAATTTATTAAATATTTATAATATTCTTTTTACAAAGTAAAGAAAAATTCAATAAAATATGACTGTGTTATATAACTTTATTATAAAAACAATTCAATATTTTATTTAATTTCTACTTTTACGTTTATTTTTAAAATTGTTCTTTCTTTAGAATTCATTTTTATTTTTTTTGTAATCTGTCTTTAATTCTGTCTCTTACACCTTTTTTTCTTTCTTTTGAGGTAAAATCCATTGTCACGATATAAATTATTAACTTTTAAATGTCAATTTCAATGGAATTTCTTAAAATATAATTTTGACATCAATGTAATTTGCAAAACATGATTCAAATTCAAAAGAAAACCATCAAAAAAAAAAAAAAATCTACAAGATTAATAGAATGATTCAAATGATGAGTTTTTCCATTATTCTTTTTATTTATTTATTCATTCATTCATTCATCTATCATAGGTCTATTTTCCACTCAGATTGAAATTTCGATTTTTTTGATACTCCCTCCATCATTCTTATATTATTTACCTATGATATTATACCCTTATACATGGTAATGTTCATTACTTTTCAAAATTACATCCATTCAATATTATACATATATGTCACCTGTCAACCCAAAAAAGTAAACGAAAAGTGCCTATGAAGCAATGAAATGAAAAACTTAAAAAAAAACACATGATTTAAAAAAAAAAATTAAGTTATTATTTCTACTGCATTGGTAAATTGCAGTAGCAGAATTAAAATAATCAATGTTTAACAAATATGAAGAAACTAGACTTGTATATTTCAAGTACCAGATCTAATACTCAATACCTGTATTATTTATATTTAAATTTAAGTACAAATAAAAGAATAAAGTAAAAATACTTGTAATTCCCAGAAAGTAATTAAATTTTGAGTTTAATTACTTTTGTAACTATTTTTAAATACTTTAGTATTTTCAAGTAATTAAGTACTAAGAAATACTTAAGTATCAAAATTTCAATTATTTTCCAATGTATTCAAGAATTTTCATTCATAAAGTTCATTACACTACAATAAGAATTTATAATAGAGTTAATTAAAGAAGTTTACATTAAAATGTGTATGATGTTCAATTCCAGTAAGTAATCAAAAGTAATCATTCTTAAAATTTAAATAATTTTTGGGGATTACAAATATTTTTACTTAATTCTTCTACTTTTACTTCAATTTTATAGATACCGAAATTCAAGTAATACAGCTACTTGACAAAATAACGGGTGTAAGAATAATAATTACAACTTTAATTACAATTAAGTACTTAAGTACTCAGTATTATACAGGTTTGGAAGAAGCAAGCTTAGACAGAAAATATTGCATATCATAATAGTGAGCTTTAAAGCTATAGATTATCTTAAAACTTTTTCAATTTTAATATAACCCGAGATACTTTATATCAAATAATTCGTCAAATTAAGTCTCATTCGTTGAGTTTAAATCGCATTAGGTTTGAAAATTTTTCAGATCTTGTTAATTTATTTCAAAACTTTTAAATTTAATTTTAGGGGCTAAAATAATCCCTTAATTCTCTTCCTTATAAATTCTAGAAACTTCCGTTTTAACTTAACTACAAATAAAAAACCGTAGCCAAATATGAATATAAGACAGGATAGGAACCCGTTGAAGGATGTTTTAAAAATGATTTAAAGAATAACCAGTTATCCTAATCTATGCATAATTAATCTAGCATCCCTCGCTTATACTAAAAATTCGAATATATTAATATTGAACTAACTAATATCTGTTTTAATAAATATACCAACCATTAATCAGTCAGACAATCTAAACACTACCATAACCAAAGATTCGAAAAAATTACAAAAAAAAGAAAAAAAAATAAAAAATTAAAATAGAATTCAATTCAATTTGAATGTAAAATACGTAACAAAAATCCATGAATATATTACGCATACATTAAATTTCATTTGGAATGAAAATGTAAAAATATAAAACGTATGAATATATATTTGTAAATTTTTTTTTATGGAAATTTTTATACAAAAACCAACACAATGATAACAATATTAGAAAAACTATATATATGCATATATATATAAGGATATGCGATACAGGGACTCAGGGACTGAAGGATAAATTTATAAACAAATTCGAAAATCTAAATTGAGAAAAAAAAATGATTTTTAGTTTATCCCATAAATAATAATAAAAAAAAAAAAACTATATACATATATAAAGGGATGGAAAATTAATGTTCCAGATGTTTAACAGGTGACCTTTTCTTACCTGCGTATACAAATTTTAAATTTTAAAACGAAAAAAAATTCTAAATTTAAATCCATAAAGAAACGATCAAGATTAAGTTTCCGAATACTATTTAACTTTATAAATTGGTTCGGGGAAATTATATAGATTTTCAAAATATCGAAATAATGTCGAATTTCGTAAATTGTTGACTTGTATAAAATTTCGACTCAGTTAAAATTTATATATGCAAATATTTTAAGACCTGATTTTAATCCCTCTATACTTAAAATTAAAAAATCGATGTTTTTTTCGAAATTTCGAAAATCGACATAAGCCTCATATCCCCTATAAATAACATATAAAAATAAAACTTTCTCCTAAGCTTTGACAATTTTTGAAATTATTACTAATTTATCACTAAATCACTGCAATTTTAGTTGATAAACAATTTTTTAATGAGTGACTGTGGAAAGCTTTGAAGTCATCTATGAGAACTGCTTGAAGTACCCTTTAGGTAATGTGCGACTTTAATACCAAAACCACGCTCTTTGAAACCAAACCTTTAGATTGGGGACATGACGGAAATTATCTTACATATGCTTAAGTATATTCTTATGTTACATAATACAACAGTCACATTTTAGAATGCGTATGCAGTTAAGAATACAGTAAATATAATTAATTCTAGAATTAATTTAAGGAGTACATGACATTCTTAAAGTCCTTAAGTCTATAAGCCTCGACTATAAGTTTCATTAATCATTATTTTCAATAAGCCACGGTTGATTACTCGACTGTGTAGTTATTGTGTTAGATTATGAATATACAAAATGCTTAAGGTTGTGCCCCATATATTATATATATATTTACACAATATTTATTCCCATATTAGTTTTAATTACGATATGCTTATAAAATTTTTACGATATTTTTTTATTAGGGCTTTGAACCCGAGACCTTCTACTTAAAAGACGGCACCTGACCAATGCTCAGAATAAAATTAAATATATTACCAATTAAAAATGCGTTGAAAATTTATATTCCTGCGACTAGATGGGACATCATTTGAAGATAGTCGAAATATGGTTACATCTTAAACATCGAAGATTTAAAAGACAAATTATTTTATTGAAGCTATTTGTCCAAGCCAGCTTTTATCAATAATTTTACGTTACCCTGCTCCTAAAAATAGGTTTCAAGACTTAAAAATGATAAGTGACATATCCCTATAATCAATAGGTGCAGTACCATATAGTGGTGGCTCTTCCAATTCCAAATCTTCTTCTATCAGCACCACTTTTATTTGAATTCAATTTTTTAATCAGCTTTTCTTTATCAGCAACCGTATTGAAGAATTATACCATATTACTCATTCTTTTTCGTATGATGAACTACCACAGAGCTGGTAGAGAACAGTAAACTTCTATATACATTCCAAAATCAATTTCCATTCATAATTTTTTTACTTTTTTAATTCATGTTTAAAACCAAAATATGCGGCTTTTGTTTCTACAAGCCCCAACAATTATGTATGTGAACACCAATTTGAAATAATTCTACTGTTTAATAACTATACTATATTTAAAGGTTTTAATTAAAGTTGTAAATAATTCTTGTAAGTTAAGTAAAATTTCTCATTCAAATTTAAATAAAATCATGGCCAACTCTTTCTCTAATTTAAAAAAAAAAAACAGTTAAGTAATTAAAAGTTTCGTTACTTTTTTTTTTTTGAAAACATTCATCATTGTTATGAAACTAATTTAAATTAAGTCGGGGGAAAAAAAGAACTGTTATTTTAAGTAATTTGTCTTTACCTATTATCTTATATACATAGAAGTTCCATAACCGGTTAAATATTATAGAGCTATTTTAAAAAAACCTACACAGTAGAACCCTTTAATTAAATATTCAAAAATTCTAAATATCAACTGAATACCACCCAGTTCGAATAGATACCTACAGTATGCGCAGGCTTATTAGCCCGAGTGTGTTTGTTTTGGAACGACGATAAGTAAAAAGAGTGTCGATAAGACCATAGCGTAAAAAATTTGAATCGTTTATCGATGATCAAAGCGATACTCCAATATAAATACCTCTATTTAAATCAACTTTATAGTATTCTACGCTATGCTTTTATCGACGCTTTCATCACTTATCGCAGCTCCAACATAAACGCACCCTTACAGTTGAATAGCAAGCATTAACCTTTAGTTAAATTCTAATTTCTTGACTACATCTGAGTTTTAATTTTCAAAAGTAAGCTTTCACTGACCGAAGATCTATTTTGAAATAATATTGAATACTTGAAAAACCCTTAGCCATATCACCTTCAACTGAAATTAGAAAATTTTATTTCAAATATCTCGTAATAATCCCAACAAAATACGAAAAAGCCCAACTAAACAAATAAATTTAATTATTTAAGAATGTGAAACCCTTTCCATTATTAAAGGAATCCAATGTTTTTGCAAGCTGTTACGTTAACAAAAAAACAGAATTGTAAATTTTTTTTCATTTTAATTCATATAAGTTAGTCAAAGCCTCAAAAAGTTGTTAGTAAAACAAATAATAATAAAAAAATAAAAAAAAAAAAAAAATTCCTTTCAACCCATTTGTTTCTTTTTTTTCTCAAAGTTGTCTCTTAAGTTTTTCCAAAATAGCAAAAAGGCAAAAAATTTAAATAAAATTCATTCAGGTATGTTAAAGTTAACCCTTTTTTTTTTTTTTAAAGGATCAGAACAAGTGAAAAAGAAAAAAAAAGAAGAAGAAAAACTAAATGATTCTAAAATGAAAGGGACCACCATTTGATTTTTCATTTCACTTCACTTGATGACAGATTTTTTGCGAACGACAAATTCGTGTTATTTAAAAGTTAACGTTGCCTTTTTGATGAATTTTGTTTTATTTTTTTTTTTTTTTTTTTTGTTGTGGTTTTCGCCTTTTTCAATTTCCAAGGGGGTAAAAACCCCCTTCCATCCCCTTCATTGTTTTCTTTAACATTAAATTACACTGAAAAATTTGTTTTAAAAATTTAAAAATTTAAAAAAATTTTTACTTTGTCTCAGAGGGATTAAAACTTTAATATTTTGTATAAAATTTAAATGGAAAAGTATTAGTGTATAATAAAAATTATGCTGAAAAACAATTTAAATACAATAAGTCACAGTTCTTAATTTAGATGATAGACAACAAAATTCAAAACCAAGCCTTAACATCTAATAAGCGACCCCGTCGAACAAGTAAAACTCTCTCTTCTGAACTCTCGTAAAAATATTGCAGCGATTTCTCTGTTTTATAGAAATCTTGTAGGTAATAACACCTAATCTATTGAACTGAAGTCACATATGCCTCGTCATAAGCAATTTTAACGTAGCACAACAGTAGCTGGAAGTGCTCACTTCTTCACTGAGGAAATTTCAACACTCTTTAAAACTGGTTATGGAAACTCATTTGTTTAAGGACTGCTAAGATGTGAAATATGTTTTTATCTAATGTGCACCTCATTGACAATAACGTTTCCATACAATAACGTACGATTTCGAAAAATTTCAAAACAAATTTTTTTAAAATCGTTTTTTTACCTAAAAAACGCACTTAATCCTCCCGGAAATTCCCCTTCAACATTTTATTTTCCTAAATAACTAAACCTATACATAATTTAAGGGATCCGTTCCTAACATTAAAAATAAACTAGAATGGTTTCTCGCCTCGCTAATTTTGACTTTTGTTGTTGGGATTTCTATATATTTTTGTTTGCATTCAATAATTAATTTGGAGGTTCCAACCTTGCATTCAACTGACTCGGTTGCGAATCCCAATAAATGGTATAACCAATAATTAATAATTCAATATCAATAATAGAAAAATCTATTAACAGGTTTATATAAACAAATATATTAATTAAAAATATAACTCACAGATACATAAATATCTTAAAAAACAAACAAATAATTTAATTCAAATACAAATACAAAAGTATTACAATTGTATAAGCATTGCATCTTTTGAAATTTAAGACGTTTCCATACATGATTTTTTAGGGCATTACACTACATCATGTAACAATTGTTTGTGATTCAATTCAAATTATAGGATTCTAATACTTTAAGCACCTTCCTTCCTATTCCAGTATGTTCCTATGTTATAGACATACTTTTGGCTTAAGTTAAAACATAATAATATAATTATGTCCAAAACACAACCGAATCCGTAGTCGAAGTTTCCTTTGTGTTCCATTTCCAAAGTCTTACCATAGTACCTATAACTCATAATACCTAACTTTCTTTTCAAGTATAATTATATTTCACTTAAAAGTTACAATTAAACACATTAAACCTTTCATCAAATAAAAAACAAATAAGGAGTGTTTTCCTTAAATAATAAAAACAAGGTAATAAGATATTTCCCAAAGTATGTAATAACTTGCATTTTACAACAGTTTAAAAATTTTCTTATCTTAATGTATTAATTAGGCCTATAAAAAAATTGGGCACTCTCTCTTTCCCTCTCCTTCTCTCTCTTTTTAACTTTAAATACAAAAAAAAAAAATAAGTCATAAACATAGAAAATTTATTAAATGATTATTTTTAATTAAACTAAAAGCCTTTTAATTTGTTAATTAAATTTTCAAATTTAAAAAAAAATTACGAAAATATTTTATATTTTAAACCACCCTCCTCCCTCCCACACACATTCAGAACCACGAACCAACTCTGTTGTGCGTATATACACTGTGTATACATAAAAATTTTAAACACTTATTTTTATTATTCGGAAATGAATTTTAGTGTTTTCATTTTATCTTTTATTTTTTTTTTTTTTAAATTTATTTTTCTGTCATTTTTTTTTTTGTTGTTTTTTTTTCGTTTTTTGTTATTGTTTTTTTTTTAAATAACGACAAGGATAACAGTAAAAGTTAAAACAAAACAAAGAAAAAAAGATCTTTAATTTACAACCCTCTTATCTTAATTTTTGATTTTTTAATATACATTGTATTCTTATCATTCATTTTATTCCTTATTCATTCACTCATTTACTACTCTCTTCCAAATTTTTTTTTTGTAATTTTCTCTCATTCTTTATTCTCCTTAAATTTAACATTGTCATTCATTTATACAATGCTTTTAACACTTATTGTTTAAATTATATTAATATCGTATTAAAATAACTGAAATCAGTGATGAATCAAATAAATTCTGAAGAAGTGTGTTTTTTGTAAATTCTTATTTTGGAATTTTTGGAATTTGTGAAATGGTATGTTCTGGGATTTACAAATTTTAGGTTTTGGTAATTCAAAATGTAGAAAAATATCAGAAATATGAAGTTTAATATTTTAAACTCTTAGAATGTAACTGTGTGTATGAACTGCTGAATAATTTGTGACGAACGAACTCTTGTCCTCTAACTTATTTGGTGTCATAGGGAAGCCTAATTTTGGAAAGATTTAATTAAAATAAGTCTAAAATTGACTCTTTAAATTTATTTAGCTGAAATGTACATTGATTTGACAGACAGATGGCGTATTAGTAAGGACGGCAGAATTTTAATCCTCGGGTATAATACTAACCCGAGTCGATAACGGGTATAATACTAACACGAGACCCTTGGATCAAAGAGATGATATTTAATAGAACAATATATATCACATTGTATATGGCAGGGGATTGTATATAAATAAATATATTAATTGATGATTAGTAAAACATGTCATGAAAGAGAAGAATAGGAATGCATCAAGCTTAATATTACTTAGAGAGCATACATACACCCCTACCTTACACTTATTCATATGGCTTCATAATGAGATATTGTATTGAAAGGGATGTCTATGAAAAAGAAAAGATGATAGTTTTCTGTTGACAACGATTTTTAGTAGCAGTAATGAAATAAAGCAGTAATGATGATTTAAAAAATTCAGAGGTCATTTAAAACAGAGAAAAAAAAACAATGCTCTTCCTTAACTTAAATAAAGATAAATATAACTGACATGATTTATTTATTAATTTATTTATTATGCAACATAGTACATGAATGAACTAGGTAACTGTAACCCCAGCTAGTTTGAAATATGGAGTGCTATTATGATATAAATTATAAATTATATTTTTTTTTATTTTGAAAGTTCGAACCGCCACTGGTCAGCTTAGTATTAAGATAACGTATATCTATATAATACTTAAAATATTTATAACTGTTGACTTGTACAATCTATATCAAAATATTGATTTTCTCATTCTCTTTTTTTATTCGATTGCATTTTAATATCAACTTCTTAAAAGAAATTTTTAAAATCAAATAATGGATAAAAAGCGTCAATCAACATTGTCAAACCGCGCTACTGATAATAAAACGCAATTTTTAAATTCTTGTATATTTAATTTTTTTTTTTTTTTTTTTTTTAAGGATCCAATTGTATTTACAATACTTAATCCTGTTCATCTATTTTCATTCGATCTTTTTTCTTAATTTTTTTTTTTTTTTTATTTTGATATTATTCGCCTTCTTTTTTTATTCTAGGTTCAGATCATAACGACTTTTTCATGTCCTTACAGTAATAATGAATATCCCATTTTTTTTTTTTGTTATTTTTTATTTTTTTTTTTTGTTATTTTTTATTTTTTTTTTTTGTTGAATATTAAAGGCAACCTTTTAAACATAAAAATCCTTATTTACATTATATTTAAACGTCATGATAAGAGCAAAAGTAAAAAAAAAAAATCAAATGTTAAGAAAAATGGAAATTTTTTTTTTAGAAATTTCACATTAAAAGGAGTTAAGAGTTATTTTATGACCTTTCCTTAGCCCATGAACAAAAAAAAAAAAAAAAAAATTGTCTCTTCAAAAATCTTCAATTCCACATTATATATATATATGTATTGTATATGTATATATATACAAAAGTTTGAAGAAATAAGCAGAGATTTCATTATAAGTTTTATCAAAATCAACAAAATAACAACAACAACAACAAAAAAATGTTATCAGAAAATTTGAATTTATTTAAAAGTACAAAAACACTATAGGCATTTAAAGAAATTTTTACAGGTTTCTAAAACATTTGTTCCTTCTAAGTTGAATATTTTTTGTTGTTTTTTTTTTTTTATTCATTTAATGATTGTCAGTAATATTTTTTAGGTTAAGTAATCATTTAGTGTAATCATTTAGTGTAACATTTATGAATTACTTAGTTTTAGTTACTTCCTTTTAATTACAATATTCAATTACAACATTTTAAGGTTTTATGGAATACTTAGTTTTAGTAATTTGTAGCCTTGATTTATATATGAATTACTTAATTTTAGTTACAACATTTCAATTACAATATTCTGTAATTGGTAAGAATTATTAAAAATTTTTTAATTTAATTTCATAATATGCTTTATGAAATACGTAGTTTTAGTTTATTCCAAACTTTACCAATTCATGTACTTATCAATTACTTTATTGTAATTAAATCAAAATTAATGTAATCTTTGCAATTACAATGTTTAGTAATCTCTATAAATTATTAAAAAATCTTTTAAAAAGGATGCTTTACGAAATTCTTAGTTTTAGTTACTTGAACCTTTACCTATTGATGTAATTACTTAATCTTATTGATGTAATTACTTAATTTTAGTTACTTCTTTATGATTACAATGTTTGGTAATCTGTATAGAAATTATTAATATTATTTTAAAAGGAGCTGCTTTTATTTAAATTTTTTGTTTTAATCACTTGCAATCTTTATTTTTCCAAGTACTATATACTTATAAAGTACTTAGTTTTAGTTACTTATTTTCAAGGCTTTATGTCAATTAATAAAGGTTGCAAATAACTGAACCAAAATTTATGAAAGGCTAAACATTTACCATAATGTCAAAAAAAATATATATACATTCTTTTTATGTTTATTTTTTAGCTCATCGAAAGTGAAAAGGCATTTAAAAAATGAATAAAAAAAAAAAAAATAAATAAATAAATAAATTGTGCCTTTTAATGGATTTTCAAAGTGTTAAATGAGGCACAAATTTAAAAAGGAATTATATTATGTAATACTGTTATCTTTTGCACAACCACCAATATAAGATATACAAAAAAAAAACAAGAAAGAAAAAATCTATAGATATATGACAGGATTTACAATAAAATTATCTCAAAAAAAAAAATATTTATTTAAAAATATAACGGTTTTTTTTTTAATGTTAGAATATAAAATTTAATAAATATACATAAAATAAAATTTAAAAACAGGATCACTTTCGTTTTTATTTTTTTTTTTTCTTTAATTTTCATTTTATCGGATATATTATAAAGATATATTGTACATTTTATGGGAAAATATTGGGTGGATATAGTATACCAACCCGTTTTTATTTATAAATATATCTCAAGATATGTTATCCAGATATAAAATCTCAAATTTTCATTATACGCCATTTTCCAAAAAAAAAATTAAATTAGACGGATTCTTTCATCACCTTCTCTCGGTTTTTTTTGTTTTTTTTTTCTTAGCTCTCTTTCTTACATTCGGTTCAAAATGGAATGCTTGTATGAATGTAAATATATTCAATTTTAGTGAAAATTATTTGCCTTTTTTAACTCTTATGTGGTTTTTTATCAACAATTTTAGTTTAAAGATAAATATAAATATTGTATATTAATTTTTTTCTTTGTTGTTGTTGTGTTGTAATTTATATTTATTTGATTTTTTTACTGTTATACGTGAGATTCACTTAATAAATTTAAATACTCTTAAGTCAGGGTTGTACACTTCTTTATTTTCTAATTTGTTACTAATAAAAATGAAAGTTTTGAAATTTTAATAAAGGATTTTAAAAAATAATAAAGATTATCGAACAACAAATTACACAAGTGCGTTGTGAAAATCATTAGATTCATTTATTGATTGCGAGTTTTAAATCACAAAATCTCAAAAATAATATTCCAGATTATAAAATCCCAAAAAAAATTCAACTTATTACAAAGTCCTTAATCAAAAAATCCCAAATTACAAAATCAAAAATTCCAAAATAAAAATTCCTTCAAAAAAAATATACAAACTTAAAAATTTTATAGCAAACAATTTAATGAAAAACCCCCAGTAAAAACAAATTATTAAAATCCTGATTATGTAACTTCTTTTCAGTCCTTCGAAATATATTCTGGAAAAAGCATATAATCCCGATTTTGTAATCAATTCTAAAATCTAGTATATATCCTAATTAAAAATCCTAAATTCCGGAAACCCCAATTTTGAATCCAGCTCTAAAATCAATACGAGTAAGACTAAAAGTAGTTTACTAAAAATATATCAATAATTACAGGATTAAAAATTTTATTAAATTTTGACATTTATCTGTGAAAAATAGAAAATGTTTTAAAAATTTTGACATTTTGAAAGCGACTAAAATCAAATTCCATTGAAAATTTCTATTTTTGAGATTTTGTGATTTCGGATTTTGTAACTTTGAGATTTTCTTACTTTAGCATTTTGCTACTTTGGGGTTTTGTAATTAGGGATTTTGATACGTTCCTATGAATTCCGCATATATTTCGAAATTTAAAAATAGATATTTAAGAATATCCAAGATTTACTAAGAGTTTCAGAATTGTCCTAAATTAGAGTAAAAAAAAAAAAGAAGTCAGATTTTTGTAACTTACTTATAATAAAAAAAATAATATTGTGAATTATCTGACAGATATCTCAGTGGTTAAAGTGACAGCTTTTTAATAGAAAAGTCTCGGGTTAAAACCCTGGTCGGATCATATCTAATAAAAAATATATAGTGTATATTATAATATTTTAATAAGAAGTCCAAATGCCAAATAGGAGGAGGACTATTATATCATATCAGGCAATATTTACTATTCTCTGGTACTATTAATAAACAAATAAATATTGTGAATTCAAGATTCTTTCATATCAATTAATATCATTTAGAAAAATCTAAGCTTACCACTATCTAACGCCCCAACAATTTTTTAATTTAAGAAAACGCTTTATTTCACGATTTTTATAATCCTGTTTTCTATATAAATATATATAAATACATTTATAAGATTCTATAAACTAATTTAGTATTAAAGGTCTAGTATCTTCAAAGATATTTAAAATTAAGCTGTTACTTTGTCTCAGAATTCGATATGTGTCAATTTTTATTGTATGAACCTATGTGTTTTATATACAACACACACCTCTTTCTTCTTTACATAAAACTTTTCAATATATAAAATTTATATATTTCAAATAAAAAATCATTGTAAATGCATCTTAAATTATTTATATTGAATAATTTTTCAAAATTTATTCTTAATCCACTATTCGTACAATTTTTAACATCAAACCACAAAATTTAATTTAAGGACATGCTTATCATGAAAAGGAAAAATTTTCTGGAAAAATTTTTTCTTCAAAAAATACAAATTTTATGTACATTTTTATATTTACAGTTTTTTTATCCAATTTTTTTTTTTTTTTTGATGATGATGAAAGGGAAAATGTGTGACTAAAGAGATTTGACATTTTCTTGTAAAGCTTTTCCGTCTTCTTGAATCGCTAAATTGTAAATGATTTCATGCCTTAACGATTTTCGTCTTATACAAAATACAAAAAAAAAACAAAAACAAAGAACATAAAATGAAAGAAAAAAAAAATATTTGAAATTTTCATTTTTTAAAAGAAAAATTTGGAAAAAAAAAACAAACAATATAACATTTACTTCTTCTAGTACTCTTTCCTGTTTTCGGTTGTTTTTTGTCTCATTTTTTGTCTTAAATTATACAGTAATAGAAATGCGATGTTATATTTTGTGTCTTTGCTTCCTTGATTTGGTTGTTTATTTTCTATGAATATTTTATGTGTTAAATTTAAATTTATGACGATGATAATGAAAAGTAAGCGCAGTTTGGTTCAATTTTTTTTTCCATTTGTATTTGTTTTTATATTTCATTTTTACACGACATTGCTACCTGATTATATAGTCAACATGTGTATAAATACATTATGATAATATTGATGATGATGCATTGATATTGATAATATTATGATGTTTAAGTAAACTTTATATTGTTTGTTCATTTTTAATATTTTGTTTTCGGGACAAATACAGTTGGGTATCTCTTAGTTAGACATGTATAATACTTATTAAAATGGTACTTAAGTACAATTGGTGAATACCAATACCTGATAACCGTTTTGTTTTCTAAATGAATATATATATAGTTGCGTATCACTAAATCAGACCTGTTTAATACTAATTAAAATGGTTATTAATACAATTGTTAGTACCAATACTTGATAATCGTTACTTCGCTCAAGTACGAGTACTTCTTAGATTTTAATTTCAGTATTATTGGACTGGAAATATTTGCCAAACACTTGAATACTTCGAAAGTAATTGAATTCTAGATATTTACGTATTTCTTGGTACTTAATTACTCGAAAATACTTAAATTTCAAAAATGATTACAAAATTAATTAAACTCAAAATATGATTACTTTCTAGCAATTACAAGTATCTTTACTTGATTCTTTAACTTTTACATAAATTTTGTACATATCGAAATCTTAGTAATACTGGTACTTTACAAAGTAATCTGTACTAGGTAATGATATTGGTAATAGTACTGGTACTGGAAATTGAATTTTTTTATGTAAACTGCATGATTTTAATACTTTTAAGAAAGCGTATGTACAGCCAACTTTTATTCATTAATTTTTGGAATATTCTTAAAAATTTTTACTGGCACGTTGTAGATTACAGGTACTGTTTTATAATAGGTTATTTTTAAAATTGTATTTGCGTATAAAAGGTATTAAAAAGAATACATTAACTTATCTTCAGAAATTCTTATTTATTATCAAAGTATCTAAAGTAAATCTGGTTAATAGATTGTGCAAAACAGAAAACCCATATAACAAAGCCCATGTATGAAAATACTTTATAACATTTTCATATCAATTTCTTCTAAGTAATTATATATATACCTTAATTTATTGAATATTTAATTTTTATGGTCTACCGAATTTTGTATTCTGTTGTAATCTGAATTTATAAAATTCTACTGTAAATTTTTTTTTTTTTTTTGCATAAGTAAATAACATTTTGTGGCACACTTATGTACTAAATATAATATAAAGGATTGTCTTCAATTGCTACAAATTATATTAAAGGGAAAAAACAATATAGGATTTTCACCACTTTTCTTTTTTTTAAGAGTTTTTTTTTTTTAATATTATTATTTTTCTATGCGTCTCATATGTCAATATTTAATTTAAAATGGAAAATTCCAACATAAAAATGTATTGGTTTTAAATTGAAAAAAAAAAAATAAAAAAAATCATTTTAAGATTTTTATTTACAAAAGAGATCGTTATAGAAGTGTTAAACAATTTTCAATGTAAAAAAACTACAAAAAAAAGTAAAAATAAAATAAAACATTGTACAAATAAATAAAATAGAATTAAGTTAAACACTTTTTACTTGAAAGAAAAGAAATGAAAAAAAAAAAAAAACTAATGGAATTGAATTTCACCTTAAAGAATTTACTTAGACTTTGTAAATTTAATCGCATTTAAAAGGATTACTTTATATACAAAAGGAATTGAATAAAGAAAGAAATAAAACGACATCACTTTTTAATACTATAGGTACTCTTTATAAATTTTTCTTCCTTTAATAAAACATTTAACTGAAAAAATCTTTCGTTATTTCAATGCATTTTACTGAACTAAAAGATCTACACTAATTAGGGTGACCATTTATTATATTTTAAACTTATTATCAAACGAATCATAATCCTGTTAATTAGACTCTTTAAAACATCAATGTCGACTTGTCGAAATAGTTCAAAACATTAATTTTGTAAATATAGCTTAAAAACGGTACAGTTGAAATCAATGGTCACCTTAAAATATGAAAACCAGCATTTATATCCAAATATTAAGTAAATACCTATACAAAATATAACTGCTTCCATATGTAAGTCATGAAAAACATTAACTTTACAACTTTATCACAAAATACGGTACAATTTAAATCAATGATCACCTTAAAATATGAAAACCAGCATTTATATCCAAGTATGAAATAAATTTCTCTACAAAATAAAACTGCTTTCTTATGTAAGTCATGCAAAACATTAATTTTACAACATTATCACACAATACGGTACAATTTAAATCAATGGTCACCTTAAAATATGAAAACCAGCATTTATATTCAAATATGAAATGTTAATTTAAATCTTTAGCAAAATCTTTAAAGATTGGCTGTAAATAGAAAACTTATATATACCCAAAAATACCTGCTTCTTTCTGTAAATCATGGGAAACATTTATTTTAAAATTTTAACTCAAAATACAGTACAATTCAAAACAATGGTCACCTTAAAATGATAATATTTACATAATATATTTATTCAACATTTATACTAAATGGAAATGAAAATATTTCATTTCTTAGAGGGGCGAACAAGAAGAAGCAAGAAAAAAAACTGACAACCTTGATTAAAGTATCCTTCATTAAAAATAGGACAGAGAAAAAAAATACAACGAAAGCCGATCAAATTTGTTTTAATTTATTATGACAACACAAGTTTTTTTTTTTTTTTTTTTAATGTATTGGTATAAAAGCTTTGTGTGTTGTTTTTTTTTATATTTCTTTTAAAATTCCCAAAATAACCACAAAAACAAGAAGAAAGGAAAAAAAAACAAGAAAAGGTTCATGATAAATGATAGGTAAATTTATGCGCTTAAAGTATCTTTAAATATATAAAATTTAAAAAAAAAAAAAAATTTTTAAATTATAATAATATCAGGTAATCGAATATTTTCGAAGGATAAATATCGATTTTTTTTTTTTTTTTTTTTTAAATAATTGAAATTTATTTTTAAATATTATATTTGCATTTATAGACATAATAGATATATATATATAAAAAGTTTACCTATCAATCATGCTTTTCATGGATTTAATAATGTATATATATTGGATTATACAAATAAGTTGGGTAAAGATTACTTTTTACCTATATATATATATATATAAATAATATTTTAATATGGATTTATATTCTTGGGTTTGTTATCCTGATCACTTTAGCTATAAAATGGAGGTATTTTAACATTTATTAAAATTAAATTTTTTTTTTTGTTTAAATTTTCTTATGTTATATATATACAATTGTTTGTGGAATTCATTAGACTTATAATATGTTGAAACGTCTTAGATTTGTATACAATATTCTTTATATATTCCAATAATCTTATTATATTTGAAGTATAAGGTTTTTCTGTATCTGTGAGTTATAAAATTCAATTAAAATATTTGTTTTATTTTTTGCATTTTTTATTATAGATACAAAATTATTAATTATTGATTACGCCAATGATTTGAACCCAATTGGCGAATTGAAGACGAATCGTGTCAAACGTCTGATAATAGTTTTTGTCACTTTTACTAAGATTCACCTTTACCTATCAATCATACTTTTCATGGATTTTCCAGAGCCTCTCGAATGATAGGTAGTTACTCTAACCGTTGCGCCTCCCATGTTTTTCCAGTTAAGGTCAGTTCTCCTAATATCGTTCGCCTCCAGTTGTTATTAGGGCAGCCTCGTCTTCGGGTTACTTGTGGTGTAGGTTTCAATCTAGTGCTTCCCTTGCTATGCTTTCTTGCCGCTTTCCAAGTGTGTGCCCTATCCATCTCCACTTTTTCCTTTTGATCTCTTACCCGATCGGTTCTACTTTTTTGTACCTTTACGCAGATTCCGAATATTCTCAATTTTGTATCCCTGAACATTTGAGTATTTTTATATATGACTCTAAGCGACCGAACACTGCCCTGGCCTTCCTGATTTTGCTTTCAATGTCGGCGTTTATGTTGCCGCTGCTATTTATAATGCAGATAACTTCCACTACCTAGACTGCATTATAAATTACACCTTTAAAATCAACGAAGAAGCTTAAATCTTTCGTGAATTTTTAATTTATAATAAATATAACATTGAACTTTATAGTTTTTAAATAGTCAAAAACAGTTTATAAAAAAATATACTTATAATAAAAGCACAATTAACATCAACCTGAATATAAAACCCAACCTCGTAATTCTATTTTGATTCTTAAATCATAATCTAATTTCTTTAAAAACTTCCTTACCAAAGACAATTATATTAATAACAATTCAAAATTACAATTTAACAAAACCTAAGGTCTTTTACATTTTACAAAATTACTTGTCAAAAAAAAAAAAAAATATCCATTATAATTTTAACAATTGAATAACTCAAAAATGTCATCCTGTTCCATTTTTATTTTAAGACAAACAGGACCTTAAAAATAAAAACCTAAAAATATCTTAACAATTAATTCACTTTAAAGCAAAAAAACAAAACATATTTTGGAATCCTGAATTTTACAGATTTTGAATATTTTTTCCATTTTGTTTTTAGACACAATTCATAAAAATTGGATTTTAAATTGAAATTGGATCTACTAGCCAAAATAAAGTTAATAACAATTTTTAAAATAGCGAAAATAATAACACGGTCCATTTAATTTTTCATTTTAAAAAATAAAAAACTAAATAGAAAAAAAAAACCCATTATATTTCCTATTTCGCTTCAGAGAATGACCTTCTATTACTATATCTCGTGTTTTCCCCCCACAATTTTTTTTTGTTTTATCTTTGTTTCTATTCCGATCTGGTTGGGGATAAAATTTCATTTTAAAATTCAAAAAGTGTCTCGTAAACGAGTCTAAAAATTGTAAAGAAGAGGAATAGAAAAACTACAAAAATAAAAACAAAAATGACAATTTCTAACTTTAACCTCTGACTATTAATCCACTGTTATCAAAAACTGCTATACAACTAATACTAATATTACTACTACAACTATACTACCATTTAATGTCCCATCCTGTTGTGTACGAAAAATAAAAAATAAAATTTTTTTAAATGACAGCAATTTAGGTTGAATAAAAATGTCAAATTAAAACTAGACATTTAAGTTTATCTGTTATAAAAATGTTTAAATTTTACCGAAATAAATGATATAAAGTACAGAGTGTATCCGGAACTAATAAACAATTTAAAATTTGAAAAACCTTGATGTGTTCATTGCGTTATTGAAGTTTTTAACTTTTTACATAATTTAGAAGAAGTGGAAAGTAGGTTTAACTCTGGTTTATATTGTAGTGATGCTCTTGTAATAAATGTCTTCATATTTTCCTTTTCTTACTTCCTTGGAGTGCAAAGACCTTCGACAAAGTTTCTATACCTTATTTTGTTTTATGCTAGCGCCTTAACTTGCGTACATATTTTTCCTGCTTCTTCTAATCCTTCTGTTACAGTTCTTCTCTAAAATGTAGTTTAAGGCCTTCCAACTTTTTTTTTCTTCCTTGGCGATGGAGTTATTTTATATACTGATGGTTGATATTTTCTACAGGTCATGGTTTGAAATTCTGTATGGCCAGAATATCCCACATATAATGCACCAACATCTGTTCAGGAATACTTTGAGTTTTTGGACTATTTTTTCTGTGACCATGTTTCGCTGTCATATAACAAGACTGATTTTGCACATGTTTTGATAATACAAATTTTTGAAACTTTGTTAATTTGGGATGATCACCGCATCAGCCATATTCTTGCAAAGGTCCCTTTTGCTTTCTTGATTTTATGTTCACCGTCTTCGAAGGCTTCGCCCCGGTTTCAATTATTCACCCCGGGCAATTATATAGTTGTATTTTAGTACAACTTCTAGGCAGTATATCATTTAAAATTATCGGTGCATGGTATTTATAGTGTTCACTATCAGTTTAATGTCTAGTGAACGAGACATTTAATAAATCTCTTTAGGAGGTCCCCAGAATATCAATTTTTTGATAATTATTAGATGTTGCACAGACATATCAATTATGAACTATATATATATATTTGAGAAACACTTGCATTATATTTTGTGATTAGATCTAGTACAGTCCACCTTAGCATTTTAAGAAACCCTTGCATCATATCTGTGACAAGAGCTAGTGCAGCCCTACATACTAATTTCAAGTGTTTAATAAGATCAATTTTCGTTATATAATATTGTACTATTCAATTATATACATATGACACATAAAAGTTGGCTTAAAAATTTCGAAATTGTCTTGAATACTTCGAAATTTTTTTTTTAAATTCTATCATTTTTTGACAAAAAAAAAAAAAGCATAAATGAGGTTCTGTGTTTGTTCTTTCTAAACACAAAAAACAATATTCTGAAACACTTTGTATACATGTATACAACATTAATATATTAATATAAAAGTTATTCGATCAAATTGAGCAAATCTAAAGTCATCTGAACTTTAAAACGATAAAAAAAACTTTAAGAAAACGATAAAATGTTTAATAAGAAAAACAAAATGATACTGAAAAACTTTTTGAAAAACTTTTTTTTTAAATTTCCGCTGATTGAAGACTCTGATTTGATTTTATATTATATACAGTAAGAATATAAGTTTTTTGAAACCTACACTTATATCAAACTATATATATATATGAAAGGAAACAAAAGTATTCAAAAAAATTGAACTTGAACAACAATGGTAATAAAAGATTAAATTTTATTTTTGAAAGTAAATATTATACTTCCGATGATTTAATACTGAACGACAAATTGATAATATGGACACTAATCTTCTAATAATAAATTCCATGGATAAAAATGTTGCAAAGAATTTTTTATATCTTGTATACGGATGATGTTATGATTATGTACAAGTGTATACAATACAGTATTAATAACAAATTAGGGTCAAAAACTTACAATTGAATCTTTTTCTGCATTATAATTTTCAATTCTTAAAAGATTCTTTCAGTCAATTCTAAAAAAAAAAAAAACACTTTTTGAAACATCTGAATTCAAAAACATCTGAATTCGAAATATTAAATTCTTTAAATCCCAAAATTGTGCAAAGCCATTGCGAGAAAAAAATTTGAATTCTTAAAGTTAAATATTGAAAATTGAGAATTTTTTAAAACATGAGCTCAAATAAACGAAACATAATCTAATTCGTAATAAAGTATATTTTTAAAATATTATTTTTCTTCAAAAAATCTCCTTATTATATATATAATAAATAAAAATTCTAAATAATCATTATTAATAATTACTTACAATTAGAAGGGAAACTTGTACATTATAAGATTTTTAATATCAAAATACTAGGAACTCATTTATAACCAAAAATTTAATTTAAAAAAAAAAAATTGCATACTTTCAAGGGCAATAATAAATTTTTTTTTTATATTTTTTAAAACTATATTAAAATTGTTGTTTTATAAGATTAGAGCCAAATAATATTTAAAAACGTGATAAATTAAGCATCAGAACAATTGGAAAAAGTTGCAAAACAAGTGTTGCCTTCTTAATAGAATATTTTGGAAACCAAATGTTTGTTTAGTATTTTTTCCGGATTTGGACAGCAATTTTTCAAATTTTATAATGTTTAAAAGAATAACTTGAATTTAATTTAATTTCATTCTTTAAATTCATTCATTCCTAAATTTTCAAGTTTTTCAAACGGATAAACAAGAAGTATACTAGATCAACGAAAACGTGTTTTACATCACACAACAAAGCGCGATAATTAAAGTCAAAATAAGCAAAACACTAACTGTTATATGCGAGTGTTCCTTAGAAAATGAAACCTAAAGACTTTTAAAACATGCTTTGCTAGAGTTTTAAAAAATGCTAAATATTTTATTTCAACTCTGCATAATTGTTCCAAAATTTTAAATAAAAAGTTAAATCTTTAGCCCCATTATCTTAACAACGATTCAAAAACGACCAAAATGAAATTTTCTAGTTTTGATTTCCCCTAACAAGGTTCCAAGTTATTCTGATATCTGATTCTTTTCATTTGATATATTAAAATTTTAATATTTAATTTTATCCAATTGATTTTTTTTTTTTTTTTAACCCTTAAACAATTTTTTGTATCCGCCACTCAAAAAAACAGTATTTGCGGATAAAATTCTAATATAAAAAAAAAAATTTGTGAATAGAATTTCGAATTTTCCTGGAGAAATTTTCTTTCTAACGGTTTTTTTTTTTATTCAATCAAAGGCAAAATTCCATAGAGAATCAAAACAACTTTAGCAATAAAAAATAACAAACGGAAAAAGGATTTCCTACATTTTTTTAAAAGGGACTTTTGTTATTTTGATTGATGCGGAAATGAGTTATCTTTTATGATGGCACAACATTATTTAAAATGTTTCCGCCTAACAGAATCTTTTTCCCTTGTAAATTTTGAAATTTGAATAAAAAAAAACGTTTCTAATATCAAAGGTAACAAAGGAAAGGGTTACAGCTCCTGAATACCCATACAAAACTTTAAAAATACAATTTTATATTTCGCAAATCAAATTGTTTCTCATTTCATCTGTTATCCGTTATCATTTCTTATCTGTTATCTCTATGGAAATCTAAAAGTTCCAAAAAAAATTTCAATTTAAATTTAAAACCTTTTTGTTAATGTTATTCTTTTTTTTCATTTTCAGGAATCAATGATCAGAAAGCAGATAAAAAATTGAATAAAAGCATCCAAGAATCAACCCAAAGCTTTTACCGTTATTTACGAAGCAAATCTTAATTTCATCTCAATCATCATGGAACTTAGATCAATAACATCATTTTTAACATTTTATTTTACATTTTTAATAATTGCCACCACCATTTATGTAAATTGTCAACCCATACATACTAATGAAAATCAGTGCCTAAATATAATTGGAAGTAATGGTCTCCAAGAAATTGAATGTCCATATGAGAAACCAATAATTCAAGTTGAAATTAGAGAATTATCAGCAAATACAAGTACTAAAAATCGTAAAATTAAATTAAATTTTCAATGTGATTCAGTAATGAAACCAGAAAATTACTCATTATTACCAGATTTAAATCTTGGTGATATAACAGAAGTTGAATTTCGTTATTGTCCCTTGCCATTAGGTACACCTATTGTTAATATCATTAAACGTTTTGGAACTGCAATGATTGTACGTTTTCAATTTTCTGCCGAACAAGATGAAACCATTTTACCAATACATTTAAAAGATATGAATGAAATCCAAAGATTACAATTAAAAAATATTATATTTTCTGGATCTTCGGAGGATTTATTTGCAAATACAACAAAATTAAAATGGATGGATTTACGTTATACAAATGCAAATAATATGCCAAAAGATATATTTAAACCATTAATTAATTTGACGACATTAGAATTGGGTGGATCAAAATTACAAAAATTATCACCAGGAATGTTTTCAAATCAAAGACATTTAATAAAATTAAATTTATGGAGTAACAGTTTAAAAACATTACCAGGTTCAGTTTTTGAAGGTGTTATCAGTTTAAATAATTTAGATTTAATGTTAAATGAATTTGAAACATTTGATTCAGATTCTTTTGCATTATTAAAAAATTTAACAAATATTAATTTAAGTGCAAATTATTTGACATCATTACCAGAAAATTTATTCCGGGAAAATCAATTATTATCTGAAATCAGAATACAAGGAAATCAAAAAAATCTGACAGAATTACCAAATGGTTTATTTTCAAATTTATTAAATTTAAAAAGTGTTGCATTACGTAAAGATGGTATACGTATTATACCAGCAAATTTATTTAAAGGTTCATTTAATATTGAAACAATTCAAATATATGAAAATGATATTGATAAATTACCAAATGAAATTTTTGAAGATTTAATCAATTTGGAAACATTGAATCTTAATAGTAATAAATTAACTATAATAGATGATAATACATTTGGACAAAATAAAAAATTGACATTTTTGGATCTGTCAAACAATGAATTGGAAACATTGTCAAAGTGAGTATAATTTATAATATATATTAGTTATTAATAGAATTGTACTGAATAGAATTTGATTAGAATTTATAATTTGGGAATAATTTAATATTTTATACCTTTTGTTTTTTGGATGAATATCAAAATTTAATTTGACAAACGAGTTATTTTTGACATATAAACGACTGTTGCCATTATAAAATAAATTTGTAAAAATTTATAAAGTATTATACACTTTTGTTGAATTAATTAGTTATATTAACAATAATTTCAGTGTTATAGGACATTCTTGATGGCACCTAATTATATCCGTATGACTAAAAAGTCAAAGGGTATAATAAATTTGCCATTACATTTGTGGCCCAGAAAATAAGGAGGAGTAGATATAGACTCAAGTGTATGGCTCGGATCAGAATTGAAAAATTCGTTTTTTTGCAATAGCCGTCATCGCTTTTTAAATCCAGACATTTTGGTCCATGGGTTCGGTAGCTGCCATACAACTTCTTTTTTTATATGAGTATTACTCTGTACCTATTACAGCTGCGTGTCTGAAATTTTGCCAAAAGTAGTTTAGTTTTATGGCCAAAGTTTCTGCAAAATTTGGTTGGTCTACTGCACAGGCTTCAAGTAGCTGCCATATAACTCCTTCTTTTATATGAGCATTACACTACACCTAATGAAGCTGGGTGTCTGAAATTTTCCCAAAAATAGTTTAGTGTAATGACCAAAGTTACAGCAAAATTTGGTTTGTCTACTGCAGAGGGTTCGAGTAGCTGCCATACAACTCCTTCTTTTATATGAGCATTAAACTACACTTAATAAATCTGTATGTTTGAAATTTTGCCAAAAGTAATTAACCGGATGATATAATGCATATGTTACCATCATACGGGTATCCGAGAGTTGACACAGTCTACTCTACTACACTTTTCCTCGTTTTTTTCAATTATAGAATTTTAAAAATTAAAGGAAATTAATTACTAAAAAGCGTTTTTGTAGAACATTTTATGTTTTAATTAATTGTATTGATATTCAGTTTATAATTTAAATTAAAACTTTTTAAAAAATTTTATTAATTTGTAAATTATTAAGATTAATACTAAATATATTTTTAATAATTTTTTCTTCCAGATTTGCATTTAATGGTCTAAGAAATTTGAAAAACTTACTATTAAACAATAACAAATTGATAACCTTCCAACCGGAAACAATGGAACCATTAATAAATTTACAATCGATATTTTTACAAAATAATCAAATAAATTTTAAATTGGATGATTTTAGAACTGGTTCACCATTAAGTAAATTAACTGAAATTAAAAATATTCATTTACAAAATAATAGTATTACAAAAATCTATCAAGATTGGTATGCATCATTAATACAATTGAAATTTTTAGATTTGAGTTATAATAAAATCAAAGAAATTGATAAAAATGATTTACAATTTACACGTCCAAGATTACAATTAAATTTATCACATAATTCTATTGCATTGATTGATTTAAATCGTATCAATTATGAACATGAAACATATGTTGTACCAAATTCAATTATTGAAATAAATGTTAACAATAATCCAATTAAATGTGATTGTCATTTAACTGATTTTAATAATTTAATAAGTGGACGCAATACATACAAAGAAATCTCAAAACATTTAGTATTCAATTATAAGAATATAACATGCACTAATACACCAATTAATTGGCCATATAATTTAACTGGGCATAATATTGCTAATATTAATCCACATGAATTTGTTTGTCCACAACCAGTACATACATGTCCAAAAAATTGTCATTGTTGGTATCGTAGTTTTGATAATAGCGTTTTAGTCAATTGTTCTAATGCTGGTTTAACTGAAGTACCAAATTTACATAATTTATCTAACAACTCTATTGAATGGATTGAACTCCACATTGAAAATAATCAAATTAAAGAGTTACCAACTATTAAAAAATCAAAAAGTTATAATAAAGTTCAAGAATTGTATGCACAAAATAATCATATTAATTATTTCAAACCCGAAAATATACCAGAATATTTGAGAATATTAAATATAGCTAATAATCAATTACAAACAATGAATGTAACAACATTAAGTGCAATTAATAAAACACGAACAATTAAAAGTATGTCGTTGTCAGGTAACGAATGGAAATGTAATTGTGATACTGCTGATTTTGTATTCTTTGTTCAATCAAGACATAAAATAATTCTGGATATTAATCAAATGAAATGTGAAGATGGTAAACGTATTGCAACTATAACACCAGTTGATATATGCTTTATTGATAATACATTAATAATAGCAATGTGTATTGTATTAGTTTTATTGGCTGTATTTATTGGAGCTGTTATTGCATTATATTATAAATATCAATTAGAATTTAAATTATGGTTATTTGAACATAATTTATTCTTAAGTTTAATTACGGAAGAAGAATTAGATAAAAATAAAAAATATGATGCATTTATATCATATTCACATATTGATGAAAGTTTTGTAACAGATGAATTGGTACCAAATCTGGAAAATGGTCAACATCCATTTAAATTATGTTTACATGTTAGGGATTGGGTACCCGGTGAATGGATTCAAACACAAATACAAAATTCTGTTGAAAATTCACGTCGAACAATTGTTATATTATCGAAAAATTTCTTAGAATCAGTATGGGGTCAAATGGAATTTAGAGCAGCTCATACTGCGGCATTAACAGAAGGACGTGCACGTGTTATTATTATTATATATGGTGATATTGGTGATATTGAAAAATTAGAACCAAAATTAAAAGCATATTTAAAAACTAATACATATGTTAAATGGGGTGATCCATGGTTTTGGAATAAATTACGTTATGCAATGCCACATCCACAAAATGTTCGTTCATTAAAAAGTAAAACAAAAGGTTTGTGTAAAACAACAATGAAAAGTTCAACAGATGATAAATTAGAATTAATAAAACCAACATCACCACCTTTAACATCAACACCACCAGCAAATTCAGCAAATACTAATCCATTATTAGCACAATTAACACCCACATTAAATGGTAATATTCCATCAGCAGCACCAAATGGTCCAGTAATAACAACTGATTATACAAATGGTACCGCCACAATGAAAACATATGGAATTAATCCAAATTTATTACAACATAATGGACACAATCCAAATGGACTTATTAATGGTGCCTTTATTATAAATACGAATTCAAAACAAAGTGATGTATAGAATTACGCAAAATTGTCATCAAAATTTTTAAGTAATTTTGATTCTACTACTAATAATAAAAAAAGAAAAAAAATATTTAAAAAAAAGAATATTTTTCCATTTAATATAAATTTACCACCAACACCACCACTATTAAAATTATTATCATCACAATCACCACCATTAACAATTACTGTACCACCAACAACAACAACAAATACAACAATAGAATTTCAAAAAACAACTTCAACAGCAGATAATACTTCAGATATAATTTATAATTCATTTAATACAAGAATTAATACTTCATCATCTACATTAAAATCTACACTTACATCTACAGATACAACAACTACAACTTCAACTACAATTTCAACAAATGTAACAACAAAAAATAATATTAATAATTTAATAAATAAGTATGAATTAAATAAAACAAAACATAATAATAGTGATGTAAATTTAAAAAAAAAATTATTTAATAATACATCAGATGATATTAGTAATTGTAATTATAATAATATAATTAAATTAAAAAGAAAAAATATTATATTTTATTACTTAGTGTTACCGTTTCGGCGCAAATCTAAATCAAATCAATATGAACTGATGTGAAAATAAATTTTTTATAAATAATATAAATTATGGAAATATTTTTATTTTAAATATTCTATAAAAAAAAAACAAAAAAAAATAAAAAATAAATAAAATAAATTTATATAAACATATTAATTGTATATGTTATAGTATATTAAGAATAGCATACATTTTAGTGTTACCAACGCATGTTATTTTTAGGAGTAAAATATTTTTTTTTTTTAAATTTTTATATAAATGTTTTAATATAAGTCTGACTTTAATTACTTTTTTTTTTTCATTCTTAAAAATATGATTATCTCATTTTGTTTTTAATGTAATATTCTAAAATTAAATAATAAAAATTAATTTAAAATAATTTTATTAATAAATAATTCAATTTATAATACTCTTTTTAAATTAATTAAATTATGTTGAAATAAAAACAACAACATTTCATTTATCATTTCATTTGTTTGATAAAAAAAAACAGTATGGTAAATCTAAAACTGTCAAATTTTAAGAAAATAAAAGTTATAAATTAGTACAATAGTATAATATTGTATAATTTAAAATCCTATTGCGAAACAACAACTTATTAATCAGTAATCAAATAATCATTTGTTTGATAAAATTTTGTTGCACCAAAAGCACCCTTGATGACACACCAATAAAAATTGACAAGTAAAAAACATTGACTTACTACAAATTGATAATGTAATCAGTGATAAAAGGTTGGAGCAATACGGGTAGACCTGAATATATCAAGTACTAGTACAATTACCAGTACAATTATTTAATATTCTTTAAATTGTCAAGTATAAATTAATTGAAAATACTTCAGTGTCAAAAACTAATTACAAAAGTAATTGTAGCATTCTATTACAAGTATTTTTACTTGATTACAATCACAAAAGTAATTGTTACATTCAATTACAAGTATTTTTACTTGATTCTTTTACTTATATATTTAAATTTTGTAGGTATCAAAATCTAAGTTCTACTTGTATTACTTAGTAATGAATAATTATATTCAAGTACTGGTACTTACAACACTACTTAAGCACCATTGTACTCAGTATTTAGTATATCGGTCTGTTATAAACTTCTAAAATACTTTGAAGCATGCTTGACATGCTTGAATGTACTAGTACACGAGCGTCTAAACATATTTTAAGCGTTTTCTTTCATTGCTTCAGTAAAAGTATTTTATATGGGTTTATGTAATGTGAGTACATAATAAGTTCTATAAAATAACTATAATTACTCAATTCAACGCTCACATTCTAAAATGTTTGGTTAATACAACCTCAATCTAAAAAATATTATACCATAAATTTTTTTAATTCAACTTAGTATTCATTAACCCTTTTTTTGTAAATTTCAATATTATTTAATAATTTTTTTGATAAATTTTATAAATTAAATTTTTAAATTGTTTGTGCTTTAACTAAAGAATCTCTTTAAAAATTCTAATTTTAAGTATTGTATAAGTTAATAATTACTTTTTTAAAAATTTACAATTTTTTTTTTATTTTACACAATAATTTTTGAAATAAAAATTTATAAAAAACAACAAAAAGCTTAACAAAAAAAAAGTATAAATTTAATTAAAATTTAATTAAGTTCAATAGAATTAAGATATAAATAATATAATGTATACATAAAAATTAATTAACAATTAATTATATATTTAAATTATAATAAAAAACACCTATTAAAAAATAAATAAAATTCAATTTAATTAAATTAAATTAAAAGTAATTATTTTTGAAGAAAAAAAAGCAAACGCAGTAATATAAAATAAGGAAAAAATACAGGACTTATAAATTCCATATTTCATTTTTAAAATTTATAAGAATTCTTTTCTGAATTTTACAATTTAATTGTTCCGCATATATTTTTTAATCGAATTTGTCCTGAACTAAGTTTAAAAAATTGCTTGACTGAAACAACTTACATTAAAACAGACCTGTATAATAATGAGTAAAAAGTGAAATTGAGTAAAATAAGTACACTGAGTAAAAGATGTAAGTACAATACTTGATACTCATTACATTATCAAGTACCAGAATTACTTATATTTGAATATTTAATAATATAATATTGAATCTTTTATAATATAATTAATATAACATTATTATAGTGTATTCCACTTTATAAATGAAAATATTTCCAAAGTATTTGACTACTCTGCTTATTTCTTTGAATTCCTCGAAAATACTTTAATATTAAAAAATAATTACAAAAGTAATTAAGCTCAAAACATTATTACTTTCAAGGAATTATGAGTATTTGGTTTTTTTACTTTTGCTTGAATTTTCAAAGTATTGAAATCTAAATAATTCCGGTACTTGATAAAGTAATGAGTATCAGGTAATGGTTTTGGTAATTGTACTAGTGCTTAAAATATACAGGTCTATTAAATTATGTTTTATTTTCACTAAATCACTTGTTATAAGATTTAAATAATCTTATAACCAATATTCTTTATATAAAGTAATCAGTAATCAAACCAAACCAAAATATATAATATAAATGAATAGGTAATTCTTATTTTAAAGTTTAATTTAACTTTTTCTGCAACAATCTGTACTAACTTACAAATGGATTTTCCAAAATTAATATATGTGTTAATGGCAAAACAAAATGATCTATTAAAATCAATGTATAATTGATGTTTTAATGATTATAATTACAATTTTATTTATAATAAACATATATACACTTAATATATAAGTATAGCTTATTAACTAATAAAAGTATATTTGTAGTAGTAAATGTGAAATAAAATACATATATATTTATATTTTAGAAATTACAAAAATAAAACATACCATATTTAAACTTAAGATTTAGATAGGACATTTAAAATTAAAAAATAAAATAAATTGTAAAAAAATAAAAAAAAAATTTAAATAATAATAAAAAACAAAATGTTAATTTTGAAATTATTTGAAAAATAAATAATATGATAAATCGTGATAATAAATCACCGCGCACCAAAATTTTGCTCATATTTTTATTATTTTTATCCCTCCACATTCGCAAAATTACGATAATCTAAATTAGAATCTCTAAAAAAACTAGAATTAAATCCAAGTTTTTTTTTTGTTTTTAATTTACAGTTTAATTAATTAACATTTTAAAACAATAATTTGAAAAATATTGCATATTTCAAGGCGTATATTTGGAAATTAATATCGTAATATTTATGTAATGGATGGAAATACTATGTAAAAAACGATTGATTTTGTGCAAATTTTTATAATAAATATTTTTTTTATTATATAAACTGAATGAGGCTACCATTTTTGCTTTACATGTAATTTAATATTTAAATAAATCATATTATATAAAATTTAAAACATGTATGGAAGTTTTTGAATTTCCTTCAAAACAATTTCAATTCAATTATACAAAAGATAAAGTTGACATTAAAAACGGCAAAATGTCAAAAAAAAAAACTTTAAAAGCAAAGTTATAGAAAAGAATATCAATTTGAGCATACTAATGAAATGTAATTCCTCTCAAGCAGATCTGTATAATGCTAATTATAATTATACATAAGTACGAAGAGTTTGAAGTACCATTACCTGTTAGACGTTACTTTTTCAAGTACTTGTATCACTTAGATTACAAAATTTAAGTATAAGTAAAAGAATTAAGTAAAAATACTTGTAATTCCAAGAAAGGAGTTTATATGTGAAAATATTTGAAAAATACTTGAATACTTCGAAAATATTTAAATTGTTGACGTTTAAGTATTTCTTAATACTTATTCGAAAATTCTTTGGTATTAAAAAATAATTACAAAAGTAATTAAAATTAAAACTTAATTATTTTCTGGGAATTACAAGGACTTTTACATTATTTTTTTTAGTTGTACTTATATGTTGTAAGTATCGTATTTAAATTTTGTAATCTAACAAATACTGGTAATTGTCAAAATAATGAGTACCAGGTAATGGTATGTACTGGTAATTGTACTTATACTTGTAATATACAGGTCTGCTCTCAACCAACCAAGCCAAATTTATTATTATTTATCAATTAAACCTTTTTACTATATAGGTTCAAAATTAAATAAGTAATTATTTTCAATTTTAAGTAATTTTTAAATGCACATAGTATAAAATGTTATATGTGTATATTTAAATATATTATTTACAAATATTAATATAAAGTTAATTAAAGATATATTTTTATTAAAAAAAAGTTTTAGTTAACTTCTAAAAATATTGGTCTAAAGCTTAAAAACAACTCTACATTATACTTTGGATTTCAACTTACACCCTTACTTACATGTATAAGATTTCGTAATGTTTATGTCGAATGTTTTGTTTAGGTTTAAATATAAAAATTAATTAAAAATGAAAATTATTTTATAAAATATAAAAAAAAATTAAAAAAAAAAATGATTTTATAATGATAAATGATTATTAAAAAGATTATATCGAATATTTAAAAAAGAACTGTATAGAAAAAATAAAATAAGTTCAAAAAATTACAATTTATTTTAAGACTTAATTTTACATTTTTTTTTTATTTTTTTTTTTTTTTTTGTTTGTTACTTTAAAATGTTAAATAAAAATTTTTTTAATATACATTATATAATATAAATATATTTTTTTTAAAATAAAAAATTTAATTAATTTTAAAAATTATTTGCTGTCCCTATAAATTGTTAAAATAGTTTTATAAAAAAAAAATATGCATATAAAAAAACAAACAATTAGGTACGAAGCAACTATATTCTTTTTATAAAAAATAAAGATTTATTTAATAAAAAAAAAAAAAATTAAATTGGGTTTTTAATTTTTTAACTTAAATATTATATTTACTTTTTTTTTCCAGGATAGTGTTTTCAGATTTTTTAAAATAGGAAATCTAGCTAGGAAATTGCGGAGAATTCAGCTTCATTGGATTTGAGAAAAACTTCTAGTATTCTGATAATTGACATCCTATCAATGTTTCCAAGCGATGGCAGTTTAAAGGCAAATTACAAAATATTGCCACACATTGTTCTTTAACAAATTCATCGATCTTAGAACAATATTTGACCACTTTTATTTATTTATTTGTAGAACCAGACAATTATAAACATTGTCTGATATTGTAATAGTCTTTTAACTATTTGACATTTAAACTTCTTATTAAACTATTATAATATATACCATATTTTTATACCCATGTATACAATTAGGCCACGGTTGTATTAAAATCACTCCTCCGTTTGAAATGCATTAATCTAGACGAGCTAGATATAGTGTTAAGGGTAAGTATCAGATCAGCATTGAAAAGTCAATCGATCTAGCTGTGTGTTTCCGTCCGTCCTTCCGTCTGCCAGCACGATAACTAAAAAACTTAAGAACCTTGAGCTTACACAAAGTAAATTTTAAACAATTTCTAGGTTCCATATTGTTTTTGATTAAAAGCGGACAAAGTCTTCGGTAAAAGAGTTAATCAAAACAATACAATTGTTACCATAGATACTTACAACAATTTTCGAAAACTAAATTTATTTCTCAAAAATAAGTAGTCACTCTTTAAATCGAAAAGTGTGGTTTGAACCTCAGTCAGATCATATGTTTTTTTAAATGGGTTTTTAATGAATTTGCATGCACAGTTTGATAGTATTTGGAAAACATCTTATTTTAATGCTCATTCCATATTTTTAAACTTGATTGAATTATTATTTTTATTCAAAAACTTTAATTCGAATCGGAACTTAACCGAACTTATAAATTTTAAATTATATTTGGTCACCATGGAGATTTGTATAGAAAAATTATAATTTTTTTCAATCAAAATAAATTCATGATCCTTACGGGAATCAAACCTGCACCCCCTCGGTTTGTAAGCGAAATGCTTACCCACTAACTCAACGAAGCCCCTGATCATTATGTACTATCAGAACTTTTGAATTAAACGAATAACTTACTTACATAACTCAATTATTTTTTAAAATGTAGTAAGTGCATCATCGAAATGCAATTGAATTATAATACCTTTCAGGTTTCCTAAATTTTATAAGTATCTTTAATTAGATTAGAAAAAATTTATCATAATCCTTCCAGAGATTAAACAAAGAAAATTGAAATAATTATCTATGATCCAAGACAAAAGACAAAATCTAATGAATACTGCAATTTATTGATAACGTATTGATTGTATAAAGGTTGTTTTCATTTCAAAGAATTAAAAAAGTTTTTAATAAATTTCGCTCATAAAATTAAAATAAAAACAAAAACCATTGGAAAGTACCAAAACTTTAACGTTATTTTTGAAGTTTCTTATCCTTACTTTCAACTCTTTTTGTTTTTCTTCCTTTTTTAATTTTTTTTATGTCTCTTTCATTATGTAGTCAATTTTTTAAGTTTTATTTTTTAATTCCATTGGCTGAGTAAAAGTTGTAAAAAAAAAAAAAAAAAAAAAAAAATTATCTTTATATTTTTTTCCATCTTTCGTAAATTGCTTTCCTTGTTAATAGAAGCAAAAGAACATGAAAAAGTTTTCCACTTAAGGAAAAGTTCTTTTAATATTATTACATATGTATATATGTATACACATAAAATTACTATATAAATATATGTACCTACATTTTATATTGAAAAATGTACTTAAAAAACAACAAGCATGTATCTTTCAGGAATATTACTAGCTATTAGCTACAAGTATTCCTTTTTTTTTTTTACTATACATTTGCAACTAAAAATAACGGAAGAAGAATACTTGTTTTCTAGTTTTGTTATTACTTTCAATAATTTTTTTATAAATAAAAAAAAAATATATATATAAAAATCATTTAATGGATATTTATTTGTGTATAGAGAGTCCTCTTTATCACAGCGTTTCTTAAAATGCTTTCATTTGCAAAACTATTTCGATTTATTCCGATACTTGTACTAATACGTGGATCTCAGTGGTCAGTAGTACTATAGTACGAAAATATCAGCAGTTTTCAGTAAACACTGGTACGTGGACTAGTACGTAGATGTCAGTTGTCAGAAATACTAATACATAAATGTCAGTTGTTACTAGTACGTAAATGTCAATCGACAGTAGTATTATAGTACATAGATGTCAGCTGTTGTCAGTTAACACTAGTACGTAGATGTCAGTTGTAAGAAGTACTAATACATAAATGTCAGTTGTCAGTAGTGCTAAAGTATATAGATGTCTGTTGTTAAACGTAATACCAGTACGCAGATGTCGTTTGTCAATAGTGCTACAGTATATAAATGTCAGTTGTCAGTAGTATAAGTACATAGATGTCAGTACTGTACAGTTCAGTACCTTTTGGTTTTATTTAAAAATAGAAAGTAAAAATTTTTAATTATTTGAACCATAGAGCTGACAAAATTTTCTCAATAAAAACATTTTTTATTAAACGCTTTTTAAATTGACAATTGCATTGCATTATACATGTTTGACTATCATAATATAATTTTAATTTACAAAAATCACTTTATAATAATCTATAGACAATTATTGATTGAAACATTTAAAAATTATGTACAGGGTATTTCGCCAAAAACCTGCCAAATGTCTATACATTTTGAATCAAAAAATTACTTTTTTTAATTTATGTCAATAAGCCCTCTGAATCCCAAAAAAATTTTTTTTTTTGCAGTACCACATTTTGCAGTACCAAATTTTTTCCAATTAAATGGAGAGATAGGGTTTATAGAAATGTATTTTTAAAAATAAAAGGAAGTAACAGAAAACTTAAACAGGAAGGACTTAGCAATAATATTAACTTATAGTCTTTTTAATAAGTCACTAGCGTCTATGCAGTTGCACCATCATACATCATATGTTTGACTTTTGTACTTTACTTAAAGTGTATGGTACACGAAATCTTAACATTTCATTAAAAACAAAAGAAAAAAAATTAATAATTTTACTGTCAATTTTGCTGTAAATTGTCAAAAGATTATTCTGCAAAATTATCTGACGTTTGTAAGACATTGTGAAAAATATTGATAAAAATTAAGCTAGAACCACATATAGTTTATGAATTTTAAGCTTTAACTATTGCATATTTATAGGTGGTATATGAAAAGTTAATTCCCTAAAATTTTTAACAAATAAAATAAGTCCCTAAAATTTAAAGTAAAAGTTTGAAAAACATTGATATACAATTCCATTTTTTTAAGTATTTTATTTTTACTTTATTTTAGCAAGAGCAAAAATAAAGTTCTCTTTAACTAATTTGAAAGTAAAAAGATGGAAAAAATTCTTATAAACAAGAGTATAAACCCTTGAATAAAAAAATAAAAAATAAATTTTATTCTGGAGCCTTCAATATTCTTTCCTCAACTAAAATTAAATTAAGAATTCTGAATAAAAAAATTTTGCAGGAATAATGCAAAATCAGGAGATTGACCTCGTCAACAAAATAAAAATAACTTTAAAAAGAAAATCATTTTTGAACCATATGCATTTCAAGAAGATTTTAATATTTAATTTCAAGAATCAGATGTTATTCAGAATTAAGAAGATGATTAAAAATAAATATTTAAGCTTTTAGCTGGATTTTTATTTAATTTTTTTAATACATAATTAACAATGGTTTTGAATACTTATCATATACCATAGTCTAGGAATTGACTACCTATACCAGTTCTAAATAAAAAAAAAATTAAAATTAACCTATAAATAAAGCTCTACTATCTAAGCCGGTTCAAAGTTTTCCAGTTTTATCAAAATGCTGTTTTTTAAAGTCCTGTTTTTTTAAATCCTCTTTTCAAAATTCAACTCTAAAAAATGTCCCCCAATTCAAAATTTCACTTATACAAACATGTATCCCAATCCAACTTTAAAATCTCTCCTAAATCAGAATCCTACATATATACATATATATGTATAATGTATATATGTATTTATAAGTATTCTGAAAAATATACTGAGATTTTTTACCTAACTCCAAAACTACTCCCTAAATATTTAATGCTTATTTATTAATTACAGGTACCTGAAACATAAATGTTGTAGATACACTTTTACCCCGTTTCCAAAGTGGAATGTGAGATGATTTTAATACTTTCTATTCAATTACAATATTATTTATTTTGTTTATATCATATATTTTATATTCTATTATATATAGCTGATCACCATGAGATTTGTAAAGAAAAATTATTTTTCAATATTTCTATTTTTCAATTAAAAATTAATGACCTACACAGGAATCGAACCCGCACTTTCGGTTAGTAAGCCAAATGCTTAACGACGAACCCACCGAGGTCTCAATATTTAATATAATGGACTTAACAAATTATTGGAAGTCTGATTTTGTATTCAACTCAAAAACTCTTCCTACAGACACCGTCGTATAAATCTGCTAATATTTTTATGAAATTGAAATTTTTAAATTGAATTTATGTATATTAAAAAAAAATTCATTAAAAACTGATCCATTGTTGTTTATATTGCCATCTAGAAAAAAAATAAGGAGGTTTATAATAAATATTTTTTGTTAAACGATGCTTCACATTTCCGAGTTTATTTTAGTCTTCCCAAACCTAAAGTTTTTTTAATTTTTGAAAGGCAAATATTTTTTTTAATTTCATTATACGTATTTAAATTCGGAAAACCCATTGTTAAAAACTGCATTTATACAAAAAAAAAAAAAAAACAAAAAAAAAAAGGGAATTTAACAATTGAACTCAACTCACGTACTAACACACATTCAATACATTTATAATAGCAATACTTATTTTATATTTATAAATATATTATATACATATTATTAGGCATATATGAATTTTATATACATTTCTTGGATCTTTGATAAGTGTTCTGTGAAATAAATGCCCCGAGGTGTTATTTCCCAAGAAAACGAACATAGAATTGAAAGAGAAGTAATACACCGATGCTTTAATTATGTCACGTGTCAATTGGTATAAATTGTCAAAAAAAGTGGTGTAATTTAACATACAAATGAGAAACAACACCCCAAAGTCTTATTTATATTAGGAAATATTTTAAAAGTGTATTCAAAATCAACGCTATTATACACTTTTTAACACTGTTGGGATTTATTTAAAAAAAAAAAAAATAGAAAGACAAATTAGAGTAGCGCCCGGCGGTTCTATTTTTCAAATACATATAAGAAATAAAACCCCAGTTTGAATATTGAATAAGAATAAGAAATATCCTTCAGGGGTTTTATTTTGTAGGGTGTTATTTCACGACTACACATATTTATAATTTACGCAATAAATGGAATAGGACAGTAATATTTTAAATGGAAAACTGCAGTTATATCTCTGCTGTTGTTTATAAAACAAAAAACCTTCTGTTGTATTCCAAAAAATATTCAAAGAATTTTTATGCATTCAAGTAAAGTGATGAAAAATTGCTTTTAAGTATAAAATATTTAAAATAAAATTAAAAAGTGGATTTTTTTAAAATACAAAAAATAAATCTTTTGTATTTTTTATTTATTTACCATAGAACTATTAGTGGATTCTATTTTATAAATTCACATATACAATTTTCAGAATTCAATTATTCTGAAAAAAAAAATCCATTTTCATAAAAAAATCCATTTTGTAAGTAAGTTGTCAGCTTTAATTTTTGTGTACTAATAATCCCCATATACCCAACATTTACAAAGTTATGAAGGTTCAAAATGACTTCAACTTACTGACAACTTACTCTACAAAATGGATTTTTTTTTATCTCTCTACAGTACGCTGTTCAAAAGTTATTGATTTTTTTATGAAAAGTCTCCTTAAATCTTTAATCCCTCATATCTCGAAAAGGGTCCACACAATAGACCCCCCCCCCCCCTCCAGTACAATTTTTTGTTTGCTTTAATGCCCCCAATCACTGAGTGTAGTGCGCGTACTTGAGTCCCGGACACCCTGTATAGAAACTTCTTAGACTTCGGCAGATACAATACGGTTTTTTATTTATTGCAATAATTTTGTAATTCAATTATAAGGTAATTTTACCTTATTACTTTATCTGCGAGTTATATTATTCAATTAAATTATTTGTTTATATTTTAAATTTATTTATGTTAATAGCCTTTCTACAATGACGCTCTCGAAAGAGGTCTACAATGAAATGTACATGACAGCGTTTTTTGACATTGTTTTGTTTCCAAATTTCATGAATTAAAAAACATTCAATAGTTTAAAGTTTATTGTATACCTAACTGATTTGACATTATTTAACCCTAGATACAAAAAAAAATTAATAATTTTACAAATTTTTTATTCTGACAATAAATTTTTTTATTTTTCAAAGTTTAATTATTTGACATTTGAATAAGTAGAGAAGCGAAAAAGTTTTTTAATGGCTGAAAAAACTTTTTTAATGACTGCGTCTATTTAGACACTTTCATATAATTCAATACATTTAACTTAGTTTGACAGATAGCTACTTGTAATCATCAAAAATTAATTAAAATAAAATTTAATTAGAATTTTTAAAAACAAACCTTCAAAACATTTTTTCAAATGTCAATTAAAATAAATTCTTTTAGAGATGAAATTTAATATTTTACCTTTAACCTTATCCATTAATATAGAATCAATATTTAAATAATAATTAAATTTAATTACAATCCATGTCAAAAATATAAGAATCATCTATCACTAACATATAAAACTTATCATCTAATAGATACGTTGATGGAAAAAAATATCTATAAAACATGTATGATTTTAATTTACCAAAAAAAATTTTTTTTGAATTTTAATTCAGAAAAAAAAAAAAAAAAAATTAAATTCGTATTCATTAACGCGAATTACAAAAATACCTGGAGGGAAAGTTCAAATTAAATTAAAAATAAAAAATTGTTTTTAGACACTAATTTTATTTAAAATCCCTGAAGTGAATTTTTTGAATAGGTTATGTTTTTTTTTTTTCTCTATTTTTCAAATTTCACGTCACATTTAACTTTTTAATACTTAATTGGATTATCTGACATATAATCGATGGAACTATTTTTTAAATAATTAAACAAATCAATTCGTGACCATTTTGTTAGATAAATTTTGTTTTTTTTTTTGTATAAATTTATATTTAGCTTCCATTTTTAATTGAATTACTATTAGTTTTGAAATTTTTATATATATGTGTTTGTGAACCAGTCAAAAAAAATGAAAACTAAGTAAGAACTTGATAGTTCAATTTACTAGAGATAGTAATATTTGTTTTAAACTATTGGTATACCTGTAATTATTAAATTTTACCTTACCTAAAAACCTTTGTGGCAAGTGGATCTTAAAAATTGACTAAAAACACCATTGAAAAAAAAGGACTAAAACTAATATAGTTTGAATACACAATTATGTTTAATATTGAATCTCAAAACTTATTTAGAAGTCATATTTTTGGAAATACCTATTTAATTGATGGCGCATAAGTAACTTATTAAAATTTATTTTATAAATATATTTTTTCTTTCTGATTTTATTTAACGATGACATTTATTAAAATTTAGATTATAGTTTGAAACATATGTTCACATTATATTTTGAAGGTAATATCTTTAAAAAGGTGTCCATTGTTTGCTTCGACCTGATGTGTTCTTTTCAGAGCATTTTTCATAATTTTTCTTAGAATTTTAACGCCCTAACTTTTTCCAAAACTTCGCCTTAAGTTGTTGGAGAGTTCTTGATTTCTTGTTAAAACCCATTACGCTTTAGGTATCCCTAAAGAAAAGAAAAATTGGGATCCGTTAAATCAGTGGGCATTTAAAATTAGAAAAACGCGATACTATTTGATCGCCAAAAAATTTGGCGCAGGAGAGCAAGGAACGTTGGACGAGCTGTATGAGCTTTGGCTCCATCTAGCTAGAACCACACGTCTGAATATTTCTCTACCCCTGGCCTTAAAAAATTTCCAATTATTGCCTCGTATTGGATTTCATTCATATTAATCGCAATTTGTTAGTCGTTTTCAAAAAATCTGGTCCAACGATCCTTTCTGAAGATATTCTACACCATACTACGCATCAGCATTATAAGTGCCCTTTGTTGTCAAAAACGCTGAACCAATCGGTAAATTATTGGAGCGCTAGATGCATTCTTTGTTCTGTGCTGACTCTTTTCATTATAAATTTTCCATGTTTGTTAAAGTAAAATTTGAAAAAAAAACACAAAAATACAGAAAACATAAACTTATTCATTAATTAAATATTAACGTTACTTATGTATAGGGTTGCACAAAACTGTTATGTAATTGCAATTTTTCAAGAAACTATTAACTTGCCTTGTCTATACCACCGCAAACCTTTCATTAAATAATGAAAGACAGGTAACACAACACAACGCGGTAAATAGGTTTTTAAAAAATGCCGCTTTGTAAGAAATCGCGTAGTAGGAGACATTAGCTCCATACAAAAATCAAAATTTGATTCCAGATCTCTTATATTGATATAAATTTAATATATTTTTGTATTTATTTATTGAATCATAACAACATAATGATATCGCTTCATTTATTTAAACAAAACAAAATAAAACCACAACTTTCTACAAATCTTACTCTTCTTCATATCTATATGTATGATTTGAGTCTGTCTCAAACATTTTGTTCGTGGTCGTGCTAATTCAAAATCGCAGCTATATTTCTTCCAAATATATCTACTCTATTCTTAAAGGATCGTTCTCTAAAATGAATTCTTCCAGCTGCTTCGCCATATTTAAAACGTTCTCGATTCTTTTTACTGATTCTTTTATTTTCTACATCGAAAAGATCGTCAGAGCTATCTCCAATCGATAATATGTATTTCATTTGTCATCAAAAAATCGCGTTTGTAGGAAGTAAGAGTACCGCATTATGGGAAAAACTTCATTTTACGAAACGCGTTGTACCAAAACCGTGTTAAAGAAGTACCTCGTTATCTGATTATGTACAAACAATATTCTATCTGATGCTGACTATATCTCCTGCATAAATCTTTGTGGATCTTTATATGGACAAGTTGTTGAAGTGCATTAAATTCTATGTTTTAAATTCTAGTTAAAGTGAGGATTAAAATATATTTTTGAATACTATATATATTCTCTCTTGTTTCAAAAAATACCTTAAATAATTTGAAAAAACTTATTAAAAATTAAAGCAAAAAGTCAAATTAAATTAATTTAAATAATCGAAATAAAAATTATTAATTTATTTAATTAAATAAATATAATTAAAAAAAAAATAATCACTTCAAACATTCCCTAACTTGCTTACAAATCTATAGCTTTAACACGACAAATTTACACAATGATTACAATTTATACAAAAATGTAGAATCATATAAATAACATACTTACATACTTACCAATATTTATAACCTATATTCTAAAATCTAATGTATAAGACATAATGATGTGCTTTATTAATAAATACCCATTACCTTATACCCAAAAAAAATTAAAAAATTTCCCAAAAAATCCATTAGGTAAATCACATTTTCAGTTTTAGATTAAAATTATACACATACAACTTAACAAATATATATATATATTATTACTAGGGGTACCCTGTACGTGATCAGAAATTTTTATTAATTTTCAAAAAACAAACATAAAACCAGAATTAGAAAAATATATATGTGTACGTATGTGGTTATTATACATAGTATTGAAAAAATTTTAAAGAATTTATTATGAAAAACCGCAAATTTTTCCATAATTTTCTTTTAAATTATCGAAATTTAAGATTTAAAGATTAAAATAAATTATACAACAACAAAAAGTTTATTTTATTTTGGAAAATAAAAATCAATTATTGTTTTTTCTTAAATTAAATTATTTTTATAGATTTTTTAGAACAACTAATTAAATTATATTTGATAACATATTGCTGGGTTTTTAAGAATTATTTATTTGTATTTTAAAATAAAATTTTAAGAGAAAATAGAAATTTGAATTATTTAACGAGAGGAGTGAAGAGGTAGAAACTTGTTTTTAAGAGTGGGTTTATGTTGGGGCGATGGAACAAATGAAAGGAACATTGATTCAAGCATCTATAAGAGTTCCTCCAATGCTCCAATGCTCCAATCCTCGTTATGGGGTGTTTATAGTGATGTTTAGAGAAAACCAATGGAAACTGCGGTGGTAAAGTCTAGTTATTTCATACGAGAGCCCACCGAACCATGTGCAAACTCATTCTTTCTTTTGGCAAAATAAAAAAAGCATTCATACCCAATTTCTTTAAAAATCGGTTAAGATTTTGATGGATTTTTAGAACTTGACATTGCCGAAACTCCTAGAATGAGTAGACTACAAGATCTAGAATCAATTTATGAAAGTTACTCTTCATTGATGCTCACCAATAGAATATGTTCATTTTCCTGAAAATGTTGTATAATGCAGTTGAACTCCTAACATTGTTATGAGAACTTAAACGCATTAATGATATAGCAAAGTTTCAATCAACTTTTCAAAACCAACTGCCCTACAAAGATGATAGTTTGGCATACGGTTAACAGCCCAAGTCAGTAAAAATTATTATTATGAAACCTAAATCAAAGCTTCCTATACAAATGAAAACATTAAGGAGGCCAAGGTTCGAAAACGGACTGTAGCGCCATAGAAGAAAAAGAATAGTCTATGTTCTAAATTTAAACTCAATCCGACGGTTAAAACTCAAAATTTCTTGAAAAGTCTCATGTTTTTGTAAAGAAACCTTGCTTTAAAATGGGAGTCAAAAGGAACAAATACAAATTGAAAAAGGAACAAATCTAAATTGAGATAATCATAAATATTTTCAATTTAAAAATGGTTTTATTTGTGATTTTATAAAATGAATAAAAATTTAAAATAAAAAATTAATTATATAATATGGAATAACTAATGAACATCGTGTATTTATTGAAAGTTATATTGAAAAAAGTCCTAGAAGAGCTTTAAAACAACTGAGAGATAAATTCTAAAATAATCATCAAATTGTTGTTTCTACGGAATGTTTAAGAAAACACTTAGATGGATTACTGTATACGTTGAAAGACATTCGAAGAAAGCCAGAAAGAGCAAAAGTTAAAAGCAATAAAATAAAACGATGTGATTACGTTCACAAACTTTTAGAACATCAATCAAACAATACACCCATACTCTACATAGATGAAACTAATTTCAATTTATATATATCGAGAACCAATGGTCGTTCCAAAAAAGGAACTCATTGCACTCACATTACAGCAGGCAGTCGAGGATCCAATATACATGTAATTGGATGTATAGGAAATATGGGTTTGATTCATTATGAAATTGGAAGAGGAGCATTTAAGAAACCAAAAGCAAAAGAATTCATGCGTTGTTGTCTTCGAAATGCTCAAAATATATATAAACCTCATGCTGCCATTGAGGAATCCATTGAGGAAGTATTCCTAGAAGAAGAATTTCTTAATAATCACCTACTAAAACTCGCACCATATAGTCCAATATTAAATGCAATTGAATATGTTTGGTCAAACTTAAAATCTGGAGTCAAAAGTGATTTAACTATCCAATTACCGCGAATCCTAGCTGATGAAGGTAGATCAAAATTAACACAAACAGGGTTCCGTTTACTACGGCTAGAACATATAATTCGCTAAAACATAACTACGAAGATTACTGTTCCTAATTGTAACCGGCACGTCAGTAATAATCAAAAATTTATACCGGACGCTATAAATATGAATGATATGACTTTTTAATTCATAACTGCATTAATACATTTTGAATAAATATATTTTAAATTAACTGGAATAAAAATTATTTATTTTTCCCTTTTTGAAATTGTTTAGTCCCAATTTGAAGTTGTAAAAGTATAGTCTACATGCTAATCGCCTTATTTACCACTGTTTCAACATAATTACTCAAAGAATCATCAACCCATAAGAAACACCCAAATTATCTTATGAACCTTTAAAAAAATCAATATCTCATTATTTATAATACAAGAAAGAACTAACAAAATTTGAAATTTTCCACAAATACTTAAATAACATTTTAAATTATAAAACTTTAACAATATTCAATTTTTAATAGAACACTTAAAGTATTCTTATTTTATTATATTGTTGCTTAATAATATTTAAAAAGAAAAAGTTTTTAAAATATGTCAAAAAATTTCCATTTATTTCACCACATTAAAAAAACATTTTCACCACACACTGTCATCACTCACTCTAAAGATATGTAAAAAAAAACTTTTAATCACAGTATAAAAATAAAAAATGTATTTATAACTTTAAGTTCAATTTATTTTTCCCCCCACATTGAAATATTTTTAACAAATATTTAGATAAAATATAAACAATTACTCCTATAAATATGCAAAATGTACATTTATGATGACAGAATATTTGTTTTCTACTTTTGCTGTTTTCTTATTTCTTATTTTTATTTTTAGTTTAATTGAACAGAATGGGAGGCAGGCCCCGCAGCGTAATAATTTGTTTAAGTTAAGGGGTAAATACACGATGTGCCATGTTACGAGAACCTTTGAGTTTTGCCACACACATAAAAATGTTCGACCGAACCTAAGTTTTAATTTATGATTTAAAAAGGGTAGTAATGCATTCGCTGTAATTATTTGATAAATTATTTTAAACAAAAAATAGAAAAGAATAATGATAAACTGTGGGCTAAAGATTGGTATTTAAAAAGATACAAATTATTGTGTCAAAGTTTGTTAGATAAAATATGGTAATCGTCACCAATAGATATTAAAAGAACTTTCACTGAATGGACATCGAAACATTTGAAGAATTGCTAATTATGGTTAAACCATTTTTTAAAAAAGAGAATGCAGTTATTAAAAAACCTATCATCTTCATTGACTCAATAAAATTAAAAAAAAAATTAAAATAAGAAACTTAACATTTTTTCCAGAGATGTTTCACTCTCAAAATTTACTTCATGACTGCAAATTTTTATATAAATGTGACACGAGCATTGCCCTACACACGCGAACATGTTTGACCGAATTTAAAATGTTCATTAAAATATCAAAATTTTTTGAACATTAACACACACAGAATAATTTGTTACGCGATTATGAATGTTACGCATAACATGTAACGCCGTGTATTTGCTCCTTTAAGATTAAGTAAAAATAAAACTTTTCTTTTTTTTTTTCAACTTTATTTTTTATTATAAAAATTTGTATCTTAAAATAAATTTATATAGAATACAACACTCCCCTTTCAATCTCTCCCGCACAAACAAACAAACATAAATAAAAAATAAATACTTCCAACCCCAAAAAAATAAAAAAATATAAAAATTAAAATAAGTTCTATTTTATCTCTTTATTTTTTGACAGTTTCAAAAGTTGGTGTCAAGATGTTCACACATAACATTATTACAATTTCTCATTGAAAAAAAGAAAAAAATTACAGAAAACAAAACAAAAAAAAAAAATTTATTATAAACTTTTTTTGGAAACTTTTTCACGTTTTACATGTAACACGATCAGTTCAAATCGATTTAACTTAAACTTAATTTTCTTCATTACACTTCAAACCATTAACGGAATGAAAAAAAAAAAAAATAAAACAAAAATTTGTGATTTGTGAAAATATTTAAAGTACTGATGGTTTGATGGTTATTCGAACAGTGATTCTTTGACATATGATGATTCAAAGTAAATAGTGTACCAAGCTTCTTAGTATTTATTTATTTATTTGTAGTATTTGTATATTAAATATTGCCTGATAATATTAATCCTTTGCCTATTTGACATTTGGACTTTTTATTTGGAATTGATATGATCCGACCAGGGTTTGAAACTGAAACTTTTTGATTTAAAAGCCGCCACTTTACCACTGAGTAATATGTTTAAAATAAGTAAATATTTTTAATTTCTTTTCCACTCCTTGAAGGAGTATATAGGGCACACACTAAGTCATCTAGACTTGGCTTCAATTTGTTTAATGCGTTATATTCACTAAATTGTTGATTACTCCGCTAAGGCTATTGTATAAGATTTTGAATACCCAAATTCTTATAATTTTATGCGACATCTATTATCTTACACACGAGTTATATACAATTTGATAAAATATTATTTTATTATAATACAATATAAATCGAGATCTTTACCTTGAAAGGTGGGCGTTTTAAAAACGCCATGCAAGAGATAAAAATAAGGAAATTGACAAACTAAAAACAAAAATTGGGAAAAGTTAAATTCAAAAAAGCAAAAATTTATTTAAAGTATTGCCCCTCTCGTCTAGTTCTACCTTAATATCAATACATGGGGACATATCATTTATACTTTTTTATTAATAATTTGTAAATTCTTCAGAATTGTTCTCGAATTATATCAGGATTTAAACAATTACTTACTATATAAAGAGATCAAGCAAATACCGTTATTTTTAGTGGCATTCTTAACAGTTGATAGAAAAATCAGAATTAATTTATGACGGTAGAGTTATTTTTACAATTTATTAATCTTGACTCCTGTATTACGAAAACTTGCAAATATAAATCCCATATTATCATATCCTATATATCCCATGCATACATATATATCCCGCAAAAATTAAAAACAAAACCATGGAAACAGATAATCCCTTTTAAAAATAAACCACAGCTTTTATACCCTTTGTAAAGAGTGAAAGTTTTTATGAATTAAATTTAATATTTATTTCAAAAAAAAATTATTTTAATAATAAAAGGTTTTTAAACTATAAAATATTCAACTTAATATTAAAATTAAAAAATGTTAAATTTATACATTATGGCAACACTGATTATAACAAATTACTTAATATGAGTGTATATAGAAACACATAAGCAAATTTTCAATTCAAAACAATTTAAAACTTACAAAATTCACATTAAAAATAAAAAAGAAATAAAAAAAAACTTTTTCCGGAAGTTCTTCTAGTCTAACGGGACTAACTTTTAAGGATGTTTTAACAGGAATACGACATTTACAATCCAGAAAATCGTTGTAATTTTATTCTTTTTTCTGTTGCGCGAAATTATTTCCGCGAAAGTTTTATACCGTTTCTCTTTTTCTTTTTATTTGATTTTATTTTTTTTTTTTAACTTAATTCTTTTATAAAAACAAATTTACATTGAATACATTATGGTGTCATCGACTTGAAAACTTTGGCAGCATATTATTGAAATCTTAAAGTATTTCAGATGTGTAATATCAATACAAATTCAAATCTTTTACAAACTTTTTAAATATTTCTTTTTTTTTTTTGTGAAAATAAGGTATTGAATAATTTTAAAGAGGTTTAAAACTTTGTAAGGTTAGAATTTGACCTATAACCTGCAACAAAATATTTAATTCAATTATCATCTTTTAAAAAAAAAATTTTAGAATTCCCAACAGCCTCAACATAGGTTTTTTAAAGTTCAAATATAAAATTTAACCCATTGAGGAATTTGTTCAAGATTCCATTTGCTATAATTTTCTAATACTGTAAAAATTTTAAATTTTTACTATTCAAAAAGTAAATAAGCCAAAAATTAAAAGGTCGAATACAACAAGTTTTACCAAACACTTTGTATGGGCAATAAATATTGATTCGTTAAAATAAAAACCCAAAATAATCAAAATTGTTACAGTTGACACAAAAATTTGGGAAGGACAATATACAAGTAGTATTGTTAACCACTCATTAGAGCTTTTCCGCAGAACTGGACACTGACTCTACGAGTACACTAGAGATTTGTGGTTGCACTTTCTTCTACCGACTAACAGTTTTATGTAGAAAAATTTCTGTGGTTTCCAGAACAGGTTTGAAATTTTATGCATTAATAGATTATAGAAAAAATATCTAGAAACTGATCGATAATATGCATCAAACTAATTTAATTTCAATTCAGATCAATTTATTGCTCTGTTATAGATCTACTATTCAAAAACAATATGTAGATACTGTATAACCAGTTGCTAGAGTAAAATTTGGAGCTGGAATGGAACCCTACAAAAATTCAAAGTTGTCAATGAGCGAATTTTCTATCGTATAATCTTGAAGGAATTTTTGTTTATTCTTCAGCTCTCCAATTACGTCTCCCAATTTTTTTTTTGATTTTTTTTCTGAGACAGTGATTTTTAATAAAGAGAAGTAACCGGAGCCATGAAGCTCCTTTTCTCTCACGATTAGTTTAAAAATAGAAAAGGAACTTAAATTAAATAAATTACAAAAGCAAACAAGGTATTGTTGTTGTTTTTATATAAGAAATAGCATATCCCATTTGAATACCTAGGCCTTGCAACTCATCGTGCATTCCACTTCCATTACTTTCTATTAATTTATAAGTAATATTATTTATTTTGTTTATGTTTTATATTTTATATTCAAATTATATTTGGTTACCAAGGAGATTTTGTTGATGAAAATAATTTTTCAATCATTTTTATATTTCATGACCTGTACGGTAGTCGAAGCCAGACTCTTTCGGTTAATAAACCAAATTTTATACAAACTATACCACCGAGGCGCTTTACAACAGCATTAATTGATTTAAAATAAAAAAAGGTACATATAAAATAAATAAAATATCACATAAACATGTATTTTATTTAGAAATCCTGTAAACCCAGTGTAATTTCGTAAAATTCAACTTCTCTGAATCAAAATGTGTCCTGAAATTTTTAATTCAACTTAATTTTGATTAATTTCCGTTAGGCGAAGGTTACTCTTTCTGCATATCCTATACATGTTCGAAACAACGGTATTTCTTGCAAATTATGATTTCTAAAGAAATCGGTTTGAAGTTTACAAGTTTATTCAGCAGAAAGTTACATAACTTACACATTTTGTCTCGACTTCTATGAAAAAAAGTGAACAACAATACAAGTTTTTGTACATACATATTTTATAAATAAAATACGTTTAAAAATATTATTAAATATACATATATATAATATATGTTACAAAATTAAGCTAAGAAACAACAATAAAAAAGTCTTTTGTAGAATTTTTGACAAATAAAAAACTTTTTAAGATAAATTTAAACTTTTTAATTTTTTTTATAAAAAGTTTTTTTTTTTTTTTATTATTATTTAGAAAGCTATCAACGATAACTTTGTATTATATGAGGAAGATTAAACTTTCAAAGTTGTTGAAAATGTATAAAATAATGGAAATATTAAATTTCTTACATTTAAAAGAACACATGCATTCTTTTGTTATTATAAAATCTATTTAAGAAAAGTATATTGAAGTAAATAGGTATGTAGCCAACTAATTACAATCTATAATAGTTTCAAGAAGAACTCATCTAGCAGTTCAAGTCTCAGGAACTTAAAAAATTAAAGTTTTTAAAACATAGCCACTATTAAAGGCTGCCATACTCTAAAAACTCAACCCTATTTTTTACACTCGATAAGTTTCGGTCAATTGAACATACATCTTACCAGTACAACTAAGTGGGCCTTCCTTAAATTTATGTGGGCTCATCTATATATATATATATATTCAACTGGGCCTGGCAATTTTGTAAATGTTAATTTTTATATTAACTTTTGCAGTGACATCAACTTAAACTAAACCTCCATTGAGAGGCGCATCAACGCGCACCGGGTATTAGCTAGTATATATATAAAAGCAAATGTTTGTTTGGTTCTTCAGCCGATTATCATGAAACCCCTCAGCCGATTATCATGAAAATTTGCATATAAACATATTTGGAGTGGGGAGTGTTTATGAACTAAGAGTTTGCTCTAACAGACCGACAAGTAAGCGCTGTGGTTGTAAAAGAAAACAGTGGGACGAATTGATTTTGTGCACATGTTGCTTTGAGATTGGAGTTGTCTATATTAACAGATTTAAAACTTCTTAACCCATATCGGCACTGCGATTAATATAAAAAAAGAGTGGTAGTTTCGAGTTTCGTTTTCGTTTTCGTATTTCGGCACAATTTACCATTTGTAATTGTCATTCAAACCTTGTGAAATTTTTATGTTAAAATTGTTATGAATTTTTTTCAAAATCAACTTCAATTAAAAACCAAATGAGAGGTACACTAACCGCACTCCTAGTATTAGCTTGTAGAGATAGTATAAAATATAAATCACAATTATGTATTTTTTTAATATTTTCAAATAATTTTATTCATACAACCACAATTTAATAGAAATGCAACAAAATTTAATTTTTTATACAATATCCATGGTAATATGAATACAGTATCAAACAAAATTAAATTAGCAAAAATGATTTTTTAAAGTTTAAAAATTTTTAAAACCAAATTAAGGACCTACTTAAAATAACCAGAGTACAACTAAAGAACCACTTAAAAATACTTTAGCTTCACTTTATTATTTTGCTATTTTAAAGCACATAACAATATTGTCCGGCAAAGCTTTTCAAAAAAAGATCATGGTGTCAAGTCCTTACTTTTGTCCATTATTGTATGCATTCACTTGCAGTTAAAAGAAATGTTATTTTAGAAAAATATTAAGTTTTTTTATAACACGGATTAAAAAAAATATTTTGAATGAATTCTCAAATATCACTTGGTATAGCTTTAACAAGGTTTTTTTCATTTTCTAACACATTATCAAAAAAATTTTAAAAATTGTGCCTACAGAGTTTTACTTAGTCTGTCCGCCCGTTTTGTCAGTCCGTTTACAAAACTTTTTCACCGTTTAAAATAAATATGAAAATTTTTAAACTACAGGTAAGGTATGATAAAAATTCTAGTTTCATGGAACAGTTTTTTTCTGTAGCCCCAGCCGTTACGCAGCTACATCTTCAAAGTTCAAAACAGTCCGATATTTAAATTGTTATAACAAAAGTTCAGTTCAAGAATATTTTCAATTTGGAAACGTCAAACGATATCTGTGTTTGTAAGCTTTATAAATAAAGTTTTTTAAAAATAGGGTGGAGCTATACGATTCATTAATTAAATTTACTGTTATGCGAAACTAAACTTTTGCAAAATGTTTAACCCCTTATATCTTCCAAAAAAGGTTTAAATTAGGAACTTGAAATGAGAATTTAAAAAGAGTTAGATCTTAAAAAATAAGTACGAGTCTTCAACGAAAACATTTTAGCTAGGCCCTCCATTTAGAAGTTGCCAGGTATCAAAAACTGAAAAATTGCAATTCCTTAAATACTTGTTCAAATTTTTTCAAGTAATATTTAAAAGTTATAGGTCCAACAAAGGTCCATTTCAACGTGAATTGCCAACTTTTTCTAATAATAAGAGGTTTTCTTAAAACTCAGGGAAGCGTCGCTAGATATGTCACTATTTTAAAATAATTAAAACAAATGTACTTTTTTAAAAACCTTTGGTTTTTCTCTTTACTCGTTTTTGATTTTTTTTTTTTTATTTAAAAATGTTTGTGCATTTCTTTTTTCTCAAATTTGTATGTGCATAAATATGCAAATTCTAGATTATACTATCATGTTATTTTTTAATAATTGAATAAGTTTTCCATTTCGCCTTCAAAAAAAAAAAAAATAAATAAAAACTAACAAAAGGAATATTATCTAAAAAAAAAAAATTATTTTAGCAGCTTCCATTGTATTCAAAAAAAAAAATTATTTTAAAAAAAAACTAAATAGAATTTAAATTATGAAAAATTAAATTATATAAAAAAAAAATTAATTGTTGTGTGCGAGAAATATAGAGGTTTATTCTTGGATTATATACTCTAAAAAGATTTTAAATGCTGTTGCATTGGATATTTTTTATTCTTCTCTCAAATCAAAGACAATTATGTCTATACTATTTTAGAATTCTACGGTTATGACCATGAACTAATTTGTTACCTTCTAGTTGGAAATTTAAAAATATTTTTAATTAATTCAATAAAGATGAATAGTATATATATTATTTAGAAGGTGTTATTACGTTAAGAATTTAAATGGACCGAGAAGGTCCAAAAAAAACAAATACAATGTAAAGCTTTAAAATCTCTTTAAATACAAAACTATAATAGAGAAACAAAAAATTTCTAGAAACATTTATTTCGAGACAGCTTAAGAATCAAAAACATTAGCAACCTGGCAATGCTTGTATACTTCATGTAATAGTAATGTCATTTGACAGCTTTGTTTTGGCTTATTTTCAGTATTGTCATTTGACTCAATTTTATTTAAACACATAACTTTAAATATTAATGAAAATTTTGGTGATAGTTTTGCTTTTTCCATTACTCCTTCTGGGAGCATAGATCCTCACTAGACATTTCCATCGAACACTGTTAGATGTTGTTGTCTTTGCATTCTCCCAGGTTATACCCATTGAGTTAAGCTCCATAATTATTGTTTGCCGCCAAGTGTTACTCGGCCAACCACGTTTTCTGGAGTCTTGCGGGTAACATTCAAAGGTTTCATTCTCACTATGAATCTTTGCAATATTTTGTTTTCGCAACGTGTCTCCCATCCACACACCAATTTCTTTTTCCTTATTTGATGCGCTATTAGTTACTCTCCAGTTAAGTTCCATAAATCTCTATTCATAATTGATTTTAGGCCAGAAAATAACCTATATATGATTCTAAAATTAGGCCTTTGTTTATGAATGTAACCTTTTGTTTGTAGAATTCAAAATTAGGTTTCGCTACCATACATTAGAATGCTTTTTACGCATATACCCGAAGAATCTTTAACTTACTGTTTCTGGAGATTTGTTAGTTTCTCCAAACAGATTGCAATCTGACAAGCAATGCTCTAGCTTTCTTGAGTCAGTTATCCGTGTCTTATTGCGTTCCACAACTGGTTTACATATACCTTGTTGGGGATAATAAAGCGCAGACATAGCGAATATATTATGTTTGACTAGAATGTGAAATTAAGCTCTAATTACACGTAAGGCCGTTTTATTCATTTAAATTCGAAAAAAGTCTATAGCAGTCTTAAATTTCGAAAAATTTACAGTTTAAAACGGTTGTGTATATGCAAAATTGAAAATTAGAAGGGACTTATTTTGTAATACAATTAAATAAAAGTACACGCAAGTATGATATTCAGTCAAATGAAATAAAGTTTAGTGATAGTTACCCTTAGAATTATAGTAACCCAATATAAAATAAAAAATTTTCATTCTTGCTTTTAAATGCCTTAAAAAATATCTTTTAATAAGAAATTTGCATTATTAAAAAAATTTAATTTTTTGTTAAAGCAAAAATATTGCACCACCACATTTGTGTTTAAACCCGTATGATTATAAGTCAAAGGCATATACTAAATTTGCCATTACGTTTATGACGCAGACAAGGAGGAGGGTAGATATAGACTCAAAAGTTTGGATCGGATGAGAGCCAAAAAATACATTGATTTAGCTATGTCCGTGATCTTTCGGCACGATAACTCAAAAAATAAAGCAGCTAGGATTTTGAAATTTTTACAAATTCATTTTTATGCAACAGTCGTCAACCCTATTAAAGTCCATCCATTTTGCTACGACTTTATACATGGTATAGCTCGATATTTGAAATTTTGCCAAAAGTAGTTTAGTTGTATAAAATTTGGTTGATCTACTGCATGGGTTCGAGTGATTGGCATACAACTTCATCTTTTATATGAACATTACACTATACCTCAAAGTGTGGAATTTTTGAAATTTTGTCAATAGTAGTTAACTTTAATGGCCAACGTCTGAATAAAAGTTAGTGTAGTGGAAACGGTTTGAAGAATTGCCTTTCAACTTATATTTTCTTTTAGACGAAATACGAAATAATTTCGATATTACGGTCATACTGGTATCCCAAAGTTGACACAGTCTACTCTACTACACTTTTCCCCCCCATTTTTTGTTTTGCATAATATTTAATTATTTTTAATTAATTTTTTTCTATATTTTTTTTTTAAATTAAATAAAATAAAAATATAATAAAAATTTATATTTTAAAAACTTCAATTAAAGTTAAAACTTTAAATTATGTGTTTGCTATGTTAATGAAAAATACAGATATTCTGCTCTTATAATTCATAATTATATAAAAAAAAAATATGACCTGTAATAATTTAAAACAAAAAATAAGTTTTGCGTGAATTTTGCGGTTTTAGTGGTTATCCTCCAATTATAATTTATGTTAATACTTAAAAATGGAAAAAAAATAACACTGTATAAATAATATTTAATGCTTTTTGCATAAATTTTCAACAGTGAATCATAAATGAAATTTATTATAATGTCAGCATTTTATCAACCCACTTTTGGAATCGTAATTCTTCTTCAGATATTAATAGTTATTTAAAAAAAAAAAAATTTGTAAAATGTCCAAAACTTATACAAAGAAAAAGTTCCTCAAAAAATTATCGATATTTAAATAAAATAAAACTTTAAAGAAGTGACTTTTCCGAGGGATAATTCCTACAATACCATCAAAATTAGTTTTCTCTTTATCTTTATATTAATTGTAAACTTTAAAGTTCTTTTATTACCTAAGAATTATTAATTTTAGCAGATAGTCATATTTCTGACACTGAAACTGGTATTCCACAAGACTCTGACCTTATCACCTATTCTGTTTTGAATTTCAATATTGATTTACTCTCCACCTTCTTCAATCCACAATTTCGTCGACTACAGTACTCTGATGGCATCCTATGACTATTTAAAGAAATAAAATGCTCTACTTCTGCAAAATTTTAAAACCCCAATTTTAAAAGATGCGTACTGTTTAAAGATGCATGGCTAGCTCAATCAATAATGACGTACAAAAATACCTGATTGGGGTAAAGCTAACAGAATTGAGTTTAGTACTTCAAAGGCTTAAAGCTGTCCTATTTCGTGCAACAGAGATTAAGTCACTCCTTTTTTAAAATTCCAGGAAGAAATCAGGCAGCTGTCTTAAAGTCTAAACACCTTAGGCATGCCTTAATCAAAAAATATTATGGAATGAGCATATTTTAGATATAGGTAACAACGTTCTCTCTTTGGGTCTTCTCTCTCGCTCAATTTTTTCCCAGCGATCAATTAAATATCTATAAATCTCTATCCATAATCTATCAGATCTTTCCATACGTCTCTAGGATGGAGTATAAATCTCACATATAGACTGGCACTCCCCAAACTTCATTAAGTTACATGAACAAAATCCTAAACCGAGTTTTATGTCTAATAAGTGACCCCTCCGTCCAGGCTACTTTCACTCCAGGCTACTCATCGAAAGACTCGTGGAATTTTTATTTTTGTTTTTCGATATCGTGTAGAAATTGACACTCAATAATTAAAATCAATAATGCCTCTCTTTAAACAATTTCAGCATAACACCAGGGATGGCTCAAGTGCTCATTTAATGGTTCAAAACTGATTATTGGAAACTCATTTATTATGAGAACTGCTTATGGAACACGCATCCGTTCAATGTGTTCCCCTCTGATAGAAATATACCATTATAAAATGTGCAACAATTCAAAAAGAACCTACATTAGTTCATTTCCAACCTACCCCACCACTCTGCTCTTCAATCCTATTTTCCTTTCATTTCCTTTGCCTCATAGCCAAGCCTACATTACTAGAGAATTCGCTCTATTACCTAATATTAATATTTAATAAGCGATTTAATAGCCTTTAATTAGATTTTTTATTAATGTTCTTCTTAAATATTATTGTTGTATTACACATATTAATTACCAATTTTAAGAAAAACATAAGATGAAAATGATTAGATAATTGCAACGTGAGTTTAACAAACAAATTTTCATTAACATTGTTATAAAATCTTAATCATACCAGGCGCAGGTAGTCTTAACAATTCTATATCTCTCACAATTCTTATTACATGTTAAAAAGCTTTGAGTTAGTGCATTAATTGTTAAATTAGTACAACTAGTGTTCTGCTCTATTAGGTATCTATTAGGTATCTATAAAACACGGTTATTTACCAAACTTTGTGGAATTACCGTTGTAATTAATTTTGAATTTTTTATAATACGAAAAGCTTTAGAACTTTATCGAGATAAGTGAGGGTTGATTTTGGGACATCAATTCAAATAAGAACATTATGATTGATTTTCGACCTAATAAAAATTTTCTACTAAGGGAATCGGATAAAGAAAAAAAATGTTTTACATTAATAAAAAAACCTAAAACCTAAAGCTGCATCTGAAAAATATGATTTTACCAGATCAACTATTTGAAAATTTCTCTGTTTTTAATTTATCTCTGAATAATTTATTCCTGAACTTTGAAAATTTTTATACTTATACCTAATATGTATTTTGAAAATTTTATCTTTTCTCCAACAATTTTTTTTCTAAAAGTTCGTCTAGTCATTTCTAAATTCTATAAAAATGAAAACAAGATAAATATTTTCCAAATGAATAAAATAATAGAAATTTCAACACTATTATTTAATTTTACAAAGATTTTAAAATTATAAATTTTTAAATCCAACAAAAATACAAAAAAAAATATTTCATGGTCTAAATGTACTATGGTTTTGTTAAAGCTTCAGAAAATACCAGAAGTTTTTACTAAGATCCGTTTTAAGAAATTGTTCAAATAAAAAAAACAAATTCCAGTCCTTTAGAAACTATAGTTTCGATAGAAAAATAGAAAAGTAGAAATTTAAAATAAAAACTTTTATTTGTGTTAAAATTAAAAATTTTCTTACCTCAAAATCTAAAAAATTCTCTTTTATGGGGCAATCATTAAAAAAAAATTTCGCTTTTTAGATGAAACAAATTAAATTTAACAATTTATTTTTATATTTAACTGATTGAAAATTGGGAACCTGGTAGTAATGAGAAAGCATGAGAAAGCCCGAAGGTTATTAAACCCGAGGATTCGTACAGGTTATAAATGGGCCCATTCATAAATTTTTCTTTACAAAATCTCCTAGGTGACCAATCCCCTTGGCGTCCAAATATAATTTAAATATTAAATATATAACATAAGAAAGTAAATATTAACATGTACTTATAAATTAATAGAAACTATTGTCAAACGTCAACAGGATGCATAACGAGTCACAAGCCCTAGGCGGCATGACCCTTTTGAAAAACAATTATATGAATACAATATTATATTGACATACAACCCTTGGTATTGCTTCCAAATACATTATAATATTAAAAATTTAATTTATTGCATATTTTATTCTGCACATGAAATGTGGGCATTCTTATATGCACTGTATAGGCTCTTCGAATTAACTACAGAATGAACTTACACTAGTCGAAACTTGGCTGATTTTTCTGGTGTTAATTCATAAATTAATCTAAAATAAAAAAATGAACTAAAACCAAAATCTAATGAACGGACAAAAGAATCCAATAAACCAACTCCAGAAAATGATTTTTCAATTTGTCTAGCCTTAGTTCATTTTCAATTTTGACGTTAGTTGGCAGAATCTACTGTACGACTATAAAATACCCGAACCTAGATTGCCCCTTTACAAAAAAGAACGTTTTTTAAAGTTTATTTCATGTTCTTCCATTTCCTTAAGCGAATGAACAACCAAAAGAATTTTACTATTTATTTTATACTTATTTAAATTTTTCAAAATTTAAAAAGCAATTCAAAAACATTTTAAATATTTTCTTTGATAAATAACAATATAATACTAACACAGGATATTTTTATGTTGATTGCAGACTTAAAATGTTTTATACACTCGAAATTTTTCATTTTATACACTAAATAACAATTTAAGAAACTTTAGTAATATTCTGTACAGAGAACTCAGATATAGATAACATAAGAATGGATTTCAATTTTAGTATTCAGCAGCCAAATAATAAAGAGAATATTAATATTGTACAATATTATTTGAATTTTTTAACAAATATATGAGTATGTTAAAGATTCGGATTTGATCCATAATGTAATTTAATGCATTTAACTATTTGGGTAAATTCTTGTAAGTATTTTTAAAATACGCAAAATGAAAAATAATTGAATTCACCTTTTAGGGTGCATTTATGTTGCAGCTGCGATAAGTGTTAAGAGCCTCGATAAGAGCATAGCGTAGAAAATTTATATTGCTTCGCGATGATCAAAGCGATGCTCCAATATAAACACCTCTATCAAAAGCAGAGATTATATAATTTTCTACGCTATGCTCTTAACGACGCTCTTATCACTTATCGCAGCTCCAACCCTTCTAAATCCCCACTCATACAGTATCCCACAAAATTTAATATAATACGGAAAAAATGAAAAGCTCTGATGTTTTAACAAACTCGAACCCGCTTTCTAATTATTTTTTTTTTTACACACTTATATTATGTTTTGCTAGACACATGTTTATATTTTTTATATTAAAAAGCATTTCAATTTTTAAATAATCTCACGCTGAATCAATTATCAGAACTATTGGAGTTTTTAAGAAAAAAAAATTGTTTTAAAGGATTAGGAATAGTAATTTAAATGCAAAGGGCTGACAAAACTATGTGAAATAGTGTTTGCCACCTTTTTAAAAATATTCTAATTTAGTTAGATACAAATTTCTAATTTAAAATCGTATATACACTCACATTATGTATTACAAATACATATACTTATTTGGAAAAAGGAGGGAAAACACTGAATTTGAATCCGAAAAACAAAGCCAAATATTCCACAGAATAGTTAAACACTTTACATTTAATAAAAGAATTGAAATATTTACAAAATTTCATTTTTTAAAAAAATCATCAATTGAATCACAATTTTCAATTCTATAATTATTCATTTAATATTTAATAACTAATAAAATACAGTTATATATTTAATAATTGTAATAAAAATCAAAGTGGAACCGGCCCCAAAAAAATCCGCCTTTTGGGCAAATTAAACTAGGCAAAAGAAGTAAAAAATTATGATCAACTTATGCTGACGTAGATGACGTCTGACGGTCACTTAAGACATCAGTTATAGCTTTCATTGAAATGCAATAATTATATTCCGGATTGATAATTATGTTTCTGAACAGGTGATACGTTGAATTTTGCATAATGAAACAAAATTGTTCCAATAAAACATATTTCATTTCTTCACGTTTCAGTTTATCATTAAAAAAAAATTCTTAGAAAAGTTTTTCTTAACTCGAAATATTGATCAACGGTGTATCACATTCGACCGTCGAATAAAAGGAAAACTCACTTCTCTAAAGAATTGATCACTAAAATAAATTTTTAATATTTTCTTTAATATATTTCTTTTTTTGAAAAATTTATATTGTTATATAATTAACAAAAATATATATGAAACATATATATGTACAAATAAAAATAACTTACCACTGGTAAAGTTGTTCGATTTTCAGTTCCACTACAAACAAGATTCAATTGAATTAAAACCATATTTGAATCTAAAATGAATCAAAAGAAATTTAACTGTTAATAATTAATAACATATGGATATTGCATTTTAAATAAGTTGACATTAAATTTAAAAATAAATAAATGATACTTAAAACTATAAAATTTTTGAGTAATAAGCCATTGGGAGCTTCGGTGGATTAGTGGGGGTCTGGGTTCGATTCCCGTAAGGGTCATGAATTTTTTTAATTGAGAAAAATTATTGAAAAATAATTAATCTGTAAAAATCTCCATGGTGACCAAATATAATTTAAAATATACAAATACATAATATAAACAAAATGAAAAATATTACTTATAAATTGATACAAAGTATTGAAAGTGGGTGCATAACGCAGGGTCTACGTGTTAGAATGGCACATGCTATCCTCCATATAAAAATAACAGTAACAAATAAGCCATTGTATGAAAAGAAAAATTCTAGAAAAAGTTAGCTAAACCCAAGATATTTAATAGTACTATTATCTTAAGATAATGTCGTATATAATTCAGAGCTTATAAATTTCGCAGAGGGAAACAAAGCCTAGGGCAATTAAACCTAATAGGCTTCCAATAGATACATATTTAAAAATACCTTTATTTCAACCCTAATAAAGTTCAAAACGTTGGGAGTACGGCTTGCAGTGGGATATTATAAGCTTTAATTTCCTTTGGAATAAGAAATAAAACCTATGACAAAATTTCGCGAATTAGGGTTTATTTCTCAACACACTTGTAAAATAATGCCTTTAGACTTTATTGCTCTAAGGTATATTTCCCCCGCCTACAAATATATGAACATCATTTATTTCAAATTAAAAATGTATACATTTAAATATAAAAGAACTTCTATTTGAACTATTTATTGCATACAACACTTCCTCATATAGAAAAGACTCCAATATTTGATCCATTCAAATTTCATAATACTAAAAAATATGTTAAAATTCCATTTAACTTCAAATTTCTTTTTTTTTTAAATTTTCAAACAAATTTGAAAATCCATTTTTTTTTGAAAAAAATTTTCCAATTGAAATTCGGTCAATAAATCACTTAAAAAGAACATTTAAAAACAAATATAAAAACTCATGTTTTAAAAACAAGTAATTTGCCCATTTAGTAAAATTCAATAAAATTTTTAATCTTCCAATATTCATATATGTATATATGTGCACAAATCTAAATCGCTACCAAAAACAAAAAACAGAAACCCATAAAGAGTTTTTTAAAAAATATTCAAAAAAAACACAAATCGCAGATTTAAATGGCATGTGTGTACAAATTTAACGAGCCAATGGTATGTTCTATACAAATTTGTCCTATTATTCATCAAATTTCATATACAGTTAAAAAAAATTGGTTACCATCAAAACCAATCAGTTTCCCTTTTTAACCTGAACACATCTGGCTGACCTGAAATGTTCTATTTCCTTCTAGTTCATCCAATAACTCTATTTTTTTTTTTTAATCTTTTATAAATTCTAAAGTTTTTATTCATCTCAACTATTCAGTGCAAATACAAAAAAATAGAATAAAAGATATGGTGTACTTCCTAAAAAAGAGAGGGGGGTTCAAGCATAAAATGAAGTTTTAATCAAAATAGGATTTCGTTGAAATGAATACTAAAAGAAACTAATCAATGGAATTATAAAGAATTTTCTATATTTACAAGGTAATTAAATTTATAATTAAATTCTTAAAACTTCCCAAAGTTCATCTAATTATTTATTTGATCCGACCAATGACGTAGATGATCCGACCGGTTAGGATGTTGGCATTTCAAACGGAGGGATTCGGGTTCAAACCCTCGTCAGACCATATCTAATAAGAAAATATAACTTATAATTTATATAATAGCTTCCAACAGTTCAAATTGGAAACAGGGGTTACAGCTACCTGGTCCATTCATGTACCATTGTATCTAATAAGTAAATAAAAATTGATCTGAACTTGTGAAATATTCGAAAGTTCAAATTTTTTGAAATTTTAAGAAATTAAACTGTGCTGACTGACTGCAGCATTAGGTTACATAAATAAAACTTCTAATTGCACATACTTTTGAGGTTCGAAATCTCGTTCAAAGGACGCGGTTTCGCTATCAAATAAAAATAAAGAATTGTTATATCTGGTTTTCGAATATATATTAAGCTACCATTCCGTCAGAGGGTTACAATTAATGGCATAACCAATGATCATAAAAAAATTTATATATAAATTTAATATATATATAAATAAAACCTATCATATTAACAACTTGTTAACTAATAATTTAACTTCAAACATATAACTCACAAATGCAGAAGAAGCTTATAATTCAAATACAAAATTTTTACAATATTGAATACATAAATAATTTATATATCTAAGTTAAATCTTAAACGTTTTGTACTTGATACAAAGCAGTTCTATAATTATCAAAATGTTATGTGTCCTTTAGTACCTTCCTTCCAACCTCAATGTAACCAAGATTTAGAAAAACTTCTTAGTCCAAAGTGATGTGTTGCATATTACCATATAAAAATGTCTATACGATTTAAGAATTAGAGCCTCAAAAACTAAAACCCCTATCCGTCACTTCGTTTCTAATATGTAACCGAGGTATAGACGTAGGCTTTTTAGCCTAATACTTTATGGTTTGCAAGATCAAAAGAGACTCAAGAAAACCAAAAGGAATAACTCTATTTAAACATTTAAATATTCTAACAGAACAGAACTTTAATTCAATATACATATCTTGCATTTTAAAAATTTAACCAGGGGCGGCGTATTGCACCAATACTTATCAGTTATCACTAATCAAATAAACATTTATTTTTTATAAGTGAGTGTTTTGATTACCAATCAAACTTCATTCATTTGTTGTCCAATGTGATCAAAAAATTTATTAAATGATTATATGATAAGTGATAAGTTTTTGGTACATCAAGCCCTTATCAGGGCCCTATTGCACCAACAACTAATCACTAATGAAATAATCAAATTAGTAAAACCACATAAAAATACCATATGTGACAGCAAATAATGAAGTTTGATTAGTAAAAACCACCCACTTATCAAAAAAATGATTATTTCTTTAGTGATAAGTGTTGGTGCATCCGGCCCTAATCAGCCCTATGAAATGCTAAAGTCTAAAATTATAAAAAAAAAAAAAATATGTGATTAAAAAAATTTTATTTTTTAAAAAAATTAATTATTCTTTTTTATTAATTTTGAATTGTAATTAAATTTAAATAAAAAAGAAGTTTTATTTTCATATATTAAAATTTTATTAGTTTAAAATTGTTTATTTTTTTTATTTAATTTGTAGTCTGCTTTGCATTCAATGAAACCCAAACCAAATATAAATTGCAAAATTTAATTATTTATAATCTGTATATATATAAATATCGAAAAGTCTTAATTTAAATACCATATTCAATGTATAATTTGCAATTATTCATTTGATTTAACTATATATATATATATGTATACGTATTCATAAAAGAATACGAATGAATATAATTGCCACTTATTTCATATTAGTTCATATACACATACAAAAAGCAATAACAAATCTTTTTAAAAATGAATCTTAATACATGTTAGAACGATTCCCATATTAAAACTTTTATATTCAACTATATTCTTTAAGGTCTATGGACATTTTTAGCACATTTTCAAAAAGTTTTAAAAAAAGGTTCCTATATAGTTTCAATTGGTCCGTCCCTGTGTTCGTACGTATGTTTATAAAACTTTTACACTGTTTGACATAAAGCAACGAAGTTTTAAATTAAGTCTTCTTTAAATTTGAAGAAAGTGTCTCTTAATTTTTCAACCATTTTTGCTTTTATAATAAAAATTCAAAGAAAATATCCAAATGTTGGTGCAAGTCATAATTTAATTCCTTCATCCCAAAGAGTTTGGACAGGCGAAAAGACGGTTAAATCCTTGAGTAATATCATAATTTTGCTCAAACTAATATCGGAACTTTCCATTCAAGGGCTTTATAAAATTTAAAAATAAAAAATTTCTTATTTTTAAAAACCAGCAACTGAAGCCCCTGTGTAAATATTGTCTGGTTAAACGTCAAAATTATTTCTATACATGATAACAGGTTTTATTTATTGCTTCGGACTTATATTTTAAATATGGATTTCATTAATATTCATAATTTATAATGAACTAATGAAATAAATAAATTATAATATTATAAACTTATTTTTAACTAGGAAAACCCCTTTGTAATTGCACAAAGGGTCATTGTAATTGTAGGGTCGCTTTGTGTGTAGGGTAGGACAAAAACCTCATTTTTTTTAAAAGGTTTCCTCAGTAAACCTACTCCTCCGCTATGTTATTTTAAAAGCCTAATTGATGAATATAAAAGTTTTACAAAAGGACTATTAGACTAGATCTTTCATTCAAAATAAATGTTTTAAATACAAACTGCAAAAATCATGTTGATAACTTATAAATTTCCTTGAAAAATTTCCTTAAAATGTCTTAAAATTCCCAAACACTGTATGAAATTTACCCAAAACACAGTATCAATCAAACATTGTGTACTTTTAAATATGTACTTTTTTAAAAACCCTTGGTTTTTTGCATCACTTGTTACTTATATCATTGATATGTGAATATGATATGAAACGTCCACCAAAATGTTTCAAACAAAAAAAATAAAAAAAAAAAAACAAAAAAAAAAACAAAAATACTTGATAGGACGATAATTGCACTGATGCATGATTTAGATAGCCAGGTTTCTATTTTCTAGGCGTACATATATATATGAATTGTATATTGAAAAATAAAATTTCACTCATACTCCTAGATATACTCGTATTATACACATATAAATAAATACAACATTTTTGTAGACACAAAAACTTTATAAATATATATATATACAAATATATACAACTATTCGTACAAATAATTTTATATTTTGTATTGAAAATGTATGACTGAACATCAATAGAAAAGCACATTGAACCATTCAATTGTAACAGAAATCATCATACTATTTTCAATTTTTTTTTTTTTTTTTTTTTTCAAATAAAATAAAAAAAAAATATTATTCTTTTTTTTTACTTTCAAACGTTTTTACCTATCGTTTTTTCTTCTATATCTGCTTTTCATTTTAATGTAAAAGCTCAGTTGTAAAAAACATAATTAAATTGGCTTAAAATAAAGAACGGTAAAACCAGGATATTGCACCAAGCTTCTATATACAATATTATATAAATTTAATTGGAAAATTTAAAACAGTGGAATTTATTCCATCGTTTTTTTTCTCATCCTAAACATTAAATTCGAAAATATGGAAACTAATTTATTTACAAAAATGACCAACAACTGTATATTTACCATAAGTTTAAAAAAAATAAGTACTCAAAACAAATCCAGGTTTTTAAAAAAGTACTTTTTTAATAATATAAAATCAAGAGACACTCTTCATTTTAAACTCCTTTAAGTAGAATAGCGCAATCACAAGTCTATTTAGGCTTGGCTTTAGTTTCTTTAATCATTATATTCATTATATTCATAATTAAATTGCCGTATGGCAACCCTATATATATTTGTTACATATATTTATAAAGCCTATAAAAATCAGCTATGGTTTAGTATGAATATACCTTCTATAGAATTTTTGTTATAGCAATTAAAATGTAGGCCTCTTTCGAAATAACCACTTTCTTTTAAATAGCACATTCAAATGTAACTCATAATTTATGATCCTAAAATCCTTTATTTACCAAACCCGATTCGCAAAAATCCTTCCGTATCCGTATTTTCGTAACCAAGCTGTACATTTGTATATCAGATCCAAACCTAAAGTTTGCTTTAAAAAGGGTTAAGGTTTCGATTTGTTAAAGTCGCATACTTCCTGCTGTAAGAGCAAAGCCCAGCTATGAAGGTTTCTATTTGTTTTCATACCCTTAAAAATAAAAAAATAAAAATCTATTGAAATAACGGTGTAAAGTTATGCTCCCTTTAAACCAATTTTTTTACTGTATTACCTAATTAATTCATTTTTTTTTAATTGATTGGTAATTTGTTTATAAAAATTCGAAATTTTTTTAAATTAGTTCTTAAATAAGTAAAAATGTGTGTTGTTTTTTACATTTCAGAATTTACATATTGAAGTTTTATTTTTTTTTTAATTTGCATTAATTTTTTTTTCATTTTAAAAGTTTTGTTTTATATTTCTGTTGCACAAAATGAAATGTTACGTTGAATGATTGATCATAAAAGTACAAAAAAAAAACAGACTGGAAAAAACTGATTTATTTGTGTAATTCAAAACTGATAACCAGATCCACTTTTTTACTAATTTTTTATAAAAGAATTTATTTGATAAAAAAACATTAACCAAATAATAAAACCTATCTGTTTGTACGGCATACAACTTTAGGGCTGTACCAAACGAATACATATTCAGAGAATTAAAATATTTCAAAACAAAGTGCTACGTAATATGATGAGTGCTCCCTGATGATATGTTCGAAATTCTGACTTACATAAGGATCTTGCAATTTCTAATGTTAGGAATGAAATTAAGAAATATGCAATAAAACGGGTCTTGAAGGTCACATTAACATAAGAACGACAACAAAACTCTTACGTATTTCCAAATGTTAATACAACGCTTAAAATAACTAGGCTCCTCGAATTAGCGAGAAATTCAAATCACCTTACAACGCAAGCCTACAATTTCAGTAAATCATAAACAATTAGTACAAAATTAATGGTTAGTCTTTAAAGACTAGTTTTAATATTTTGAAACAGTGCTGGTGTTTTTAGTGCGTTGAAGTCTCACAGAACCGTAGTTGCACCCACTATATGTAGATGATTTCCACTGGCCTTACCCCAAAAAATAAAAAAATAAAACACAACAAACAATATGCTTTGTTAGATTTCGAAGTCCGAAACAATTGCGAAAAAAAAAATATTTGTAAACTGTGTTGACATCTTGTAAATTCTTTTCGACAGAATGACTTGTAATTTCAACTACATTTAATTCTTTTTATTAATCAAATTCAATCACAATCCAAATTATAAGAAAAAAGTTTTAAATCGATCTTAATATTTTATATTTTCGATCTTATATTTTCTAAAAAAACTTATACATATATTACAAACGTAGTTCTTAATTATATAATACGTAACTGAAATTCATTAAATTTATTTCAAAAAAAAAAAAATTGATTTGAAAATAACTCATTTTCATACTAGATTAAACATTTATTTTAAGTAGAATTAAAAAAATTCATTTTTAATTAGTTCTTTTAGAAAAGTTATTTTTTTAGATAGAATAGTTAATAATTGGAAAATTATTTTAACGAATATCTACAATAAAATAAATTAATACAATAATATAGAATTTTTATTGTTTTAATTAATACATATACATTTCAATTAAATAAAGGTGAAACCTCATTTTTATTTCATTATATTACTCTATTAAAGCTGAGAGCTTTTCTTTTGTCCCAAAACAATTTCAAAATAAACATAATGTAACTCTACTCTCTAGTGTAGTAGAGTAGACTGTGTTAATCCTGGGATACCCGTATTACCGTAATATCGACATTATAATATCCGGTTAGAAGTTCATATATCATCTAAGAGAAATTATAAGTTGAAAGACAGCTCTTCAAACCTATTCTACTACACCAACTTATTTTATTCAAAGGTTGGCCATTAAAGTAAACTACTATTGACTAAATTTCAGTAATCCAGCTTTATTAGGTATAGGAGTAACTCATATAAAATATAAAAATAAAAAAAATTATTATCTTACATTTAAAACATTGTCAAGATTCCCAGAAATTTTTAAAATAATTTAAATTACGAGTCTTAAGTTTGATTTTTTTGACCCGAACAATTAAGTAACTTTATTAATTTATTTTTATTTATTTTTTTATGTCCAGCTCCCTTATCAAGGTTAAAACTAACAAACACTTTCTTCAATTTTATGAGCTCCTTTTAAATTTAAAGTGAACCTTTAACACAAGTTAAAATATAATGTTCGAGCTTTAAATTTTGTATATTACTAAGAAAATCGGACGAGTATTTAAGCTAAACTTCAATTTTTAACCTCTTACAAAAATTGGAGTTTACATAACGGTAAATTGTAGTGCCGTATGGAAAATTTATGAATTTGCGTTTAGAAAATTTATAAAGCTTATAAAAGCACCTGTCTCCTACGTTTTCAGATTAAAAATAAACCTAATAGAACTCTTGTTATAACAATTTAAATATAGAGATTTGTCAGACTTTGGGGGGCCTGCAGCTCTGCAAAGAATGGGGCTACAGTAAAAAATACCTACTATACCTACCAGTAGTTAAAATTTCTTTTCTCTATTTCAAAGGGTGTAAAATTTATTGTAAACATACGGACAGACAGACGGACGGACGAACGGACTGAGTGAAACTATATTATCACATTTTTACAAAATCCTTTGAAAATGGTTTAAAAATGACCACGGGATTTAAAGTAAAATTTATCCGAAAACTTAACAAATTGATTTAGAATAATATTTTACAGAAATCAAAATTTAAAACTTACCTTGTCCAGCACATACTATATTAGATTTAAAGAACATTGTAACAATTGAACGTGAATAATCAACAGATGCTCTTAAATCTTTATTATTGCACAAATTGATAACGTTATTGATACCAGCTGAATTTTTTTCCTTAAAAAATTTTACCAAAAAAAAAAATAAAAATTAATTTTCATTAAATTAAAAAATAATTTGTAAACAAAATTTATTTTTATTTTATTTAAAAAATAACAAAATGTAAAACTCAAAAATTTAAACAATATAATAAAGAGAATAAAACCCAATTAATAAAAAATTAAAGAATTCAATTAAATAAAGTAATTAACTTACAAACAAATGCATTTACATAATATAATGACTACATTACAAATTACATATTTAAATGTGACAATGTAGCAAAATTAAATTATCTGTTTTTTAAAGCTCTGTTCCAAATTTTAAATCTTGTGAAACGAAATAAATATAAGTGAAATGTAATTGTATCAATTTAATTTAATTTAATTTAATAACTGTTAATACCTGTATTAAATAATTTATATGTGAAATAATAATAAATTAATTTTACATTTTTTTTTTTTTTATTATTTTTATTAGGAGGTTCAAATTTCACCGACGTGATTAAAAAAACCTAGTCTCTGATACTGTTGGCAGACATTAAAAAGTGGGAAAGAATTAAGAAAAGCCCAGAAAGTGGATTACATTTTTCAAATTTTGTAAGTGCTTTTCGATTGCGAAAAACGAGTGGAAATTTTTATTTTTTGGTTTTCCGTTAGAAACTTTTTTTCACCAGAACTTTAATTTTTGGTTTTTTTTTTTTTTGAATAAAGTTCCATTTACTTTGTTCCGAAATAAATATCGTATTCCGTGTTTTGTTTCGTTTCGTTCTGGAACGCCGGCTTTTACCGTTTTTCAAAAAAAATTGTTTGACAATACAATTTAAAATTCACGGAATGTAGTTGGAAACTTGTTTTAAATAACAAATAAAAAAAAAATAAAAAAAAAATAAAAAAAAAAAAAAAACACAAAAATTAATTATATTTTTCCTTTTATAAATTTAATTGAAAATTTTCGGAAAAAAAAAATACCAACAAAATAATTACACCCCTTAAATCTTGTTTTTTTTTTTATAAAAATAAATAAAAACTTATAAATAAAATAAATATAAAATATATTTATATATGTATATATATAATTACCGTTATTATTCCTTTACCACCAGTAAATTTTGCATTCTTTAAATCAAATTTAACATCAATGACTTCATTAATTATTTTACATGTGTCATCATTATATTTTACTGAATGTTGTGGACAAATTGCATTGGTCGCCCAATCAAATTCATAATGACATTTTTCAACTATTGATTGAAGTATTGGTAAACCCTATATAAATTTTTTGAAAAAAAAAAAAATAAACAAAATAACCAAACCAAGTTATTTATAAATATGTACATAATATATAAATTGTAAATTGAAATTTAATTAAATTTTATATAAATAACATTATTTTATATTGAAAACATCCTAATATTAGATAATGTTTTTTTTTCATGTAAAAAAATAGTGTATGACAACTCTTATGGCACAATGGTAGATATAGACTCAAGTGTATGGATCGGATCAGAATCGAAAAATAAATCGATTTAGCTATGTATGTCCGTCCGTCCGTCCGTCCGTCATCACGATAACTCAAAAAGTAAAGGAGCTGGGATTATGAAATTTTCACAAATTTGTTTTTATGCAAAAAACGGAATCGAGTTTTAAATTCAGCCATTTTGGTCCACGGGTTCGAGTACCTGCCATACAACTTCTAATTTTATATGAGCATTACTCTATACCTATGGAAGCTGCGTGTCTGAAATTTTGCCAAAAGTAGTTTAGTATAATGGCCAAAGTTACTGCAAAATTTGGTTGGTCTACTGCAGAGGGTTCGAGTAGCTGCCATACAACTCCTTCTTTTATATGAGCTTTACACTACACCTGATGAAGCTGGGTGTCTGAAATTTTGCAAAAAATAGTTTAGTGTAATGGCCAAAGTTACTGCAAAATTTAGTTGGTCTACTGCTGAGGGTTCGAGTAGCTGCCATACAACTCCTTCTTTTATATGAGGATTACACTACACCAAATGAAGCCAGGTGTCTGAAATTTTGCCAAAAATAGTTTAGTGTAATGGCCAAAGTTACTGCAAAATTTGGTTGGTCTACTGCAAAGGGTTCGAGTAGCTGCCATACAACTCCTTCTTTTATATGAGCATTACTCTACACCTAATAAAGCTGAATGTTTGAAATTTTGCCAAAAGTAATTAACCGGATGATATAATGTATATGTTACGGTCATACGGGTATCCCAGAGTTGACACAGTCTACTCTACTACACTCTTCCTCGTTTTTTTCACTTTTTATTCAAATAACTGTGAAAATTTATCCACATGTAAAAAATTTCAAAACGGGTAATTACCTTTTGTTGAAATTAAGTTTCGAAACAAATAAAGAAACAAAACAAATCAAAATGAATAGCAAATCATTAAGTTTTTCTAAAATTTAAAATACTTTACTGACATAACTATTAAAATAAAGAAAGAAAGTTTGAAATAGTTTAAAAATAAACGGAGAACCAAAGTCTAGTTAAACTCTGTATATAAAAGCTAAATTTAAAATCCTGTTTAAATTGAAAAAAATTAAAATTTTTATTAGAATGTGATTTATAACACAATTCGGAATTTAAATTTAATAAAAAATTCTATTTTAAATTATATTAAGCGTTTATTAAAATTGAAGTTTTAGCTATTAACACCTAGGTGTATATACAATATTGAAACAAAAATTAGTTTCTTTGAATGTTTGATTAAAGTTTGGATCTCCACACAGATCGTAAGCTTTTTGCAGAGGAAATAGATAATTTTCATTACAATTCTTCCTTATGATAAAATATGATAATAGTATAGTAATATTATCCAAACCTAAAATGTCCTCTGGCAACCGATGGTTTTAAAATATTGCATTATTTTGCATTAAAATAAATTAAATTTTTAAAAAAAAAGGTTTCAGATAACTGTTTTGTACAATCTGTTTGTATTTAATTTAGGTTTAGAAAATAAAAACGAAAATCAACATTTTGAAATTAATTCAACAAAATAAATAATACATTTTTGTTACTGTTATCAAACCTGAACAACAAATGGATGTTGAAATGATAAATTTATTCACTTAGTATGCCTACTCGAAAAAACAACTGAGTGGATTTAAAAATTTTTATAATTAGTTCTTAAATTAATTAAATTCTAATTACATTATTAATGAATTAATAACAAATGAAAACTGATAATCAATTACACAAATATAAAATTGAATTTAGAATGGAATGTGTAAAATAAAATGTATTAACTATGTTTTTATAGAAGTGATGATTTTAAAATTAACGATTAAGATCCAGTTATAGACTCCTACAAATGTATACTTAATAGAAATGCACAACACCGTTAATGAATTAAAAGACCCAAGTTTTATTCCTTAAATATTTAAGTTGTAAGACTATTAATATTATAGAAGAAAAAAGTTAAAGTTCCTCAGTGAAAAACTTATGTCCTAACAAAAGTTGCTCCATTTTGTCAGTAAATCTGAAAATTTAGTTGTGGTTCCGTCTGTGTGTGTCAGCTAACTTGTTTAAATTTCAACTGATTTTAATGGACTTATTACCCTGGGAGTCATAGCCCAACACCGGCAAAAAAATGTCAAGAAAAAGAACGATTCTCAATAATAATTTATCTCAACTTTTTATTAAACTTTTAATTAATTAAAATTTCAAACTTACCTTTCCCGCTTTATGATCACAATAAAATTTAATTGATGATGTTAAATTTTCTTTACTTTCATCTGGACAAGGACCACCATTGTAATATTTTAATTCAGCTACTGAATCATCAATTTTTGTTAATTTTACTGTTGGATGACCAAGACTCTAAAAAATTTATTTAAAATTATATTATTATAGAAATTTTAATGTAAATTTATATTTAAAGCATAAAAATTTAATTTTTTTATTTTTGTAGAAATTCGTAAAAAAAAATGTCATAAATTTTCTTGAGTTATGTTAAAAGTTATTGTATGGTTACTGTATAGTCAACAGTTAAGTTCGCCACAATCAACTTTAAGTTTCTTTTTTCCGTGTTTTAACATCCAATACAGGTTTTTTTTGCATTGGATATTTGATGAAACATTTGGTTCGTTAATATTCAAATCTAAGAAACGCACAGTTTTGTAAATACTAAACAAAAATATGTGACGTCATCAGCAAGTCTGTTTTTTTACTTACTAACTTTTTACTAAGTACTAACTGTTCAACTGTGAGGCTAATAAGCCTGTCTATACCATAGGTGCATGTTGAAACAAGGGGTGATGTTATATTCGTGCTATTGGGATTAATCTTAATGAATTCCACATACAGTTTAAGCATGAGATATAGTACAAGGCGTAATCTAGATATGTCTTAGATTTAAACAATTCTATGTTTGTTTATAAGTATTCTAATATTTTGTATTTGAATTATAGGGTATTCTATTTGTGTGAGTTATATTGTGAGTTATTTGAGTTAAGGCAAATGTTAGCTGAGTCCAGTGGAAAACCTGATAAGTTTTTTCACATTTATTGGGATTTGAACCCGGGCCTGTCGCATGATCGGCACTCTAACCACTGTGCCACCCAGTCGTAAGAATTTTTAAATTAAACAAAGATATTTTTCTAATATGCTATCTTATATAAAAGTAGTACTTAATATAACCAATCCTTTAACTCTTCGAAATCATCTGTGAAATACAGTAATCCCCAATCAATACGGATAAATATGTATGTATACTATTATGAATAAAATACATCTATATGTTTATGATTTTCCTCATTGCATTCATATTGTATAAGAGCCTGATCGAGGCATTTGAAGAGGTTTTTTTATGCTTTGTCCTGTTTAATGCCTCAAATTTCAAAAATTTTTTCAGGAATAATTTTGTCGTTTGATACAATTGTAGATGAATACTTTTTTTAGATATTGAAACACATGTCTTACAGGTCTAATTATTGTCTTATAGTTTCATTTTTCAAAATCTTTCAACTAAAATCGAAGAAATTACTTTATATTATTCTTTTAGATTTTAAATACTTATCGGCTTAAAGTTTTTTCCTGATACTAAAACTTTTTATCATCAACCATGCTAATGTTATAAAAGCATCACATTTTTCATTTAGAAACAATATTAAAGTAAATTCAAATAGGGTTCATTTTATTTTAATACTAAATGTTATTAAACTCGAAAATTTTTCTAACCTTTAAAAATTACTAAAATAAATATTTCTCGAATATCATATATTTTAAGTAATTAGATATATTAAAGTTTTGAAATTTAAATAAATAAATAAGAATATAAGTATATAAATATTAAAATTCCTGTATAACCAAGAAATGAGCATATAAATCCAAATAATTTACTCCAAAAAACAAAATTAAACTGAAAAACAAAAATTTAAAATAAAATTTAAAAATAAAAAATAATCAGACCATTGCCCTGCATATTATTCAGGCCGGTATATTCAAACTTTTTTTCGAACTAAAAATTATACTTTTTCGAAAATATAAAAGCTATATTTTACTTTTTTTCGATTGTATACATTTAATTAAAAATACAATTGGCTTAACAAATTTGATCTTCAAAACACCTTTCTCTATTTAAGTAAAAATATTAAATCGGCCTGTTTTTCAGATATACAAATGTTAATTAAGAAGAAAAACATCTTTTGATCAAGAAATCTTACACTTTAAATAACACGAGGAAAATCTCGGGTTCAAGCCCCGGTCAGATCATATTGATAAAAAAATAATATCGTAAAAATGCCTAATTATATCGTAATACAAGATAATATTTAATATAAAACAATAAATAACTCTTGTTTAGGATAATAGATGGCGCACAAAATAACATTTGTGCATACAGTATACAATGAAAAAACTAAAGCTTATTCTAAGTAGACTTGGTGAATGCCCTTTAACTTCTTAATGGAGTGGAAATGGAATAAAAGAAAAAATAATTTGACTCAAATTTTTCAATAGTTCGGTCTGAGTAATAAACAAGGCAATGGTTTGACTACATTTTCTATATAACAAATAAAACAAAAATTTCAAAAATTCCTTTTAAATTTTAAAAGTATACAACATTTCTTTTATCTAATTCTAAGAACTAACTGAAACAGATATTAGAGTTCTTTAAAAAAAAAACAAATCTTTTAAAATTATATTAAATTTAATTTTTAGAAATTTTTGGAAATAAAACTATACCAAAAATATCTGTTTCCTTTTTTTTTTTAATTTCATCTTAATTACATTGTATGTTATTCACCTCTTAACTTAAAAAAATATTTCAAAAACATACAAAATTCAAAGGCAACAAAATTTTCCATAAAACTTATTTTAAAAAATATTTATTTAACTTTTTTTAAAGTCATACAAAAAAAAAACTTAAAAATTTATAAAATATACAAAAATAATTCCTACGTAAAAAACAAAATAAGGACCTTAATCAAATATGGGGAGGGCGGATGAAGGTAAGGAATAAAAAAAAAAATATATAAATAGATTCTACTAACACATATTCTATGTAAATTATCTAACACCCAAAGGAACAATTGAAGAATCATAAAGTATGAAATCGGATGTAAAATAGCAATAACAACAAGGAAAAGTTTAAATAAAAAAATATAAGTTAATATTTGTATTATAGAAAGGAACAAAATGTATGTGTGTGTGTTTGAATATGTTTCTACTCCTTCCCATACAAAGTACATATACAAGTTATCTAAAAAAATAAACTATAAAGAATAACAAAATACAAAGTAAACTAACAAATCGACCTTTATCCTTTTTGCACATTTAAGTATTCCTATTTCAAAGTAAGGAATAAAAAAAAAAAATGAAGAAGAAAAGTAAATCCCTACTAGGCATTGCCTAAAATAAATTTTGTATATTTTCTTTCTCTTTTATTTTCTTTCTTTATTTCTACTCTCAGTTTTTTTTTTGATCATTTAAATAAACATACAAATGAAGACTATAGTGTACAGTGACTTCCCTACAATTAATCGTGCTTTTAACTTTTCTTTCCTAATTGTTCCACTCAGACTTCTTGGTAAACCTTTAACAGTGCTTCTTTTCGAATCGCGTTGTGCTTCTGTATCCCAATTCCATTCGTTTCGCTAGTTCGTTGCAATATAAAACCGTTTCTAAAAAAAGATATTTAAAAATATCACACTTTCCTTTATTAGATCCTTTGAAAAATTGCCTGGCTTGATAGAAAATAAATAATGAAACAATATAGTTACTCGATGCAACTACCTTATTATTACAATATATCTGGAAAACTCAATTACAATTTAAATCCGTAAATTACTTTTTTAAAGTATAACATTAAAATAAAAGTTTTTTATTATTATTCGGAAGCGAGTGACGAACCGCCACTTCAATTCAACTCGGATTTCAGGAAGATTAATAACAACGAAAAGAAGAGCCTTGCACCAAATTTTAAGTTCCCACTTTTATCAGTTTCAGTAGCTGTACTTTAATTCCTCTCAAATTTTAGAAACACAATGGAAATAGGAAAAAAAAAATCACCCTTGAATTAAAGTTCTTTCTTTATTGGTTCCAGAGGTATGCTCGTTCAGCCTTGATTCGATCAAATGCTTCCAGTATCCGAACCCATGGTCCAAATTCACCCAATTTCCCCGCATTTCTTTCGTCATTAGTAACCCACAATATAATATTCTTGAAGGTAGCATCAATATTTTTTGAGTTTTATGGTGATGCTCTTCCATTAGCTGGATTGGCTCAGGAGGTGACACTGATCATAATAAATATTTATTAACATCATACCAAAGTTAATACTTATCTAAGATCTATACCAAATTTAGGTTTAACGTATTAAAATATATTTGATACCCGATAATATTGAAGTTACTGTACATTGTTTACATATATGTACACGTGTATTTATAAATTAAATCCTATCAGCTACATAGGATAAATATTATCAAAGAATTTAACAGATACGCTTTATACTTTATGCCTAATACAAAAGATAACCAAAAACAAAATATGAATCTTTAAAAACTTTATACTTTACATATTCTTCCTATTATACACTTCATATACCTAATCCTAATCTATATATTTTGTACCCACAATGTCTTTGCAATTGAAAGTAAAATAAAAAAGAAAAAAAAAAAATAATAAAAGGTCCTAATTTCACATTCCTTCATATTCACATATATGATATATATCAAGAACTTTAAGGATTTCGATTAATCTTTTTCCCCATTTTCTCAAAGAGAGCAAAAAAGGACAAAATCTTTAGGTAAGTTGTCTGTAATTTTCGTTTATTCTTTTCTGTTGGCTTTCAATTTTCTCTAACCTTTTATCTATATACAACCCACTTATACAACCCACTTATTCTACTCCTCCATAATTTACAATTTGTCTTTGAAAAATTCCTAATTTTCAATTTTCTTTTGAACAAATTTTTTTACATTTTGTTAAAAAAAAACAAAAACTATAAAAGGTGGGACTCATCAACAAGAAAAGGAAGCAAAATTGAAACTGATTTCAAACTATAAAAAAAAATGTCATTTTCATAACTTTACATATAGTTATATATGTGGTGGTACATATGTGTCACTGTAATAAAGTTAAGAAAATTATATTGAGTACGATATGATTAAGAAGAACTATTAAATTTTGCTCCAATATCGTTCCGTTCCAGACCCCAAGATTTGAATATATTTTATAAGGCTGTATATGATTTGGCTTTCTTTCATTTGACTTGAATGTTTTTAGAATATCTATATTTTTTATTTATTTTGTTTCTTTTCCACTTCTATAAGGAGTATAGGACATTCCCCAAGTCATTTAGACTTGGCTTCAGTTTTAAATTAGGTCAGTTTAATATTACGATATAAATTATTACGATATAATCATACAATTTTTCGATATTTTGTTATTAGACATGATCTAACTGAGGATTGAATGCGAGATCCTCCACTTGAAATGTCAACTTCTTAGCCACCTTTGGTCAGATTATGTATATTAATGTATATATATTTATTAATGTATTTGTGAGAGAAGCAAAATATTACTTTTGCTGGTGATAACGTGGAAGTAATAAAAATTTTTGTCTTTCTAGGGTTCGAAATAACAAGTGTAAACGATGAAACATTAGAGGTAACTCGAACGACGCATACTACTTTGTGTTAAAGATAATTAGATCTCGAGAAGTGAACAGAAAATGTAATCCAAAGCTGTACAAATCTCTTTTCAGACCAGTGTTATGCTACGGCAGTAAAACGTGGCCGATCATCCGAGAGACAGCAAACTTATACTTTCCCGTTTCGAGAGGAAAATATTGCATAAAATTATCGGGCCAATTATTGATCAGGGCCAATTTAGAAAGCGTCGCAGCGCAAAGCTATGCAATGTATATACCAACAGCGATTTTGTGAAATATACACATACCGGTCACATACAGCGTATGCAAGATTCCGACATTCCAAAGAAGGTATTGAATGGAAAAATAGATAGGAAAAGACCAGTAGGAAAGAAGACAAATCGATGGATTGATGCCGTTCAGTTAGACGCTGTATCAGTGCTCCAAGAGCAAAATTGAATAACTGCTTCCCAAGATCGAGCGAAATGGAAGAGAATATAAATGGAAATATAGTCTTGTCACACTAACTCTAATAAAAAGTGTTGAAGTATTAAACAAATGCAAAAGGAGAAGAACAGGAAATCTTTGATACTATATTAGTGTTCTGGGATCTCGGTGGGTTAGTGGGTAAGCATTTGGCTTTCTAACCCAGGAGATGCGGGTTCGATTCCCGTACGGGACATGCATTTTTTTAATTGAAAAAAATTATTGAAAAATAATTTTTCTTAACAAATCCCCATGGTGACCAAGTTTAATTTAAAATATACAAACAAATAATATATATATTAGTAAAAAGTATTGAAAGTGGGTGCACGCACCATTTGTAATGTATGCCATTTTGGCTTGGTAGTACCTCATCAACTCAAATTGCATTCAAATTAATTTATTGATTGTTAAATTTATTGGATCCAAAATATGAACGCTTCATAGTTAAGCGTACACAGTATTTTAAAAATATTATATATCAACACTGAATCCCAGTCACACACATCCTTACCATAAATTTTCTGGTAATATTATTAAAAATTTTCCATTTTTTTTTCGCCCACTCTTAGGACAAAAGCAAAAGCTTAACTATATACGGACAAATAGATACTTATTATTACTTAACCATTTAAATGTATTATTTGCGTTAAAAAAAAGGATACACGTATATATATACTTTTAATTTTATAACCCTGAAATCTCATTAGTTATTTTACATTTGAGGTGTACATTACAGAATTTTTATTTTAATATAAATAATCGTATATTTAAAACGAGAAATTGAGTATAGAGTAGACTATGTCAACTCTGGGATACCTGCACGGAAATAATATAAACATAGTATCATTCAGTTTAGGGTATTCATAATAATTCTTAATATCAACTGCCATTCAAAGCAGTTTTAGTAGACCAACTAAATTTCGTGAAGCTATCAAGATGACGTCACCACATAACGGTATCCCTTTTTTCGACCACTAAATGGCGGTATCGCTACTCACAATTTATATATTCGGAAACTTTGAGATTTAAAGTACCGTTATGTGGTGAAGTCATCTTGATAGCTCACAACCCCTCTGCGGAAGTATTCCCATAAAAACTTAAAAAAGTTGAAAAAAAAATTTTAGAGCAAGCAAAGCTTGAGACCCGCAGCTTCACTAAAAACTGAACTATGCTCTTATAAAAAAAAAAACCTATTGCAGTTACCCTAATCAGATTTTAAAACTTAAGACTACACATTTATACAAATAAATTTGTGAAAATTTCAGAATGTTATATAGTTCTTTTAATTTCTTAGTTATCGTACGGATAGACGAAAGGATAACTATAGCTAAACTCTAATCAATTTTCCATCCAATACAAACACTTGACTAACATCTATTTCGTCTTGTTTATAGCAGCACAAACGGTATAACAAATTAAGAATGCCTTTAGAAGATCGTTGCTTCAAAAAAAAAAACGTTTTTCAGAATTTGGCAGGCGATTAAAGAATCAGCACTTATAGAAATTTATGATTTTTACAGCTTTATTTGTCAGAAACTTAAACCGATTAAAGAAAAAAAACTATTTGAGAAAAATATAAAACTTAAATAATGAGCAAAAAAACGATTGGAAAAATTAATTATCATTATCCCAATTACCGTATAATATGCTTATTAATACATACATATTACACTACTTAATTAGAACTCAAATATTTATTTAGGTTTAACAGTTATTAAAAACGGTTTAACCGATTGACTTCAAATTTGGCGTACTCGATGTTCTTTGACAATTGAGTTGGCTCTATTAACACACTTGGAATTTGTTAACCCATATCGGCATAACGATGGAAAATTGGTTTTTTTTCTTTTTAAAAAAAAGACTTGGGTCTCCGTGACTTAGTTGTTAAGCATTTAGCCTTCTAGTCGAGGGGGTACGTGTGATGAATTTTTAATTAAAAAAATTATTAAAAAATAATTTTTCTTTACAAATCCCCATGGTGACCAAATATATATAGTACAATATAAAATATATAACTAATAATATTAACAACTAGCATAATCTGCCACGCCTGAAAAGGAAAAGAATGCTGCACTTCCTTACCACATTGTATATGAAAAAATAAATATATAAATTAAAAACCCATTGAGAGGAGCAGCAACGCGCACCGTGTGTTAGCTAGTAAACAAAATACAAATATAAGCAGTCAAAAATAAACTTTAAGTCACTTCTCTGTAAAATAATAAAAGTTGAAAAAGAAAATGTATTAATAAAAAAAAAACAAAAATTGAATTAATATGTAAGTAAGTACATTGAAAGTAATTTAGATAAGCTCTTGAATAGTTTTTTTTTTGATGACAAAAACTTTCCTTCTATAAAATATAAAGATAAAACAAATTACATCAATGGATTACTGTTATGTGAATCATTTTTAAATTGGGTCGAATTTGGTACAACAACACCAAAATGGCAAAAAAAAGTTTTAAAAATCAGTTCAGAGTTTCTTAATTGAGAAAATTTTTAAAGAAATTCACTAATACAACAAAATTTGAGATTTGGGAATAGGAACACATTAAATATTTGTGAAGATAACAGAATTTATGTGTTTACATATTTATACATATGTATATGTTTAGATCCTTTAAGATTTAAGTTTTTTTAAAAAAAAAGTTTAACTTAATCTGTAATAAAGAATTTAGTTTATGTTTTGTGTTTTAAATAAAAAAAAAATTAAAAGAATTAAAGGATTGCCAACTCGTTAAAAAAAGAAGAAGTATAAAAACGTATGTTCATTTGCCATCTGTTGTTTTTAAATGAATGCTTTTTCAACATTGATTAGATAATGAGCCCAAAAACGAAAGGAGATGTAAAAATATGAAGCTGAATAACAAAAACTTTGAAAATTTAATTCCGTATCTAACATAGAGTAGTGTGAATAAAAATTGATTGCGAGTGTTTATTCAGCTTTTTTGAGAGAACACTCAGTTTGACGTGGATAAAAAATGTCATAAATTGAAGATAAGATGTCATAAAAGTAAGAATTTTTGACATTTGAGAGAACTCTTTTCTTGGTGTGAATAAAAATATGCCTAAGTGAATATTTGAAATTAAAGAAGTAAAGTTATAATTATAATAAAAAGGAAATAAAAAAATGGAAAAATGAAATATTTACAATTTTTGTATGAAATTGCAGAAGAAAACGAAACCAGCTTAAAAAAAAAAAATTAAATTTAGGAGAAGAAAATTTTGTAAAATTCTGCATCCATGTTAAATGGATAAAAGGCAAACCTCGACTTTAAAAAAAAAACAGATGCTCTAGCTGAAAAGAAATTCTGGGTCATCAATATATCACCACGAGTGAGAAAAAGTTAGTTATTAAAATTAAACCTTCATATTAAAACCTATACAATGATTTAAAATAATTTGTATTTGTATCTTGTATTGTAATATAAAACGCTCTATATCTCTAAATCTATAATTTTTTGAATTACAAATTTATCAATATTATTATAGATAGGCTACAATGAACGCTCTACTTTCGCTATCTACCCGGAGCTATCTGTCAAACTGAGTTAAATGTATTAAATTATATAAAAGTGTCTACAATAGACGCAGCACTGACACAGCCAATTGAAAACTTGTTTAACTTTTAACATTTTTGCTTTCTCGTAAATGTCAAATAAACTATACAATGAACTTTAAACTATTAAATATTTTTTAATTGATGAAATTTGTAAACAAAACAATGTCAAAAAACGCTGTCATATACATTTCATTGTGGACACTGCTTTGTTGACTATGTAATGAGAGCGAAACGAGAGCGTCATTGTAGATAGGCTATTAATTTATTATGTTTTTATGTTTAAAATTCAAATGATTATTTTGACAGTTAACAAAGAAAATTTGACATTTTCTAACTCTAATTATGAAGATTTCACTCAACAAAGTTCAATCTGAGTGTTTCCTCAATATTTATTCACACCACCCAGTGTTAGTTAGAATAACGATACAAATCGTAAAGGTTTTTTTACCACAATATAATAAATTTTACATTAAGACTTTATTATGTTACGTAATCATATTTTTAAGATACAACCATACTTTTAATTATATATCAAGTTCAAACACTAAATTAAGTTTAAATTTATGAAATTTCTTTTATTTCTTCCCCACTCCTTTAAGGAATTATATATAGGGCATTCACCAAGTCTATTTAGACTAGGCTTCAGTTTCTTTAATCTTTACATTCACTAGGCCAATTATTACTCGGCTGTAGCTATATAAGACTATGAATATACAATTGTTAATTTTGTGCGCCATCTATTATCCTAAACAAGAGTTATTTATATATTAAATTAAATCGATTCTTTTATTACGATATATTTATACAATTTTACGATATTTTTTATTAGATATGATCTGATCGGGGTTTTGACCCGAGACTTTCCACATGAAAAATGACGTCTTTACCACAACGTCGTTGTTCAGATAAAAAATGTATAAAGAGTGGGTCATTTTTAAATATTCAAAATAAAAAAAAAACTAGAAAATGTACACGTGTGGATTCATTGATAAAAGATATTCATTATTTCAACAGTATTAAAAACAACTTTTTGTAAAAAAAATTAAATATTATTTTAAATTCACTTAAAAGACATAAAAAAAATTTGAAGAAACCTAAAAAACCCTAAGTAAAAAACATTCTACGAATTTTAATTCAAAACTAAGTTAATCTTATATACCCAAAATCAAATATTCAATTATTTTAGGCCAAAAAATTCATAAAACCAATTATGATGATTGATGATTCAGATCTATTCGAATATGTATTACTTATATATATACATATAAAGATATATAATCAATTCCAAGTACAATCTAAAATTTCTTCTTCAGTAATTTTTTATTTATTGGTTAGCAATAATGGAATAAAATTATCTTAAATTATTATTATTATTATTTTTTTAAGTAAGTCAGTATTTAATAAAAAAATTTTCTTATTGATTTTAACTTTATTAGGAATCGTTTTATTTATTAAATTAAAATTCAATTTTTTTTTTGACTTCGTCTAATATAATAAAATGAAAATTAGTAAAATTAAAATTTGATTAGGATGCAAGTACATAAACTTCGATTCGTTTCGTCACGATTTTATTCAAAAGCAATTATAATGTGATGAAATGATGTGTGATGGAATGATGTGTGATGAAAATGAATTTAAAGTAAAATAATTTCGAAAAAACTAAAAAATATTAAAAAAAGATCAAGCAACAAATTTGAAAGAAAAATGGCTGTATGCTTCGTATAACTCTTCGAAGAATATCAAACATGACGGTTCTGAAAAATACATGTATGCAAGTTTTCGAAAGTGCAGCTAACCTACCTAACAGTATAGCAAATTTTATATGTTGCAGAATATGAATGATTTAAACTAATACGCATACTTGAAAAGTTTTGGTCAAAAGATTTTATCTACAAAATGGAAACGCGTTGTTTGTTTCAAATATCTTGGTTGTCATCTAAACGAAAGTTGAACCACAGATAAAGAGGTTAAATTTAGAATCGAAATGGCAAGAAGTTCCTTTGTAAAATATAGAAATGTACTTTGTAATGGTGAAATAAAAATCAAACTTCAATTACGGTACCTTAAGTGTTATGTTTGGTCTGTACTTTTATGTGTAGTAGAAGCATGGACGCTTAAAGTGACGGTTTTAAATAAACTATAAGCTTTTGAAATGTGGTGTTATAGAGGAACACTCAAAATTTCATATACCGTTGGAGTTACAAACCTTGAAGTTTTTAGAAAATTAAATATAAATAGAGAACTTCTTCTATTTATTAAACGCAGAAAGCTTAGGTCACATCATACGAGGCTTCAAATACTAACTACTTCAATTAATTATCGAAGGAAGAATCGGGGACAAGAGGGGCATCGGGAGGAACTATATTTCGTGGATGAGAAATATTCAGAACTGGAAGGTTATTAGAACAATAAAAGAATTGGTTCACAGTGCAGGATGCAGAGAAGAATATTCCAAGACCATTGCAAGCCTGTAATAATCCGATAAAATTTACCTATATGCATTTTAATCTAAGAAGCAACCACATTTACTATATTCAACAGTATATATTCAAAAAGTTTTTCCCGAATTTACAATTGTTATCTTTCACCCGCTTTACTAATTTTTACACAATATTAAATTCACTTATGTATTTGTTTCTGTTTTTTTTTCTAAACATACATTAAATATTACGAACAAATAATTTCCGTCACATTATTTGCTTTTTTGTAAAATTAATAAAAAAAAACCGTTTAATGTTCCAATTTATTGGCATAGAATCCTTATTTCTAATATTTTTCAAAAATATCCCGTTTACAATTCTCCTCTTTTTCTATTCTCCCTATTTTGTCCCCAACCCTCAATTTTTTCTTCGCTTTATTTCTTTTTAAACGAATATTAAATGAGAAAACAGCAACCAACAGCAAAAAAAATCTTAAGTTATAAATTTTAAAACAAATTACATATTCCATAACAAAAAAAAAAAAAAAAAAAAAAAAAAAAAATAGGAAAAGTATTTTTTTTTTCATATCCTAAAATTATTATGCTCCTGTATCCTGTATTTTAAGTACAAAGGAAAATTATAATAAAAAAAAAAATAATATAAAATTAAATAAATTCATTTTTATAATTATATTCGGAAAAATCATAACATTTACGATATCCTATTCTCCTTCTGTATAATTTATAGGCAAAAAAAAATGTTAGTACGGAATAAATTTAAGAATTTTACGTCTAGGCTGATATTGCTTTATTTTATTCTACTGCCTTTGCTATTTGTTCTTTTTTTTTATTATCATTAATTATTATCATTTTTTATTATCCAAAAGTATATTCCAAAAATTAAACCCAGTATGAAACACAATATAATTTTGAAAATGTGTTTTTTTTTAATCCTTGGTTTTTTTTTATCACTTGTCTTATTTAATTTAAGTTTTTTTATTTATTTTATATTTAATAATAAAAAAGCACTAACGCATTTATTGCTTTCTAATTGATTTTTTTGAATAAACAATCAAGACGATATTGGAACCCAATTTCATTTTTCGACCGTAATTTAAGATTTAAAAAGTGACAAGCTCCCCGTACCTAAACAACTTTTGTTTTGTTTTGTTTTGTTTTGTTTTGTAACTATGTTAAATAGTTTACTCTTACGGACTACCAAGTTGGACTGTGGTAAAATAACAACAGTTGACTTCCAGTTTTGTATACGTGTTGCTCTTGGACAATACAGTTGACTCTAACAGACCGCGAATTTAGTTAATCAAAAAAATGGCCATCGGCATGATGGTTAATCAAAAAAAAATTTTGGAAACCAATTTCAAGCCAGAATATTGGACTGATCAAAATTAAAACGGCTTTATATATTTGAAAACATATACATATTTAAAATATCATGAATTAAAATTCTTTATAAATTTTTTTTTCTAGATTTTATTCCTTTTTTTTTGTTTCAAATTTATGAAGTATGAAAAAACGTGTGGTTTGTATTTATACATATCCATCCGCCTAGGAAATTTATATTAAAGTTCCTATACATGACTAATTTAATTAGAAATCTATTGAATTTAAATTTGTAAATTATATACATATATTTAAAATAAAAAAAACTAATTAAAGGATCATGGAATCCAATGGCCCGTACCAATGACAATTCCAACATTCCAATATTCATTTAGCAAGAGATTACTTGTAAGTTGCGGCTTTAAATGCTAATTTCAAAATTTGGTAACAATGACACGTTTAAATTGTTACTAAAATTAATTCTATTTTATTAAGCGAAAATGTCATTGTGGAGACAAACTGTGAAAAACTGCTTAAATGTCTCTTGTCTTCTCTTAAATAAACTTGTCTCATTTTAAGAAAAGTTAATATTATTCTTAAAGTTTATTATTAGACTTAAAGTTAAATATTATTCTTTACAATTTAAGCATTGAAAATTTAATTAAATATATGTATGGATATATATATGTATAAAAAATTTCTTTTATATAAAAATTAAAATCGCATTTTCCTTAAATTTTGAGGAAAATTTACAATAATATTATGTGTGTATGCAACAATTTAATAGCTTAAAAATAAGTATTCAAATTTATTAATAAACGCAAGAAGTATGTATATTATAATATTATGTATACTTTGTCAATTTCTGAATTTTTTTGTGCTTCTCTTTAAAATAAATATGCTTTTGCTTCCCAAAAAAAAAACATCTAATGTTCCTTATGGTGTGTTTATTATCGATTTTTTTATCCATTAGTGGAAAAATTGGCAAATAAAAATTCAAAGGACACATCAAAGACAACAAGAAAGAGCATATCTTGTTTTAAAAAAAATTATAAAACCTATTAAAAAAACTGATTCTTAAATGAAAAATCTAATTTTTTAACTCTTCGAAAGATACCACGTATATGAAGTCTATTCAACATTGATAGATAACACGTTTAATGGTATTTGTACAGCTGAAAAATTGGAAAGTTGGTTCTGTTCAATAAGATCTAATTAAGTCACAAATTTAAAACTTATGATTTTATACAGAAATTCCACGTATAACTCTAAATTGATTTTATAATAACGGACGATTTTATGCATAACGGAAATTATTGGGAAAGGTTTAAAGGAACATGTACACACAAAATGTGAAAATAAACGTATAAAATAAACCCATTTTAAAGCTTTTAATATAATATATACATATTACAAAATTTAAATCTAAGATGTTTAAAAGAAACTTTACTTTTTATGTAATTTTTAACCTCCCTCCTTTCCTTAAACTTTTGCAAAAAAAGGAAAAGCGATATAAAAAAAATGGCTTAGAGCAAACACATTATTTTTTTTAAAGTTCATATAGCGGAAATATTTTAAAGATATTTCCCTGCTTTTATTTTTTCTTTACCAGCATGAATACAAAATCTATTATGACATCCGCGAATTGTATCCTGCGATATCATAAAAAAACACACAATTTTTTCCTCGATATTAATAACACAAGTAATGAAAAAAACCAAAGGGTTTTCAAAAAAGCTCATTTTCAAAATTAAACAATATTCCATAACAAGTGATAGGTAAAGAGTACTTATATTATATTAGCTTAATAGTTTTTTTAGATTGTAACTATAAATTTTTAAAATTTAACAATTATTGAAAACCCTTATTAATTAAAAAGAACTTTAACATATGCAATGTTGGAACTTTTATTTATATATATGTATCTTACTTTAATAAAAATTTGGACAGATATTCAAGTTACAGATGTTCAAAAAAAGCGATTGACCGATTTCCATTGCTAAACGACAGCGACACAAAACCTTTGTTTAAAGACTTAAATCAAATAAGAAACACAAGAGATCAAAAATTTGCCAAAAAAATAATTTCGTCGTATGGCACCTGTATATATGAATTTTACAAATGTTCATTAAGCTTATAAAAGTACCTATCGTTTGGCGAAGAATTTGTAAACATCCTGACAGCCATACACACAAGATAAAACTGTAAAGACATATTTTTTCAAAAATATCCTAAAAATTTTATGTTTGTCCTGTTCTTTTACATTAGATAGGGTTTTTAACCAAACCATTACATCCTACCAACGAATTTTAAATTTTTAACACAAAATAAACGCAAATTACTTTAAGATATTTTTAAAAAAAAACACAAAAAAAGCAAAATAATTGCAAAAAGTAAGAGTAAAGTAAGGTTGAGTAAAAAACTCAATTTAATAAAATTGATTGATCAAGGTGAGAGAAATTTATTTTGTCTGTCATTTTATAGACCCAGAGCAAGCAAACAAAAAAAAAATAAATTGAAAATCGTATAAAAAAATTTTATTACACCATTAGGAATAATAAAGATGGAAGCAATGCTTTTACTCATCATCATACAAAAAAAAAACAGTCAAAAATAAAAGTAATGAAGTTTAGAGAAACGGAAAACGTATTAATTTTCAAAATAAGTTAAAATTTGAAACATAAAAGTAAAGGTGATTCTGTGTTAAAAAATTTTAAAAGGTTTTTTAATACTAGCATTTAATTTTAACGAATATCATAATTTTTTTTTGTAACTGAATTCTTTTTTATTTTAGCATTAATTTTGAATTATAAAATTTCGTTTAATTTAAATTAGATATATACTTCAATATTTTAGGCAAACAAGTTGTTTAGATCTTATTATAACGTACACTTAATTAAATTAGTTCTTTACTTAGAAAAAATTCACGTAAAAAAAAATAATAAAAATAATATTGCAATTAAAATAAAAAATTAATAAAATAAGTAGAAATACTCCAGTTAAATAATGCGTTAATAAGATTCATAGTAATTCACAGTATGTAACAATTTTTAGTAACAAAAGGTTTACTTTTTCAACTTTAAGCACATTGGAAAAATTTATGGTACTTTAATCGTTATTCAAAAAGTAAATTGAGGAACTTAGTTTGCGTTATTCCTTTTCATTCCCTATATGTTAGACTAATTTTTAAAATTTGTACGTCAAGTTGTTCATAAATAAAAAAAATTTACTGTCTTAAATTTAACACTTAAACGGATATTGCAAACTCTTATTAAATTATTTGGTAAAAATTACAATTTAAGATAAATTACAAAACTATAAGACCTTTCAAATATTTCATTAAGCTAAAGTGATTGATAAAAATACTAATTTATTTTTCAAGTTCTAGATTTTAATTATAGGAAAAAACCAGTATCAATAATATCTGACCAATGGCGTAGTGTTTAAGATGTCGAATTGGAAGTTTTCGAGTTCAAACCCCGGTCAGATCATATCTAATAAAAAAATATCATAAAATTTTTAAAATTATATCGTAATATGAAATTTTAATATTTATATAATAATAATTCTTATGTGAGATAATAAATGTCGCACAAAAATAACATTTGTGTATTTATAATTTTACACAAAAACTACAGCGGAGTAATCATCAGCTTAGAGAATAACTATTAAAGAAACTGAAGCCTAGTTTAAATGGACTTGGTAAATGGTCTATAGTGCTAACTCATTACTTTCGATTCAAAAACTAAAAACAAAATAACAAAAACTGCATTGTTTTGCACAACAAATTAAGAAGAAACCAGACTAGCATTAATGCATGGAATATCTAAAACTACCGCTTGAATAATTAAACAAGTATTTTCCATAAAACTCTAAAACTCATATATTACTATAGTAAATATCAATATTAGCATGAAATATTATTTTAAACATTAACATGTGGTAAAGTATTTAAGAGAAATTGCTAGACATTTTTAAAGATTAAAGAAACGTGGTAATTTATTATTAGAACATTTAATTTAAAAACAAGAACAGATATCAAAAATATTTATATGCTGGTAACATCACAGAAAAAGAATAAAAAAAACTATTACAAACTACTAAATGAAGGGTTAAACCTTTTTAATCTTGAAAAGGTAAATAAGTGTATGCAGGTTTCTCCAATTTAAGTAAGGTAAAGATTCAATAATTTTGAAAAATAATAAACTGCCAGGACCATATGTCACCGATAGATTAGTGGATGCCTACTACTTTTAAAATTACCAATCTTATCTTATCTTATCCTTATCTATTATTGCAAGCATTCAATATTAAAAACCCCCAGAAGTATGCAAATTAAAAACGCGAAAAAAAACTCAATAAAATTTAATAAATTCAAATAAAGTTAATAAAGTTAATTTAATAATTTATTCAACTATTCCTTGGAGTTAAGTGTGTGTCTTTAATGAACTATTCAAAAGTGCATCTTATATCAATTACATTTTGAAGAGTTAATAATACTATTTCATGTCGCGATAAGGTAATTTTAGATACAATACTAATAATTCAAACTACAAAACCATTGTGAAACACAAAACCTTTTCATATAGTATGTCACAGACCAGGGTATAGTATCTTCGAGCTTCAGAAATCGAATACGAAATGAGATTAAAACGATTAAAAATATAACGTACCAACTGAAACTATAACAAATTTGTATTTATGTACTAAATATAACATACCTGTCCATCAATAATCTTATTATTACTGTCTAAAGAAGCAATACAAGCTCCAGATCCATCATAGCACTTATTAATATTAATATTTTTAATTGGACGGCAAACATTGATAAAGAACTAAAAAGTAAAATAAAATATATTACTGTAAAGCTGAAAAAAAATACTAAAAAATAAATTACCTCTTTTGATTTAATAACATCTTTTAATGAATCATTGACTTTTGCAATATAATAACCAGTTACATTTATTAGGGATGTTAAATCAATTTCATATTCAGGAAGCTTACACGATACATCATACTGACAAGCTAATTTTGTTTCGAATATAATTCTTAAAGTACAATCAGTATCATTTTCAACTTCTATTTTATTTTCGGTTGCAGTATGATCAGAACATATAAAGTATATTTCAGTTTTCCATTTTTTTGCATCTGAACATCGAACATCTGAATCATAACTTAAATAAGGTACACCAGTTTTGTCACGTAATAAAATTGATGATATCCGACCTCGACTTTCTTTTTTATCACCTTTAGCTAAATAAGCACCTACAAAGAAAAAACAAAATTAATTATTAGTTATAGGTTACAATTTTTAAATATTTTAAATATACATTGAATAACAAATTTAAATTTAAAGTATGAGTAATTTGGAATATGTTTTTACAAGCAAAAATAAAAAAAATAAAAACGATAATAGTAGTTCACTTTTGTTTTACTATTAACTAACTTTAGTTTTTCACTTAAAATCTTTATGAAAAAAAACAATATAATATAAAGTTTTACATTTTAAAATTACAGAACTCAAGCTTCTCTAACGTATTTAGTACTAACTCTAAAAATCAAAAATTTTGCTCAGTTTTTAGGCTAAGCAAATAAATGTTAAAGTGACTAAATTTTTCACAAATCATATTTTAAAAAACTAACTAAAGCTAACTGAATGAATTAAACATGATGAATGAATAACTTTTGATACGCAATTTTTTTTAACAATTCCACTTTAAATATTTGAAATTACTTAAATTTTAAGTTTAAAAAATTAAACAGACCTTAAGTTTAAGGAGTAAAACAATCTTATTTTTATATATCGTATTCTTATATATAAATTATAATTTAAGTATAATTAAATCCAGAATTTTTAATATTTTAATTCTGACTTTGAATACAAAAATATTAAATTTGATAAAGAAATTTTCACTAGCTCTCAAAATAAACTTACCATTATTATTATCATTTGATTCACAAATAGCAAATGAATATTTTTTTCCATTAAATGTACTATCATAATATTTATTTGCCAAAGAAGTCATATTAAATCTAAAATAGTTTGAAAAAAAAATTTTAAGTATGATATATATTTTTGATTTTAAATTTATCGATGAAATTACATAAAATTAGTTGACGAATCTTTTAAAATGCATGGTATATCATCGTGATCCTTTTCGTTGGTCCTACAAGCGAACAATGTTTGCCATACAAAATGATAAGTGCAATCAACAAAACGATTATATACTGGTTGGCCGTATTCATTGTTCTAAAAATAAACAAAAACAATATATAACAATACTATATATCTTTTCAACATTTTAAAACTTACCCAATCACAGAAGAAATAAATTTTTGATTTATAATTATGTGTTTTATTACATTTTGTATTAGAATCATAAATTATCACAGGATTATTATCTTCGATAATTGGTTTTGAATTTAATGTACCATAGTTAACGAATCTAAAAAGAGATGAATTTATTATTTATCATATTCATTTAGTTCAAACACAATAAAATTTTATGTATATACTTTTCACTTAATTTATCAGCACCAGAATAAAAGCACACACTACTTCCAGTTGGACATGTTGCATTAAAATCATATAAAACAGGTTGGCATGGATTCAATATAAATTCAGAATCCTTCCGATCAGAAACTCTAAAAAAAATAAAAAAACAAAATTTTAAGTAAAAATACTTAATAATAATTCATCTGATATGATTATGCAATTCCTAAATTTATTTTTAATTAAAGATAAATTTAATAATTTCACCAACCTGTAATTGTATTCACCAAGTGGTGAAAAATCGAATACATCATTTTTATCAATTACTTTACAGGCACCAATTGATATACCATCTGGTAATGGTAAACAGGCACGACTATCTTCAAATTTAACATGATATATGCATGGATCATTGGAATGTTCAACACTGTACAATTTAGAATCAATAGTATAATCGCATCCTACATCAACAATTAATTGATAATTACGACCAGATTCACACGATTCCCCACCATCAAATTTGAATGTAATTAGACCATTATTATATGTTATTTTTTGACTGGTAGCTGTAAAATCACATCATTTATTTTTAATTAAATTAGTTTTAAATTATATACATATTTAAAATTATATATTCATGTGACACTATATATATATATATATATATATATATATATATATATATATATATATATATATATATAATTTATAGAAATAATAATAAATATTTATATAAATTTTAATATATAGATTAAAGGATATGTTATATATTTAAGTGTATTTTTAATGCTTGCAATACATAAATACATAAATCTCTAATTAATTGACCTAATTAACATAATGTTTTTAAATAAGGGTAATACAATAAATATTAATTTAAAATTTATTAAAATTTTAAAGCTTTACAGACATATTATTTAAGATTAATATAAATTTTTTTTTTTTAAATTTATTTCTTTCAGGAAATAACGAAGTCCAAAGAAAAACCAAGTTGTGACAGATTTGTAATTTGAAAAAGAAATTTGAACTACGTATAAGAATAATTACAATTAATTAATCGGCTTATTCGGTTACAAAATTGGCAGTCGCGACTATTTATTAATAAGTATAAGTAATAATATGATTGCAAAATTCGTTCGAATTTTTAGCGCTTCGCGAAGCTATAGTTCCAATTGAGTGATGGTTTTTAAATTAGTGTGATTAATGTCTCCTCTTCTTATGCAACCCATACATGATATACACAACGCAAGTAGGCGTACATTTTCAACTTGGTACGCCTACTTGCGAAGTTGAATCGTGTATGGGCAAGTTGAAAGACCATTTTGAAGGTTGAAAGTTGGTTGGTTGGTTGGAAGAAAATCAAAAAATTTTGATTTTTTGTGGGCGAAGTCTTTGGTTTGCATTTTAGTTTTATCGTGTATGGGCAAGTTGAACAACTTAAATGTGATTTTGTTTTCTTTTTTTTCGTTTTTTTTATTTTTTGACACGAAAGATTGTTGAGATATTCTGATTTGAAAAAATAAGAAAACTATAATGTATAAAATAACAAATAATTAAATAAAGAATTTGAACTAATTATAAAATTAAGTTAGAAAAATGTTTTAAAATATAAAAAAATATTAAATATCATAATTTGAGAAGAAAAAAATTAAATAGGCAGAACAATATCTTTAAATAAAAACTGTTAAATAAATTCAAATTTAAAATTATCAGATTCTTTTAACATTTAACATTTTTTTCAAAGAAAAACGAGGAATAGTGTAGTAGAGTAGACTGTATCAACTCTGGGATACCCGTATGACCGTAACATATACATTATAACATATACATTTTGCTATTGCAAAAAAACGAATTTGCGAAAATTTCAAGATCCTAGCTCCTTTAGTTTTTGAGTTATCGTGCTGACGGACAGACGGACGGACGGACATACATAGCTAAACCGATTTATTTTTCGATTCTGATCCGATCCATACACTTGAGTCTATATCTACCCCCCTCCTTCTCTGCGTCACAAACGTAATGGCAAATTTATTATACCCTATGACTATATAGTCATACGGGTATAACAAAATTATACGATGGTTCGATGGTAGGTTGAACAGTGTATAACCCATGTACAATGACGCTCTCGTTTCTCTTTCGTTTCGCTCTCATTACGTTGTCAACAAAGGAGTGTCCACAATGATAAGTACATGACAGCGTTGTTTTGTTAACAAATTTCATGAATTAAAAAATGTTCAATAGTTGTATAGCAATTTTGAATAATGGTTTGATATTCTTTAACCTTAGATACAAAAATAATTAATAATTTTAATAATTTTTTTATTTTTTAAAGTCCAGTTATACGTAGAGATAGCCGAAAAGTTAAAAGTTACACAACTTTTTTAATGGCTATTCTATTACAGACCTTTTCATATAACTCAATACATTTCATTTAATTTGACAAATAGCTTCTTGTAGAGAGCAAAACGAGAGTGTTCATTGTAGATAGGCTATTTATTAGTAAAGGTTTATAATTTTAAATTATATAAACAAATATATATATACTAGCTGTTGGCCCGCCATAGAATGACGTAGTTCATTATATTAAATTAGAATTTATTTTCAAAAATATATAAGTTCTTGGAATTTCGGAATAATGAATAATTTGCACTTTGCCAAATAATGGTGTAAAGAAAAAGAAAAAAGGGAATTATTTGTAATTTATATGCATTTAAAAATATATCCTTCCATCCGGAAACGAATCTGCGTGTCAACATTTCGGAGTCAGACACTTTAAAAATATATTCTAATAAGAAAAAAAGAAAAACTGTATTTTAATTAGCCGTATTTTGTAATTAGTTTATAAAACTTAAGTAAATTTATTTTAGTCTGCTTAATTACAAAATGTGTGTTTATATATTATTTTTTTAAAAGTTTTTCCAAAACAAATTGGAAGATTCATATTATTTCATTTGAGTATTTTATTTTATTGATTTATTTCTTAGCCTGTTTTTAGTTGATTTTTTAATTTTTAGCTGATATTATTATTTGTTAGTGTTTTGTGATTAGGGTTTTTCTTATATATTATTGCTTTCTTAGTTTTTTAATTTATATATAGTATTAGATAATTAATGGGCTTTTTATTTTAGATGTTGTTTGTTAGAGTTTTTTTTTTAATTTGGTTGTGTTACAAATTATACATCTTTTTTAACTATTTATCTAACTTTTTCCAATAAAAAATCTCTAACAACGACCAATATATCGGTTTTCTATTAATTGATTATATTTTAAACTCCGGGAAGAACCGAAACTGGGGATTTTGAAGTTTATCGAAATTAAAATTTTTAAGTCGAAAAAAATTGCATTTAATTTAGTTATTTTTTAATAAAAATTCAATTTAACGTATAAAAATTAGAATTTCTTGTTTTTTTTAATTTTTACCCTCTTTAGTATTTTTCTATAAAAATAATAAAAAAAAAAGTTTTATATATTTTTTCCTTTATAAGAAAACTTAATTTAGATAATATTTAAAAAAAAAATACTTAGAAAACAATTCATAAATAATTAAAATAGATATTTTTTGGCGTACTTATGATAATTTATGGTATTTCATTTTTTATAATAGAATACATCCAAGAAAACCCATATAATTCAATACACCATTTAGCAAACTATAAATTAGAAGTAAATTGGCTGGGTGGTTAAGACGTTGGTGACTAAATATTGTATTTTAGGGTGTTAGGTTCAATTTCAATCCAAGGGAAAATTTTTTTAAATTTTTTTTTTTAATGCAATTAAATTAAATTTTAAAAGAGATTCACGTCTCATTATCGTGAAATTATGAAATCTATTTGACAAAATAGGCTATAAAATTCAATATGAAATTTTAACAGAAAAAAATTTGGTTTTTACACTTGCACCTGTTGTACGGACAAGCTTTCTCCCTAATACAATAAATATACATATATATTATTATAAATATTAAAAATTAGGATTCGATTTCAAAACCAGAAGGCACCGCAAGCCTTATTATATTTTATATATATATTAATTGAAGAAAAAAAATAGTTTGATTTAGAGTTAATTACAAAATTATTAAGACCATATTATTTATTATACACTTATTTAATTATAAATGTTAAAATATAAACAAAAATTTTATTTCTTTAGGTACCTGTGAAATCGAAAAAAAAAGTTAGGGAAAATTTGAAATTGCTTTGGTTGCTTTGCTTGGTTATTTGCTTTCAAAGCAAAGCAAGCAGAGCACGAAAGCACATATTTGGCCTATACTATTAATTCAGTATTTCACTGAAATTAATGAAGACTTAAAACAGGAATGATCCTGTAAATCATAGTCTCGATTTTAAATGCAAAATATTTTACTATTTATTTAAATTTTCCCAAAAATCTTCTGTGATTTTTAAAACTGAAATGAACTATTTCATATAAATTTAAGTTCATAAAAATGTTTTTTTTTTTTATTAAAAATCAATAAAATATTTTTTGGCCTGCTTATGATAGTTTTGGATATTTTATTTTCTAAAATAAAACACATCCAACAAAACATTAATCTTTTATTTTTTTATAATTGAACACATCCAACAAAACACATTTAATTGAATGCGTTTGTTACACCTCATTCTAGACAAATATATTAATAATAATAATAATAATAAAATAATAATAATAATAATATATCTATACGACTATACCTAATACAAATTCTTTGCCATTTTTTTCTAAACATGCATGAACATTGTCTTTATCAGCACATTTTCGATCATTACTTGAACAAAAATTAAATCGAATTTTTTCTTTATTTGTATGTCCCAAAACTTGACGTTCTAAGTCTGATTTTAAAACAGACAGATCAAATGTATGATTATAATAAGGTTCTTTAAGTGAACATGACGAAACATCAAACATCTGAAAAAAAAACAAAAAAAAAAATTAATTATTTTTCAAATCTTAATTTTAATATTTCAAAAATTTTTATAATAAATTAAATTCAACTCGTTTAATTACATATAAACACAAATGTATTTTACATAATTGTATACAAATTTAATTTCTGAACTAACAATTTAACACAGGAATTAAGGACACATTTATAAAAAAAATTAAACTAACAATGAAAATTATAACAATTATTAAACAGTTAAAAAAATATATAAAATAATTAATACATATTACAAAACTTACCTTTGAATTAATTTACAAATTTTACACATTTGTGAAAGAATTGTGAAAGCAAAACATCAAATATTGTGAAAATATAAGCTGAACATTTCTAAAAAGCGCATTAATTATTACAAAAACAACTAAACAAAAAAAAACTAAAAAGTGATTTACTAAAATAATTAAATTTTATATTTAAAATTCTGGTAATATTTGAGAATCTATATTATTACTCCAACAACTTACCAGTCATTTTCAGTTATGTACTTATTTTATTAACTTGGATTTGCGTCATAGATTTGCGATACATCTAAAGAAGAATATAGCATATACTAGGCGTTTTATTTTTTAAATCTGAGCATAGATCTGAGCAAGCTCTGAACAAAATGAGCACGCTCTAACCAGAGCATGAACAGAGTTCGCTCAGAGAGCTCTGATTTAAAACAAAACACTAATCACAAGCTGATTACCAATTTTATATATAATTGACAATTGGAGTTATAAAAATACAGTTAATGCAAAAAGTAGAATTCATAAAAAATCTTAAAGCAAAACCAAATCTGTCATAACTGTATAAAAACGGTATAACTAGTTAATTAAATTGTATAAGCATCGGGCTCCTGGAGTAGGCAAATTTATATTATATATTTATACGAAGGCAAGATTACCAGAGTTCTATGTGCTAAACTTGAAATACCGAAACAAAACTGACCGCACAATTTTACTATCACTGTATTTAATTTAGTTTAGAGCAATAAGTTTCCAAACAACATATAATTTTTTTTTTTTTAATATGAACTTGGCCGAAAATATAATTTACTCTCATAATATTTGGCCAACCTAAACTTAGTGCTCTCCATTTGTAAACAATTTATAGAAGTGTTCCAATGCAACATGGAAGCAGTTTAATGCAATTATTAAAATATTTTTTTTTATATTCCTCTTCCACTTCTCTTTCAGTAGATACAATTCTAGTTTTGTTTATGTTGTGATATTTTGTATTTAAGTTACTTCGTATTCTATATCTGTGAGGTATATTATTCAATTAAATTATTTGTTTATATTTTGCATTTGCTTATATTGCTATAATAATGCATTTTTATTAAAGATATATAATTATTAATTATTGATTAAGTCATTAATTTGAACCGAATGGCGAATGGTAGCTGAATTTTTATTAAAGATATATAATTATTAATTATTGATTAAGCCATTAATTTGAACCCAATGGCGAATGGTAGCTGAGTCGAATCAAAAACCAGAAGTTTTTTCACTGTCATTGGGATTCGAACCCGGGCTTCTCGCATGAAAACCCGGCACTTTAACCACTTTACCACCCAGCCGTTAATGCTGAATGTATACATAAATTAATAAAAATTTAGTAGTCAACTACGTAGATTCCAACAACGATACTGGAAATAAAACTGATGGATTTAAAGAGCTGATAAAGTGTTATTAAATTTAGTTTATTATTTTGGAATATCCCTACAAGTTTCAAACCTTATTTAAAATTTATGCTAGTAAAAATTAGTTTTCAATCAGATCATTGAATCAATCAGAATAACTAACAAAAATTACATTCTAACTTTGTTGAAATTAAATGTGTTTTAATTTTTTATCTAATTTGTCCCGTATCTTTTACATTATAAAAATCAATTTGAATCATATATTAAAATATAAGTAATCAATTTTTCATTCTTTAAGTTAATATAGTATTTCTATTATTTTCTTAGTCATGTATTATAGTAAAAAAAAAATTAATGATTTTTTGATGCAAATTGCTGCTCTGCATAATTTAATCCAAACCCACATGTTTTGCATGTTTGTTTTTGAATTAATTTTATATTTAGTTTGTCACGCGTACAGTAACGACCAAAAATATAATCTTAATTTGATATTTTAAAAAATAATTTAAATAATTGCATCAAAGCAGGAAATGAAGGGTACAATCCCAACCCAACCCCATTTTAATCTTAATAATTAAATGAAATGTGATAATTCAATTTTCTTTTGAGTTTATTGATAAGTAGCCATATTTACTTTTTCATCCGTAACTTATACTTATAATTTATGAGTTATAACAATTGACTGTTTAAAAATGAAAATTTTATTTATTAATTCAATAAAAAATTGTAGCCTATATGCCATGCTAACTCTTACTCCTTTGGATGTCTTTTAGAAAAAACAGTTTTTAAAAACGGTTTATTTAAAATTTATCTTCAGTATACGTTTTTAATTACCATGTGTTTCCTAAAGTTTGATAATTTAAAAAGGGGAGCGATTTTAATTGATTAAAGTCTAACACTACCCAAATGAATCCCGTACAGTTATTCTGGATGGATTTCAATGCTTTCCAAAAACCACTTGTAAAAACAAAAAATTAAAAAAATATCTAATTACATCCATCTCTATTATGACATATAGTTAAATTAGTTATTTTAAATATTATAATTGTTTGTTATAGAAATTTGATACAATTTGGTATTTCCTGTTTTTCCTTTCTTTTGTATATTTATTTAAATTTCTTGCTTTGGCCTTTACTGTTACATTTTAAGGTACAGTCGCTAATCATTTTATTTCGCAAATGCATAAAAAACCAAAGCAACTATAATAAAATTCTTTAAAAAAAAAAATGCATTCACTTCCCTTATATAGGGTTATAGGGCCCCATATTTCTTTATAATGAATAAAGTTGATAACGCTGTGATAGTAAATGAAGGAAGGTATCGAACTATGATTAATAATTTTGTGCCCAGAGTTGTTTACCAGCAGCTTCCTACAATTGGTTACAACAGTATGAAACAACAGCGCATACGTCCCTTGCCACAATTACACTTCTTCAAGGAATTCAGGATTCAATTTTAACTGCACCAGATTATTTCTTATGGGGTTATCTCAATAAACGAGTAGTTATATGTGAACAAGCTTCAAACTATAGAGCAGCTAAAGCACAATATTAAAACTTTGAAAAGAGTAATAGAGCCAGATATTTTGCGTAAACGCCCATTTAAGAGTCCAATTTTGCTTTGATGAAAATGGTGATCATTTCTCTGACATTATTTTTCATAATTAGAAATAAAATCATGCAGAGTTCACATTATATTTTAGAAAAAAAAAACAAAAAAAAATAATAACCAAAAAAGTTATTAAATTTTTAAACCCCGTGGTAACTTTTAGTCCACCCACATAACGGTAAATTAATTAATTTCTTTTCATTATGCAAACTAATGATTTATGAAAAAACGTAAAATATTTAAAAATTTTATAAAATAACACGATAATATTTTCTTTAAATTAAATTAATATTGAAGCATTATTTAAATTAAGATTAAAATTTATAAAAAAAAAAAAGTGTAAAACGCGTTAAAAAAATATTATTTTGTTTTAATTTTAATATTAGCAATCGATTTAATAGTTTTTGTATTTTTTAATTAATTTTCTTTTTCTATTAACGCAGGGTTTAATAAAGTGGGGTCTCAAAATCTTTATCAGAAAAAGTTTAGTTTTATACAAACACTTCTAAAAAATTTAGTGAAATGTTCATGTATGTTACATAACTGCGAAGTTCATATTTTAATAATCAGCCTAGACGTCTAACATTGTCATGTATCTTAATTTACAGTTATGCGCAATACAATTTATGGAAAATTTTAGATCCCTCATATTCTCTCACCGAATTTACTTAAAAACATAAAATTTTGGGAGGAGATAGATCCTTAAAAATCACTGTATAGGAGCTGCAAGGTGCTTAAAATCGAAATTATGCTTTTTCTACTTGCGAATAACCTATAAATGAATACCTGTTCAAATTTAATTCAAGAAATCCAGGAAAGTGCCTCTTAATATTTAACCATTTTTACTTATATAGTAGGAAAAGATCCATATTTTGGTTTAAATCGCAATTTAATTCCTTGAACCAAAGTTTTGCCGGTTGTACGAAGTGAGAATCAGCATAAGTCCCTCAAAAAAATTTCGGAGCCCTCCAGTAAGGCCTATTAGAACTAAAAAGTTAGAAAATTCCTATATGAAGCGATAAAAATTCTAAAGAAATTCAGTAGGTTTCATTGCATCCAGAAAAACGCATCGTATGGTGTGGTTTACACGATTGAGACATCATCGGTCAATATCTCTTTAAAAACTATGCTGGAACTAATTATTATATTGAATGATGTTCGTTACCTATCATATAAGATCATCAGAACGGGAATGAGTACTCATAACAGGGAAGTACTTTGGTCCTGAGATTGTGCTTCATTCTCAAACTAACACAATTAAAGTAACTATTCTTCCGATATATAGCATTTAATCTTTGCTCTAGCTTATAAAAGTGCAATCCTGAAAATTAAATGTTAAAAATGCAAAATTTAAAAAAAAACTAAAGCAATTAAAATTTAATTAAAGCATTTTATTAAAAAAAAATTAAATATTTTTAACTTTTAAAAAGTTTTATAAGTAATAATGTAATGTTTTTTCTTTTAATATAACACAAAATTTACAAAATTTAAAAGTCTAAAGCATAACTATTTACTACACTTAAGTGTATCTTTTCATGTACATATATATATATATATATATATAATTTTTAAATAAGAATTTTAACAATTTATTAAGTTACTTCCAATTTAGCTTTAATAAATTAATTATTTACATATTATACTTACTTATTATATAAAACTCTAAAAGGGCAGAATTGGCATTTTAAATTGTATAATTTTTTTAACTTACAAAATATATAAAATGATATCTTTAAATTTAAAATTATATAAAATTATATCTTATTTAATACTAAAATTATTTAGAAAAAAATTTGATTAAAAATTATTAAAATAAAAAGTTAAATAATTTCAAAACAAATACTTACATTTATAATTAAGTTTTACATGCGCATAAAGATTAAATTATTTAAATACAGTGTGGAATCCGCTTAAGTGCGTAGCTCAAAAATTCATTAAAAATTGTGTACTTAAACTTTTTGTACACTTAACCAAAAAAAAGAATAGGAAATTAAAAAATTAATCCCATTGCTTGAGGTTAATAGCACTTTATTAGACGTTTTTTTTTAAATCTGAGCAGAAAATGAACTGTCAATAATAAAAACCGTGTTTTTTTAGCTCTGAACTCTCAAAGCTTGTGTTTTTTTTAAATCAGATCTCGTCTCAGAGCATGCTCTACGTGTTCAGTGGAAATATATCGAGTATGGCTGAGGAAAATAAAATACAAAGACATTTTGACGTTTGTTTAAGATTTTACTTGCAAAATAAAAGTCAAAATGTTTTGTTTATTTTAAGTCGTCTTTTTTTAATTTAATTTTAATAATTTAATTTAATTTGTTGACAGATCTATGCTGTAATTTAAAAAAAAAAACGCCTATTAAAAGCGAAAAATAAATTAACATAAAAGTAGCAACGTAAAAAAAGTCATAAATTATAATTTACACTTCATTAATGTCATTACAAATATAGTGTACTTGTGACAAATGTCACAAAACATTTAAATTTTGAATAAAAACAATTTTTTTTAATAATACGCATATTGTATCATTTCCGTATATTTTTAAAATGGCGTACATGTACTTAAACGACGGGAAATATATGACATTTTTTAAATTTGATAGTTGTGTGTGTTCTGTTAAAGGTTTTGTGTACTTAGACAATTTACACTAAACAAACGTATAAAAAAATCAAAGAAAAGTTGCTTTTCAAAATGTGATAATAAACTGGTTTTGCACTTAAGCGGGAGTGTTCTTAAACGGATTCCATTGTATTTGAAAAATTTTTTAAAATGAGAATTTTTACTGAAATAACTAAAATCGTTAAAATACTCAAAAAATAAAAAAATGTGTATGAATGTATGTAAGTAGATAGATACCATGCGTATATATATTTTTAGATTAACCTTTTAAATTTTAAATTAAAACTTAAATTTTAGAACTGGGTGCAATCTCTTTAAAATTTAGATAAGTAGCAATACGTAGTTATTTACAGCAAAGACACACCTAATCAATGTAACATGGTGTTTATGAAGGTAATGGAAAACAAAATTTATATTTTCATACATGTTTCAACTATCAAATCCTATGATGCCCTGTTAAGCAAATTGTTAAAGCTTTTGAAATCAACTCTAAAATCCACCCTAATTAGTATGTATTTTAGAAAAACCGTATAATCCTGATTTTTTAACCAACTATAAAACCCCTCCAACTTCAGAATCTCGACAAATACACATAAAATATATATATATATATATATGTATATATACATATTCTGCAAAAAGCTTATAATACTGCTTTTGAATTACCTTAATATTTTAGAAAAAGGGAATTTTCAAACCTGCTCTAAAATTCCTCCTTAGTTTCCACTATGGGTTTTTTTTTTTTGAAATTATAATTCGCGTGTCGTCCGGTGACAGATTTTCCGGACTAATTATTATCAACTGTCTTTTTATTTACTAATTTTTATCAATAGTCAATGTTAATCAAACATTTTTAAAAAAATATTGAAGTAATACATAAAAAAATGTGTATTTGATTTAGGTAAGTAGTATAGGTTAAATTTAGTTTAAACAATATTACTGAGGTTTTTTATTTTAATAATTAATAAATTACTATTGATAGCAACATAATTAAAATGGTCGATTGGCACAATCTATATTCTAAATATAAAGAAGTTTTTACTTTAAGTACCTATAGTTTTTTAAGTTTTATTTATCACCATTCAATTTTTAATTATATTGCTTATCATTATATATGCTAATTATTAATTAATTTTATTATATGTAATCACAAAAAAACTTCAAAATGTATCTAAAAGAAATATATTTTACATATTTTTATTTGTATTTATACTAGGGAAATCCCTGTAGAAATGTCACAGGGTAATGTACAGAGTTATTGTAGAGTCGCTGAGTGTAATTTTATTTAAATACATTAATTTTGCATTTTGTTGCCATTTTCCTCCTCATCTAGGTAGGACAAAAGGTGCGTTTTTTTTAAAGAGGTTTCCTTAGTAAACCTATTTCTCAATGTTATTTTAAAAGTCTAATTAATGAATATAAAAGTGTTACAAAAGAACTTCTTTATAAACTAAATTTTTAGTCATTGTTCCTTCCCGGGTTTGTTTTTGTTTGGGTGATAAAATGTGAATTTTTAAATCCGTAGAATTAGTTGCTCGGGAAATTTCAGTATACAACTGCAAAAACCCAACCGCAAAATTAAAAAAGTAAGCTTGATTTTCGGTTAAAAACTAAAAAAACATGTTTTTAATTCGCACATACATTTGTACTACTTAATAATTTTTTTTTTTTTTGCCGCACCTCTACGTGCTAACTGTTCACTGTTATAGGCTAAACAGCCTGCCTAAATGACATGGGTCTTTAACGTTTATTTTCTTATATTTTAATAATTTAATTTAATTAATTTTATTTTGTAGTTTTTAAAAGTAGAGTAGAATCATTTTACTAACACACTAACCCTTGTAAATTATAACTTTTTAGTTTATTGTGATGGTTCATTAAGTGGGTAACATTTACTAATGCTAGTTTTAAGCAATTGTCTGATACAATTATAAGTAATTTTATATATCAGAAAATGTTATAAACCGTCCAAAATTTCAAATTGAATTTTCATATTTAAGGCTATGAAAGCTTTTTTGACGTTCTTTTGTCTAAACTAGAGCCCTTCAAACAAAATTTTCTTCCTACTCGAGAATCTTATTTTCATGAAGTTCTTCAAGTACTTATCTTCCCTCAAATTCAGTTCAACTTTAATTAAAATAATTATACCTACATTTATATATATATAACAAAATATGTCGCAAAATATGTAAAGTTAAGATGGCCTTGAAAAAATTATAACAATAATATTTACAAGTCTGGAATCACTAATTAAAATTTAAATGATTTATCATACTTTTTGTTATTATTTCACATATTCTACAATTGATAAACCTAACTATTTAGAATAATATAATATATGAAATAAATAAATCAATTAAATCACCGTAGCATCAAAAAAAGTGTTATCCATAAATTTTATGAAAAACAATTGCAAAATACTTTTGCATATATATATGTATAAAAAAAATATTATTTCAGCAGTTATTTGCACTTGAACTTCTAAAAAAAACCTTCGATTAAACTTGAATATAACAAATATTGAATATATAGTTATAGGTTCAATTCCCATTCAAATTCAATATAGGTTAATATGTATAATGATAAAATATGCATAATCAGAGTACATATCAATTATTATAACTACATCAATTTTTATTAGTTTTAATAGGTTTTAATTAACTTAATAGATTTCCAGAAACTCAAATTTAATTTAATAAAAGGTTGTTTGAAAAATACATTGTAGCCAATAGTTACTTAAAAAAGAAATAAGAAAGTAATTAAATTACATCATTCATCAGAAATTGCATAAAAATTGATTCTAAAAGGAAACTTACGGATTCCCAGTTTTAATTTAAAAAGAAAAAACTTGAATTTCGCTTATATTGTACTTTTTATTTCTTAGTTACATCAAAATTTGATAATATGCCCTCGTAAATTTAATCGCACATATTATATTAATTACATACGATACGATTATCTTATCATTTTATCTTTTTAGTACAAAAAAATAGCCAAGCTAGTTATAGATTTTTAAACTAAGTACATTAAGCATTAAGTAAAAATAAAACAGTAAATTTTCAAACATTGAGCAGCTAATATAAAAAATCTCTGGTAGGATATGTTTTATATCTTTAATATTTTCTTCAAGCAAAGTTTTATACACTGAGATTCGGGCCCCTCTCACAAACCTCACAATACCTAGAAAGCAATTTAAAACAAGTGTGTTTTCTCCGATTTCCATTATGTTCCTTAAATTTGAGATGATTTAGATTAGATGTCCAATAAACTTTAACACGCCTCGCCTCCCAATGCTGATAAAGATAAGAACTTCTAATTTAATACAACGGTGTTCTGTTCTAATTTTTTTACCTTTCTTAAAAATTGATAAGAATTAACCAGCATTCAAAATTGTTAAAGATTGACTATTAAAATTTAGGTCTGACTAACAAATAATACAATAAAGTATAATTAATTATTTTGACCAACGAATAATAAAGCCTAATTTTGAGTTAATCTTTTCAACCATACTTGATTTCTGATTATAATTATATAGTTAAGTTAGAACGTAACCTTTGAAAACCTCAATATTTAGTAGTTTTTAATAGTTTATTAAGTTATTCCTAGAGAATATTATTCCTACACCAGGCTCTAAGGTAATTCAGGTCCTGTTGATGTAGCTTCAATAAGTAAATTAGAGAGGGTTTAAAATTAATTATACTTATGTACCATTTTTTTGATTAGAGGTGGATCCGAGATTTAAACTTAGATAATTATATCATAACACCTATAATAATATTTATAATTATAAATAAAATAAAAAAACAAAACGCGAATGTAAGCGAATGTCAGATCCGGAGCTAAAGGGACATAATTAGGTATAAGTATACTAAAATTGTTATTAGTAATTTTTTCACACCATATAAATATTCATTTACTCCGAAGCAAGTCCCAATAAATTCTAAAATAAAAATTCTTAAATATAAATCCTTAAATGTAAAGAGTTATTTTAATACTAACATAATATGTACATATACTTATTATTAGTAGATAGTCGTATCGTAGTACGTACTACGTACGTACATTTTATATACATTTTCTTCATCATCAATGTCAAGAACAAAAATTACATCATTTTGAAATTCTTTGAAATTCTTTATTTTGTCTATGTTTTTCTTTTTTCTGGACATCATAAAATCAATATAATATGTATGTACATATATATATATTATATAAATATTATTATATAGGTATACATGAAACATCTAACATCATACAAAATGTGAACACAAACTTCTCTCTTCATTTCTCTGTTTATTTACTAAATTTTTTTTTTTATAATTTTATATTTTTACAATTTTCTATTTTCATAAAAAATTATATATATGTATTACATACTTATTTTGGTTATTTGTTATATACATATATATATACTTCAAATTGAAGTACATATATAAAAACAAAAAATAAGTACCTATCTTTTTAGCCCATTTTACAAATTATACAAAACATCAACAATATTCTATCATCAACTCCACGTTTGTTTACATTTACACTAAGCCGACGTCAAAAACATGTGATCGGCAAGAAAAATCAAAACATTTGAAATTTTTTTGGTTTTGTTTTTTTTTTTAAATATCTAAAATTCAAAACAATCAAAATTTTTACTCTTTAAAAGCTTTCATTCTACAAGCAAAAGTGCAATTTTTCTTAGAAATATGAATTTTTTTTAAATTATTTTACATATTTTACAGGGTGTTGATGAATTAAAACCAAATATAAATAAATATAAAATGTACATTCAAAAATAAGTTAAATAAATATATATCTACATTAATATAATATAAACAAAATATAAGACCACCATAGGATCAATTTCTACTTCAAAAAAATTTTTATGAAAAATAATATGAAATAAATTAAAAATAATATTTATAGGTATATTTATATGTAAAATTTTATTCATAAATCTTAAGAAAGCAACAAATAGGTAGTATCTACATACATGCATTTATAGATATAAATAAAGTAACTAATACATATCTCAATTAGTAAATAAATAAATAAAAAAGTTTTTTAAAAAGAAAAAAAGTGCAATGAAAGAAACTAAATAAAAATGATCCCATTCCTTTAATTTTGTACAAATTTTGCTGAATCATAACTAAGAAAAGTAGTAATGTATCTGCCTACTTCTTAAATAATAAAAATATTAAAACCACCCAAAACCATCCCAAACATTGAATAAATATTTAACATTGAAAATAAAAACAATCTTTTATATACATAGCTCAATATCCATACGTTTTATATATCGAGTATAGCATAAGTATATAAATTTTTTTTATATTTTTTTGCGTCTACTACGTTATTTTTTTTTTTTTGCTTACCAAATTGTTATTGTTAGGATTATTGGCACCAACAATTGCATTCTCATATTGTATTAAATTAAATATAACTAAAACCACCATCAATATAAAATAATAATAACTACTATAACATTTTGAAAACATCAATAACGGTGATGTCATCATTTTTATACAAAATTTATGAAAATAAAATTTTCCTTTTAATAATTTTTCTTTTTTAGAATATAAATATTTCAAATAAAAACAAATATATGTACTAAAAATAATACGTAAAAAACTTGTAATTGGATACAAGTAGGTAATTTTTGCTAAAAAAAAAAAAAAAAAACACTTTTTTAATTATTTAAAAACCAATTATAAATATTAATTTTAAATTTAATGTTTTATTTTTCACATTAGTTTTAAAACTTTTTTTATAGATTTATTTTCTATTTGTAGGTATGTATGTTTAAATTACTAAAATATATATGTATTTTTATTTTCTTTAACACTTAAATACATTTTTATTTTTTTATCTATTAATTAAATATATACAATAAAATTTATAATTAAAAACACCAGGTTAAATTTGATATTTTAACCGATAATCACAACTGATAGCAAGTCTTTATTTTGCGTTTTTTTTTTTTTATTTAGAACGTTTTATAAATTGAAAATTTAATTCATAAACATTGTGAAAAAATACAATACAATTTTAATTATCAAATTTTTAATAAAATTTAGTATTCTATCGTTTCTAAAATAGAAATTGTAAAATATTTTTATAATTAAATTTTTATTTTTCCCTTTGTTTTGACCCGGTTGTAGTTCAGTTTGTATTATTTAGAAATAGACTAAAAAAAAAATAAAGTCAATTTTCTTTTTTTTAATTCTGTCTGTTTTTTCTTTTCTCTCTTTTTAACCTTTTTTTCATATATAAAAATTTCAAAATCCAGCTGATTCAATACTATGTTGTTTTTGTTGTTATTATTGTTTTTTTTTGTCAAAATAAAAGTTAACAGCAACAACAACAACATCATATCAAAACAAGGAAAAACAAAAACAAAATTTTTAGGTTAGAAGACAATTAGAAAAAGTGTTGCCGTAAAATGTAAATTGAAAAAAAAAAAAAAAAATTTCAAGGTCGTTTTTTTTTTTTACAACAATTACCGTTACATTACAATACAATTACAAAGGTATATATAACATATGCTGTTGTACATATATTTTTGTAAGAACCATTAAATTTTAGTTTAAAATGGTTAAATTTGAAAATTTAAACTTTCATAAGAGTAATTCTTAGCTTGTAAAGTAAAATCTAAACCAATTGTGGAATTGTGGAATCGAATATAAAATTTGTAAGTTTGTAATATTTGGTTTTTTTTTTCGGAATTACTTTACAGTAAGAAAAAATTCCAAAGGTACGGTTAGATTAAAATTACAAAACTATTTTAATAGTTTAAGGAATTTGTTTGAGCACTTTTTATTTGTAATTTATTAAGAAACTCTTTCTATATTTCTCAAGGAGTATATTTATTTATTAATTACGTATAATTATAAATATTTGCACGCAATTTTGAGACCCTTTGCCAATTAGCCATGTGGGCCAGCTGATAGATATTTAATTATAAGTTATTTTTATATAATTTTATATTTTTATATCATATTTATTGAGTTTACCCAGCTAATTTCAAATAGTATATTTTTTTTAATTAAAATATTTTTAATTTATTGAAATGCGGACAATAATTAATATGTTATAAATTATTCGTTTTGATATTTTAGGATCTGATTTGTTCTTTCTATTAGTAGTGATCATAATATAATCAATTCCATTAATTAAAGAGATAAAATGTATTTATATTATAAATTTAAAAATTATCGAAACATAAGGTAAGTTTTAGTTTAAGAAATAAAAACATCTATAGGTATGATTTTGGTAATTATTAATTTTAAAAAGATTTTACTTTAATATACTTATATTTTTAAAGAAAATATGTTTCTAATTTTAAATAATGGTAAAAATTAAAAGTTTTTCTAGTTATTATCTTTAATATTACTGGTAAAGGAAGGATATATTATTTTTGTATGTATAATATACAATATGAAAAATTTATTAAATTATTTAATTTTAAAAAATCACTTAGGATTTTATATTTAACTTTACAAACATACCGTTACATTTATTACATTCATAATTTAAAATTAAAAACTTGGTTTGTATACCTTATGCAAAGCCGAACCATTCCATAAAAAGTAGAGTTCTGATCGAGGAACTTAAAATATAAATCTAGATATGGAAAGCTTTTAATATATGGCTAATTATAATATTCAATTATAATTTTATTTAATATCATTTAATATTAAATCAGTTCCTGTTTTCAAAAATACTTGACGTCCTAAAAGATATAATTTTATTAATTATTTGAACGCATTTAACTGACAAAAAAATTCCACTAAATCCACCACTTAAAATTTTTATTTGAAGTATATTTGAATATAACCGAAAATCTAATTAAACATTTTCTACGCAACTTAATAATTTATTCTCTTTATCGTTTGTATATATTTCTGTATACAAATGTATATTAGGAATACTACTAAACAAAATAATCTAGATTAATGTTTAAGCTATTCTTTTAAAAACTTTTTAATAATTTTTTTTTTTTTAATAATACAAATTTAAATAATTCATTTTTAATTAATTTAATTCAAAACATTTTTTATCAAAAACAAGGTTTCATTATATTAATAATCATATTTAAAAATCAAACCTATTAATTATTTAACTGTTAAAAACAAAATTCATAATAAACATGCATAAATGCTTTTTTAAATGAGAAATTTAAAAATCGGTTATTTGGCGCTTCTTGTTTTTGGAGATGAAACTGGAGAATTTTTACTTGTAGAAACTGGAGTTTTTACACGTCTTATATTAACTTTAGGTTGTGGTGTACTTTTATTTTCATCTTTTTTAGCTTTTTTACGTTTAACATTAATAATAACATTTGCATCCATACTGACATCTAATTCAAAATTAAATTCATAAGTCTTCTTGCTTTTAGGATTTGGTGTTAAATTGTCGTTAATAATTGTTTTGCCGGGCTTTTTAGCTGAAGATGATGCGTGTATATGTTTGCGTAAATTAATTACCGGGGTAGACGAATTAATTGGTGTATTTGGAGTGTTTATTTTAGGTTGTTTATTACTTAAAAGTGAATTTGGGGATCTCGATAATACTGTTTGTTTCTTTTTTGTTGGAGAAGGACTATTTGAGGATGATTTTTTTCTTTTAATTGGACTTCTTGATATCGCATTTCTTCTTAACGGTGTTCGCTTTTGTACTGGTTGAGGAGATGCATCAATAGCTTCGTCATTATCAGATTCATCATTTTCATTTTCAGAATCATTATCATCTTGATTTTTAGAATCATCATCAACACTTATTGGTGAATCAAGTGTTAACAGTTTTGCTTTTGTTCTGGAAATAGGAGACTTTGCTTTTGTTCTGGCAACAGGAGACTTTGCTTTTGTTTTAGAAATAGGAGACTTAACAGAAGTAAGTTTGAACTCCAGATCACCAGAATTCGATTTATTTAACAGTTTTAATCCGCTTGCAAACATTTTACGACATTTTTCATAATCCGGTTTATCATTGTATTGTAAAGTGGAAATGTATTCGAAATATTGTTTAATTGGTTCTAAATTAAAAATAAAATGTAGAAGTTAATGATAATGTTATATACAATACATTGTTAAGTTAGTTTAAAAATACATAAATAAAAAATACTAAATTAATAAACAACCTAGGTAATAACTTTATATCGTATAGTATAACATAATTTTTTAAATATCTGTTAATTTATAATGGGTGAAAATTAATCATACCTGGAATATTTTTACCATACAGTTCTTCTAAGCTCTTTTGAGTATTCTGCATAAAAGCTTCCTTTGCTTTTTGTACTTGACTAGGATTTGAAAGTAATTTTTTAGTTTCCCATGGTAATGAAACGCCAGACCAATGAATCAAATTATATCCTAAAATTTCAAAATCACCCCGCATTGTTGGTATTCCTAAATGAGCATCTCTAGATGTATATTCTATTGTTCCATTATGCATTTTTTTCGGATCTGGTTTAAAATCTTTAGTTGTATAATGGCTAGCCAAACCAAAATCCACTAAATATGCTTGTTGTAAACCTGATTTTCCGAATCCCAATAATATATTTGCTCCTTTTAAATCTGCATGAATATATGTACAATTATGTATATATTCATAAACATCTAACATTTGTAAAGCCAATCGATATCCAGTATGTTGTGGTAATTTTTTACCGTTTTCTAGAAAATAATGCCATATATCTTTTCCATATCGTGGCATTATTATAAACCTATGTTTTTGCCCATTTACATCATGAGATCCACTGCCAATTAAATATGGCATTCCAATATTTTTTATTTTCTTTTCTTTCGCAAAATTTTTAACTGAAAAATATATTTTAGGCTTAGACATAAAAAAAAATTAAGAAACTTACTATCATCTTCTTTAGCATTTCTCATATAAAAATGCATTTCTACAAATAAAGGCCCATTTCCATGAGGTTCCTAAAAAGAAATTAAATTACATATGTCAATTTCACAATTTTTCAGTTTTTAAAAAACTTATCCTTACAATTTTAACAACATATTCATAATCATCGATATTTTTTGGAGGCTTATCAGCTCTGCATGCAGTATATATTTCTCCAAAACCACCTTTTCCAATTGATCTTCCAACTTTCCATTGTTTTTTTGATAAATCGGTTAAAACTTCGCCTAGAGGAATTGATTCTGGCATAACGTACCCATTTTTCTTTTTAGGTTGCTTTTTTGGAACTGCATTTTTTGCTACCCTTGGCATTTTAATAATCAGGAACAGATGTTTTGCGCCTGTTATAAAAATATCTTAACTTGGAATGTTCTTTCAAAACTTCTATATTGTACACAAATCTTTTAAAATGCAAAACAAACCGCCAGAAATTTATAAATAAACGTCTATCATATTACAATATTTATTCATTTACCTTTAAAGGTGCTGCCGTTTTATTTTGCAATTTTTTGACATCATTTAAGTGTAGTGCAACCGCTCTTGTAAGTTTCGTTAAAAATTAAATTAAGGAACTATTTTCTTTATATTTCTATTAATAAAATCTATATATAATTTCGGTTTCATTAAATAAAATGTTTGTTTTCAATTTCATTTAATAAATAATCTTTTTTTTTATATTTAAATTTTTTACTTGGAAAACACTTTTAAAAAAATTATATAAAAATAATGTCCGAAATGAAATATAAATTTTATATAAAATTATTAACAATTTATCAATTAATGATTTTTTTTTATTAAAAAATTTCATACAACTTATTTAATATTTGAGTTTTATAAGGACAGAAATATTAGTTTTGTGTTTGTCAAAGTAAGAACTTTAATTCATAATTAAAAAATTGAAAATTGTTAAGTAAATTATAATAATGCTTACTGACATGATTAATAATTCAATTGTGTATTTAAATATTTTTTTCTTAATAAAATAAAAAAAGAAATTCTGAAAAACTATTCTATTTTGAATTTTTACCTCATTTTTTACAAAGGTTTATTGACGATTATAATTCAGCCGGATGGCGCTGCGTAGTGCGAGACAAATGTACCTAATTCCGCGTATTAAATATTAACAATGAGACATCTAGTAACATAATAAAGAAACTAAGAAAAATGGCATTCAGCAATTGAACTTTGATTGTTGAAATTTTCAATAGTTACATTTTTTTAACACTTTGAAATTTTTCTTTTATGACAAAATAATGAAACTTAAATTCGTTAAAAAATTACCCAATTGACATATTTCAAAAACTGTTTTGATAAATGACAAACTGTCAGCCATGACATAAACATAAAATAAGAAAACAAAAAACAAAGATTTAACGAAGTTCTGTGTACGAAATACGGCAAGTCTGTTTCTGAAAAGGCGTCTCTCTCCCTCGTCCACTTTTCAATTTCAATTCAATTCATTCTAAAAAAAAAATTAGTTGAGTACGTTTGCTTTTCTATACGGAGAAAGTTTTGTTGATTTATTATATTTTAGTAAATTTTGTTTAATATACACAAAAATGGTAATTAATTGGTGATGTTTTTAAAATATACTTAATAATCCAAACAAAAAATTTTGTTAAAGAGTAGTGTATAAAATTTTAAAAGACTAAAAACTAACCTTAAAGCATTAATATTTTGTCCGGTCAATTTATAAGTTTTTTTTTTAATTTTAAAGGCTGGTGGTAAAGCTGGAAAAGATTCTGGGAAAGCAAAAGCCAAAGCAGTTTCAAGATCTGCCAGAGCAGGATTACAGGTAAATATTTTATATATTTTATATTTGACAATTTGGCGCCTTTTTAATAATCCATTGAGGTTGGAATTGTTTGGCTTTTTTGTTCTAACAAATTTATTAAAAAAAAATACTTTGCTTTCAGTTTCCTGTAGGAAGAATTCATAGACATTTAAAGAGTAGGACAACCAGCCACGGAAGAGTTGGAGCTACAGCCGCAGTATATTCAGCTGCTATATTAGAATATTTAACTGCAGAAGTAAGTTATTGATTTAACTATTTTGGGGCACATTAGGGCTCCGCTAAAATAAAATATAAAATTATTTATGTGGTAGTGTGTATGCATATTTGACTTCTGTCATTTTGAAATGTTTTGAAATATGGCGTTTGATGATGTATGTTAGTTTTGTTTGTGTTTATATGCAATAAATAGGGACAAGCGTTCGTTTGGCGTCATAACGCGCCATTTTAAATGAACGTTTATTTAAATTTAGATAAAATTGTTGCCATATAAAATAATAATGATAAGGAATTTTTAATTCTTATTTTTTTTTTAATTTTATATTTTTCGAATTAAAACGCCTAAAATTAATATTCGTTTGGCTCTATCTTTCTTTAGTTTTTTTTTTTTTTTATTGTAAACAAACAAGTTCAAAAAAACAAAATTTCATGTTACTATGTTTAGGAGAATGTTACTATGTAAATCAAGAATGAAAGAAATAACAAACAAAAAAACTAAATAAGCGTTCCTGTTTGTTCCAAATTTCTGAATATTAAAAATTTCAAAATTTTCAATACAGACATATATGTATGTATATACAGCATACGTTTAAAACCGTTGTTATTGCGCCACAATTTCAATATAATTTTCGCGGTTAAATGTTTGGTCAGTTAAAATATACAATTTTTTTTTTTTAATTGAAGTTTTTTGTAACCTTTTAGGTACTTGAATTGGCTGGAAATGCATCAAAAGATTTAAAAGTAAAACGTATTACACCTCGTCATTTGCAATTAGCCATTCGTGGTGACGAAGAATTGGACAGTTTAATTAAAGCAACTATTGCCGGCGGTGGTGTCATCCCACATATTCACAAATCTTTGATTGGCAAAAAGGTAAATTAATTTTACTTAATATAATTTAGGTGTAGTAAAATAGTAATCATTTAAACAAATTGATTTGCATTATATTCTGTTTCTTTTTCGTAGGAGGATATTGCACGAGCTAATGAATAAGAATCGATAAATAAGTCAACAAGTTATCCAAAAGTTTAATGCATTTTTTTTTATTCCATATGATCTTTGTCAATTTTACTGTAAATAAAAATAATTTTTTGTAGAAAAGTAATAAGTAAATTTTTAAATATAATTTAATTATAAAAATACTACATAACATAACGGTATATTAAATCTTATTATTTTCTTCTACACTTACATAGTATTTTTTTTTTTTTAAATAACATTGCCAATTCTATTAATTTCTTCATAAATAAATTTTGAATCCCAATTTATGAGGATTCCTTTGACATTTTAAAATATTTCTGAAATCAAGAAGTAAAAGAAAATTATTTCAAGTCTGCAAAGACAAAATAAAAATGTTAGAAAATGGGTTTTTTTATAATTTTTCAATTATATGGAATAATGCAATAAGCATTTAAATATCAAATAGTAGAATAAATTTAATAGAATAAGTCTAAAAAAAAAAAAAAAAAATGTTGAATTCTTTCAGCTAAAATTTTTTTTTTTTAATTCCACTTAACAAAATAAAAGCAAAAGGTTAAAATATGCCAAAATAACAAGTATTTTGTAAGAATTTTACTTTTATTTACATTTGTTTTTACAAAAAGTTTGATTTTTTAATATGATTTCTTACCTTTTTCGGTTATTTAGGCGATTTATATATGTATCTCTAATTTGCCAGAAATCAAATAAGATTTAATTATTAGTTTTGTAAGTTAATATTTTCGTTCAGTTTTATGATTATGTTTATCTACATTTTTATCATTTTGATTTTGTTTGGTATTTTAGAATTCAGTGAACTAATAATTTATTAAAATAAAAAACAGTAATTAAAGACCATAAAGTAATTTTTTTTTTTAAATTTGCGTTAAGAAAAAGAATTTTTAATTTAAATGGAGATAAACAAATCAAAAAAGAATTCTTAAGAAAAAAAAAAAAAAAAGATTTTTATATTTTAAAATTAGTATATTAAAGAAATATAAAACTTAATAAAATTTATTAATAACAAAAAAAAAGCAGTTGTCAAGTATAAAATAAAATAATAAAAAGTGTGTATGTATTATACATTGTCCACAAATATGGATGTTAATAGCAATGTAATTTTATCAAAGAAAAAAAAAACAAATTTTGAAACAAAAATTAAATAAAAAAATACTAAAAACAAAAATAAGTGTTTTCAAAATATAATTCATTTTCTTTAATTTACACTCGTAAAAAAGCCTGGTTTATACATACTCGATTTTCATGACTGATTTTAATTTACTGTATTTATCTTGTTTTTATTCAGCATTAATATAGAAACTATTTATTCAAGGAGAATCTAAATGCAATTAGGTATGAAAATTGTTTTTAATGTTACTATTCTTTTCCTTTTTTTGTTTTTATTGTTTTGAGCAGCACCCGCTTTCATTTCGTTGTTCAAATTCATAAGAAAAATATCCTTTGTGTTCTTAGAAAATAACTTAAAATAGCATCAACAAGATTTTAATTTTTGCGTCTTGTCAAATCTGCATATTAAACTACAATCTATATAGATACAGATTAATTAGTTTTTTTGCAGGAGTTATAATTGACCATTATACCCATAAACTTCATGAAAATTTTTCCATATATTTATTTCAATCTCTTGTACATCTTTTTTTTCTTTTTCAGGATTTACTTCTTGTTTATTTAGAATATTAAACTTTCAATTTCATTAAATCTTGGTTTGATGGTTGTATTAATTGATAGTTTATCGTGAAGCAGCAAACATTTTTACTAAATTAAAAAAAAAAAGACTTGTATCACAAAATTGTTTTGAATAAAAATCAGTGAAGACCTATTTATCGTTTAGTAGCGTAGTGGCACTTATTTACGGATGAATAACTTTTGTTTTTAACTATGGTCGTTAAAAATTTTGTTAATCCTGAACCTTTTTCATAGTTTGCGGTTTTTTATAATTTCTAATATGCATTATAAATGCAAATTGTTTTATTTTAAAACATTTTAATAAAAAATAAATAAAAAACTACATGATTTCTTTAGTTTCCGGACAGCAACATTATGTTTTCGAATAAAATAATTCAGTTTTCGAAAAGAAAATTTCAGAAATAAATTATAATTAATTAAACACATAACTTTTTAAATACCTAATCAAAGATTTTTTAAAATATATACAGTATAAAATATATTATTTTTGAGAGGGTATCAAGTATTCTGTTCTCAAATGCCTTATTTTAAAACCCAGGTTTTTGAAAACAATATAAAAGTAGGAATTTAATTCTGATTTTAATATTTAATTTGTATATAAATATTAACCGAATTCATTTAAATATTTATTGAAACTACAATTAAGAGAGCAATTAAAGAGAAAATTAATTCTTAAATGCTACAAAAATATACAATATTATTTTTTACTCAATGTTTAACTGGTCATCGGAATCTACAAGATAAAATTTTTCTTCAGCCGTAAGATAAGGATCTGGCGTTCTGTTTAATGCCAATTCTGATATATTATAGATAAAACATAAGATACTCTCAAAAAAAAGTGGAACATAAAGTATGTCATATTTATGAAGTGCTGCTCTGATTGTTAGTTGTTTATTTCTAACATCTTCAACAGCCTATTTAAGTAGGTATCAGACATAATTCCTTTTAATCTACAGCTTCCAAATTCTGGATTAAAAATGAATTAAAAAATCCTAATATTACAATTATTTAAAAATTAAATAATTAAAGGAATTCTTTCCGGATAGAGCACTAAAATTTATTTTAAATTTTAAAATTGTATTTAAATATGTATTTTTAAAAGTTAAAAATAAATAATTAAATAAATAAAAATTATTATGTTTTCTTTACCTTTCTTCATAATTTGTTTCAAATTATCTAATATTTAATAAATGTAAATTTAAAAATTTGAAACGGATGTCTAACTATACTAAGTAATAATTGATTAAATAATATTATACATAAAAAGAAAACGAATGTTTGCCTCTCATTTGTTTATTATACTTATTTACTACACCATTCAGCTGATCGCCACGAAACTTTGGAAACATCAACCCTTTGCAGGGTCCTCATAATCTTTCGAATACCGAATTGTTTATTTTATTTTTCTTTTTATTACATAATATATTAATTTATTATTTAATTAATTATGTCTTTAAAAATATAAAGTTAATATATTTTGTTATTAAAAATCTATTTATTTAATATTTTTAAAAACATATTTTAGTAACCGGTGTTTTCTTAAATATTAACTTAATGTAAGATTTAAGCTGAGCCGAGGTAGGTGAAAAATAGACAAAAGTTTTTTAACTTTTACTGGAATTCGAAAAGTTAAAAAAAAGTTGGGTATTCTAATCACCAAACACTATGGCAAGCAATTGCATTTTCATACCCATGCCTATTTAAAAACGAATCACCATGCATGTGTTCTTCAAAAGAGAAGATTAAACAGGGTCAACTGAACCATTTAAATCATATACTCTGACCTACCCAAAAAAAGGTATTTTAAATAAGTTTCATTTTAAAAAATAGTTTAATAATTTTGTTTTAATATTTAAATAAAATTACTGCGGATAGAAAATGTCAAAATTATCATATAAAACTTAATTCACGGTTGAAAAACGTTTTGAATGATACTTTGATCAAATTTACCAGTTCAAAAATATCCGTTATGTTTTCATTTATAGCTTTTGAACAAAAATTTTCATATTTCCCTAACGCAATTGCGTTTGCGTTTTCAATGATAAACATGTATATTTGGTCTCCAAAGGGATTTTGTAATTAAAGTTTTTTTGTATTAAATTGATAAGAAGGGTAAGGGATACCTTCACTTGAAAGACAATTGGCAAAATAAAAATAGCCAGAATGGACACAAAGAATTTTTAACCCGGGCAGCAAATCTGGGTGGAATAATGAGTATTGCAATTGATTTTCTGTCAATCATCGATGGAATAGAATAGGGAATTCTTCAGGCGAGTCTGCAATTTAAAACAAATACTGAAAACCATGTATTAATGACAGAACACTACCGAACACGATAAACATAAACACCGAACAGGCGAAGAAAGATATTCGCGTCGGAAAAGGTATCGTCGTATGTGACTAACCGATTGTAAGGATAATCAAAGCAATAGAAGGTCATGGAACGGTTCGCCAACTTAAAGCAACTGCAATGCAAACTAATTATTAAAATATTGGAAAGCAGTTTTCATAAATCAAGAACAATCCAAAATTGTTGGAAGATACTGAACAAACTAGGGAAATCAATGCAGTAACATGGGTCACAGTGAAGGCGCGTCCGGCACCGCAAAAGCCGACAAGTTGATTAAAGGAGCTATCAGAGAATCCAGAGGGGATATATAGACAATAGAGCTATCACAATTTGAAGTTAAACGAATTTATAAGATGCAGAGGTTGCGAACGGGAGGACGTGTCGATTTTCTATCTCTTGGTACAGGCAAAGCACTTGACAACTTAAGAATGAGGGTCTTAGGAGTAAGATACTAGGAAGACTTAACGATTAAGGGCAGCTCTGACAGCAGGGATGCGCAACAGGCTGTGAACCCCAGGTAAAAGAAAGGTGTTCATCCCTCCTATCTTTATTAGCGGAATTTAAAGTTAGATATAGTACCTAAATTAACGTACAGAGATATAGAGTAGTTCAACGGGCTGTCAATGTTTTTTTTTGTGTAAGACAAAAGTACAATTTTATTTAAATTTATTCACATTTGGTACTATTTTAATTTTACAAAACAAAACATATCACATATTATTGGTTTGTTATTTTATTTTATAAAAAGTCAAAATTTGAAAATGAAATTCAAAAATTTTTTGGATTAGTTATTGCTGGAATTATTTATTATACTCAAATCTCGATGATGATCACATTATTGTGATGCTTTTATATTTAAAAATTCCAAAAAACACTATAAATTAAAAAATTATATTTACTTTTCCATTGTCACACGTCACGTTCAAAGTTCGGTTGTATATCAAACATAGATATACTAGAATAATAGATCGGCAACTTCTCCTTGTAAATTTGAATTTTAACATTTAGCTCACAATGCAATCAATTTTACTATTACTCCCAAAAAAATTACTGTTTGAAATTCAATTGAAATATTTTTTTAAATCGGCGTCAAGTTTTCTCTTTTACCGGGTACACTTTTCAGGAGAAACTAAATTTTAAACCAAATGTTTTTTTACAAAAATTAAAAAACTAAAAAAAATTGGGATTCTGAGTTTTAGGTAGTATCTGCGTATGACGAAATGACTATATATAAAAGATAGCCTGTATTGCCAGCTTTAAAAAAATATATAGGTTTAATCGCATATTATCCTTTAAGGACGAAAAGGACATTTGCAAGTATTCTTGTTATTTTAGTCTATTTTACAAAAACCGTTATATCTAGCGATCTGTTCAATATACATATATTCAATTAAAACTATTAATTAAAATAACGTGCTGCAGAATATTTTAACGTTTAAACATTCAAACATTTATTTTAACATTCAAAAAAAGTGTGAAATATTTTTAATCACCACATAAAAACCCAAACAAAATAAATAACATTAAAAAATACAAAACCCAGTCATTTTTTTGAACATAATATTTTGTTTTCATTCAGTTTTAACTTTGGATATGTACTTAAAAGTTTCTTTTATATTTCACTTTCAAAATATTCGCGAAGAAACTAGTGATTACATAGAAACGGTACAGGCACACTTTTTTGAAATTTGTCTGAAAATATTTTCCTTATTGCCATTCTAGTACTAAGTAGTAATTCTATGAACAAATCTAATATAGGAATTGATAATCAATTCTAATTGTCATCTTAATGTCAAATTTTTTTTTTCTTTGAAAACATAAACAAAACAACACGTGCAGATAAAAGTATTTTTCAAAAAAAATAATTGCATTTAAAAAATAATATTAAATTTTATTTTCTTTTAATAAGTAAAGAAATATTGATAAGAAATGGATGGAATACTAAAAATACATTATGAAATGTCGGAATCGTCATATTTTAATATGTATAAAAAGGCCTTTAATGATCACCAAAGTTTCCGTTTAGCTGTAAGATATCCATATACACTTTAAAATTGTAAAATTAATATTAATTATGCCAACCTTATATTAGCAAACGAAACCAAATGAACCAGTTGTTCAAAATATTACACAAAAATTAGCCAAACCGCAAACTCAAGATGAAGGATTAAATTTATTAGGCTGTTTATTAAATCAATGTAATCTAGATGTAATTGAACAAAAAGGAAACATTTGGATTGCAACATGTATTAAAATTTGTAACCAAGGTCGGAAATCATCATCAGCTTCTTTGGCCTATGATATACTAAGTATGTATTAGCTTTATTATTTAAATTAAAATACTAAATAATTAAATTTATCTAAATTTATAATTTTTAGCAATTTTGATTAAAAAATCAGCAGATATTCCAGAATTGGCAAAATCTTTTTCCAGTAATTATATTTTTAAAATATGCGAAAGTTTGAATAAAATTGAATTAAATGCATATTTATCTGCTTTAAAATGTATATTCATAAGTTTAAAAATGTATCCTGGTCCTTGTGGTGGTGCATCTCGTAATTTAATTGAAAATTTTTTGAAAAAAAATTTCATTGATTGTGCTGATCAAAATCAAGTTCAATGGTCGGGAAAATGTTTTCATTTACTACAACAGGTAATTAAAAAATTGTTTTGTAATTATTATTTCAACTTAATTGATTTTATAAAGGTTCGAGGAGGAGGTGTTCAAGGCATCAGTCATAAAGAATCTTGGAAAACATATTGTCTTAAATTATTGGGATCTATGCATAGCATTCTAGATTCATTGTTTGTCAATTGTCCTGAATTTTATGACTCTGAAACAGAAAAGGAACATTTATTTTTAGATCCGATTAAATTAAATGATAATCCAATTATAAGAGTTGGACAACTAACCACCAGATTTCAAAACCTAACAAATTATTTGATTACTGCTATAATGTTAGTAATAAACAATATAGATTTTGAGTGCTTTTTTGCTAATATTTTTTAAATATTTTTAGAGATCCATACCCAGTTTCAAAAGCTTTTCAACCCAAGAAAATTTTATATTTAATTTTGAGAGGATTAAGTGTTACTTGTAATACTTTACAACAGAATGGAATATTAGATAATTTGGTAGTTGGAGCTGTATTGCCAGAAATTCATATACAATTATATAAACTCCTGGAATCTTTGATTTTAACGTATTTTTATTTTCCAAATTTGTAATAAAATAACTTATATTGTATGTCAAAATTTTTAGATTAAAAAATCATTTAAATATATATCATGAACAAATCCTTGGATTATTTGTTGATACTTTAAAATGGACATCTGCAGGAAAATCAGAAGGATTTAAAAAGCCTTATAGGTTACTAGTGTTCATATAAATTGTAACTAAAATACTAATATTTATGTTTTATTTTAGTGATCTGAGATTTGTAACTTATAACACTTTGGCAACTTGGTGTCAAACTATGAAATTTGCTAGCTGTATTGAATTAGTTTTCGAACAGTTATTGAAACAAATCGACAATGATATAATGCCATTCAGGAACGAGATGGTTCTTCAAGTAAGATTTTTAATAAGTATATAATTAAAATGTAAACACTTTTTTATAATTAATATAGGTTTTAAGTGGTGCTAAAAAACATATTTCAAAAAAAGCTAGACGACAATTAAATAAAGCTCAAAATGAAAGTTCCCATTTAGGCCAAACTTATATGAAAAATTCTGCTCTTCAGAATTTAAAATTGGTTTACAATGATGATGAGAATAAAAATATTTGTTATGCAAGTTTACATGCACTAAAGCAAATGTATATTTATGGTTCTTATCTTTTAAAACCACTTTTGATAAAGGTACTTTATAAAAATATAGTAAATTAAAATGTATTAATAATTTTTTTTACATATTGCTAGGAAATTCAAGAAAAGATCATTGAAATATGTTTAACGTTAAATGATTCTAAAAACGCAAAAACAACCTTATATTCTAATAGTTTATGCCGTGAGAAAATTTATGACGTATTAAGTAGTCTAATAACAGCTCCCCACCATTTGTGTCCGCCACCATCATCACTTATCATCGAACTTTTGTGCATTGGCCAAAATAACGATTACAATAAAAATGTTAGAAAATGTTGTGCTAGTCATTTGCTTTATATTGAAAAAATTTTACATCCACAAAAGCAAATTTTATTTTTTCCTCCTGAACTAAGTACTATCGAAGATGCTTTAAAAATTCAAAAAACATTGGAAAGTGAAGATTCTAATAAGGATGAGGAAAACAATTATTCGAAAAAAAATACACTCCATAATCAATTTGATAAACCAAATGCTGAAAATGGTGAAATAGAAGATTTTGCTCTAATACAAAGTGAAGAAGAAATTATTGAAGATAATCGCATTTCAGATGTTGTAGAAAATGGAGCACATTCAGATAATAGCAACTTAAATTCTGAACACACTGGTCGAATTGAAAATTCTTTTGCCGAAATAGATTGTGATCGTGATCTTTCTCATGAGATACTAGAAAATGGGAAGAAATCTAATTCAATGAAGAATTTTGAAGAGTTAGTTGACAATATTACGGAAGAAAATAGAAAAGCAATACCGTGTCCAAAAAAAAGACTATTACAAAATATACAAAATAGTAAAGAAGATTCTGATATAGAAATAGAAGACCATAATTCTCCAAAACGCACAAGAACTGAAATTGACTGTTCAGATAAAGTGAACTCTAATAGTGACATTGCAAACCAGGAAGTAAGTTTTACTAGTAATGTCGAAGAAACTTTAAAGAAAAATGAAGATTTATTTGAAGAAATTTTGGCGACTTTCACAGATGAGTTAAAAGATGAATAGAAATAAGATTAAATATTTATAATATTTAAAATTTAAATAATTAAAACTGAATTTAATAATTAAATTATTGAATTATTTTATTTTTATTTAATCATTAAATATTTAAGTAAAACTTAAGTCTTTTTATTTAAAAGCTAATATACACTTCCACCTTTAGAATATTTCTAAATTCTAACAATAAAAAGTTTTACATTTAATTAGAATTTGATTTTTTTTAAATTTAATTCTAATTTTTAAATTATTTTTAAATTTTAATAAAAAACTGCAAATGCATTTAAACATTTCATGGAAATTTTTGCAGGCTAAAACTAATTTTATTAAATGTACCTATTACGTACTTATAAAACTATATAAATTTTTTAAATTATTGACTACTTTCGCAAAATACTTAAAATGGAATATATTAAAGTTATTTTTTTAACATTATTTTGATTTTGTAAAAAACATTTTAATAGATTTTGATCGTTAAACTCTTGAACTTTTATTTTGAACAATTTTTTCGCAAAGATTTTAATTTCAGATAAAGAAAAATATTTAAATATTTTTGTATTAAGCGTTAGGTAATGCATTTTTTAAAATTTTTTAAAAAGTGTATGCTGTTAATGATGCTACGGATGGAACAGCAAATGCCCATTTAGGGACTTTAGCCAATATATTCGCAAATGATGGTGTATGCTCTTTATAATACTCCCAATGCCATGTAACGACAGATATATCGACTAACGATCTGGTAAAGCCTTCAGTATTTGTCTTAAAAAAATAATTATTTATGAAAAAAAACAGTCATATATTCAATATGTTTTCTTACTTCAAAATCAATTGTAATATTCATCGGACCAGATTCTAAACCGTGAGTTATCATTATAAAATAAGCTTTTTGTTTATTGTAAACATTTGGAGGGGGAACTTTTTCTAATATACTCCAATTTTTTAAGTTAACGTTTTCTTTTGGTCGGATTTGTAGTGATATCACATAACTTCCACTAAGTGAAAAATTTAAACGATGTACCTTAGAAGATAAATTTGTATGACTTATCATTTTAAATTGAGCCAATTCTCGTACTAAAGGTGCTGGGCCAGGAACCCAATATCCCCTTAAAATAATTTTATAAGAAATTTTTTATTAAATTAGTAATTAACCTTACCCAGTATGGAGTTGTCTAGACGAATAGAATGGTAAACCACAAAATACTTCATTCTTACAAAGAATATTTTGATCTTGTGGTATTGGCATTTCTGGCATAGCTAATGATTCTATAGTCTTCCTAGCATTTCTATCAGCTTCTCTAAACCAAAATCCAGAGTCCATATAACGGACATTTCCTTCTTTGTCATACAGTGTACGAACAGTATGCTAAAAAATTATTTTAGTGAGTTTAACATAAAAAAATTTATTTGTTCAATATGTTTAAAAGAAAAATACCGCTATAAAATGCCGCTGCACAGCAGGCGCTCCATTTGATTCATCACGATATGGAAATCCATAATGTGTGACACTAAGTATATAACAACGGGTAACAATATAAATAACTAATAACGTTATAAGCAAATTCGAATATCTTCTTAATAATATAACTAACGGGGTTATATAACTCATTATAAAAAACGTAAGTGAACAACAAATAATTCCAACCAAAATATCTGGATTTTTTTGCCCCCCAGATCGACCAGCTATCGGAATAAAAACTTCCATAAGAGCAGTATAAAAGTGTGTTGTCCACAAAACAACAAATATTTGTCCAATTATATGAATATAAAGCCATTTCCTTACTAAAATATATTTTTTATGTCAGTATATTATTGTATTTAGTTACTTTTCTTTTAAACTTACTTGTATTATGAAGATCTAATAAACCAGTTATAATATTAGTTATTAACGTAATTAAAAGGGGTACCATGAAAACATACCCAATACGATAATCGGCTAGTGTTATGGCAGCTGTTAACAAACCCCAAAATAAGTTGCTTCCACAAAGTCTAGCTTGTGTTTTTAATCCTAAGCTTAGTGGTGTCTTCAGTTTAAAAGTGAAATTTTACATTTAATTATAAAGATTTTAAATTATATTACTTACATTTTTGTCGTTGTTAAAGATTATATGTATTAAGCATTGAACTAAAACACTTGCAATACAGTACGTCGCAATCGCCAGAGAGGTATTGGAATACCTGAAAAAGAAATATCAATAGTATATTCAAAAGAATTGTATATACATTTTCTCAGATTTTACCAAGACATTGAATGTCCATTAACATCCAAGTCATAAGCGATAAAATAACCAATAACATTGGAGCTCACTAGACAAATTGTGTTAATTAAAAATCCAAAAATAATTTCATATCTCAAATGCTTTTTGTTTATTCCTAGCAATTATATGAACTATATTATAAAATTGCAAAATTTTTTAAATGGAAAAAATACCTCTTGTTGCTTTTGATAAAGTTAAATAAGGTAATATTATACTAAATATAACAACCGCATTGTTAAAAATTTTCGCAAAATCTTTGGAATATGAAATAAAAAACAATCCTAGCACGTCGAAATAAACCTCAGTTCCTTGTGAATGCATCTAAAAATTAAAATAAGAATTATTTCAAAATTAACAACGCAAATTTATATTACATATGCTTCGCCTAATTCTTTCGAGTTGGCTATTAATTTTGTAAGTTCCAATATGTTATCTCCGGTATTTTGAAGCATATTTTTTGACACATAATTAATATGATCAAATTTTGTGTGATATCGGTAGCCATTAATAGAATGTGCGAAATCCAATCCTTAAAAATCAATAAATAATTTTTTTTACATGCATATAATTAAAATTCTACCAGGAATTTTTCCATAGTCTCTAAACACTCTAAAGTCTGTATCAGAGGGTATCAAACCAGATTGAAAAATTTCTTCGGCAGCAGCTTGAGCATTTGGATGGACAACAGATTTAGAATACATTTTAATTAACCAAGGGTGATTTGGCCCAGCTTGAAATAATACTTCTTTACCACCAGATCCAACAGATTCCAAATTTATAAATGCTTCATAAAAAAAATTTTCAAATCAATATTAATTCATTAATATAAATTTATATCAGTTATAATTTTGTACCCTTTATATCTTTTGCCCATTCATGTTGAGTAATGAAACCATGTGAGGCTTGTAAAGGAGTTTCTTCGGCTCCATTGAACAAAAATAATATATTGTGTTTATTAACTGTGGGTTGTCTAGATAAAATTCTTAGAATTTCTAACATTACACAACACATAGCACCATCATCACTAGCACCAGTACTGCCCGCAACTGTATCGAAATGACAATTTAACAGTAGAGTATGGTTTGATTGTCCATCTATTTTCATTAAAACATTTTGAACATTTCGATAAACATTGGTCATTGGATGTGGCTTAAATGGAACGTAGTAAGATCCACTAACAACCTTTAAATAAATATATTTTTATATTAAACGATGATACGAAATATACAGTTTAACTTACTTGAATATCAAATTTGAGCTTTTGATTTTTATGAGCATTTTGAGAAATAAAACCAAATTCACGTTTAAGAAAATCTACTGTTAAAACTTCATTTGCATATGAACCGGTTGGTCTTGTTCCAAAAGACGTTAATATTCGAAGATCTTTCCAAGCTCTGTCTCCTAAAAATGTGGTTGACTTTTGCATAAGATCTGTATGACTTAAAGCTTTAGGTAAATTATCTCTATAGTTCCATCTTGTTAGACAACCCAAGAAAAGTATAACAACCAATGTTATTAAACCATATATTTCAGAAATATTGTGGACATTTTTTTTACTGTATCCTTTAAAGATAGAATTTTTTAGATAAAAATTTTTTTTTATATGTATACATACATCATACATGATAATTAAAAATTAGAATTAATCAACCATAGCTAAATCTGATCTATATTTATACATGCATATATGTATGTACATATATACATAATGGTATAAAAGGCGATTTATTATACAAATTTAACTACATATTATTTATTGATTTTGCAAGTGCAAAATCTTGTGCATGCATAGTTATTATTTTTATTTACCTAAGTTAAATACCAAAGATCTGTTACTACGATCCTAAAAAACAAATTTTATTTAATTTTTTTTCTGTGATTTTTTTTTATATTTTATTCCATACCTGGTATACCCGATCTGTAGTTTGCATTATAGTTGTGTAAAATTATTAAATCGATAGGAAAACATAAAAATCAAGAATTTTGGTAAATAATTTTAATCTTTCGTTTACATGAAAATTATTTATTTTAACATTATGCAAATATTAAATTTTAGCAAATATAGGAATTAAATTATTTTTTTTTTTGTATTTATTTTTAATATCTTATAACGCAGTTTTTTGTACTTTGTCTTAATCTTAAAAAAAAAAAATTAAAATTGAAAAAAAAAAATATATGCCCAATACCCAATAAACTTTATTTACCGGTAGCAGCTGTTAAGAGTTGTTTTTAAGTGATAAAACATTTGAGTGAAAATAAAAGGTTGTTGGAAAACGATTAACAGATTGCGCTGTTTTGCTAAAAATCTAGCAAATAACTGAAAAATTTTCAAATATTTAACCGTTAAATATATATTTTAGTGTTAAAATATAAAAAGTTGGAATAAATCTTTTTTTAATGATTTTTAATACATTTGTATTTTGTAGTAACTGGCTGCAAATTCTTATGTGAGTATTTAAGTATACATTTTCTTTTGTTTTTTTTTAATAAAATTGTAAAAGATGGTGAAAATGTCCAATGGGGGTAATGTAAAAAAAATACCGACTGATAAATTGTCGACTAACAATTTGCATACAACATTAGTATTGATTTTAGAATATGACAGAAAATCAAGTTTGCTCCTTTTCCAAAATGTTCACTCTGATTCTTGACGTAGCATACGATGAGTATCATAAATGTGATGATTGGCTATTCTTGAAGGCTCAAAAGTGCCTTGTGACGACTTGTTGTCATTTTGACGTGATGTCAGTTGGAAAAATCATCACGTTTGACAATTCTTGAAGGCGTCTAGTTTTTTCTTTAATTTAAATTTAATGTGTTAACAAACAAAAATGAAAAAACTGGGAATTAATTTAAATGTAATAGCACTTCTTTGGTAAAAAGATTAGTATATTCTTAATATGCATGTTTTTATATACTTATTAAAACTTTCATATCTTTAAAAACAAAATTAAGAATTTCATATATTTTAATTTCAGTTAATTGTAATGTTAAATGCAGGTTAAAACAAATATATGTTGATTAAACTTATTAATTTGCAAAATTAAAGGTACATAATAAAAATTTAAGTATTTCAACATCCTTTTTTTACTTTAAAGGTTTGGTCATTCAAAAGGGCTTGAATTATTTCTTATACTTCTTCAAAAATTCTGTATTAATTTTTTTTCATATTCAAAAGAATCATATTTAAAAAAAAAAGTTTAATGTTTATATCAGCTTTACAAAAATGACATCACCTCAAAAAAAAAGTCTTCAAGAATAGACAGACGTGATAATTTTTTTTTTTTAATGAGGCGCGCTGAGTATGAAGTGATGAGCCTTCAAGAATCGGGGTGATTATCTTAGTCGATATTATGACCCGGACCCATATATTATTTACTTTATAGACTGTAATTTACTTTAGCATCCATAGACTGTAATTCCCATTGAATTATTCAATTTATCCAAATTTATTTAGTGACTGCTATGGGTTTATCAAAGTTCGAATAAAGTTCTAAGTTCTTCTAATAAAAATCAAAAAAATTCAGAATAATTAAAAAACAATATAGATTTTCTTTAATTCTTTATTTTAACAGTTATAATTATTAATTTTAATAAAAAAAAAATGTATTTTCATTATTAATAATTTTTTCTTCAAATTTATAACTAAACATATATTATCAAATATAAAATGTACTTTATAAAATAATATATTAAAAAATATCAAATATATTTTAGTAAATATTTCTTTGTCTCGACATAAATTGATTTTCAAAAATTTTTATTAAATTTAAATTACATATATTATATATGGAATGATTAAAATTTAATATAAAGCTCAAATTAAAAAGTATATCTATATAGTGTTTGTAATTTTTGTATTACATAAATAAATTGTAATTCGTATGTTTACTCCATTTTAACATTTTTGTTTTTAAATATATTTATCAAATTGAAAGAAATTTTTAATTTCAATTTGATAAATTGTTCTTTTATGTTTTTAAATAAATTTTTATTTTTTAAATACATTCATAACAAATATATAATTTCACAGGAATTCACTTAATTTATAGTTTTTAATTTAATAATTTTATATTTAATTATTATTATATATTTTTTAAATATTAATTGCAGTCTGGTAAAAAAAAAAAAAATTTAATCTTAAAAATATAATATAGGTAAGGTATAAGTATAATTTATTTTAATTCTATATTATGTAATTTTTTAAATAATTTTAATGTTCAAAATTTATTTTGTTTTTCTTTATTTTATAGATTTTAGAGAAACTTTGAGAATTTATCTTAGAACTATTATTAAATAAAAAAAAAAAAAATAATTATTTTTGTTTCATATGTACAACATATAATATAAACGACTTCTAAGCAATCTTTATTTTTAAATAAAATTTCTATGTTAAATATAAAAAGTATGTATTTACATTTTAAATTAAATAACGAAAATTGAAACAGTTGATTGATATAAATATAATTAATGTAAATAAGGTGAAAACTCAATGAATTCTTTGCATGCCTCGCTTGCTTCTTACGCATTGTCGTCTGCAATAAAATACATTTTTTCTTATGTAACTAAGCGCAATAAACAAAACGAATAATTTTACTCGCCTGATTTTTACTCTTTTGACATTAAATTTTGACAAATACATTTTTTAAATTCAAAATTTGTTTGCATGGAGCGATGTAAAAAAATTTTGAATTTTTATTTTTGAAATATAATAGTACCTATACTTGCAAACAATTAAAAAAAATGACTTGTGAAATATGTCAAAATGTCAAAAGTAGCTTTGCTTGATTTTCTGCATCTGCCAAATAAGCATGTGAAGCAAGCAAAGCGTTCATTGGGTTTTCACCTTTTGATTTGAAATCATTATCGAATAATGCATTTGCAATGCAATAATGCAAAGTTTATTAGAAAGACGAGGTATTGAAAATAATTTAAACTAATTTTTGTATTAATTGTTAAATTCAATTAGGTACTAATAAAGGTTTATCTTGTACAATATTTTTTTATTAAATTTAAGCAAGAGAAAATGACTTAAAATGTATATAGTATTAAATTGCGGAAATATAAAGTATATATTCTTCTCTTTCTATATATTAAATATTTAATAAAATGTGTAATTTGTGTAGCTTAATATGAAGTCTCTAAAATAATTTTAAAAATATAAAATTATTGTATATATACTAAGATTTAGACAAATAATACTAAACTTAAAAACTAATTTTAATTTTTTAAATTTTTATACATTTTTAAAATTATAATTTAAAACCTAAAAAAACTTAATAAATAAAAAAAAAACACACACACAAAAATAAATTATTATTTTTCTCTTGGCGTTAATTGCAATGAAAATGTATCCGGCGGTAATGCTACACATGCTGGATATGTTTTAATATTATTAATATCACTACACGATATATTATATGATTGAATTATGTTTGCTAACATTATAAAACCAAAACCTTTTACTAGATTTTGTCCAATGCAGGTTCTTTTACCAATACTGAATGGTAAAAAATGTGGTATATTTTTTTTTAATCTTCTTACTTCAACAAATTTTTTATTTATTGTTTCCCCCAAATTATTATTGTTATTATTATTATTATTGTAATTATTTATTTCAATTTCATTTAATATTTTCCCTTCATATAATGTTGATTTTTGTGTTTGATATGGTATTTGAACTGTTTCAATAAAACGTTCTGGATTAAATTCTTCCGGGTTGTTCCAATATTTTTCACTTTTATTTAATACATAATTATTAATAATAACTAATGTACCTTTATCAACACCATAACCACCAATTGATACATTTTCTGTAGCCACGTGTGGTACAATTGGTGATGATGAATCCCGTAATACTTCATATATTGTTGCAACTGTATATGGCATTTTATCAACATCCATTAATGTTACAGATCTTTTACCCTCAGTTATTTCATATATTTCATTTTGAATTTTTTCACCAATTTTTGGATTTTTAACAATATTTGCCAATGATAACATTACCAAATTACCAATAGCTGAATGACCACCAATAAAATCTTCTAACATAAATATTATTGTATTACGTGAAACATCATTATCTTCTGATAAACTTTTTAATAGAGCATCTGTAAAATCTTTTTCTGGTTCATCCAGATTCATTGTTTTTTCACGATCATTGATAATACGTTTCAAAATAAAATTACGAATTTTTGTGGACCAATTAACAATTTTATTCATATGATTTGTATAAAATGGTAATAACCATGGTAAAAAATCAATTGCATAACCTTGATTTATTTCCCAAAATATTTCATCAAAATAACGTACAATTGTTTGAAATTCTTTATCATTATAATCAAATCTTATTGAACTCATATATTGTGTAAACATATTTGCACATGTTTGCATTATTAACGGTTTTAAATGATATTCTTTATTTTCTTCAATATTAATTGATAAATTTTTCATAAATTGTTGCATTTCAAAACATCCAACATCATTCATTTTAGAAAAATATGATGATGTATCACGTGGTGAACAATGTTTACGTGCTAAATTTCTACGTTTTTGTTGTAATTGTGACCAATCGCATAATGCAAGTGCTGTAATTAAAAAAAAAATTAAAAATTAATTATTAAATTTTGGAAATTATACTATTAAAAATATTATAGGTATTTTGATATTAAAAAAATTCTTAAATCAAAATTATAAAACTTTAATATAAAAAATTTTTTAAAAAAAAAAATTTTAAAGTAAAATAAAATATTCAAAAAATAACTTAATACGGGTGGCGCAAAACGACCGATATTGTTCGAATGTTTAAAAACTTTTTAAATTTATTTATATTTGTTATTTTTATTTCAGAATTTTGTGAAGAAAACTTGGGGAATTGGAAATGGAACAGTACACAACAGAACAGCGATCAAAAATTACGAAAAGTTATGGAAAATGTACTAGAAAGAGCACGAATGTGCGAAGCTGAAAATTGTCACCACTTGCGGGATATAATTTTTTAACTTAAGCTAAAAATATTCACCATTAATATACTGTATAACAAAAAAATAATAATAATAATAATTAACTATTAAATAAAAAAGTTATTAAACATTCAAAACATATCGGTCGTTTTGGGCCACCTTTATAATTAAACGGGTGGCACAGTGGTTATTTTTCATGCGAAAGGCCCAGGTTCGAATCCTAGTAAAAATGAAATAACTTTTCTGGTTTTCGTCTCGACTCAACTACCATTTGTCATTAGATTCGAACTAACAGCTTCATCAATAATTAATAATTATATAACTTTAATAAAAAATCCGATAATATGACAATATAACAACAAATAATTTAATTGAATAATATAACTCGCAGATATAGAATACCATAAAACTCAAATACAAAATTATTACAATATTAACAAAAATAGAATTGTATCTATTGAAAATGTAAGACGTTTCTATATGTTATAAGGTCTAGTATTATCTCATGTTTAAATTGTATATGGAATTCGTTAAGATCAATTCTGATAACACGAATATAATATGAACCACTGTTCCAACATGTACCTATGGTATAGACAGGCTAATTAGCAGTTGACAGTTGAACAGTTAGCGCTTAAAAAATAAAACAATAAAAATAATAGTTTTAAATTCTACGCGTGCATAATAATATTATTATTATTATAAATTGTTCTTTTTTATTTTATTATTATTTTTTTTTTTTTATTTTTTTAAATCAGATTCTCATATAAAAATTTATAAACTTATAGTAAAGACTATGCTCAATTATATATGAATATATGTATGTAATATTAAATATATAACAGTCTTTGGTTAAAGTTACAAAGTTGTATTAAAAGTTGTATATACTATATTTAATATGCATTTATAAATAAATATATATATATATATATATATATGTATATATTTATATTTTATTTAAATTTAATGTATTACATACTAAACAATATCTTGATTAATCATTGAGACAGAGTAAAAAAATGGTAATTTGTTTTTGCATTCTTTATCCGCTAACCGCTATACTTTTGAAGTTCAATGGCAACAACATAATATTCACATATCATTCATGCATTTTAAAATAGTTTTTGAGGGCTTTTCACTTGTTATTTTTTTGCACATGTTTTACTAAATTCATGTTTTTATATACTTATACGAGTACATATTTACACATTTAAATACATAACATTTTTTATAAACATTTTGTTGTACTCGTTTTTTGGTTTTGTTTTTTTATGTAATACTACCTATATATATATACATAGTCAATTCTATATACAGTTGAGTTGAGTTGAGTACTTTACTTTACATTACATTGTAGAAAAACCTAAATTGAATTAAAAAAAAAATGAATAAAAAAAATAAATGATAATATTTTTATTTTGTTGATGATCGCGTGCTTAAACGATTCAAGGACATTTTTGTTTATATGTCTGGTCTTAACTCGGTTATTAATTTATAATTCTATTTCATTTATTTTTTTTTGTTTTTTTTTAATAATTTTTAATTTTTTGAATAAATTAAATGATAATTAGTCTTATTTTATTAAAAAAATACCGTTTGAAATATTGATCCTGCCCTTTTTTTACCTTAAGCTCTAAAAGGGTACAAATGTGTGAATAATACTATTTAATAATAATATGCAATTTCTATAATCTGTTACTTTCGAATGGGTGACGCATAAGTAACGTTATGATTTAATTAGTAAATAATTTTTTTCAGAATTGACCCTGAGAAACTTGAAAAATTTATAATGGAAACCTTCGGCAAAGAACCAAGAACCAAAGTTATTCAATTTTACTTTGAAAGTCAGAATTCGATTTTTCAGACACAAAGATCGTACAGAAATTTTTTTCATGCTCAAACAAGTTATGAATTGTTGGGGCAACCAAAATTCTAGAATAATTGTTGGACATCAAGTGCAACCACTTACATACACATTATTATGTGAAATAATTTTAAAAAGGGTCTTCGGCGTATACATTTTTTTTTTGGAAAACGACGATCAATTTTCGGTTGATGTGAATGGCATTGATAAAGGTAGGGAACAACCTAGAACCTGTGGTTCCAAAAAGGTGGAGCCACAGGTCTTCCAACTATGGATCTAATGTAAATCACTTTGTACTTTATATACCACAATTCTTATTTTTATAAGAATACATCGTGTCGGCATTTATGTAAATATAAGTATATATTTACAGGGTGGGCAAAACGACCGATATGGTTTGAGTGTTTAATAACTTTTTAAATTTATTTATATTTTTTATTTTTATTTCAGAATTTTGTGAACAAAACTTGGGGCAGCGGAAATGGAATAGCACACAACAGAACATCGATCAAAAATTACGAAAAGTTATGAAAAATATAAAAAATCTAAGACGTTTGTACATGTTATTCAAAGTGGCGCAAAACGACCGATATGGTTAGAATGTTTTAATGAATGTTAATTTCAGAATTTTGTGAAGAAAACTTGGGGAATTGGAAATTGAACAGTACACAACAGAACAGCGATCAAAAATTACGAAAAGTTATGGAAAATGTACTGGAAAGAGCACGAATGTGCGAAGCTGAAAATTGTCACCAATTGCGGGATATAATTTTTCAACTTAAGCTAAAAATATTCACCATTAATATACTGTATAACAAAAAATTATAATAATAATAATAATTAAACATTAAATAAAAAAGTTATTAAACTTTCAAAACATATCGGTCGTTTTGCGCCACCCTGTATAAAATAATAAGTCGTAAATAAATTAGTTTAGTTCAACTTGTGGTTCAAATTGGAAAACTAATTTAATTCGCATTGTAAATTTGCGAGGAAGGCAAAGTGTTAAATAAAATGGTATATATGTATATATATATATATATATATATATATATATAATTTTTAACATTTTAATACAACATTATAAAGAAATAAGAGTGAAAAGGAAGAAAATTAAAAAAAAATTTTATTGCAGACGAAAATATTAAATGCAATGACAGTCATAATATACTCATAATATTTAATAAAATATACAATAAAAATAAATACATATTATAAGTATATATATTAACAAAAATATTAAAAAATAAATATCATTTAAGTACATTTTATTATAAGAAGAAGAATTCAAATTGATTATTTTTTTTCTTGAATATTATATATATATATGTTTGTAAGAATATATGCGTTGGTACATATTATTTTGTATATATATATTTTAAGTTAAATATTATAGTAGTTTTAACCTTCAAAAACATGTATAATACCTTACTATATGTACATAATAATATAAATTGTGAATTATGATTTTAATTTATAGTAATAAAATATAGATTTATATTTATATTCAAATAAGAATAATATGAACGTTTTTTGAATATGCAAATTACCAAGGAAAAATATAAAATGTGTCCGTATAATTTTTTTTTTATTAAATATAATGTATATATATATATATATGTATACGTCATTTGTAAGTGGAAATTAAATAATATAAATTAAAAAAAAAAAACCAAAATTTAAATTAACTTTTTTGGCAAGGATTTTTAAACAATTTTAGAATTTTATGTATATATGCATCCGATCCTCATATTCATTGACTAAAGAAATCCTCTATATATGAGTACGCGTCAGTTGTCGCTAAAGCAATTTTTCAGATTAAGAAAATAACACTATTTTTTACGTCATATCTGTTACATTCTCAATATATATATATATCGAGAATGTAACAGATATGACGTTAAAACCATATATAAAATTCTATACTATATTGGAAATGAGCTATGATAAAAATTTAATTCCAAGATTGATTTCGATTGAAAGATCGGTACCTTTTACGCCACCACTACAACGCCATTGGTCAAATACAATTAAACTAACATTGTATATATATATACTTACTAAAACTTTCTATCATTAGGAAAATTGCAAGAGTTTTTTTTTCGAAATATTTATTAATATTTATTTGGACAAATATGTATATATACAAGAGATTTACTTTAATTGAAAAAAAATTTTCATTTCACTTTCAAGGTTTTAATAGTTTTTTAGCAAAAAAAAACAAACACTTTCATTTTCGAATTTCGATAATAAAAACTAAAATGCAATTAAAAAAATAAATTTATTTTTTAAATAAATGAAATTAACATGAGAATATGTTATGTGTTAACATTTATAATAACATGAGAACATGTTCAAAATAAAATATTAACATTTATATTGTGCAATAATAATTGAAAAAAATATCCTATTTTTCTGAAAATAAATATTAATTTAATTTTTAAATATGTAAATTACATATACATATATAAAACACTTTTAATTTTACAAATATTTAAATACATATAACATTTTTTCTATCATTTTAACCGTTAACAGTTTTTAAAATATTTTAAAAGACTTTTCCATATTTTTTGCATATAAGACAAATTTTATTTTTTTGTTTACATTTGTTTTTTTTTTTATTATATATTTAAAAAAAAAAATCTATTAATATGTATATAGGTAAATAAACTATACCTTATAAAAAAAAACCGTTAATTTTTGCACAGGAGAAAAAAACAAAAACTAAAAAGAAAATGTATAGCAAAATAATATATTAAAATATTTTAAAGTATATATATGTATATATATACATATAAATACGAAAAGAAAGTGAATTTTGATTTATTGTCCAGGTTACACATTAGATTTGGTTCGTTTCCAATTTTTATATAAACATATGTATATATATATTCATATATAATATATTTTTATTTTTTTTTTATATTTTTCATTCATATGTATGCAAGGTGGGACACTTAATATTGTAATGAATAATGCATTAAAAAACCTAGATTTTTTCTTTGAATCATATACATAGGTATTAAAAATAAATTTGTTTTCCCTGAATTGTTTTAATAAATTAAAAATAAGAAATTAAGAATATACGAGATGTTTACTTTTCAAATTTTAATTATGTTGAACTTTATATATTATATTTATATAAAGTTCATTATGAGTATATAATATAATTTATATTATATACTAACTATATAAATCATAAATGGAACATTGGAGGTATATTCTTCTATAGAATTTATAAAAGAAATTTAAGGACGAAATTGAGAATAGAAATATTCACATTCAACTAATTATAAATATTAGTATCTGGCAGTACCTCGAAATTCGAGAAAGGAGAATAAGTGAAAATGAAATGAAAATTTGAAAAATTTCAGAGAAATATCTAGTACAGAGTGCATTCGTATATTGAATATCTAACATTTAAAAATATAACTACGTAAAATCGTCTGGTAATTGACCTTTTAATATGTACTAAATTTTTTGGATTTACCGATTTTAATATTATGATCAATTTTAATATTAAGTCAATTCAAATGATAATTATTTATTAATTTTTAACAATAGTCGCAACATATAAATTTAATTTTTGTAATAAATAAAAATATTTTGATAATAAAATATAAATAAATATAAATAATTTATATTCAATAATACGCTTAACTTTAAATTTATAAATGAGTTTTACGAATTTTCAAAAAAAAAAAAAACAAAAATAATAATTCATTTTATTTTGATTTTATATAATTAAAAGTAACCAAATCAATTATGAAAATTTTTGATCTATTGTTATAACTCGCAGATGATCTTAATAATTTTCTTTATATAAAGGCATTTGTTAAATTAAAAGTTATTTAATTGGAGTTGTCAGGCTGGGTAGTCCAACATTAAGTATAACCTACTGAGGAGTCCAATAAGGAGTGAATGGACGAAAAACTTCAAATTTACTTTCTTTTTGAATTCAAAAATTAAATCAGAATGCTGGTGTCAGCATATAATTATGTCTAAATGTATTCGCTAATAAATTAAATTTATATTTCATTTATAATTTTGAGTAAAACTTTAGTGCTAGTAATTTTTTAAATTAATTAATATATTCAATAATACACTTTACTTTAAACTTATTAGTGAGTTTTATGGATTTTCAAAAAAAAAAATCAAATATTCTCAAAAAAATCCAAACTCAAAATATTTGAATTATAATAAAGCATTATAATTTTGTTTTTGTTTTTTAATTTAAAATGAAAAAGTTTTTTTTAATAGAAATTAAATAATATTTTTTTTTTTTAAATTTTTAATACAATAATTAATTTTAAAACTTTTAATATTTAGTGTATATATACATAAAATATCATAATAGAGTAAATTTTAATTAAATCGCCTTTATAAAAAAAAAAACAAATTACTGTTTTAATATATTTAAAAAAAAAAAAAAATTATTAATTATTTTTATTTTATTAATTTATTTTATAATTTCAAATTATATTTAAATAATACACATAGTATATGTAATAAGTTATATATACTTACAATTACTTCTATCACCACCAAATAATTTTTCATATCTTATAAAATCAGGACGTCCACCAAAAAATTTTCCATTTTGATTTAATACTTCACGTATTGAATTTAAATTATTAACAATTAAACAACGTGTTGTACCCAATGTTAATGAATAAATATCACCATATCGTTTTGCCAATTCAGTAAATCCTTCAAATGGTACATTATATTTACCAATTAATGCTAAATTACCTAATATTGGCCATGGTAATGGTCCTGGTGCTTGTGATAAAACATTTATACAATTATTATCTTCATTTGTTTGAATTAAATCAATATTTTTATGTAATTTTTCTGTTGTTATAACATTGGTTTTATTATGTTGTATTGGATTTAATGAATTTGTTCCATTAATTGTATTAATTATTTTAATTTTTTTTAATGAATCATATAAAACTTTTAAATAACAATATAATGGAAATATAATTAAAATTGTTATTAATAATATCACTGTTAGTCCCATTTTAGATAAATAATAAAAATAAAAATAAAAATTTAAATAAAAAATTGTCTTAAATTATAATTAAATTAAATTATTTTATTTATTTTGTTTTTTTTAATTAAAAATTAAATTGTAATTGTAAGTTTTTTTTTTAACTTTATTTATTTAAATGTTTGTTTTATTTATTTATTTATTATTTTTATAATTAATTAATTTAAAACTAATATTAATAATATTAATTAAATATTTAAAATGAAATTTAAATCACCTTTTTTTATATTATATATTAAAAGACATTTTATTTTAACACAAAATATATTATAATTCTAAACAATTTTTATCTCTTAAATTTTAATCTAAAGCTATTTTTTTTTTTTTTAATTTTCAATTAAAAATTATTAATATTATTTTCTATTTTGTATTTTTATTTTTTTTTTCCCACGTTAAATTTTTAAAACCAAGAATGAAAAGTGATTTATAGTAAATTGGATTGGCTTTTTCTTTATATATTCAGAAAATATGGACTTTTCTCAAAGGTAACAAAACGTTAACTGAATGTACAGCGAAGCTCACGATGGTTTTTATAACCACCAAACTCACGATATTTAAAATATAAAAAAAAAGAAAAAAAAAAAAAAAAACATATCTATGGATAAAAAAAAAATAATAATAATAAGAAATAGTGATAAGAAATATATACAAAAAAAAAAAACAAAAACAAAAACAACAAATAAGAAAAACAAGAAAAGAAAAATGAACTTAAAAGAAAAATAAAGAGATTCAAGAAAAGTACAAAAATCAAAAAAAAATTAAAGAGTAAAATGAGCGAACGATCAAAAAATATTTTTATAATATTATATATATACAAACTTATATATACTTATATTAATTGATATGTAAAAACATTTTATATTTTTATATATAGTTATAGGTATATATATGTATACCCTTATTACTTATATTTTTTTTTAAATTTTATACGTTTTTGATTATACTCGTATATACAAATGTATATATGTATGTATATCTACGCATATTATATATGATCATTTATTTTTTAATATGATTTAATTAAATGGAGATTTTTTCCTTATGGATTTTCCTTGTGGTGACGCTATTTTTTTTTTTTTTTTTTTTTTTTTTTTGCATAATATTAATAATATTTGACATTATCTACCTATATATATATATGTAATGTTTGATATAAAATATATTTTTTTATTATATTGATGTTTTAATATTTCTATTTATATATAGATATATACTTTGCTTGGCTTTTCTTCTTGAGTTTTATTTAAGAGTTGTTTGTATATTTTTAGTTTTTTTTGAGAAAATTTAAAAAATTAGAATTGCATTAATTTTATATTTTTTTGAAGAGAACTAGAGAAGGGAGTAAAATATAAGAGAATTTATAAATTAAAATCTTTTACATATATAATTTATTAATTACTCATTTTTTTTTTGTTTTTTGTAATATTTTAAATTATTAAATATTAGATTTATGATTTTATAAATAATTATTGTTATTATATATATATATATATATATATTGTGAGCCTAAATTTTTATTTTAAGATAGTACGGAAACTATAAGCCCTATTTTCATAAGTTATACCTTAACTTTAAAGGATGTGATGATCTGGGGAAGGAAAAATTATTGAATTGTGTCTTTAAGACTAATATAGTTTTGAAGATAAGTAATATTTTAATAATCCGTAAACCTTATAATTCGAATATGCAATAATCCGAATGTCAGTTTACAAAGCACTAAATATTCTACAATCCGAATTGATTGCGTCTTGAAGATTCTATAATCCAAATTATGCTCAAAATTGCAATTTGTTTATTGTTTTTATGTTTTCGTACTACAAATATTTTTAAAAAACAATAGTATTAACAGTTAGGCTTTTGTTTTTATGAAGTGTTGAAGTTTTAATTTAAATTTATTATTGTTATTTTACTTAAAACATTGTAAGTATCAGAATGTACAAAAGTTAAAACTATAAATTTTTGTTTAAAATATGGCACAAAAAAGATAGCTCACAGAACTTTAACTCTTTATGACTTATTTTTTTTAATTTTAGAGAGTTTTTGGGCCACAGCTATACTTGCTAGACTGGCATTCACCAATCCGAATTTCACGGTAATCCCAATAGGGGTATGCAATCAATTTTTCGGATTATCGAAATATTATTGTATATCGATATATAAATTTAGAAATCATCACACAGTTGATTACGGGATTATGCGTACAAGTAAATTATATATAAGTATAGTTATTATATAATTTTTTATTAAAATTTTAGTTATATTATTTAATATAGAGTATATCTTAACCTATAAATTAAATATCTCACCTATATACATTTTGTTAAAATTTTTAAAACTTTAAATAGTACAATTATTTAGTTAAAAGATAAATTTATATAGGAATCTAAGATAATTTTAAAATAAAAAATAAGTAAGTTGAAATTATAAATATTTTAATATGACAATATTTTCCAACAGTATAGATAAAATTTATCTATATAGGATTTATTTATAGGATATATTTTAGGATAAAGCTCAAAAAATGATGAAGGATTAAAACATATATAGGCATACTAATATACTTATATTATTGAATTAAATTATTTGTATAAATTTGGTATTTTATTATATGCACTGTTATATAAATGTATTTTTTTATTAAAAATATTGAAGAGTTATTAATTAATTAGTTTATATATAATTTAATTCTAAAAATAAACTTTAATGAACTTAAAAATTTTGATTTTCAATTATTTTTTTCAAAATATATATATTATACAAACAAATTTTAAAATACTGCAAAATAAAAATAGTTTTATTAACGAAATCAACTTAAGAATGAACAATGTGATCAAACGTTTAATTCTAGAATGTTTAAAATTTATTCTATAAAGAAGTTTTATCAAATTTATCAATTAATTCTTTACTTTGACAAAAAAATAAATTGATATTTAAATTAAAATTTAAAAATTTTTCTTATTCATACAAATATTTATTTATATATTTAATGCATACATGTTTTATGCAAAAGTAAATATATATCTATATAAATTAAAAAAAAAAACTAATTGAATTAATGGAAAAATGTGCTTGAATTACACACTATTTGTTTTCTTAATAAGGTATAAACTAAACAAATTTATTTCCAACTTAAAAAAAAAAAACAAACATTTAATTGATATTTAATATGGATAAAATTATTTCATGATTTGATGTAATCGTTTAATCATTTTATTTATATTTTAATTGGAATTTTTCAAAGTATGTCAATTTTGTTTTTTTTTTTTTCAATTCTCATTACAAACATATATATGAATTAATTTTTACGCATTGAAGAACAATTAATTGATAAATTGTATAAAATTATTGCTTTTTTTTTTTTTTAAATTATTTTGAAAAAAAATAATTGAAAATCAAAATTTTTAAGTTCATTAAAGTTTATTTTTAGAATTAAATTATATATAAACTAATTATTTAATAACTCTTCGATATTTTTAATAAAAAAATACATTTATATAACAGTACATATAATAAAATACCAAATTTATACAAATAATTTAATTCAATAATATAACTCACAGATAGAGACATCATTGCATTTACATCAAAAAATTTTACAACGTTGGGGAATAACCTAATTGGGGAATACCCTAGTGGGGAATGCCTTATAATTTAAATATAAAATTATTAAAACATATAGATTTGTATCTATTACTAGTATTATCACATGTTTAAATTGTATGTGGAATTCATTAAAATTAACTCTTTTATTAAGAATATATCCCTCCTGCACTATAGTATGTACAGGCTTTTAGCCAGTTCTGTAACAGTTTGTACTTAATAAAAAACTGTTGAATCCAAGAGAATATGGGTACAATAATGATACTGATTTATCAAGAAATGGCTAAATGCAACATCTCTTGGGATGACATTAAAATATCAGCGCGGAATCACGTGAGACGGAAGTGTTAAGTGGAAGTGCTATGCTCCCAAGAGGAGTAAGGAAAAAAAAAATTGATACTTGTACGTTTAATTGTTTAAAGTAGATGTTGGACCTCATTCAGGAATTGTTTTAAAGGCACTTAGTCATACAATTAATTATTTTGAACTTGCAGTAAAGTTCTTGAATCATTTTCACCTGTACCATATTCATAAGTGCATAATATAATTAATTAAAATAAAAATTATTAAATAATTAGGACTTTTATAATATGCTACCTAGTTAACATTCGTATTTTAAATATTTTTATTTGTAAAAATTTGATCAACACTAATAAATTGTTATTTAATTTAAACAAAAATATTAATATCAAAATGAAAATATTATACCAGACTTTTTGTATTTTGACTGTAAAATTTATATTTTTAATGATGATATGTAATATTATTTTTATTTATGTCAGTAAGCAAATTTATTAATTCGGTTGTTTTTTTTAATTTATGTACAATAAAAGTAAATAATTTTCTAGAAATAATTTATAAAATAAATTTAATTTATTAAAATTTGTTTATGCCAGCGAAAAAAATTCGGCCGGATATTGAAATGAAATTTCAATAATTTCTGATGTAATCTATATATTAAAAAAAAGAAAAACAAGAAAAAACTATAAATAAATATTTAGAATTACAAAATTTTTATTAAATATAAAAAAATTAATTTTAAAAAGTTTTAATTTTCTATATATTATGTAAGTTAAGTTAGTTATGTATAAAGTTAAAAAATAATTAATTGATGAATATTAAAATATGTCAGATATAACTTATTTTTTAAAAAGCGTATATGTAATTTATTTAAAATTAGTATAGATTTGATTCATACTATACTAAATATATAGAAAACAAAATATAGAAAATATGAATGGTATGGCACTAAACTGCCCTCGTTAATTTAAAAGAGGTATCTGATAATGACGTCATTCGCTTTGCCTTAATAAATCACATCTTTCAAGATAATATGAAATCTACATTTTATATATAACAACTCAAAAATTACATAAATTATATTATATTATAAATTATGTTTGCTCGTTGTTTTACGAAAACTACTGTTTTGTATACAAGTACTGCAATTTTGTCTCCTATAGTCCTATCATATATCATATTACATATAGATAGAGTATTATGAAAAAAAAAATTTTACGCCTACTTAAAAATTGTAGGTCTACTTACCAATTTCAAGGAACCCTAGAATAAAAGTTCAAAAATAAAATATGTCAATGTTTAACGAATTATAACATATGAAAAAGTTTATTTATTTATTTTATTTATTAGGTATTTCCAAGTGCATTCAACGCCTTTGCAAATTGACGAGCCCATTTACTTTCAGATGTGTGCCAACAATATTATTTTATATGTAATTGTATTTTTTATGTTTTTTTTTGTAATTTTATATGTATTGTTTATATCATATATATTATAATTTTCTATATATATTTGGTCACCATGGAGATTTGTAAAGAAAAATTATTTTTTAATTTTTTATACCCGTATGACTATATAGGCAAAGGGTATAATAAATTTGCCATTACGTTTGTGACGCAGAGAAGGAGGGGGGGTAGATATAGACTCAAGTGTATGGATCGGATCAGAATCGAAAAAAAAATCGATTTAGCTATGTATGTCCGTCCGTCCGTCCGTCTGTCCGTCCGTCCGCACGATAACTCAAAAACTAAAGGAGCTAGAATCTTGAAATTTTCGCAAATTCGTTTTTTTGCAATAGCCGTCATCGCTATTTAAATCCAGCCATTTTGGTCCATGGGTTCGGGTAGCTGCCATACAATTTCTTTTTTTATATGAGAATTTCTCTGTACCTATTACAGCTACGTGTCTGAAATTTTGCCAAAAGTAATTAATGTTTATAAATGATATAATATTATAAAACGGTCATACGGGTATCCCAGAGTTGACACAGTCTACTCTACCACACTCTTCCTCGTTTTTTTTTAAATTAAATATTTTATGACCTGACCGGGAATCGAACCCGAACCTCCTCGATTAATATGATAAATGCTTAACCACTACATCACTGAGGCTTCCTATAACGAAGTTAAAATAAACTAATTTTAGTTAACAAATAACAAATTCGATATATTCACAGCTTAATTCTAGACCGATTATAGTTTCCTGTAAATTTCACACAAATCTATTTATATTTGCAAAGACACAAGTACTTTTTTATTTCATCTATGTAGAACGGTTGCATATTATACTCTAATTATAATCACTGCTTGGATAAGTTCCATATATATATTTATAAATAGTATTAAAGAAATTTTGGTGTAAACCAGAACGATCTGAGTTCAAGAGATACAGACAGATTAAGAAATATTTAATTATACAAAAATTCAAAAATAAAATATGTTAATGTTTAACGAATTGTAACATATAACGAAGTTTATTTATATAATTATTTATTTTATTTATTAAGTCTTTCTAAGTGCATATCAATGCCTTTGCAAATTGATTAGCCCTTTTCCTTTCGGATGTAAGCCAACATTCAACAATATTATTTTATAAGTAATATTATTTATTTTGTTTATATAATATATTTTATAATTTACTATAACATTTACATAGTAAATTAAATAAACTTACAAATCTACATTTGATCACCATTGAGATTTGTAAATATATGACCAATGAAAAGAATGAGCCTGTCTTACAGCGTTAAAATCATTTAAAGAAAAAAAATATTATATTACAAAATTTTGTTTTAAATAAAATTTAATTTATTAATTATTAATTTTTTTTTATTTTAAATGAATTTTTGAAAGAAAATGGAAACTCTCACTACTATTAAACCAAAAAAAAAAAAAAAAACTTGTAATTAATAATATTATAACATATATATACATATAAATATCAATAATATTTATATTAATATATTTAAAATTTAAATAACTTTAATTTGCAATAAATTTAACAAAAAAACAAAAAAAAAAAATTTTATTTTTAGAGTCCATTTAACTACTTTATTCCACCATATTCCATTATATATTTTTTTTTGGTCTGCAAATTAAAGTTAGAAAGTGGATATGCATGTTTTTGAGTTTTCTTGTACTTACAACGTTTTTTTATTTTTCTCGTAATATCGTACACATTTAATTTATTTTGTACTTGACTTTATTTGAAAATTTATAGATTTAATTTTTTTTTTGCTTTTCTTTTTTAATGTTTTTTTTTTTTTTTATTTTAATTTTTTTTTTATAATCGCATATTATTCAGTATGGTAGATATTTTTTGAACTAAATTTAATTTAAAAACTGGTATTTTTTCTTGTAAGATTATATAATATTACAAAATTATAAAATTGTAACTAAAGTTCAGTACCAATGTATAAACTTCCTTGTTTTTAAGACTTAAATATGCATCTAAATGCATATAAGAATAAAAACAATAATAACAATAACAACAACAAAAAATATTAATTGATTGATGATATTATTACGTGTATAATATACAAGTACAAGTTTTAATTTCGTATCTATTTATTAATCTGATTGAACTATCATTTTTTTTCTATTTTAATTTTTTTTTTATACTTTATGTTTCTAAATTATTATATAGATGCTTGTATTATATATGTATATATAGTAAAACATTTAAAATTAATAAAATGGCTTTAAGAAATCATTCCAAATGGTAAATTAGCTATAGATCTTTAACTCGTTAAACTTCTATTAGAAAATATAATATTAAAAAATTTATATAAATTTTTTTTGTTTTTTTTCTGGCATCGTGCTAACTGTTCACTGTTATAGGCTAAACAGCCTGATGATATATGTGCATGTTAGAAAAGGGGGAAATATATTCTTACTAGAACCAAATGAATTCCACATACAATTTACATGAGATAGAAGAAATGTTTTAACATGTAAAAATGTCTTAGATTTTTCATAGATACAGTTCTATTTTGGATTATATTGTAATAATTTTGAGTTATATGGTATTATATATCTGTGAGTTATAATTTTTAATTGAATTATTTCTTTACATTTTGTATTTGTTTATATAATTGTTTATTTTAATTGAATTATTTCTTTACATTTTGTATTTGTTTATATTGTTATATTAATGCATTTTTATTAAAGACTAGCTAATACCCGGTGCGCGTTGCTGCGCCTCATAATGAAGGTTTCATTGAAGTTGATGTAACTGCAAAAAGTTAACACAAAAATTACACACGACTTACACATGTAAATTTTAAAATGTATGAAACCAATCTTTTTAAAACAATTTTTCTGGGATTATTCTAGTAATTTTTGAAACTTTCTGTAATTCAAAGCAGTACAAACTACTTTCCAAAATTTGACGTAATTTACTTTCAAAAAAATTTTTTTTACCAAACGTAGGACCGACTGTAAACAGACTCAACTCCATTTTCAAGTTGCTTCACACATATAAAATTTTAGGTCAACCGGTCAAATCGTTTCTAATTTAGAGTTAAGTATTGAAAAAACCTATAAAAAGCTGTTGGGCCGCAATGGGTTAATGGAACTCCACAAAATTTTTTTTAGTGCTTTCTTTTAAGCCAAAGCAGAATTTCGTAAAATCGGACAAAATTTGGACCCAAAATTTTTTTTTGACCACACGTCGACCCGACATGGGTTAACAAATTCCAAAACTGTTAATAGTGTCAACTCAATTCTCACAGGTTAAGAACAAACAAACCGTTAAGAATTCTTTTCAGAATTTGACCTACATATCTGTATTTTCTTTTCTTGATTGCTATTTCTATTGGTTTTTGATCAGATAGCTTTGCAAAGATCTTAATTTTTCATTCTTTTTAATCGGTGTACTTTTCATATTTGTAATATGAGGGCATTTGTTTGCGAATACATACTTGTAGTTTTTGTGTTTCGTTTTTATTTATCAGCCAAGATTCTTGCTTGACATATTCTTAGCTTTGTTTTTCTTGCTGTTTGTGATGATCTCCATATTTTTGTAAACGTCTATTTAAATTTCGTCAATTTCTTTTCAATATTTTCTTATGTACCCCACCTTCTTTGGTAATAGATATTTAAATTTATCAAAATTTTTTATTGATGTATTTTCAATTGTAATTGGTCTTCTGTTGTTGGTGTTCCCTTTCATGATCTTTGTTTTGTCAAACTTTATTTTTAAGCCAACTTGGCCTACACATTTTGCTAATCTATTAATTGACATTTGCCTATCTGCATGTGCTTGAACAAGTAGGCTAATGTAATCAGAATAATCTAATATTTTAGTTACTCTGTGCCAAATTATACCTGCAGATTATAAGAGCGTTCATTGTAGATAAGTTATTAAAGTATGCAATAAATTAAAATCATATTTTTTTTTTGATTTCGAATTTTCTTTGACTTTCCTAAAATTATACTTTATATAATTTCGAAAATATTTTCGGGATTGTAGCTCTAAGCTATATGTTGACCACATCCAATCTAATGTTAAAACATATAAAAAAAAAATGTAATAGACATTATCTTAAAAAAGTATATTTTTATTTATTTTATTACCTTTAATATATAAATATGTATATTTATATACAAACATACATATAAAACAAACGCAAATATGTATATAACTTTGCATATGAAAACATTATATAAATAAAGTGCATCGCAGATTCCATCCAGAGCATTATACATAATTTCTTAATAAACAAATGTATGTATGATAGTGTGTATAAATTATTAAATAAAAAAATATATACAGTACCGGCTATTAAATGAATATCCTTCAAAAAAAAAATTTTTAACTTTTACAAAGTACTTAAGATGTACAATGTATAAATATATTTTAAGAGGTTTTAAAAATTTTTTAATTAATTAAAGAAATCTTTAGTCCTTTGTTTTGTCCTTAACTGTAATAAAATTTCATATATAGTTTGACGATTTTTCTATACTTCTCAATTCCTATACTTCCCTTTTTATGCAAGTCAAAAAATATTATTTGATACAGGTTGCTTTAGTTAAAAGCGGTACTGTACATATAATTTTGGTACCAATTTCATATATTATATCGTTCATATGTATGTTAATAAGTAAAATAACATATGATATGTATGTAGCTGGATTTGTTCAGATACGCAACAACAAACATAGATAACCTGATCTTAAATGCGAATTTTGTTTTTTTAAGTTTAGTTTTTGTGTAAAAATCAATCTAAAAAAAAGTATGAAAAATATATGCAAATTTGAAACCGGTTATTTGTTTTTTATTTAAAACTAAAAAAAAATCATCTTTTTTTATATTATTTTACTATCTTTTAGTTAGAAATGCCGCCACCAAATAAATAATTAAGAGTATAAACATGGAATCTTTAAAAAAAATAAAAGAGAATTGAAAATATTTGGTTTTTTATTATTGTTTTTTTTTTATTGTAATGTAAATACAAATGATGCATCTATGTATATAAAAGATGCATCTATATGTATCTTACAGCTAACTACTGTTGCTCCTCTGATGCTATGTTATAACATAACTTTAATATATTTCTACTATGTTGCTATTGCAACTTCTCTCTATCCCATAATAAAAGAAAATTAAGAAAAGCAAAAAAAGAAATAAATTCAAAATAAAAAAAAAAATAAAAAAAATTGTAAGAAATATTTAATTCGGTCACTCGGTTATTATAATGGTATTTGGTAAAAAAATAATATACGTTTTGTTATACTTATATATTTAATACAAACATACATATAAAATTTAATACATTTTGTATAAAATATTAAGTATATATATGCGTAATATAAATTTTCTGCGTTTTATTATGAAAGGATGAAAATATTTCAATAGAAGGGTTTTTTTTAATTCCTTGCATTAGTTTTTGAAGTTTTTGCAATATAATTTTTTAGTAACTTTGATGTTGAAACTGATTTCTTTTGAAATATTTCGATGCATTTTTAATTATAACGATTTTTGTATTTGTAATTTATTTATTAATCTGCTTTGTTTTTGTAAAAATTTGTTCCGCCTGTAGTATTCTAATAGTCTATATACAATGACAATCTCGTTTCGATCTTATTACATAGTAAGAGGAGTGTTTTAAAACAGAGGAGTGTTTACCCACAATGAAATGTACATGAGAGTATTTTTTGACATTGTTTTGTTTACAAATTTCATAAATTTAAAAATATTCAATAGTTTAAAGTTTATTGTACTCGTATAGCTATTTTGAATAATGGTTTGATGTTATTTAACCCTAGATACAAAAAAAAATAATAATTTTACTAATTTTATATTCTAATAATATAATTTTTATTTTTCAATAAAAAATATTTTTCAAAGTTCAATGATTTAACATTTGAATACGTAGAGAAAGCGAAAAAGTTAAAAGTTAAACCAATTTTTGAATGACTGCGTCTATTGTAAGGGCTGCGTCTATCGTAGACGCTTTCATATAATTCAATATAATTAAATTAGTTTGACAGGGTAGAGAGCTGCGTGTAGAGAGCTGAAATGAGAGCGTTCATTGTAGATAGGTTATAAAACTATTTTGATTATTATTTTTATAGAGCAAATATAACGGTTAAAAGTTTTAAGTTGAAGGATTAGAAACTGTTTAACTAATATACTTATTCTAATTTTTAGCATTTGACTTATTATTTAAGGGTGTGCGGACTCGATTCCTGTACGGGCTATAACTCATGAGTCATTTAATATTTAATTGAAAAATAATTTTTCTTTACAAAATTCGCTTAATAACAAATATATATATATAGTAAAATATAAAATATATGTCATAAACTAAATAAATAATATTACTAATAAAATTAATAAATATAGTATTATATATCTGTCATGCCTGAAAAGGAAGGGTATATACTTCACTGGCTTCTTATCTTATATTATTTTATGAAAAAAGGGACTGTTTATAAAATCAAATATAAAACATTTTTATTCAATAAAAATATAAATAGAAGTAATATATGGTAATATTTGAATTAAATGTTAACGATTATTATTATTATTATATATATATATATAAACAGATGTTCATGATTAAATTTACCATATTTTTCAATTTGTCAACATCATTCTGACAATCTAAATTAATTTTTTTTTTTAAACTTGATGAATATATAGTTATGAATAAAATTTTAATAATAAAGAATATAATCAATGACGCAGATGGTCGGTCTTTTGTAATTCAAATCCAAAATAATATAACAACTAAACATTATAAAACTAATTTTGTCATGATAGACTAGGTGTCAAATTTTTATACAGTCCCCTACCAGAATATGATACAATGTGATAAGTGAGTGGATCTGTCTCTCCTTTACAAGCTTACCAGGTATATTTAATATATATTACGATATAAACAGTAATGATAAATAAGTATTATAAATTATATATTTTTATTAGATATAAACTGACTAGAGTTTGAATCCGAGATCCTTCGATTAAAAGGCCGTCTTCCTAACCATTTTACGTCACGAGTCAGATTTTTTCTCTAATTTTAACCGGAAAAATTAAACAACAAAGGAATAATCATAATTTATTTGCGTCAATTTTTTTATACTAGATTTGGGTTTTTTTTTTTTGTTTTATTTTAAAGAATATTGAAAAGAATTGATAATCGTTTTTCAAGTTAGTTTAATGACATAAAAAAATCATTAACGACAATAACACTTTCTTTTTAATTTTTAATTGAATAGCATCATTTAATTAATTTTTCTTTTATACGACATATTATAATGATATATATATTTAAAAAAATATTTTTGGCGCATTTTTTATTTTCTTAAAAATATCATAATGATGAACCATAATGGCTTCATGGAAAGTCTTAGAACATACCCCGTGCGATATAAACGGAGAACATCTGAGATATACAATATGTCAATACCAGACATAGATAAATTACAAAAATAAGTTCAAGATAAGTTCAAACTAAAAAAAATAGTATTAAGTCTTTTATACAAATCATTTTTAATTAGGTTAGGTTATTTAAGTTTAAAATAAGACAGGTTAAATTTTTATTGAAAAAAAATAATGAATAGTTATGGTTGCTATTTTAATATTAGCCTTTGTGCACCCACTTTCAATACTTTTTATTAATTTATAAGTTATATTATTTATTTTGTTTATATTATATTTTTGTATATTTAATGGATAAGAAAACTTAATACTATTAAAATTGCAAAGTTTGCTTTGTGTAAAGTATGTTTTTTTTTAATATTAATTATCATATAGGGGTCATGGTGGGTTAGTGGGTAAGCATTTAGCTAGGTGCGTTTAAGAGAGGTGTTCGGGTTCGATTCCCGGACAGGTCATGAATTTTTACTTAAAACAAATTATTGAAAAATGTTTTTCTTTACAAATCTCCATGGTAACCAAATATAGGGAAAGGTATGCTTCACTCCCTTATCACATTTTAAATAAATAAATCTATTTCATTAGTTTTAACCTTTTTGCTTTTTAATTGAGAAGTATGGAGATTTAATTAGAACATAATTTAGTTATAATTGCTATCTTAAACGCATATATAAGTTTTCAATTTCAACTTTATACAGAGTAAAAGAACCAAATGTTCACATTTATTTTTGGATTTTAAAATTAAAAAAAAATCGTATAGTATATATAGAATATAGCCTATAATTATAATTATTATGTCAAATTGTATAACGTTTAAATATTATTTAATAAAAAAAAATAAAATATGTTTTGAAGGTGAAAAATTACGCGAATAATGTTTAACGGAAAAAATCTTGTTAATTAAAACTAGTATTTATTTATTATATAGAAGCTGAAAGTTTCCTATAGTGTAGCTTTATTACCTTCAATTTATCCACGATAAAAAAAAAAAAAACAAAAAAAAAATATTTTATGTCTCGCGAGTTTAACCTATATAAAAAGTTGTATTACTAAACGTTTTTTGTTTTTTTTTTTTTGTTTTAAATTTATTATTTTTATTATTCAATATTTAATCTTATTGCTATTCAAAATTAATTTTTTTTATTGAATGTGGCACGTGCTTTAATTTTTTTTCTTCTCAACTCACGTGTTAATTTGTCATCAAAATTTTCGATATTTTTTTAATAATTTTTCAAAAAAAAAATTATGTTGAATGAACTGAATTATTAAAGTTCCCGCCAATAATACTATACTTTAACATTATAAGTTTTTATGTATATATATAAATATATATACAGTGAAAGTTCTCTTAGCCGGACGTTCTTATATACGGACATCTCTTTAAGACGGACAGTTTTTTCAAAACGTATTCTTTTTTTAAATTTTTCATACAAAACACATTCTTTTAACCGGACACTCTAATAAGCGGACGCGGACACTTAAATCATTCATTAAATTTCAAAAAAATCTCCCTTAAACGGACCGTTTTAATTTATAAGCAAGCTTTTTTTATTTAATGTGAGTAATATGATGTATAAGAGGAAAGTTCACCAGTTCTTGAAGAATTGGAAATTAAAACCTACAATGAAGCCTTAAAAACTGTTGATAGTTTAAAAAAATTTGCAACATAAAGAGGATCTTACATATTAATATAAAAAACTTAGAAATACATTTCGAAAATAATGTATCAAAATTTGACCAGGAAAAATTACTACAATCAAAGATTTCAAATTATTTTCAGAAGTCTACTAATTCTTAAACTCTGGAATGGAAGGTACATACAGAATATATAATATAGTAGTATGTAATTTCAACAAATAATGTTAATCTGTATTGAATTTATTGAATTTTTGTTTAGGTTTTTGTAGTAATTTTTATTTTCTTTTGTTATTTAGTTTTTGTGCTGTTTTACCATTATAATTTTGTCTTTGAAAAACCATTATTAAAAAAATTAATAAAAAATTTAAGAAAAGTTATAAAAATTTTTTTTCTATTAACCGGACAATTCACATAAGCGGACGAAAATTTTAGAACCGTGAGTGTCCGTTTATGAGAGCTTTCACTGTATATATATATTAATTAATATAAAAAATAAATTAAATTAATTTATTTTATTAGATCAAGTAAAATTGCTTTTCAAAAAAATTAAAAAATTAATTTAATTTTTGTTTTTAAAGATAAAATAAAAAAAAAAATAAAATTAAACGGCTGGGTGGCACAGTGGTTGAGTTCCAACCTTTTATGCGGAAAGGCCCGGGGTCGAATTTTAGTAAAAGTGAAAAAACTTTTCTGGTTTTCGACTCGACTCAGCTCGCCATTCGGTTCAAATTAATGGCATAATCAATAATTAATAATTATATATCTTTAATAAAAAATACATTAATATAACAATATAAACAAATGCAAAATATATACAAATAATTTAATTGAATAATATAACTCGCAGATATAGAATACCATATACCTCAAATGCAAAATATTACAATATAAACAAAAAACAGAATTGTAAATATTGAAAATCTAAGACGTTTCTACATGTTATAAGATCAAGTACTATCTCATGTTTAAATTGTATGTGGAATTCAATAAGACCAATTCTAATAACACGAATATAATATGACCTCTGTTCCAACATGTGTATAACTATGGTATACACAAGTTTATTAACAGTTGAACAGTTAGCGCTTAAAAAAAAAATAAAAAAAAAAACAATATGGTGTCGACTGTTTAATTTTATTGATTTGATTGGTATTAGACAGCAGACACCCAACCAATTTTACATGAACCATGAGAAAATTTGGTAGTTAATCTTATCGAACATCATGGTATATACAAATGCAATCATTACACATAGTATTTACTTATAAATATTATTCTTTATCTTTTTAATCCAAATTACATATTTTCAATTATTTATAATTTAATGAATTTTAATATTTGTTATTATTTACTGAATTAAATTAAATTTTTTTATTTTTGAGTTCTTAAGATATCAACAATTTGGGTTGATGAAATATAGTTTTATAACATAGTTTGATATTTAATAAATACTATATATAAGTAATTGCTTCATTTTTTTGGTAAAACTATATATATTGACTATATGAACAAGAAGTAAAACATTTTTTTTGTAAAACTATTTGGTTATCTTTCAAAAAAATTTTTAATTTAAATAAAAATCAAATATTTGTATTAGATTTTAGAAAAAATTGCAAATTTGATTGCATATATATATATATATATTGTATATGTATATTAAAATTGATCAGAATAAAAATATATTTTTTTAATAAATATTTAAACAACAGAAAATTTTATCATATTAATACCAGGGCTGCAACACCGGAGTCAGAGTTCTGGAGTCAAAATTATTCTTAGGAGTTGTATACAAAATAAGCTGTTTCTGATTCAAAAAAAAAAAAAATAATATTTAATGTTTATATATATACATACTTATTCTTTTTAAACTTATTTAAAGTAAAACCACAATCATGTCGAATATTCGCATCGGCTGTCAGAATTTTTTATTTAAATGAATCCATGTATTTAAATAAGATAAGACTGCACACAATGAAGGTGTATATTTGGGCGATTTATTCGTTGTCGAAAAAATGAACTTAATAAGAATATAATCAATCAAAATCAATTAAATCAATATATACCAAATAAAATCAATCAAAGTTAAAATGAATAAACGTAAAAGCGAAAAGAATAAGTCGGAGTTAAGTTTAGGAGTCGTTAATGGGTAAGAGAAGTGAACTTGAGTTCTTGCCTATTAATGGCTTTTAAAAGCTTTATATAAATATTAAAGAAAAAGACGAGGAACACTTTTTTAAATTAACCAGAATGATTATTTCGTCATTTATTCTCCTTCTGTTTTTAGTATCAAGCTAATTGGAGAAATATTCACAGTGTAAGCCAATAGATCAGGAAACACGTTTGGCCATAACTTTGATGTAAGTTTATTTTGACTTTATTTCTTAATTATGCTTTAATATAAAAAAATTTCTTATTAGGTATTTAGGACATGGTTGCAGTCCACAAATTTTGGCGTGGAGTAGTTGTATCAACAGTTAGGGAAATTGTTTATGAAACTTACATAGTAATATATTCGGAATTGCGGGAAATTTATTTACCTTTTTCTAATAAAGATTTAAATGAGAACTTTAATTGACTGAAGCAATTCTTCTTAAAAAATGGTATGTATTAATTAACAGTTTATTATTTTGTAATGGTTTTATGTTATTTATATACTTTATGTAAAATTTGTCATATTGAAAAGGCAGAATCAGAGTCGAAGTCAGAGTCGGTAGTTTTAATTCTGATTTATACGATATACATAATTAAGCTATGATTGCGAATAGAATTAGATATATATGATCTTTTTATATTATACGAGTACAAAAATATATGTATGTATATCTTTTTTTTAATGTACAGTGCACAATATAAAATACAGTACAGTATGTTTCCATATATTCCGTTTAATGCTGGTTCTTCTGTTTAGAAACAATAAAAATAAAGATAAGCTGCTTATGAGGAAACTTTGTTTTTGAATTTTAGTACCAGTTCCCTGGAACTGTAATACGAAAACTCACAATCTTTTGAGAATACATTGAATATGGTAATAATTACTCTTACGCAGTTCTGCCAACAAACAAATTCCTACGAACAGTAAAGCAAGTACCGAGAGGGCTCTAATATTATGACGGATATCAAGAGAGATTAAACTATAACTAACTGTTGATTTTATAGAAACGATCTGTTAATGTTAATTGATTGAATACTGAATCTTTTATTTATTATTTGACTCACAGTTTGCTAATATTTATATTTTCCAAAAATTTAAAATCTTTGTATGCAATATTATAATCTTATTTCTGTAAGTAATTTTTTTTAAGGTAAGGCAAACCGCTGCCATGAGAGTGTTTTATTTACAGGTATGCAAAAAAAAAAACAAAATAATTATCTTCAGATCCTAAAAAGTAAATATACAAACGTTATGAAAGAATTAATAACATGTTTATTCTAAACAAATAAGAAAGTAGTTAAATAACATAACAGTGTTATAAATTCGAAAAAAAATGAATGAAAAAATTCCTAATTACATATTGGTTTTAATGTGAAAGCAAAAGTATTTAGGTAAAGAAATATGTTTTTTTTTTTAAATTTTTATCATTTATCATTTGAATATATATACATACATATATATAATATGTACATGTATATACATAAATGTATTTAGAATTAATATCAAGCCCTCTTTGAATAAATAAAAATCTAATTTGATTTTGTCTTTTTATCATTTAATATTAAAATCCAAATCAAATTGAATAAGGTTATGTAAGAAATTAGTTTAGTTTTTCGAAAAAATGTTTGTAAATATGTTCATTTATTAAAGTTTGAAACAGTCATCTAAATTTAATATTGAATCAATTGTTGATATTAAAGATAGATATCGATATAAAAATTATTGCGAGTTTTTTAACCGGAAATTTGTCATTATTTTTTGTCATTACCTTGAACCTCACAGTAATAAACCAACAGCAAGTACCTGGAATTGACTTAGTAATCCCTTATACCTAAAATCTTATCTTAGATAGAATTCTGAAATTTAATGTTAAATGAAAATAATATAAAAGTTTTTTTTTAAGCTTTGTAACACTAAAAATTTTTGAATTTTATAATGTTCCGAATTTGTAAATTTTTTGAACAATCCCATTATATGCACATTTTCATTTAAATATGGGATTTTCAATAAATAGAATTGTGGAATACGCTGTTTTGTGTACAATTATGGCTGATAAAGTTATTGGTCCATATTTTTTCGAAATTTAACTAAGCATCTAGAAACCGTCGTAGAACGGTATAACGGGGTTTGTTAGAATTTTTTTTAACTTCCAGTAGTTTTAAATAACCGTGAAATATGATTTCAGATTTCAGATAATAGCTATTCTTTGATAATTTTTCGACGACCCAATAATCAGTATTTTGATTTCGCTTGGGCCCATCCTTCTCTAGACGTGTGAAACTGGATTTATTTTTGTGGGTTTTTTTGAAGGAACAGATTAAGACTCAGAAAACATGCAGAGAATTAAGCAGAATATTCGTACAGAAATTGCTCAACCTAAAGCAACTCTTAAAGAGAGCCTGCTAACAGGAAAAAACAGCCTTTTAATGTATGTATTTTTTTAAGCATGTAAATATTTCAAATCAGTCAGTTTAAATTGGCTCATTCTGAGTTATTAACTTCTAGAATTTCAAAATTTTAATTCCCTTATTATACCTGCATGAACGTAATTAAAAGGGTACACCTAATTTGCCATTGGGAATATGTGGCGCTGCAAAGAAGAAAATTAATTGATCGGATCAGAATCGAAAAATAAATCGATTTAATTATGTGTGTGTGTCCATTCATCCATCTGTTTGCATGATGAATGTAAAACTAAAGGAAGTGGGATTTTGAAATTTCACAAAATCGTTTTGATATAAGAGCCGTCTTTGCTAGAGGTATTCAATAAAATTAATAATTGCAATAAAAAATACAAATTACTTAAATTAAGAAGACAAAGGTCAAGAAATATTTCAAAAATATCAGTTACACAACTACAGATTATTCTTTATTGTTTAGTTAAAGAGAAGTTAATATGGGATTTGTCGACATTACAAAAAGACATCGTCATATTAATTGATTCATATTTACCATAATTAGCTATTAATTAGTAATATGAACACCATAAATTGGGCACTATACTTGACTAGCGTATTCTAAATTAGGCCAAACTAAGCAGGTATAAAAAGATTTTAATACATAAAGTTCTTTAAATTCTCTTGCCCAATGTTTAATGAAACCTAACATTGAATTGGCTTTATTTAATATTTCGGAGTAATGAAGATGGAATGAAAGTTTGCTATCAAAAAGTACTCCTAAATCTTTAATTTATGTAACTTTTTTTTCTAATTCTTAATTTAATATTCATAAAAAATAGGACATAGCCGACGTGTAGAAGTCATAAGAGCACATTTAATATTGAGGTGAAGATTATTGTTCGGACACCAATTATTAAAGAGATTTAGATCGGATAGTAATGTAAATGAATCTTTTTATAATTTTTTTTATATCTAATATATAAAGAAGAAAATTTGTTTGTTTATTTGTTTGTTTGTTTGTTTGTTTGTCCAGGATTCACGTGAAAACCACTGGTCCGATTGACACCAAATTTTAGAGGAACAATTTTGGGAGTCCGGGGGGTGACATAGGCTATGTCGCATTTTTATAAGTCAGCAGGTTGCGGTTAGAGCCGTTTTAAGCTTTTTCGTTTTTTTGATGTCGAGTCGAAACGGTTTGACCGATTCACTTGAAATTTTGCACGAATGTTCTTCTTATTACACGGAATTAATGGTATAAAACTGGTTGGAATAAATTAACCCCTTTCGGCCCGGCGGGCTTCCAATTTTACAGGGTGGTTTTGCAGTCAAAAAGAGAGGCTGGCACAAATTTTTGTTGGGTTCGGTTAACCCGTTTGGGCACGAGGGCGCAATGAAGCTTTTTCAATGTTTTTGATGTCGAGCCGAAACAGTTTGACCGATTGACTTGAAATTTTGCACAAATGTTCCTCTTAGCAACCGCAATTAGTTGCATAAATTTGGTTGGAATAATTTAACCCATTTCGGCCTGGCGGGCTTCCAAAAAATTTTGTGTTTCCGATTTGTGTCCAATTTTACAAGGTGGTTTCGCAGTCGAAAATAAAGTCTGGGACAAATTTTTGTTGAGTTCGGTTAAACCGTTTGGGCACGAGAGTGCAAAGAAGCTTTTTCAATGTTTTTGATGTAGAGTCAAAACTGTTTGACCGATTGACTTGAAATTTTGCACAAATGTTCCTCTTAGCAACCGCATTTAGTTGTATAAATTTGGTTGGAATAAATTAACCCATTTCGGCCTGGCGAACTTTCAAAAAATTTTGTGTTTTCGATTTGTGTCCAATTTTACAGGTTGATTTTGTAGTCTAAAAGAGAGGCTGCAAAAAGTTTTAGTTAAGTTCGATTAACCCATTTTCCACGACGATGATATGAAGTTTTCTATATATTTTATTTTCTTATACGATTAAAAGTATTTTATTGAAAATTTTGTACCAGCATTTTAATTAAAACCCACAGGGTTAATTTGGTTTTGACCTGTTTGTGCGTTTTGAACAAAGATTCAATGAAATTTTCAGTTTTCTTCAAATGAAATCTAAAAATCAAAAAATTCAATTTGTTATATATAATGCTTAAATACATAGTATTTTAAAACAGTTTTTCCAAAAAATAAGCCTACATTTCTCTCATAAAATCATAAAAAAACGAGGAAGAGCGTATTACAACTTTCAGATGAGTACTAAACAAAATATAAGTTGAAAAGCGAATTTTTAAACCTTTTCTAAACCATCGACTATATTTTATTCAAGCGTTGGCAATTCAAGAAAATCCCCTTTTGACCTATAGTCATTTTAATTCAGTTAACATTGTTCACCGGAAACCTACCATCCTCAACTATATCGTCAAGGAGCACCAAATTGTCAAGAAGCAGCATGTATAGAAAAATTAGAGATAATCGTTCAAATTGTTTTGCAAACTGTTTTTTAAAGTTTTTGTTTCGCAATCGATTAAAAGAACTCGACAAACCTTTTTTTTAAGTATTCCCCTAATTCAAAGAAGTTGTACCTACTTTCAAAAATTGGACGTAATTTACTTACAAATTTTTTTTTTGAACAATCGTCGGCAGGGGTTAACAACTTTCAAGTCTGTTAGTAAATTGAACTTCATTTTCAAAGAAGAACACATATACGAAATTTGAAGTTAATCTGTTAAATCATTTCTAATATATAGCAAAGCAACGAAAAAACCTATAAAAAGCTGTTGGGCCACGATGGGTTAACGGAACTCCACAAATATTTTTTTGTGGCATTTATAGGCAAAGTAGTATCTCAAAAAATTGGCTGAAACTTGCTTTTTTACAATTTTCAAGCTTCCGGGCAACGCCGGGTAAATCTGCTAGTTATACTATAATACAGAAGAAACGTCATTAATAGAAATAATGAATAATAAAGGAAAAAAACTCCTTTGGGAACTTCAAACTCGGATGATACAGAGGATCTAAAAGAGACTCTATATCTACGGTCAGAAAGGTAGGAATGAACCCAAATTATGAAATAGGTAGGAAATTAAAATTAATAGTATTATGTGGAAGCAAATTAAAAGCTTAACTAAAATCTGTATAAATTACCAAATCGAAGAGATGATACCAGAAGTTAAAAAAGAATTAAATAGTAAGGAAAGAGGACCAGATAATGAAGAAGAACAAATTTTAAGAATGTGTTTAGGTTACCGTCTGTCCCAGGACAAGGACTGTCATCAAGCTTGATCAAATAGTTAAATACTAAATACATTGAAATCAATATGAATATTACTCAATGTAGTTTTAGGAAAGTGGTTTAAATGATTAAAATTATCTTCATTTAATGAAAAAGCAGAAAAAAAAAATTAATTGAGAAAAAGTCTTGGAAAAATTCGGAAATGACATTAGAATCACTACTATTAGAGTTTTTCACTTTTTCTTTTGGATTTGTCAAAGTTACAAAAGTTTTGGATTAGTTTTAATATTAAAAGACAAGTTCGGACATTTTCTTAAATTCATTAAATAAATTTAAGAAAGCATTTAAATCGTAATTATTATTGCTTTTAATGAATTTACGCCAAACTTTATTTTTTCTATTTCTCAATTTTTTAAGATTTTTAGTAAACCATGGGGGGCGCGAATTTTAACTATTGTTAATAATTAATGCAACAAACTGTGAAATAAAGTATTGAATAATTTTGTAGAAATGGTCAACTGCAACATTTAAATTAGAAAAGTTCAAAAATGAAAAATCATAAGAAAATCTTTAAAATTAGATATGACGTATAAATATCTCAAAACTTTTAAAAATCAATATTTTCTAAGTGAATTTAATATATATTGTTAACGTTATATATTTAATTAAATTGATTTAAATGATTAAAATTTAATATAATGTGAAAATTATTTTAAAAAAATATGTTTTTGAATAAAAATGTGAAAAATGTAATAACAGTTACAAATATCGAAAATTTTAATTTAATGTTTAATGTATATTTGAATTTTGAATATATGCGATGATGTTGAATTATAAATATTCTTTAACATATTATTATTATTAAGATATTTGTCTAGAATAAGGTGTAACAAACGCATTCAATTAAATGTGTTTTGTTGGATGTGTTCAATTATAAAAAAATAAAATATTAATGTTTTGTTGAATGTGTTTTATTTTAGAAAATAAAATATCATAAATTAGCATTAGCAGGCCAAAAAATATTTTATTTATTTTTAATAAAAAAACCAAAAAATAAATTTAAATAAATAGTAAAACGTTTTGGTATTAAAAATTGAGACTATGATTTACAGGATCATTCCTGTTTTAAGTCTTCATTAATTTCAGTGAAATACTGAATTAATGGTATAGGCCCAATGTACGTTTTGTTGCTCTGATTGCTTTGCTTTGAAAAGCAAATAAACCAAGCAAAGTAGCCAAAGCAATTTCAAAGGTTCCCTCATCCCTGAAATGAAATCTGAAATAACGGATCAATGATCAATGTATGCTTTGTTACATTGCTTGATTTGCTTTAAATGAACCAAGCAATGTAATCAAAGCAATTGCAAAGTTTACCTTTATCTATGAAACAACACCATATGAAATGCAGCATTGAAATCAAACAAAATATATCTTTTTTAACTTAATTAGGTATAATAAAATAAACCAAAAAATAAAATTTATAATTTTCATTTGATAATTAGCAAAACTCGGCTCAAAACTCAACATTCAATACGATTTTATGTACATATAAATAGGTATATGATTAAGGGTGTTGAGTAGGTACATTGTAGAATGTTACCAACAAGTATTTCGATTTGAATCTAAACAAAGGTTGTAAAACAATACATACAATATATACAAAAAATTAATATATGGAGAAATAGATCATTATTGAAACAAAACAAATTTATAGAAAAATTTTAAATCTTTTATTAACACACAAATTTATCGAATTTAATTTTAAAAAATTTGAATAAAAAAACGTATTTGAATAAAAAAAAATATTAATTGAAATTAAAAAAACATTTCACCAAGGGATTTGAATTAACGACCCCAAAATTTTATCAAATTCAAAACATACAAAAGGTAGACTAAATAACTTATTCATCTTCATATTTTTAAGATATATAAGTTATTTGTTTTTTTTTGTACATCTATCGAGATATTGTATATCAACTACAACTAGAATCGAGATATTGTATATCAAAATAAATATATATGTATATGTAATGTATGTAATTAAATTAGAAATAGTTCTTAATTAGAACAAGTTCTTCTTTCAATTGACCTTCCGTCATTCTGTAACAGCAAGCATACTTATAAGTAAATATACATTCTTGGAATTAGGGACATATAAATTTATGAAAGAATTAATTTAGTTACAAAGATAATAAAGTGCGTGTATATTATAAATACCAGCTGACCCATATATGCTTTAAAGGCAAAAGGTTCTAAAATTAAATTAAAAATCAAATATAGTTGAGTAGAATAAGACTTTTTAAATTTAAAAATTTTTAATTAATTGAATTTAACGATTATGATTAGTAAAAATAAAAGTATGTTAGCAGCTTATAATATTTAGTTAAAGTTCAATATTAATAATCTCATTTGTACGTTTTGTACAAATGATTTGTACGTAAAAACATATAACATATTGTGTATATATATATATGTTGATATAATGTTTCATTAAAATATATGAAAAATTATGTTAATCTGGATAAAAATATTGTTAAATAAATTTTTAGATTAACATATATAGTTTATTTTTATGCTTTTTATGCTTTATCAGAAGATTAAAAGTTTCTTTAATGAAATATTTATTTATTATTATAGTTGTATTTATGAGATATTTATTTATTGGTATTAATATAAAAATAAATATTAAGTAATTAGAAACTTGTAATAATAGAAAGTAAAATATCGCAATTGAACAAAATGTAACAACAACAGAAAAATTAAATGTGTATATGGCTAATGTACTTAATACTATATAAGATCAAAGTTATATCTAAAATTAATTATAGTACTTAAAAAAAAAAAAAACTATAATACAAATAGTGCATGAAAACAGTGCAGGTATCTATTAAATTATAACATTTGTATAGATTGTGGTAGATCATGTTTAAATATCCAAAAGAAAGAAGTTTTTTCAACTTATATACGTAATACGTTTAAAAAAAATACGTAATGAGAAAGTTTAGTAACCTATAATTATGGTTTTAAATTTAGCACGTGTACATTTGAACTAATGAACTAATTTTAATTAAAAATAATTTGAATTGTTTATATACGTAGGCTTATGTAATCTTGTATATAGGGACAAGAAGAAAGTATAGATTTGAAATAGACAAAGAATTAAAACAAGTAATTGTTGATAATTGTTATCTTAAGAATTTTCTAAATTTATACCAAGTGTATGACCACACATAATCTATTAATATCCGTATAAACGTAAATCGTATACCAAATTTGTAATTACGTTTTTGACGCAGTAAAAGACGAGGTGCATAGATATGGACTCAAATTAATGGATGGGAACAGAACTAAAAAGTAAACCAATCTAGTGGGTTTATGTGCGTTTGTTCGTTATCTGCAGAATAACTCAAAAAATATAGGAGCTAGAATTCTGAAATTGAAATACATTGGGCCTTCGCCCTTTTTTCATATTTTCACTGAAAATAATAAAGACTTACCACAGAAATGCTCCTGTGAAGTTAAATCTTAAAGTCTTAATTTTTAATATCAAAATGTTTTACTATTTATATAAAATTTCCAGAAAATACTCTGTGAGTTTTAAAATCTGAAATGAACTAATTCATAAACATTTAAAATAATTTTTATTCTCTAAAATAAAACACATCCAACAAAACATTAATATTTTATTTTTTTATGATTGAACACATCTAACAAAACACATTTAATTGAACTCATTTTCCTGGACAAACATATAATCATCACACTTATTCTTGAAATTATATTATATATCTATATAGGTTTTTTCTTTTTTAACAAATTTCTAATATTAAGTTGCAATTTTTTATTTTTTTTTTTGCAATAATATTACTTCATAACATATTAGTGCATAGTTATATCTACAATTTTCTCATGCAGACATGACCTAATTTAATTTTTATAATTTATATTTTTGTTTCTTTTAGGTATTAAATTTTAACAGAAAAGTGCAATCTAATAAGTAATAAAATAACACTGTCGCCGTGAAAATAAATTCAAAGTAAATTTAAAAAAAATATTATAATACGCATATATTAAAATGTAAAGTAAAATGAAATTGAAAATGAAAATTGAATTTAAATACTTATATGTATATGAAATTTTAGGCCACCTGATTAAGTGTACTGAAATATTGACATATATGAAGTAATTGATTTAATAATTGAAACTTGAAATAAGTTATGAATAATTAGATAGATCTTGTAAAAATTATTTTAATCAATTCAGAAAGAAAAAAAAATAATTTAAAAATAAAAATAAAATCAACATCTTAAATAATTTCATTTATTTAAAATACTGTGGTATACCTAACACATTCGTAATAAAAATAAAAAGTAAAGCAGCTGTAAAAATGTAACTTTAGCATTACTCATATATAAGTTGTATAATTAAAGAGAACTGTTGAACTGTTTGCATAGTAAAATTCCAAAATAATAGAAAATAATATTCTACAGCTACTTTTAATTTAAATGACGCGATCAGGTCCGAATAATGCTATAATAACCAATTACTATGTTACTATCTAGGATCTATAACCATATGATACAATGATAATTATGTATAATTAAATATAATATATATTTAATAGATTGAATTGAAATTTTATTTTCCTTTTCTCTATTTAAACTAGGCTTTGGTTTCTTTAATCGTTATATTCACTAAGCCGTTGATTACTTGACTGTAGCTATTACACAAAATTATGAATACACAAATGTTATTTTAAAACGACCGATATGGTTTGAATGTTTAAAATTTTTTTAAATTTATTTATATTTTTATTTTTATTTCAGAATTTTGTGAAGAAAACTTGGGGGATTGGAAATGGAATAGTACACAACGTTTACCGAAATGTACTGTACTGGAAAATGTACTGGAAAGAGCACAAATGTCCGAATCCGAAAATGGTCACCACTTGCGGGATATAATTTTTCTACTTAAGCTAAAAATATTCTCCATTAATATACTGTATAACAAAAAAATATTCATAACAATTAATTAAATAAAAAGGTGATTAAACATTCAAACCATATCGGTCGTTTTGAGCCACCCTGTATTATCCTACAAAAGAGTTATTTATATATTTATATTAAATCTTATTTTATATTACGATATTAACTACTACGATATAATTATACAATTTTACGATATTTTTTTTATTAGATATGATCTGACTGGGGTTCGAATCTGAGACTTTCCACATAGTCTGGCGGCGTGCTTACCACAAAAGGTGGCGTGCTTTCCACTACGTCATTAGTCAGATGATTGAAATTAAGGCTCATTATCTGATAAACCCTATTAACCCTATATGATTATAATTTTTTCCTTATTTATTTTACATTATTCCCAATTCCTTTAAGATTTTTAAGTAAAAACTACGACACAACAACAAAAAGAAGACTTAAAAATTTATTAGCGAATAATTTATGTTTTTATACCCGTGCATACATATATGAACATCGGGTATATTAAAATTACTCCTCCGTTTGTAACGCATCGAAATATAAGAGCTAGATATAGTGTCAAGGGTACGTATCGAATCAGCATCGAAAAGTGAATCGATCTAGCTATGTGTGTCCGTCCGTCCGTCCGTCCGTCAGCACGATAACTCAAAAACTATAAGAGCTAGAGTTCTGAAACTTTCACAAAGTAATTTTTAGACAATTTCTAGGTTCCCTATTGTTTTTGGTTAAAATCGGACCAAGTCTTCGGGGAGCTGCCATACAACTTTTTTGCACCAATATGAATTTCTTCAAAAGTAATTATACTACGAGAATGAAAATTACACACGGTTAGTTTTATAATGACTCCGGCACTTATATGAAGTTTCAAAATGTTAGGGCCCCATTTTCGGGGGACTGCCATACAACTTCTTTGCACCAATATGAATTTCTTCAAAACTATTTATACTACGGGGATGAAAATTACACATGGTTAGTTTTATAATGACTCCGGCACTTATATGAAGTTTCAAAATGTTAGGGCCTCATTTTCGGGGAGCTGCCATACAACTTTTTTGCACCAATATGAATTTCTTCAAAACTATTTATACTACGGGGATGAAAATTACACATGGTTAGTTTTATAATGACTCCGGCACTTATATGAAGTTTCAAAATGTTAGGGCCCCATTTTCGGGGAGCTGCCATACAACTTTTTTGCACCAATATGAATTTCTTCAAAACTATTTATACTACGGGGATGAAAATTACACATGGTTAGTTTTATAATGACTCCGGCACTTATATGAAGTTTCAAAATGTTAGGGCCCCATTTTCGGGGGACTGCCATACAACTTCCTTGCACCAATATGAATTTCTTCAAAACTATTTATACTACGCGGATGAAAATTACACACGGTTAGTTACATAATGAATCGAGCACTTATATGAAGTTTCAAAATGTTAGGGCCCCATTTTCGGGGGGCTGCCATACAACTTCTTTGCACCAATATGAATTTCTTCAAAACTAATTATACTACGAAGCTGAAAATTACACACGGTTAGTTATATAATGAATCGAGCACTTATATGAAGTTTCAAAATTTTAGGGCCCCATTTTCGGGGGGCTGCCATACAAAGTTTTCGATTCAATAACTTTGAATCTAATGAAGCTACAAGGTTAAAATTAAAATTGGGCAGATAAATTAATAGGGCAAGTTACTTGGCAAAGTTGGACATCACTCGGACCTTCGGACTTTTAGGGTGGGCCAATTTTTTTTTTTTTTGTTTTGTTTTTTTTTATTTTTTTTTTTTTTTTTAAGCTAAAGTTGTGGGACAATGAATGAAAATTTTGTTTATTTTTTTTGTGATTATTTTTTTTTTGTTAATTTTTTTTTTTTTGTTTTTTTTTTAAGCTAAAGTTATGGGACAATGAATGAAAAGTTTGTTTTTTGTTTTGTGATTTTTTTTTTTTTTTGTTAATTTTTTTTTTTTTTTTTTACGTCAAAATTATGGGGTAATGAGTTAAATGTATAAGGGAAGTAAATTACGGTTTATTTTATACACCATAGTGGGTATGCACGGGTATCTAAAAGTTGACAAGGGCAACTATAATCTTCCTCGTTTTAATGTATTTTTGTTTATATTTTTACAATAATTTTTATAAATTTATACCTCCCTTACATTCTGTAACTGTCTTACATTCTGTAAGGACTGACATATAAAGGTTAAAAAAAAACAATTTAACCCTCTGTTAATTATTAAAAATTATTTTCAAAGTAATAAAAATGGTTACAAAAATATTAATAAAATTAATGTATTAAAATAAAGAAATAAAAAAAAAACTAATTTGAATCTGAAACATCATTGAATAACCGTTAATTTGATTCAATAATCAATACTACATATCTTTGCCATATTATCAATAAAAAAAACCAAAATAAAAATATCAATTAATAAATAAAAATCAGGTAGAATCCAAACAAATTTATTAAAACGTGACCATCAGTTATTTTTTAACGGAAATCTTGCATATTTTTAAATTTTTAAATAAATAATTGTTTTAAATTGGAACCTTTTGAATAAATATATTGTTTATATTATTTAGTTTTTTTATAATATTATCCTTAAATAACGGATACTATTGAATAAAAAATAGAAAATTGATGAAATACGTTATACCGTTATTTAACAGGAAATATAATATTTGTTGAAATTGACATGTGCACAAAAAATGGAAAAGAATGGTAAAAAAAAATATAAATTAATAAATTTGAATAATTTTAATATTTATTTTTTGAACAGGTAAATTGTATTAATCAGTACTTTTATGTGTAATTGTTTATGTACTTGCAATCAAACTCGATAAAAACAATTAACACGTGCGCCATTACTTTAATCTTTTTTTTCATTTTTATTTTAAGATGTACATTTAAATGTCATTTAAACTGGCATTGAAAAACCTACATTTGACACTTTTATCATTTAAAATAAAAAAAAAAGATATTTTAAAAATACGAACCGAGTAAATCAAGTTTTTAATAATGCTCTAATTTTAGAGTAATATTATAAATAATTTAATGCCAAAGGGTAGTCAATCATACATACTTTCTGTCTGTATGTATTTATGTATAGATATGTAATAGATTTATTTAATATATCTTAATTAATATAACCTATATAGGTATTATAATACAAAAATTTTAAATACATACTTTTTTTTTGTATTTTAATTCACTAAAAATTAATTTAAGTGAAGCTATAATATAATCGTTTGATTAAAAAGTATATATTTTATGTAAAATTAGATTGACCATATTACCTTTAGTAGTGCAGTACATTTGTTGTTTTTTTTTTGTATTAAAACTAAAAAGACTTTAGTTGAAACTGTACAATACAGTAAGTCTCGAATAAACAGACCTATTGTTTTTTTTCTCAAGCACATATTAATGGCTAGGTGGCACAGTGGTTAGAGTGCCCACCTTTCATGCAAAAGGTACGAATTCCAGTGAAAGTGAAAAAATTTTTCTGGTTTTCGACTTGACTTAGCTACATTGAGTTCAAATTAATGGCTTAATCAATAATTAAAATTTATATATATCTAATAAAATATACATTAATTCGAGTATAACAATATGAACAAATTATTTAATTGAATAATATAACTCACAGATATGGAATACCATATAACTCAAATACAAAATATTAAAATATAAACAAAAAATAAAATTGTATCTATTGAAAATCTAAGAAATCTCTACATATTGTAAGGCCTAGTATTATCTCATGTTTAAATTTAATGTGGAATTCATTAAGATCAATTCCAATAATACGAAAATAATATGACCCCCTGTTACAACATGTACCTATGGTATAGACAGGCTTATTAGCCTAATAGTTGAACAGTTAGCGCTTAAAAAAAATATATATCAATAAATATAAATAAATAAAATTTAAATATATAATTAAAATATAAAACTGTATATGTTTTCAATTTTATTTTATTAGAATATGAATATTAATCTCTTATCATTAGGGAATTTTGCAGGTGGTAATAATAAATATATATATATATATATTTGAATATCTATAAATATGAAACAAGTTTAATTTAATCATAATCAAAAATTGTCCCTTTCAGTGGAATAGTATATGCGGATTATATTAAGCTTTGTTACTACATTTAATAATATTTTTATAAAATGTAATAGGTATTAAATTGTATGTGTATAAGTGTTACACACTCTAGAATTATTTCCTAATTTTCTCCTATTTAGTATGGTGAATAAAGAATTATGAAATTAAAAAAAATAGATAATAATTGAACACTTATAATATAATAAAAAAAAAAAAAATAATAAAAGTTGGAATTATAAATCATTTTTTAATTTTTTTAGTAATTTTTTTTGTGGTATATTATTTAGGTCAAAATTTTTGTTTTTTATAGTACAGAGGAATTATTTGATGACATAGGTCAATATTCCATGTAATATTTAAGTGTGATTTCGAATATTTAATTTGTTATTGTACTTGCTTTTTTAAAAAATAAGAAAAAGTTAAAAGAATCAAATATAAAAATAAATTAAAATTAAAAATTATTCTTATATTTTTAATTTGTTAAAAATAAATTAAAACTATTTAAAAATAAAAGTTTAATAATTATAATTATTTAAAATTGCATATGTGTAGGCGCATGTCGGAAATTTTATCTAATAAACCACCATTATAGGTAATAAGATTTTATTTTTATATAAAATAATTAATTAATAAAGTTACAATTCTTATAAGTTACTGTTATTAACAATTTAATTGTTTAAAGAATTTATATTTAACTTTTCGTGGAACTTCAGTATAGTGATTCACGAATTCTTCAGTACGGAATAATCAGCATTTAATTACCTACAAAGACAATTTTTTATTAAAAGTGTAAAAATTCATTTGTATGCAGTCGTAACTGCTGAACTCAAATATATAGCGTTAAATTAAGTTTAGGAATGAATTTTATAAACTTTATATTGATTTGATTAAAATTATTATACGTAAGTAAAAAATCTTTGTAAGAAATTTCACCTTACGTTTTTCGTGCAATAGCGATTGGTTCTGTGGTGGACACAAAATGAATCTATACAATAATTATATGGTCGGATCATATCTAATTAAAAAAATTTGGTGTATATTAGAATAATTTAACAATAAGTCCAAATGTCAAATCGGCAAAGAATTAATATTATCAGACAATATTTACTAATGTGTGGTACCACAAATAAATAAATAAATAAATCAATAAATTTCCTCTCAACATTTTCCATACTTTTAAATCTAATAAATATAAAAGTTCATCGTTTTTTAAATATCTAAAAAGTCTAGACTAATATTATATTTTGATATATTTATGCAGTTAGAATTTCAATTTTTTTTTGTAATTTTAAATAATATTTTTATAATCGATATGACACATTAAATAAATATTTTTTTGAAAATTTTTATTATATTGATGTTTAATCATTTGATTTTAAATAATTTATTTCTATAATAATTTATTAAAAAAAATATTACATTGAATTTTATTGCAATTTTTTTTTGGCATTGAATTATAAAATATACGATATAATTTCAAAAAAAAATTAGTTCCGTTCAATTTTAATATTAAAATTTTTTTTTAAAAAGTACTGAAATAATTTTAACTAATTTAAATTCTACCTTTGTTAAGCTAGGTACTTTAAATTCATTATTAATATTATATTATAGTATGTCATTTATATAGAACCCCAAAAAAACAAAAAAGAATTAATATACAAAATTTATTAAATAGATTGTTTTTTTTATTATTCTGTTCCTCTTAAATTGATAATTCGGTCATGTTCGATTATTTTGCCTACTTACCTACTTTACTACTTACCTAGATAGATTTTTATCAAGAGAAAATTAAACAGAACAAAATAATAATGTCAAATTAAATTCTAATAACACATAGAATCAATTGTACATGGAATAAAAAACAAAGAATTTAATTTTTTATAAAATATTTTATTTAAATTAACTAAATACCTAAAAGTTTTATCCAATGAAATGATCTGAATGTATAAAATTATAACAGTATTTGAGTCTTCCTTTAAAATTAGACAAAACCTATAGTAAGCTTGTAAGAAAAATTTTTCTCAAGTTGTGTATTTTCAAGTATCTGAAGCTAAATAAAAAAATCAAATTAAAAACCCTTCCAGAAACAGCTATCAAAACTTGTTTAAAATTAGGTCGAAAAGACATGACCTTATAAATGGGATAATGAAGTTTTATGTGATGAGAATTAGTTTATCGATCGTAGAAAAAAAGCAGAATTCGCATGCTATCGTATCTGGGGTAGAAGTTGTCTGGTGGCTTTCAATTCATGCTACAACTTCAATTTTCTGTTTCCCTATATAAGAATGAAATAGTGCAATAATAGTATCCCGAACGTAGCGGTTTAGTTTAATATGTTCAGAAATTCAGTAATGCTCGATCGAAATTCAGCGTTTTTAAAACAGATCAACACAGTAGTTTTTCGATCAGTGTCAACAAAACCTTCGTTAGCAGCGAGGGACGAGACTTGACTTGTTTAGCAAGCTATAGGAGAACAAACCTAAACTCCGCTAAAAATATTCGGGATTTAAGGACTCTTAAATTACATATACTTTAGTTGGGAAATCCTTAAATCATTTTGAACCTTCATAACTTTGTAACTGTTGGGTATATGGGGATCATTAGTACACAAAAATTAAAGCTGACAATTTACTCTACAAAATGGATTTTTTTTATCTCTCTACAGGATGCTGTTCAAAAGTTATTGATTTTTTTATGAAAAGTCTCCTAAAAATCTTTAATCCCTCATATCTCGAAAAGGGTTCACAATAGACCCCCCCCCTCCAATACAATTTTTTGTTTGTTTTAATGCCCCCAATCACTGAGTGTAGTGCGCGTACTTGAGTCCTGGACACCCTGTATATATAAAAAAAAAAAACTGTAATTTGGCCCTGCGAAATTATTATATTTTTTCGCACCATTCTGCTTGAGTTTTTTTTAATTTTTGCTGATTTCCTTTGCTTTTTTGAAGTTAATGAATGATTTATCTTATTTCTTTCTTCTTTAATATAATTTTTATTTACAAATAAAGAAAAACCTTAGCTAATAATATTCCATTCAGCCATTTTATTAGATTAGGATTTATATATAAAAAGATAAAATTTACTTTATTAAATATTGAAGTATAAAACTAGTTATTTCTATTTTTAAATTGGAATCAAACTAAGTGATCCCACTAATTAACTTTTTTAATTATACATGTGGCTTTTAACAATTAAATTTTCTATGTATCTTAAACTTGAGTTTAATCATGTAGCTATTATTTATAGCTATTAATTTCGAAAATATGATTCTTAGACCTTGTGAGGTGTGTGTTAGGTACTCGAACTTAATATAACCCTATATATATGTGTTGATGATTTTTAATGTCATCCCAAGATATGTTACATTTAGCGATTTCTTGGTAAATTGTCCTGCACCATTTGATGTTAGGACGACCGCGTCTTGTAGTCCCTTGAGAGTTCCACTCTAATGCCATACGTATTATGCTTTCACAAGGCTTTCTAAACGTGTGGCCTGTCCACCTCCATTTCTTACGCCTGATTTGTTTGGCTATGGGTTCTTCGCTATCCAGTTGTGTTTGGCCAGAATATGCGGCATATTATCCTTAGATATTCACTTATTTACGAAAACCTGCAGCTTGTAAATTAGGCTGCTGGTTACAAGCCAGGTTTCGCTGCCATATGCCAGGACTGTTTTCACACATGCCCGGAATATTCTTAATTTTTTTTTTCTGGATATCTGGGAGTTCCCCCATAACGGTTGTAGACGACCAAATGCTGCTCTTGCTTTCTTTAGCCTGTGTTCCACGTCCCCATTGGTAGTTATTTTACCATTGGTTTATTTAGGTAGCAAGTTGTTCAAGATGGTTTAATTTGCTCTGTATGTCGCTGAATCTATGCGAAAATAGGCAGATATCATCCGCGTACTCTAGGTCTTCGAGTTGGTTTGCCAGACCCCAAGTTATACCTCTATTTGTCGAGCAGACTTTTTTGAGGATTTTGTCCAGGACGACTGTGAAGAGGAGAGGTGAAAGTGGACATCCCTGTTTTACTCCTGATGTTGTGATGAAGGAACTGCTTATTTGGCCCTTGTGCAATACTGCGAGTTCGGCATTGTCGTAGAGTGCGTGGATGAGACGGACTATTTTTTCTAGTGTGCCTCTGTTTCTTAATGCTTTCCAGATTGCATCACTTCTTATTGTATTGAAGACCTTCTTGAAGTCGATGAAGATTATGTATAATGATGATCTATATTCAATCGACTGTTCGACTATTATACGGAGGGTGTTAGTTTGATCAACGCAACCCATGTGCGAACGAAAGCCAGTTTATTCATCACGAATTGTTTAGCCTGTATTCTGCCTTGTATTATTCCTACTAGGTTCTTGTATATGAGGTTGAGCAGTGTGTTAGGTCGACTTTCTTTGGAAGTTTCACAATTAAGCCCCTTTTCTATGTCATTGATGCTCTTTCTTCTAGCCATAATGATGTAATGTGAGGCTTAAGTAGTTGAGCCATTGTTTGAGTATTGGCTTGTATCAATTCAGATGGTATACCATCAATACCTGCAGCTTTGTTCCTTTTGAAATTTTTTATGGTTTCTTTTATCTCACTTTTGTTTGGTGGATCTATGCAGATTATTAGGTTTCTAGTTCTGTTGTGGCTTTCATTGTTTGTACCTTCCTTAGTCGCTGGTTGATTACCCATACCTATTTTAGGGTATAAAAAATCGAAAATATATTCAATAAAAAATTTTAAAACTTAGATTGAAAAACTTCACCAAAGGTAGTACATATATGTAGGAGCTTTTTTCAAGCTATTCTTTGAACAAGCAAAAGAAAAAATTAATTATTCCAAAATCGTTTTGACTTAGTTCAATTTTAGTACAAGTAGTTTATGTAAAAAATTCTATTTAGTATTAAATATTGTAGTAGGTTTTGCAACCGGAAACGATTCTTTTAAAAAGCGGAAGCTATACTCTTGACATTGAAATTAAGTTAATGCAAGAACATACATGTGGATTTGTTATTAGAATATTTGTTCTAATTTTTTTTAAACTATTCAATTTGCTTATTTAAACATTAAAATGTCTGAATTTTTTTTTTGTTTTTGAATATTTAATGATTACTGAAGACGATTTAGAATCTTCTACTATATAAATAGTTGCTAGAACTTTTTTTAATTTCCCATAAGATATTGAAATATTGAAAAAGTTCTCTTTTATGAAAATTTTATATCATGTCTCATAAGTGTTTGAATAAATTTGAATACCAATTCATTGAATTTATTAAATAAATTTTTAAATCGATTTTTGGCACATTTTCAAAAAAATTTGAACAAATAAGTCTACGTAATTTCACTCTGCCGTGTGTCCGTATGTTTACGAAAACTTCTTCACCGATTGAAATAAAAAAACGAAATTTTAACTATGAATAGATATTGCAAAAACAGATTTCATGGAAGAACTTTTTTCCGTAGCAAGAACCCCGAAAGTCAAAAAGTCCCTATATTTAAACTGTTATAACAAGAGAGTTCTATAAATTTATGTAATACGAATGTAAAGGGTTGCCACACGGTACTTAAATTTCTCTATATGTGAAACTCAATTTTTGCAAGGTTTGTGGTCCCTCATATTTTCTGAACGGCTAAAGCTAAAAACTTGGAATTTTGGGGAATATTGTTGTTACACCCGCCATAAAGGAGCAAACCGTTTTTGTTTATATATATTTTTACCCGAAATTCAGAATTAAACCTTGTGTAGTTGTGGAAATGTCCTTTTTTCAAAACCCTTGGTCTTTTTTTATCAATTGTTCAAATTTTAAAGTACTAATAATACATGATTTTAACAAATTTGATTTGTTTTTTAAAATTGAATTTTGCAAAATATTTGTTTAGACAATTTAAAGGCATCCATCCATATATATCTAATAAATATAAATCTATTTATGTATAGTTTTTTTTATAAATCTATTTTATCTTGTTTTAGTTAATTATTTTATCTTTGAATTAAAAGTGATAAACTTAAAAAAAAAATTGGGACGATTTTAAACTTTTCATTCTTTTGGTCAAAAATGCATTTGAATTAAAATAAATCAACCTTCCTGTCTTGCTTCCTAGTTTTATTATTCGTTTCCTTTTTAAAGTAAACTTAACAATATTGTATAGTTAATTTACATATGGGTGATTTATGATAATAAATTTGACTTAAATTATAAGATAGGAGTTTCATTAGTTTAGACTGGAATTATGTATCAATTTAGAAATATTCTATGACGCATTAAATTTATAAATAAGTATTCAAAATTAGAAATGTCAAGTGCGTATGTATTTTGAGATTTCTGAAAGAATTGTAGTAATGAAGAGTTTAAAGTTTATGCTGCCTTAATTTCGATGTTCCTAAAATTTTCCTAAATATTAATTGCTTTCATAATTTATTATAAGTTAATTGAAGTTGATTATTCAAATGTGTATAATAATAATTACATACAGCTTCAAAAAAAAAAATTAACAAATTTTTTGCAACTGCTGCTATTTTAAGCCTCATATCGTTAAGGCTTATAAAACCAAATTAACATATTCTTACCAAAAACCAAAGTCAAGACTAAGTTTGTTCACAAAATAAAGTTTTTCTATTTAGGAACTTAAGGAGGCAGATACTGATCTGCCTGATATTATACAGATACTGATATGCCTCCTAAATGCTTATTCCTATTATTTGATTTCAGCATTCTTTTCGTCTTTTTGCTATTTAGTTTACCCCAAATGGCTTATTTATAAAGGAATCCTGTGAGTTATATGGGCAGCACTCCTTTGCCTTAGGTTTGGTTCAAGTTTTTGTAATTCGATGTTTAAGTGTTTAATACACACACATATTGACCACTTTTACTAGGATTTTATCTAGTGTAAATCTAAGATTTTGGTTGATATGATTCTGATAGACCGAGTTACATGCAGTCGTTGCGTTGGATTTATGCCGTTTATGTATCTTTATAATTTAATGGCTGTGAATCATACCATGAATAAGATAGAAACGTTTTTTTTTATCAAACAACATGTCGATGTATTTGATGTTCTAATTTCATTTGGTCATTTCCTATCGGGGTACTTGAAAATATGTTGTTTCTCTTTTTTTTTCTTCAGATTAGGATTTCAGGTACCTTCAAAAGGCTTCTGAAATCCTAATCCCCCAGGTGGTGTGAGCTTTTTATTCACTAAAACAAACTCCCCCAGTAGTCAAAATAATGAAATAAGCACCCTAGCTGCTTGCGCAGTATAATGGCTGAAAAGTAGCGATAAAACATAAATATACATGTCTATCAAGGGTTGAATGGTTGAGGCAACCCAAGAGGTATAAGTTGACTTCCTTCTTGAATTTTTTAGGTAATATGAATTGGGAAACACATATGGGGGTAATGTGTTCCATAATTTGGAGGTGTGATTTAAAAAAGAGTTCTTAAATTTCAGAGATTCTTGTTCTAAAAAGTTCTACTATATATGAATGAGATTGAGCTGCTAACCGTGTGTTACGGCGGTAGGGTTTGATTTTTGGCATAGTATTTTTAATTTCTTCCTAAGTTTCTTTCGGATTTCTTCTTCTCCAATTCTATATTCAATAGACTTATCATATCTTCGTTTGCTTTTGGTTTATCTTCAAACCATTATTGTTCATTATGAATGAATTACTCTTTAATCTCTGCTCTTCGTGAGTTTTTTTATAAAAATATACCTAATGACATTATAATATATATTATTTTTAACATCAAAATAGCACAAACGTTCTTTTTACAAATAGATTTTTATCTTCTAAACTTAAAATTGAAAAATCACAAAAAAAAATAAAAAACTAGTGATAAAAAAGTTCAAGGGTTTTTAAAAAAGCAATTTCAAAATTTTTTAGTGTTTCATACTGAGTTTAATTTTGGTAATTTATACATGGTGACTTAGTTAGTGATTTATGAAAATGCTCTTCAAAAAAGAAGATTTCAGAATTTTTACAAAACAAACTTATGCTGTTTCTCGAGGAGCCAACCCCACCTACACTCGTCCAAAACTTTTTTTAGGAATCAAATTAGGCTTCCTTGAAAATTTGGAGTTTTTCTTAAAATTTTATTATTTAAGCAAAAATAGTAACTAAGAGACATTTTCCTCAATTTTAAGGACCTCTTTTAATTTTTAGTAAAACCTTTAACACATGTTAAAATATAATTTTTGAGCATTTAATTTTGTGTATTACTTATATATAAAAATTGTGGTATTTACAGGTGCTTAATAATAGCAAAATTTTAATATTCGACATCATACAGCTTCTAAATAGGGGACGTGTCAAACCGACTAGTACTAATTTTAATGTCTATCTAATTTCTCCCAAAATTTCAAGTTTTTAGCTTGAGGCGATCAGAATGCGAGTCCAAAATTTTTGCAAAAAATTGAATTTTCTATTAATGTAAATTTTAGTACCGTATGGCAACCCTTTACATTTAGGCGATATATTTTTATAAAGCTTTTAAAAGCAGTTTTTTTTCCCGTTTTCAGATTTATAACAAACTTTTGTTAAAACTAATTAAATTTAGGGCTTTTTCAGACTTTGGGAGCTGCAGCTCCGTAACTTGCTAGAGCTCCAAAAAAAAGCTCGAACATTAAATTATTTTTTTTGTAATACCTACCCGTATTCCGTAGCTAAAATTTCTTCTCTCTATATCAAACAGTGTAAAAGTTTTTGTAAACATACGGACAGGCAAACAAACAAACGAACGTACAGAGTGAAACTATATAGGAACATTTTTGCAAAATCTTTTGAAAATGTGCTAAAAACACACACTCAGGAGAAGGTCTTATGTAATAAGATTGAATGAATTTGTAAATTATGTATATCCAAAGGAATTTTCAAATAAAAAGAAACATAAAACGAAATTGTGCGTTTCAAGGAACAAAATATTTTTTTATGTATAATTTTTATTTTTATGTTCATATTAGTATATTGATAATATATTATTATATAATATTTAAATATAAAAAATATATACATATATATATGTATTTATGAATTAAAAAAATGAACCTTGATAATGGATATTTTTCCTAAAAAAAAACATGTAAATTTTCAAGATCAAATCGGTAAAATATTCTTCAGGTTAGTCATATATTTCCTGTTGATGAATTTAAATATTTTTTCTTTTTCTCTTTCTCTTTCTTTTCCTCCCTCTCTTACCTTATAATTTTTATTTTTAATATATGTTTTAAATTGACTTACAATTTAAAAAAAAATAAGCAAATTTTATTAATAAAATTAAATAAAAAAAAAAGTTTAATTTAAAATAACCCAAAAATAGTTTTATATGATTAGTATATTGTCAAATTTTTAAGTGTGACATTTTACACTAATAGTACAATTGTGTTTATAATTTTAACGGGTTGTGCAAAGTACCAAAAATTTAAAAAAAAAAAAAAAAAACCCATTTTTTTTATATTAATTTTTTAGAACACGTTTTAAAAGCGTATGTTTTTAAAGGAAAATGAATATTTAAAAAAAAGATAATGTGTGGTTTTTTGTTTATTTCATTTTAAATTTACATAAATTGTTATTTAATATTAAATATATATAGGTATTTTAAAAGTCATATGTTATGTTAATTCATTATATATATATATGTACTTAATTATTTTATATAAGAGTATATTTTATAAAAAAAAATAGTACATTTGAAAATTAAAATTTTTATTTACGTTTTATGAAATTTTGTACCTGAGTTTTTGTTTGCTTTTTTAAGATGTGAAGTACGATTTAAATTTTTTTTTACTATCGTTCTTAAAATGTGATTAATATTCTTTATTTTTGAAATATCATATTAAAAGACCTAAATGGTATTCAATTTAAATTAACTTTACAGTTTGTATTAAACAGCGCTATGACAGAAGTTCCAGATAAAAGTCACACGGGAACTTTTGACTACATACACTGGAACATCTAAAAATCAGTACCAGAACAATAAAAAAATTTTCAAAAATTAATAAAAACATAATTTATTTTTATTTATTTATTTATCTATATAATAATTACACAAAAAAGGAATTTCAAGACTTGGAAATTAGAAGGACAGAAGGAAATTTTTAAAATTTAAGGAAATATTATTCTCATCTACATTTATTCATTGATATTTCATTTTCATTATTCAATTGATATCATCGAACGAATTACGTTTTGTTTAAATATAATGGAATATGATGATCGATGTTTAAAAAAAATACGAAAAAAATTCAGAATAATTTTAATTATTTGTTCAAATGTACTATATTTTAGAAGCGAACTTTGACTTCGGGACTTTTGTCTTTTCGCTTATTAAACATCTTTTGTTACTTAAATTTTGGTTTAGTGTTGGAAGCTAATAATAATTAGTTCAATTTGATGAGAAAGCATAGACACTTATAACTCAAGTAGTTAGTGAATGGTGAAGTTGCAATCAAGAATACATTTCGACACATCTGAGACAATGTCAAATCTACGGCAAATTACAACATATGTTGTGCAAGCATTAAAAATTATATTTAGCCTATTACCAGCACTCATGGATGAATAAACCACATCACTATAAAAAAAAATGCGACAACACCAGTAATTTTATGAGTCTGCATTTTGTACTTTTTCACAATTTACTTTAGTATTAGTTGTAGCAAACTTTGTAATAATATTGCCAAACTGATTTTGAGTGCGAAACATAATTCACTCAAACTGATCATCAAATGATATTTGATAATTAAAATACGATTGATCTCCTCAACTGTTCTTTATTAAGTCGACGAAGTGTATGTGTCATCTAGTACCTTATTAAGTCGACACTCTAGAGTCTAGGTCAACCAACTTTTAGTAATTGACAGATAACAACTAGGATTATCATAAGTGTTGCCACTTCAAAATTTTCAATACGGTCAAATTTGACAGTTTGACTAAATAACATTTTAAAAAATTCAGTTAAAAAATACAGTCAAAAGTTTTTAGTGTAAAATGCTGTCAAAAAATCGGTCAAAATAAAAATTTAATTAAGAAAAACTTAAAATTAAGTATGTATAATGAAACATGTACATAATTAATTTCTTTGTTAAGATTGATTTATGGGGCTTTGCTTTTTATAAATTCGATATACCCAATTTAACTTAATTAATGTTAATTATAACATTAATTTTGTTATAATTATATTAATTGTATTAAAATTATCGAACTGCGACCGATAATTTTGTGATTGAATAAGCCGATTAATATATGTTATTGATTTATATATAAAAAAGCAAATGTTTGGCCAAACCCCTTTTACTTTCTTTCCCTGATGCGTATGCGTTTCTGTTTTGTCATTTTTCACAGATCTTGGGTCGAAACTCTCCTTGTCTAGAATATTTTAAAAAAGATGCCCAGACATCTATCCCAGAATAATTGAAGTTTTTGGGCTTTTTTTTTTTGTGACCAAGCATGTTTCGGTACCATACAGCAAAACTTATTTTACGCATGCTTCAAAAATTTTAAAATTTGTAGCTCTGTTAATTTGGATTGTTCACCACATTTTCCATAGCAATGGTATTGTAGTTTTCACTCTCATTATTTTAGTTTTCTCCATATTCATTTTCAACCTGACATCTGCTGCACATTACTCCACGCTGTCGATTTAAGTTTGCATATTTTTCTGTGTATGGGCTAAGACACATATTTCGTCAGCGTAGTCTAAATCAAAACAAGATCAGGGAGATAGAGCAGCCGACTTTCAATCCTTTTTATAATTTTGTGTTTTGTGTTTTGTTTTGTTTTCCTTAATGGAATATTTTGGGATACCAATTATTGTAGAGTGGTTTTTTATCATCCTTATATTATCTTAGCAGAAATGACTCTTTGGTCTAGTGCACTCCATATTTTATCTTCTCTTACTCTTGCTCTTGTGAAATTCATATAAGCTATGTATAGAGTTGAGTTGAACTCTATCAACTGCTAAATTATAGCTTTTAATTAGTTTGTGTGATGTATACAGTTATGCCTTCTTTTAAAGCTAAGCTGTTTTTCCCTAGGTTATGTTTTTGAGGTGATCTGCGGTTCTGGAGTGGATTATTAGTGCTATTATTTTGATTGCCGTATTTAACACAGTTATGACTCTTAAATTGTTGCAATAACTCAGTTCACCTTTCTTTGATAATTTGACGATTATTCCAGTTTTCCAAGCTAGGTTATAATTGTAGCTAATATATATCATCTAAGCTACTGATTTTTAACAGAAAATTTTTAATTTTTAAGTTTTATTAGCCCTCAAATAAGAAAGGGTCGAAATTAACTTAGTTAGAAATGACTTAAGTTAGAAACTTGAACTTTCGGGAGAAGTAAGTTCTTTAGAAATTAGTACGAGTTGTTTGAGAAAATTTTTTTTTTTTCGTTTCCCTCTTTTAAGAAACTAGATCTGCACTTCTTAAATTGAAATTTTACTATTGTTATACACTTGTAACTTGAATAGCTGTCCAAATTTTTTGAAGTAATATACGAAAATTTTAATATGTAGTAAAAATATTCCTTAATCTTAAAGGTTTTAAGGGTCTCTTAATTTTTGATCATTTTTGTTCATAATAAAATTCTAAGAAAACATCCAAATTTTTGCGCAAATCACATTTTAATTGCTTGGTACAGGTCCAAGATAAAGTTCTTTAGAATCGGTAAAGTTTGGCTTTCGGTAAAGTTAGAAAAAAAATTCATTGCATACCCAATTCATCAATTTTAAACAATATGACAATATTCATAAATCAAGGTATGTACTAAAATGTACCGTATATCTCGAAATGATCAGTCAGTGATTTAGCCATTTGTGGAAAAATAAGAAAATATAGTAAAATTTTTGAACAACACTTTTCAATTTACATTTTAACGAAATAATATTAAATATATAGAATAGTACATACAGCTGGTGATCTGACCGATAGCTCAGTGGTAAAGTGGCGCCTTTTCAATCGAAAAGTCTCGGGTTCAAATCCGATCATATCTAATTAAAAAAAAATATGGTGTATATTACAATAATTAAATAATAAGTCCAAATGTCAAATCGGTAAAGTATTAATATTATCAAGCAATATTTTCTATTGCCTGGTACTAAAAAAAATAAATAAATAAATAACTACAGCTTGTAGAGCTGCCACCTCAACAGAGTGCCAAATCTTGAGAGTAAACAAAAATACAAAAAAATAATAATTCATTATTTTTGATTCAATTTTTATTGCGATTATGACATTTAAAAGTAATTTCTTATAAAATATAAGTAATGTAACATTATAAATATTTATTTAATTATAATAAAAAACAAAAACAATATTCATAATTCATTCACTGGGTTCTACTTCTACCCAAAACATAATATAAAAACTTAAATCTAAGTATACTACAAAATGAACTGTTCTGAATTTTTAAAATTTAAAATACCAAACATTTATTTAATTTTAAAATCATATTTAGTATTATTTTTGCAACTCATCACTAATTTTTTTTGTTCGTTCTGTTGTACGAATTTTAAAAATTCAGAACAGCTCATTTTGTAGTTTACTTTGATGCACAGTTCGGCTTTCACCATCGCAGCGCTTAAACAATTTAGTTCCTGTGTCCACAAATTGCCCATTAGTGAAAATATACGCTCAACAAAAGTGTTGCTTATTGGAATTGATAAAATTTTTCCAATAATTTTCGGCAGTTGAGAATAATTTGTAGTTTGAAAATATTGTACCCACATTGATTGTATTTCTTATTTTTAAGCCAATCATCATTAAATGTTGTTTCATATCGTTTTTTTCTTTGCGGGCTTTTATTGTTGTCACTATCCTCATTCATTTTAAAATCATCAACCAATTTTTTTCTTAAACAAAATTTTATATTTCGTAAATACATATTTGATATTACGTCATGAAAATAAATAATAATGTAAACTTACTGCTTATATAAATAAGTTAGAATATAGAGTACAAATTATATATTTAATCATCCAAAAACAGCATTCACCACATCTCCATCAACCATCACTATTAAAATTTAAATTAATATTAATATTTTTGATTGTTTTTACAAACTTAATAACATGTGTACTATTTATATTTTAGACAACTTTTTTGTTTTGTTTTAATCGAATTGTCAAAAATAACTTACCCAGTAAGTTATTTTACCCATCAGAAAGCTATTTTTAATCGTATTTAAATGTTTGAGCTTTTTTACTGGGATATTTGGGAAATTAAAATAAATGTTTGGGAAATTAAAATAAATTTTGTGTACCAATTTTCTTTAATAAATGTTTTAGAGAGAAGAAATAAACCCGAAATGCGAAAATTTATAAAATCTTGAGATTCGCTTTCCAAATTTTGAGTCTTGAGACTTACAATGAAAACTTGATTATCAAGCCGAAATCTTGAGAGGTGGCAGCAAAATATACATAAGTACATATACAATATTTTTCAATTGTAAATAATTATTCAAATTTTACTGCTAATACCTATTTAAATAGTCCAATATTTAACTGTAAAATAAAAAAAAAATGGAAGGAGACAAATTTATACATTTTAACATACCTACCAACAATTTTGTTGTTTTGTTTTTCTTTTTTTTATATGTAGAATGCCCGAATTCAAAACTAATTTGATTCAATTAAATTCTAAATTATATTATAAATTAACTGTAAGAAATTCTTGAGAATAAAATTTTAATGTAAAAATATATAAGTAAATTATTATAACAGTAATTTTTTAACTGAGTAAAGATAAAATTATCTCAAAAAATAAAAACAAAATAAAAAAAAAATAAAATAAAAATCTTGTTTATAAATGCTAATCACACCTAAATAAATTTATATTAATTTTGTTTTTTTTACCATAATCAATTTTAATATTTGTCAAATAACTTTATTACCGTAAATTTGATCGTGCACAAAAATATATACCTATACATGCATGCATATAATATATGTATGTGTAGGTATATCTTTTTATTTTGTATTCATTCTTAAATGGCTTACTCCGGTCTTATAAAACAAAGTTATTTTGTTTTTTTAACAGCTATCAGAATAAACAAGAACTCAAGAATTTCATGTCAATGTCAAAGCCAAATTTATGTTTAATATTATTTTGTTACCAATTTAAATCACCGTTATATGACGAAAAAAAACAAAAAAAAATTAAAAATAAAAAAAAAATTTTTTTTTTGTTTTATTTAAAATGAAATGAAAAGTCATTGCCTTCTTTAAAGAATTTTGTTTTTCTGAATTTTATTGAAAATAGGTCAAATTTTACATATATTATTTTTTGGAATGATCAAAGAATATTTTAAAACAAAATTTAAAAATTTTTTTTTTTTAATTTTTGGAATGAATTTTAAGAATTTCATAATGTTTAAACTTTAAAGAATAATGACACCATTTTTTTTTTTTTTATTTTTCCAGAAATGTAAATAAATAATTTTACTATTTCTTACTACGTATTAAGAATATAGGTACCTACGTATATAAATATTTGTTATTATAATGCGATTGTTTAATTTATTCTAATTTTCATTTTGTTTATAATACCTATCTATTGTTTTTTGTTACCTAGCTATAGGTAATTGTCTTAATATTTTTTTATAGGAGTATAGGGTATATTGGAGTACCAAGTCTATTTAAACTAGGCTTCAATTTCTTTAATTGTTATGTTCACAAAGTCGTTGATTGCTCCGCTGTAGCTATTGTATAAGATTATGAATACACAAATGTTATTTTTGTGCGCCATTTTAAATTTTTGTATCATTTTTATAATTATTTTAAAATATTATTTTATTTTAAACTTAGTTTCCGGTACGTAACACACAAAAGTAATTCTTGAAGAAAAGAAAAAATATTTCCCGAAATGTCGAATTAAAATAATTAATAAATAAATAATTAACAAAATAAAAATTAATTAAATAAAAATCAATAAAATAAAAATTAAATGGAATACAAAACAAAAAAATGTGTATTATTTCATAAAAAACAAACAAAAACTGGAAACCCAAGATTAAACAAAAACGAAACATAAACAATGTACCAGTCAAAGAAACAAAAAATCATAGTACACTTATAAAATATATAAGTAACCAAGTGTCTGGATGGTTACGGCAGTGTCTACTATTTATATTTATTTTAAGGTTGAATTTTAGGTTGTAAGGTTCAATTCAAATCCAGGACAATATTTTTTTTTTTAAAAGCAAGTGGAATATGTATTGTCATATGCAAATATCATGAAATCATGAAATCTATTTCCAAAAAAATTTGGTTTTTACACTTGGACCTGCCGTACGACGGGCTTTCTCTCTTATAATATATATGTGTATGTACCTAAATATTTATATTTTTAAATATTGTCACATTGAGTGTTCCAAAATTTCTTCACCACTTTGTATAATTAGTGTGGATGCTACAATCTAATAAAATACAACCAAATGCCATTCATCATCAACATAATATTTCATCTGTGAATCAAAAAAATTGAGTACATGTTACCAGGCCAACTACCAACCGGTTTTTATAATTTTGATAGATAAATATATTTTTCCTATACCTATGATGATACCTTTTCAATATAAATGCACGCCATTCTAAATATATTTCCGCGATTTTCCAATTTTCATTTTCAGCCAAGTAAATATATGCATACCGATTATTTATCCTCCTTCCTCGAATTTCGAGCAGCAGGCATATATTAGTAATACTTTACAATTAACAATATACTTAACCTAAAATAAAATAATTTTAATATATCCTATAATTGTCAGGAATAAGATTTTTAACATTGTTTTTATTTCAATTATTTTATAAAATACTTATGTACATATTTAATGTTAAGTTTATCTAAAATTCTAAGAACGGTCTTTTAAAATTTAGGTCATCATCATCGATTACAATTTTATCCATCCATTTATATATATATATATATAAATATGTAAATATATACAAGTATATACTAAAGGTAGTAAACACGGTTACAGCACATGAAAATTTAATAAGTACAAAAAGGAATAAAAAATATATAAAATAAGTAAAAAAACAATATACCGTTATCACAATGTCAATAAACTATCCACGAGCAGAAAATAAACTCTTTGAAAAGTAAAAGAACAGCACAAAAAAAATAAAATAAGAAAAATAAAACAATTAAAAAAGAAAAAACAAAATAAAAATTGTTGGTAGCAAAATAAGTACAAAAAAAAGCAAATGGGAAGAAAATTCCAGAAATAAAAGTAAAGCTAAAACCGTAATACATATAATATGAATCATTACAAAATAAGAATCGAATCGTTCTAAATCCATGTTGTATTCATTTTCGAATTAAGGTAGGATGAAAATAGCCAAATCCAAAATATTATTGAACTAATTATTATTATCCCAATTAAAATGAAACCCTTTGTTATATATAGGCTTTGGTAATAAGGTGATTAGTGATTACTAATTAATATGTCTGTTAATGATTGTAGGGCCAAGGTTATGATAATGGCTCAAATGTGCGTGGTAAACAATCCGACATGCAAAATAGAATTAGAATTTTTAAGTCTAGAGCTCTTTCTTTTTTCCATTTCTTGTATACCGTTAACTTAAGGATTCTGCTAAATTGTTCTTTAGATTTAGGTAAATTTGTCGATAATGTGTAAAATTGATGTGCTTTCGTATGTAGTTCAACCAAGAAGGGATGTGCCACATTTAACTTTAAAACCACCTTTCTCAAAATAAATGGGAAAGTAGGATTAAAATGCCTCAAGAATAATCTGGCAGATATTAATGAAGCTTTAATTGAAATTTCCTAAAGAGGGAAATCTAGACTTAGAAGCTACAGCTTGATTTCTCGTTGAAATTAGATCTGATGAGGTATTCGAAAATTATATTAGTTAAGCTCAGGCGGTTATTCATAACAGAGAAATAACAGCACTACGCAAATGAATCGGATGGAAACTCTCATAGAAACTGCAAAGCTTAGAATATGCGGGTGACATTATTCTACTAACCCACTCAGCAGAAGAAATGCAGACTACCATCAATGAATTGACAGAAAAAGCTGAAAAATTAGGCTTGAAAATAAAAATCAACAAGACCAAATGTATGAAAATAAACAACACAAGCCAAGTACCACTTCTCATACACAATACCCAAATAGAAGAGGTAGCAGAATTTGAATACTTGGAACAGTGACATAGAACATAAAATAGAAAAAGCTAGAAATGCCTTCGGAAGCCTTTGGGCGGTATGGAAGTCAACACACATAGCACGCGGAACAAAGATAACAATTTGCGAAGCATGTTTCAAATCAATACTGCTATATGGAAGCGAAACATGGCTTGTATCAAGAAACAACATACAGAAAATACAAGTCTTTGTGAATAAATGTCTACGAATAATATGTCGCATATTCTGGCCTAGGCGAATATTGAATGAAGGGAAAAAACGATAGCCGTCCAAATATGACGATATGCGTACAAATCAGAAAGAAGAAATGGAAGTGGATTGAGCTCATTCTAAGGCGGCCAATAAAATCAGTCGCATTCAAAGCCCTAGATTGGTATTCACAAGGCAGGAGAAATGTGGGAAGACCAAGCAACCTGGAGGAGAACAGTCCAGAGAGAATGTGACCTATCGGGAAAAATCTGGTCAGAAATAAAGAATGAATATTTGTTAAATAATTAAAATCTTATGGATTACTTTTAGAACATTTGTAGCTTTAGCTTATAAATTGATTGTCATATATTATATCTTAACGGTTTTACAAGACGTTTTCCAAATAAATTGCACTTCACTTCCCAGTTTTATTTTATACTTATACAATAACTAATCTAATTCTTATGTGGAAATTGAATTGAAAATACTATAGATATATGCATGAATAAATATTTACCAAAGAAATACCTAAATAGACAAGTTACCATCATTTGGTTTAGTGGTATAAGTTGAAGGTTAGTTGGTATCCCGTTTTTGGTTTTTAAGTGTAAAGAAAAGATCAAATACATGAATTAAAAATATGTAGTTGCAAATTATGCATATGCAATAAGTGCAGTTAAGTTCTTTTGAATTTCGATAAAAGATTCATTTTAATAATGAGCCAAAGAACATCTGTAAACTTTTATAAGTTTTTAAGATTTAAAAAATTAAAAAGTCAGACAAATTAAAGAGTTGCCATTCAAATTTTTTTGCTTTTTTTAATTAAATTCCAAACTTGTAAGAAAACTACTTTCATCCATTTCGTTTGAAATAAAAAATAAACTTGAAAATGAAAATAAGAATGATTTGGTTTGTAAAAATATTAATAAAAATCAAAGAAAAAAGTATTTATTTAATAAATTTCTAAAGATTATGTAATACGTATTATGTTTTCTTATGACCGGTTCTTTGAATTTTATTTAGAAGTATTTTCGTTTTTTTTTTAATGCATAGAGAATACGTTTTGTAATATAAACTTCTTTTAAAATTTGTTTACTCTTTATTGAGGATGTCTTATAACGCTTCAAACTTAATCTTGTGATCCCATTAACATTTTGTTAAAAAAGTTTTAACAATACAACATTTCTTCGAACTATTATAATATTATAACACAGTTGTGCTTTTGTTTAAGGGTGCATTTATGTTGGAGCTGCGATAGCGAGTATAGCGTAGAAAACTATATATTATTTATCGTTGATCAAAGCGATGCTCCAATGTAAACACTTCTATAAAAATTATATATATAATTTTCCATGCTAGGCTCTTATCACTTAATCGCAGCTCCTATACAAATGTACCCTTAGACACTTAAGCGGGAACTACTGTAGTACAGTTGTTAACATTTAATATTCTTTATTTTAGTCACTATTCCACATCTCTATTTTGTTTATAAATTTTTTGATTATAAAATTATTTTAAGAATATTTATAAAGACTGTTGTTAACTCAAAATACTAAATTCAAAATTATTTTCCAATTTTCCAATATAAATTTTATTATTAAGAGACCGGAGGTAATTGCACAGACACACGATATAAAGTGGAATCTTAATTAATTTAACTTCGCGGTATAATTCTTATTCTATTATTGAGCCTCTAATAAAAAATTGTATACTTTCTTATTTTTTTATTGGGTATGATGGTACATGAAGAGAACAGGTAGCTCCTGTTTCCAATTTAAAATGTGGGGTGCCATATGATATAAATTATATTATTTTATTATATATGATCTGATTGGGGTCTGAACCCAAAGACCCTTCATTTGAAAAACTAACATTCTAACCACTACGGCATCAATAGGATAAACACTTACTTGTAACAATATTAATATAGTAATTTAAAAAATTTCATAGCAAACATAAACTAAAAATATTTTAAAGAAATTTTCTGGAAAACTTTAAATATTTTTTCTTTGATACTTATGTTAATGACAACATGTTAGTAATACGTAAAATTTGGTAAACAACAAATTTTTCCATGAAATGATGAAATTCATTATAAAACAAAATAAGATTTCTTAAGAAAATTTCCTTTTTAATTAATTCCGGGTGAAATGAACTTTAATATAACGGGCGAAACAATAGAAATATTTTAAATCTCAATTCACATTCTCAAAATTGAATTTAGGACAAAGTTTTGTTTTTATTTTTTTTTTTTTTTAATGTTTATGTACTTTATATTTACATATAAATAATTATGAATCATTTTTATGTCGCGTGGCATATTGAATTATTTATTTTTTTCATTTATATTCTTTTGAATTCAATTTTTTTTTTTTAACCGTATTTGCTTTTTTTTAATAATATAAATAAGCTGCGATATTTATTGAGTGAGCGATAATGATAAGATATAAAAAATTTAATGATTTGTTGAAAACTAATTTTTATTTATTAATTTGATTATTTTATTCAACTTTATTTTATTAAAAAAATAGGTAGGTACATACAAATGAATAGAAAAACAAAAGACTTTAATGCCAAATTGAAGGAAACTTTTTATGATAGGTATATTAAAAATAATATTTTAGTTTTATTTAAAAAATATAATTACATTTTAATTAATTTAAATTCAAGCTTTAAATTGAATCGCAAAACAATTAAAAATCTGTATTGATTATAAAATTATATCTTATAGAGAACTTCAGTTTACTAGAAGTTCAAATTTCAAAAATAATATGTATTTGTGATTATAAAACTTAAAAGTTTATTTAAATTTAGACTTAAGTTTTTATTATCATGAATTATGAAAATTATCAACCAATCAAACAAAATAAAAGTATTAATAGATGCAGAAATATTTAATCTAATCAAAATACTGTATGTAAACGTAGAATTGTGGAAATGATTGTTTCATTTTTAAATCTTTATAAAAAGGCTGGAAAATAAATTATACAATCGTTGCATTCAGAAGTTCGAAGGTGAAGCATCGGCAATTATAACTCATCACTTATTGACAGACCAAGATATAAGGACAAGAAACAAAAAACTAAAAACAAAAACTAAATTTTTCTGTAATCTTTATTTAAAAACATACAATTTTTCCATAATAATAGCATTAAATACTGATCTATTGTAAAATATTATAATATGTAAAAATGATATTAAAAAAAAAAATGTTTTGTAATTTAGTATAATTTAAATATAAAAATAAAGAATGTAAAATTAAATTCTAAATATGATAAAATTTTTATATAAATGGAGATATTTTTTTCATTTTTTTTTTAAATAATATGGAATTTTGCTTAATATTAAAAATATTCATAAGTTTTAAAATACATAAAAAATCGGGAGTAAAATATAATTTTTAAAAACTTTTTTCTCATAGAAAAATGCAAAATATTTTTTTTAAATTGGGTAGGAAAAAAATAAATAGAATATTTTTCAAATTTTGTGTATATTTTGGTTTTTTTTTTGTTTAATCCTAATCCAATTGTAGATTAAATATAATAAAAACGTGGAAGATAATTTAATTTAGGCTCAAAGTTAAAGAGAATTTTTTGAAATAGAAATTTAAATAAAATATATTTTCTATTTCAATTTTAATAATTCGTTTTAAATTTCATTTCATTAGTTTTTATATATTTTTTTTGTATACATTTTAATATTGCTTTTTTTGTATACATTTTAAAATTTTTATTGAAAATCAAAAATCAAATAAAATAAACTAATGAAATGCATTTTAATATCGTTTAATTATCTTTTTAGTTTTATTTTTAAAATATTGATGATAACCACCTTGCTCAGTTAAGATTAGTGATCTTTTAGATTATTCCTTTTATTTATTTTAAGAATTTAATTATTTTAAAATACTAAAAGATTAGTAGAGTTCTTGAATCTTTAATTTTTTGATTCGTTTTTTTTTTCTTGATTATAATGATTAAATAATTATATTGATTTTTTTGCTTCTTACTAATTAAATATTTTTTTAAATGTTTCAATTTTGTTTATGTCATTTTGGTTTAATTTTTTAAACTGCATCTGTTGGACTTTGAAATTCAGATAGTGCATGAATGGGATTCTGAACTTTTTTCTGTGATCCTTTACGCACTTTAGCCCGTACTTCTTCTGGTTTTTCTGGTCTTACTAAAGGTTTTTTCTCTGGTGCTTTCATCTTCCAAACAACAATTGGGGACTACAAAAAAAGTATTATGTGATCAATTAGATTTTTTAATATTTTTATTTTACAAATATAAATCTAACATTAATTAACAGATTAACTTTAAAGTATAGTATCAATATTTTAAGAATTTACTAAAAAATTCATTTTTTATTTCATTGATAATTATTATCTTACGTAAGAATGAAAATAATTTTAATTCTATCATACAATTTAAAAAAAAACTTATTAAATTTATTATCATTTGCAAAGAGTAATAAAAAATTGCAAATTGACATTTGAACTATTTAAAAATAAAAAGAAAAAACTAAAAACTAATTTAAATTATAATGGTTTTATTATTCATATATATTTTAACATTTTTTTTTTTGTTTTCTGAATTACGATTTTTTAATAAAAAGTTACTGTTACAAAAATATTTTCATAACAGCATCTTGCCTTTAAAGAGAAAAGGTACGGATACAAAAATATTTTCATAGCATTCTTTTTTCTTTAGAAGGCAAGAGTTTTTTTTGTTTTTTTTCAATAAGTAAAAAACAAAATCATACTGTGCATGCAAAATAATCTAACACAAATGTGAAGTGCGAACATCAAAAACAAAGGAGAACGTCCATAAAAAGATAGAAACTTTACGTTTACACATTTTTCTATTAATATACTCACATGATTCTTTAAATTAAAAAATTATCGATTTTAATTCCAATTCAATATATTTATGTTTCCGATTTGTATGATAAAACATCGGAATGTTATTAAAGTTAATATAAAGTTTTTAAATTAATTAATTTAGTAAAAAAGCTTACCGCAACTGTTCCTTGTCTTGTATATTTGGTAGACGCAACGTATGAATATTTAACGGTAAGAACAACTGCGTTCATTAAATTTTTAGCAGCTTGTATTAAAGATGTTGCACTGTCAAGCTATAATAATAAATTTTAATCGATATAAAAATAAAATATCAAATTAAATTAACACAAATTTTTAACAAACTTACTCCAGAAACAATCAATTCTCCACTTATATTTTGAACATCTGCTTTAACTTTAGAAGTAATTTGAATTTGATGACAATACAAAGCTATACGTTGTAAATAAGCCAATAAATCTTTTTTCGTACTACTTTCTGGACATTGTTCAGCAATTTCTCGTGTTAATTTATCCAGTTTTGTACCAGCTTCTGAAATTTTTTTGGCCGCATTAATCACATCCATTGTAGTTTTTAAGGGTCCTCGTCCACTAAAAAAATATCAAATGTTTATAAATAATGATAAAAACTAATTTTTCCTTTTGCACAAAAAACTACCGTGTAAAATCAGTCATTTCCATCATTATCATACACATATGTTTGGCAAGGAAAATTATATCATTTCCAGTATCATCCCATTTGGCAACTTCAGAGTCGAATGTAAGTTTTTCACGTCTGAATAACTCTACTTGTTGAGCAATCTTTTGTTTATCTTCTTCAGTCATTTTTCGCATAGCTTCTCTTGCAGTACATATACCACTAATATCTGGATATTCATCCACGGTTTGATCTCCAGTATGAGCACTCGCTAAAAAATTTATTTAATTATAAAAATATTCAAAACAGAAAAAAACTTTGAAAGATTATTGTTAAACAAATGATAGCGTTAATATAAATTGATAAGTATACAATAAGGCATTAAAATAAAATAAAAATAAAAATTAATGAAACAAAATGAAACGCTTCTCATACATCTGCTACGAGTTTCCAATGTCATATCTTCAACGGGTTCAAATTCAGTATCAGTATCTAAATCTTCGGAGCTCTGAAAGTAACACAAAATGACATGCAAACAAAACACAAATATTAAAGAATGAAAAAAACAAACAGAAAATATAATTAAAAAAATTAACAAATAAAATTATGGTAACAAAAGAATGATGTTAAAGCAAACTTAAGACAAATGAACACCAACAAAATCAGTTTTAACTTTGATTTTATAAAAATCTCTTACATTTACTACGAGTTTCTGTAGTATAGTGTTCATCAAATTCAACATCTTCAGGATCAAGCTCTTCTTCATTCTTTTTCATAATTTGAAAAATGTGTATTTAAAATATTATACACAAATTAATAACTAAAGAAAGGAAAAATCTTACTCTGTTCATTAATACAGCACGACGTATTTCACGTACACCATCATAAACTAAACGAGATGCATCAATAAAATCATTTTCATCAACATCCTTTTGGGAATTTGAAGCCAATGCATCAACAGCTGCATCAACTCTTTGGGCAAATTTGGACATAACTAAAATTAAAGCATTATTTGTCAGTTGATTTTCAAATTTTATATTTGATAAGAATATAAAACAAACCTTGATCACGCAAAACTTTAACAGCTTCTAAAACACGTTTAGTATAAATACATGGTTCATAGTTGTCCATTTCAGCTTCAACAACATTACAAACTCTAGCAGAACGACCTTGTATAGCTCCAGCAGTATTACGTAAGTCCCCTGCGTCACCTTCTTGAAGTGCCATAACGCATTTATTAACATCTTCAAGAATGTGATTTTCTGATACAGCTAAGAAATCATCTATGGTAGTAATATCATCAACTGCTTCTGTCAAAATTCGAACTTGATTTTCCCATGCTAAACGATAAGCGTCCATATTTTCTTGAGCAACTTTTGAATTAGGCCTTGCAACAAGAATCATAGCGGCATTAATAACTTGAGGGCATAAATTTTCGATTTGAGCAGCTGCATAACGTACCATTTTGACACCATCTTCATTATTTGACATACTGCATACCAAATTAGCAACTTCAACTAATTTTTCAGCATGTTTTGTAAAAATATCAGCCTTCTCCCGAACTTTTTTTTCATTTCCAGTTTTTGCAGTTTCAATTAAATCAATTAAAGGTGTAGTTGTTTCCAAGAAAGAATCAGAAACGTGATCAACAACTGCTTTCCTTAATTGACGACGTAAGTCACGAGTTTTTCTACACATTTGATCAATAGCACGTTCCAAACCGGGGGTTTGTTCCTTTTGTCCCATCTAAAATTTTAAAAACAAATATATTAAACTAGAAATATATCAATGAAGTTTTAAAAGAGGAGAAGGTAAAAAGTTAGCTACTAAAAGGAAATACTGAAATGAAAATTTAGTAATTTTTTTTTTACGGTTTTTACTTTCTAGCGAAAGTTAAAGTTACAATATATTTTACTTGCCATATAATCTAAATGTTTGCATTAAGAATTATTAAAATAAAAACCATTAAATCAAAAACTACAAGTTGTGTGAGTTAAGACAATTCGTCATTAATATTTAAAAAAAAATTTGTCAAAAAAACTGTGGGAAATTTTTACGTAAACAAAATCTAACAACAGTTGATAGCCATGTTAATACAGTAATATCACATGTTTAATATTTTTTAAAAATTTTTTTAAAATTTTGACGTTTTAAACTAACTACATTTTTCTTTTCTAGGCATTATTGTATAACTAATTCTATAGTTTAATTAGTTCGTCAAACACACAATATTATTTTTAATATTTACCCATTTTCGAGAACGGACGATTATTAACTTAATAAAAAAAATATATATTTAAATTAAAATCAAAATTTTTCTTAAAAAATTTATTTTAACAACTTACGTTTGCCATATATTCTGAAAGAAGATCTTGTAACGCTTGCCGAACAGCATTACACTCGGCTACAATTCTTTCTCGGCGTTCATCGCGAGTACAATCAGCATCAGCCATTAAAGCAGCAGCACTAATAATGCTTTCTAATCTTTCTTCAAGAAGTTGTCTTGATCTTTTTTCGCTATAGGTCATTGGATCCATAACAATACCTTCCTAAAAATTTTATAACATAAAAATTGTGTGAGCTTGATTTACTTTTAAAAAATTTTAATATTACATCGAAATCGTCAAGTGCTGCAGCTAATTCTCCAGCTCCACTATAAATATCAGTTGGCTGTGAAGACTTTCCTTGAGCTACATCACTTATAGTGTTAACTGCTTCACAAACTTGTTTCAAAACATAATCTCTATTTACTTTAGCCAAATCCAATTCTGGATGTCGTACATATACTTTTGATGCCGTTAATAACATTGTTGAATGCTTTTTTAATATAGCTCGAGCTGCTGCTAAATCGTCACGTAGTTGTGGATCTTTCAATTCTTGTTGTCGTTTTGCAGCTTGTTTAATAAGCTCACTTGCATTTCTGCCAAATTGCTGAGGAAAAAAAAAATTAAAAAAAATAAGTATATTAAATAAGTTTTAATTTAATAAATTACCTTCATATTATTTAATAATTCATCTTGACTTGAAGCGTTTTTTAATTTATTTAAATCATCTTCTACAACATGAAGAGATTTTAACAATAAATGTACATCGACCATATCAGCTAATATAAGTAATCGTGTGACTGCAGATAAAAGATTTCTTGCAGCACGTACCATATTACTTCGTTTAATTGAACTACATGGATCTTCGGAAAATTCTCGGGCCGCAATACTCATACCTTCTCCAGTTTTTCGAACTTCTTCAACTGCTGTTAGCATTTCTTGAGTAATATCTGGATTTTCATACGCTATTTGTTCACCTTTTTCAATAAAATTCTCTGTAGCTTTTTCAACTGCAGCAACTAAAGCACTTGCTCGTTTTGATTTACCTAATATGTATATAATTTTATAATTTTCAAATCAAATGTATATAAATTTTCAAACATTTAGTTTGAATTAAAAAAATGACAAAATCAATATATGTAATCAAAAAGTGTACAAATATTCTATAGCTATTCAGTAAAATCAATAACCGTGACAATTTTTTTTTTTTTTGATTGTTCTCATTTTTAAACAAAATTATTTCGAAATATCTTTACGAAATGAAAATTTACTGTTTACGGGAATACAATAAAGCAATTGTTGGTGACTAATACAAGATTAAAATCTATTACAAGAACGGGGTGGGGTAGAAAATTTATTAACGTATATACCTTTTTTCTTTTTACTAGGTCCTTTTGTATTATTTACCAAAGTAGTAACTTGTAAAACAAGTGGCTCCAAAGTTTTCTCGACAGACATTGTTCTTATTTCCAAATTTTTTGGATCCCATTTTAAAGCAATTTGACCAAATTCTGATATAGTTCCCATTTTTCCCTTTTCTTTTTTTTCAATTACAAGATTTGATAATTACAATTTATGTTTTATATATTTACTAACAAATATACGTAAATATGTATATTTTTTGTTTGAATTTACTGTGTAACTTGTTTTATTTTCACTATTTATTAATTTTATTTAAATTTATTGTATATTTAATATATATTTTCTTTTATTCAATGTCGTGATTAGTGAATTTTCAATATAGCTTATTTTATTTCTTTGGCTAATGCCATAGCCCATAACTAAAATGAAAACTGAAATGTCAAATTAAATAAGTTGTCAAAATCTTTTACTAGTTGTACATAGGGGCAAGAAAATTACAAATATTTTATTTAAAAACCCTCTGGTGGCAAAATTTGTAAACTTATTTTTTTAAATTTTAAAATGAATATATTTTGACGAAGAATTTAGGTATATTTTAATGCATTTTTAATAATCGGATTCAATTCGATAATAAATTTATAAATTATAGTATTTAAAAACTAAAACATATAAGTGAAGAATTATATTAAAAAATTTAAAAAGTTTTTGTAATTTAAAACATTTGTTAAATATATTTTAACATAATTGTATTTTGAGAACCGTAAAAATTTTGTAAAGTTAATTAATTATGTTATATGTTTTTTTTTTTTTTTAATTAATATCATTTACGCAGTACTGCACTGTAGTCATGCATATTAGAAAAGTTTTTACAGGATGAGGAAAAATTTACAAAAAGGAAAACATTAAATATATATTGATAATTAATTTATTAAGAAAACTTTCCTGTTGTGTTCTGAGAATTCGTGATTAGTTCGAATTTATAAATCAAAAGTTATTTTTAAACATTTCTAATATTATATATGTTTTATAGTACTATTGTGAACATCAAACACAATAAGAAAAGTACAATTTTATTGAAGTTGAAGAAAATATGCAATTCCTGAAATATTATAAATTTGATTCAAAATATGGTTTTACAACCATAAAAAAATAGCTTTAATTATATTTTGAAGAAATTCTGTAAAAAAAATAAATAAATAAAAGAAAAAAAATTTCATTGTTATAAAAATAATAAATTTTATTATTTTATTTCAGTCTTATAATTATACAATAATTTCTTTTTCTCGTTTATATTTTGTTTTTTTTTTTTTGTTTTTTAATTTATGGATATAAAATGATTTATTTTTTTTTAAATATTGAACATTTTTTTACAAATGTCAATTTTTTTGTTTGATTTATATATTTTGATCAATTAATAGTATTTAATTAATATATATATTAATTTAAAAAATAATAATTAAAATGAGATGTAATATAAGAAATTTGTTTTCTTAAATTTATATTTTTAATTAATTAAAAAAAAATAAATAAATATTTTAAGAAAACAAATTTTAAGTGAATTTTTAAATTTTAGTTAAAATTATTTTACAATTCTTTTGTTTTTTTTTTTTTGCAAAAATATTAAAAGTAATAAAAAAAATTAATCACAAAATGATTTTAAAGAAAATATTAATGTATATATATATAGGTATTGTATTTATACTGTATTTTATATTAAAATTTTTATGATAATGCATATTGTTGTTTTTATTTTTTATTCTTATATAGACTGAAAAATTATTGATTATATTGCATTTTTCTTTTTTCTTTATATTTTTTTTTTTTTTGTTTGTTTTAATTATGAAAATAAAAAAAAATTTTTATCAACGTCATTTGAATAAGAAATTAAGATGCTTTCATATTGAAATATTATTATAATAAAATAATTGTGAATTGGAATCTAAAATTTGTAAAATTTTCTATTGTGAATAGGATCATAAATGCATTTTTATATTTTAAAAAGAATTTTTTTGTTTTTAATTTTAAAAGAAAATTTGAAAAAAATTAATGTATATTGAAAACACAATTTTTATAATAGAAAGCAATTAATAGTTTATAAATATATATATAGTTTATATTAATAAACTTATTTTTAATATTATTATTTTAATATTATATAGAAATATTAGAAATATGTCATATTAAATTAATTTGTAATGTACTACTTTAAATTGATTTTTGCATTTAGTATTTAAAATGTTCACTTTTTATCTAAAATATTTTAATGTAAAACTTTTATCTTATACAAATAAATTTACCTAACTATTGCATAATGAGAAAATTAGAAGCCTTGTTTTTTTTGATTTTCTATTCATCTAAATACGTATGTATGTATGTATGCATGTAATAGCAACATCAGATCTACTAAATAACTATATATAATTTAATTATAATACGTTTATAAATGCATGTATATAATAATCTACAATATATAATATATTACTAAATAAATTTTATTTCTTAATTACTTTAATTTTTTTAAATGAAAATATAATTTTTGAAGTTTTAAATATATAGGGTTGGATAAAATTGCTTTTTTTTTTTTTTTAATTTAAGAAAATTTAAAATTTTTTTTAATTCAAAGTTAAAGGAAACTTTTGAATTTTATTCAACCTTATTTTATGATTGTTTTAAGTTTGTGTATTTAATATATATTATATTTTCATTTTAAAGTTTTAATCCTGTTTTTATGAATACGTAGTATTTTAAATACAGTTGATTTTCATTTTTAAATTAAAAAAAGTAAGCATAACTTTAAATCACAAATATTATTAAAAATTAATTAAAAATGAAGAAAAAAAAAAAATAAAAATAAACAATAAATTAAATCCAAAAAAACAAATTTTTTTTGAATTCAATTTAAAATTATATTTTTTTTTTTTTTTTATAAATAGTTTTAAAATAAAACAATTAATATTTACTAAAATTAATTGTTCATATTATAAGAATTAATATAAATATACATACATATTAAAAAAAAAATATGTTTATTAACATATTTATGTGTATTTTTTTTTTTTAAACTTTTAAAGAAAAATTAAAATAGGAAAATTAAATATTTCTTGGTGTCAGATTTAATGAAAATGTATCTGGCGGAAGTGCAACGCAAGCTGGATATGTTTTTATTTGATTAAAATTATTACTTGATATATTATAAGATTGCATAATGTTAGCAAGCATTATAAAACCAAATCCTTTAACCAAATTTTGTCCAATGCATGTACGTTTGCCAATACTAAATGGTAAAAAGTGAGGTATATTTTTTTTTAAACGTCTTACTTCAACTGTTTCTGTTAATGATGATGTAAATTTTTTATTAATTTTATCTGATGTTGTTGTATAATTTTTTTCATTTTCATCTAATGCATATGTTTCTGATTCCATACCAGAATCAATATCTGATTCTGAATCCATTGAACTTAATGATGTTGTTGATGATGATGCTGATGCAATAAATGTTGGTGTTATTATTGTTGTTTGTGTTGATGTGGGTAATGTTGATGCAGATTTTTTTATATGAACTTTTTCAATAAAACGTTCTGGATTAAATTCTTCTGGTTTGTCCCAATATTGTTCACTTTTATTTAATACATAATTATTAATAAATACTAATGTACCTTTTGTAACCCCATATCCATTAATAGCTACATCTTCAGTTGCAACATGCGGTACAATTGGTGATGATGAATCACGTAAAACTTCATATACTGTGGCAACAGTATATGGCATACTTTCAGCATCTAATAATGTAACACTACGTTGTCCTTTTGTTACTTGATCGATTTCATTTTGAATATTTTGTGCAATATGTGGATTTTTTGCAATACTTGCTAATGCCATCATTACCAAATTACCAATTGCTGAATGGCCACCAATAAAATCTTCTAACATAAATATAATTGTATTACGTGAAACATCATCATTATTTTCAGATAAACTTTTTAATAGAGCATCAGTAAAATCTCTTTCTGGTTCATCAATATTCATTGTTTTTTCACGATCATTTATTATACGTTCCAATATAAATTGACGTATTGTTGATGACCAATCAGTCATTTTATTCATATGATTTGTATAAAATGGTAATAACCATGGCAAAAAATCAATTGCATAACCTTGATTTATTTCCCAAAATATTTCATCAAAATAACGTACAATTGTTTGAAATTCTTTATCTTCATAATTAAAACGAGTCGAGCACATATATTGTGTAAACATATTTGCACAAGTTTGCATTATTAATGGTTTTAAATGAAATTCTTTACCCGGTTCAATTTTATTTGATAAATTTTCCATAAATTCTCTCATTTCAAAACAACCAACATCATTCATTTTATTAAAATATGATGATGTATTTCTTGGTGAACAATGTTTACGTGCTAAATTTCTGCGTTTTTGTTGTAATTGTGACCAATCGCATAGGGCTAAAGCTATTATTGAAAATTAGAAGAAATAAATATGGTTTAATTAATTAATTAATTAATCTTTTTTATTTTTCTAACAAATATATATATGTATATGTAATTTTTTTAATATAGTTCAAGTGATAAAATTACTTTTTTTTTTTATTAATGATTTTTTTTTAAAATATTGAATTAAAAAAAAAAAACAAATAAGCTTAAATTGACTTAATTTCATAAATCGTTTTATTTTCTGTGTCAATTGAGGATTTTTTGTTAAATTGCATTTTAAGTTTTTTTTTTTTATTTTTAATTTAATATTGAATTTCAACGACGCAAAATTTAATTAGTATTACTAAACAAAATAATTCCTTTAGCTCGTGCTTAAAAAATTTTTTTAGAGCGTTTTCCTTTAAAGTTGATTAAAAAAAAATTTTAAATGAAATTTGATATCATAAATGATTAAAAGCGCATTTTATTTAAATAAAAAAATTAAAAAAAAAAGAAAAAAACAAAATTGTGTATTAAGACAAGAAAATTAGTAATTTTTTATTGAACATTGTAATTTTTTTCAATTGAGGAGAAGTGGGGAGATATATTAAGAAATTTTAGATATTTCGAAAGATTCGGTAAAAATATTTAAAATTTTCTACTATTTACAAAATTATGAATTAAAATTTTTTTTGGTGATTAATAAAATCTCTGACAACTCAAATTTCGATTTTAAATTGTTAATAATTTTATTTGAAATAAAATACGACTTCTTTTAGCAACTCACAAGCATTTTACAAAAAAGTTAAAATTAATTTACCAATTGATTAATATTAAAAAAATAAAATCGTTCACTAATTACAAATTGTATATATATCTATATCCTATAATAATATTGTATAATAAATATTAAAATATAATTACTTACAATTATTTCGATCACCACCAAATAATTTATGATAACGTATAAAATCTGGTCGACCACCAAAAAATTTTCCATTTTGATTTAATACTTCTCGTATTGATTCTAAACTATTTACTACCAAACAGCGTGTTGTACCCAACGTTAATGTATAAACATCACCAAATTTTTTTGCCAATTCAGTAAATCCTTCAAATGGTACATCATATTTCCCCAATAATGCTAAATTACCTAAAATTGGCCATGGTAATGGTCCTGGAGCTTGTTTTAATTCTGCAATATATAAATCATCTTCATCTATTGTTGTATTGTTGTTGCTGTTGTTATTATTGTTGTTGTTCTTATTATTATTTTGTTTATTACCATTATTATTTTTTGTATTATTACTATTATTTGAATCACTATTGTCATTATTTTCATCATTATTATTATTATTAATTATATTTTCATTATTGTATTTTTTTAATTGATTATTTTTTAATAATTTTTCTTTTAAATCATTTTTTAATTTTGATAATGGTATTATCACTTTTGCTTTACGTAAACTTTCATATACGATTTGTAAATAACAGTAAATTGATAAAAGGATAATTAATCCTAGTAATAGTTCACTGATTGTAACTGACATTTTATTTTATTTATTTTGTGCTTTTTTTTTTAAAAAATTTTATAAATTTAAATTAGAATATTTAGAAAAATTTAATCTTGGTAAATGGTTTTAATTTAAAATTTTTGAACTCAATATAAGAAAAACAAAATAAAAAAAAAATTAAATCTTAAGTTGTTGATTTAAATTTTTTTTTTTTTTTTTTTTTTTTTTAAATTTCTTCCAGTTTTGAGACGTTGGAGTTGGTTTGTAATTGTAAAAAAAAAAATGGGTTCTTATGATGGTTACCCAAATATCTCAACTGAGTTGAAAACGTATCCGATCAGTTGCTTTTATACCATTGTGCATAATTCCAAAGTTCTTGATTATTATTTTATTCTTATTTTGTTTTTTTTTTTGTTTTTTGTTTTTTGATTTGATTTTTTTTATTTTTATATTTACTCTTTCTTTTACTCGTTCATATAAAAAATTCAAATAATAAAATACAATAATAACGCCTAAATATATACACCAGTGCTTTTTTTTTCTTTTTTTTATTATTATTTTTTTTTTAATTCGCTTTTTACCTTTCTTCCTTATATTCTTACATATATGTTCTTATTTATAGTTGTATTATTATTTTAATTTTTTTTGTTTTTTTTTTTGAATATAACGAATAACGAATAACGATTAACTGATAGATGGGTACTATATAGTATTAATACGTATGGCTTATTAAATTTCATTTTATACATACATACATACGTATTTATTTTATTTTGGTGTGAATTTTTTTTTTTGTTTTTCCATTTTTCTTTAAAATTGAAAAAAAAAAAAATTAAATAGCGATAATATTGTATAAAAAAATTGTCAATTAAAGTTTTGTTTAACAAATTAAAGAATCTTTTAAATGAAAATTTTCCAGGGCTTAGAGAAAGTAATGAAATGTTTACATATTATGTTATGTATATATGTATTACTGTATATACAAGAGTATATAATATAAAAAAGGTATAATAGGAAAAAGTTAAGTACAGGAAAAATTAAAATGAATATATGATTTATATGCTATTTATATATATAAAGTTAAAAAAATAGTCATATTTCATATTTAACTAGTGCTAACTGTTCAACTGTTAAGCTAATAAGCCTATCTATACCATAGGTACATGTTGGAACAGGGGGTCATATTATATTCGTATTACTAGAATTGATCTTACTGAATTCCACATACAATTTAAACATGAGATAGTACTAGGCTTTATAACATGTAGAAAAGTCTTAGATTTTCAATAGATACAATTCTATTTTTGTTCATTTTTAATATTTTGTATTTGAGTTATATGCGGTATTCTATATCTGTGAGTTATATTATTCAATTAAATTATTTGTTTATATTGTTATATTAATGTATTTTTTATTAGAGATATATAATTAATTATTATTGATTAAGTCATTAATTTGAACCGAATGGCGAATAATAGCTGAGTCGAGTCGAAAACCAGAAAAGTTTTTTCACTTTCACTGGGACTCGAAATTCGAACCCGGGCTTTTCGCATGAAAGGTCGGCACTCTAACTACTGTGCCACCCAGCCGTTATTTTATACAAGTTATATTAATTTAAAAATGTAGAATTAATTAAGAGAAAAAAATTAAAAATTTTTAAGGGTTTAATTATCCTTTCAAATTTATTCGAAAAAAAATACTTCAAGTTTTTATTCGATACCATTTTTTGATAAAAATTTATAATCTAAAAAATGTAAGAATCAATCAACTTAATATAAATATAAAAAAAAACAAACGAAGAATATATTCTTCATTCCAATTTATTCTAAGAATTTATTTGTTGAAAAGAGAAACCATGTCTGTAGTAAAGAAATGCAATTATTGCGCAACTTTTCAATGAATACGCAGTTAAAGTAAAAAAAAAATAAGATTAAGATATCACTTAAAACGGATCTCGGATGATATTAAATCATTGTTACATTTTTGAATAAAATTAAGAATTATATTTACTTCTTTTAAGCAAAGTATTTTTACTTTGATTGATTAAAACAATATGTATATATATATTCTAAATTTGTATAGGATATTGTTTTAATCATCTGTTATTTCGACTTAGAAACAATTTAAAAACAAAAAAATTATAATCCTGCAAAAAAAAATCAATAAAAATAAAAATGTCGTATTTTTTTTTTTTTTTTTTTTGGATTATTGTGCATAATTGAAAGTTGAAATAGATGAATGAAAAATTGTAACGTGACAAAATATTAAATTTTATTTTAAACATGATGTAAGAATTTTTGAAGATATAATATACATATATGTATGAATCATAAAGCGATATAAGATGTATAACAAAAAGTAGTAAAACTATTATTTTCATACTTGGGCTTAATGCGAGTGTCAACTATCACAAATTTATCAAAAACGATGGCCTCTATTATGGCAGTCAACCATCAATTTGATAATTGAAAAGTATCCAAAGGATTCGATAAATCTTTAATGTTTCTTCTATTGTTATGCCCATCTGCCTCGTAAATTCTTCTTCTGAGTCTTCATGACTATCGAAATACCAATAAACTATAATGTTATTATGCTTATTTTATAATTAGCTGAATTCATAATAGAAAATAATTTATCAATATTCACAATAAAAAAAAAATTTTTTTTTCAATTACATTTCGCAATATTCCTAACTATTAGTCATACCACGTCATATGAATTTTCTATAAATGTGCGATAAGATTACGTATGATATACAAAATCATAACTCTAACTATAATAGTTATAATTAAATATACCTAATAAATGTCAAACATAAACATTTAATTATTAAAAATTTATGTATTTACCTTTTTATGTTTGATTCTGAAATTTTGAAATTTTTTTAATTTTAGTATTTAGTTACTTTTAATTTCTTTTCAATTTAATTTGCTTGTATGTAAGATATATACGCTTCGTTTCGTATGCTTATGATTTGACGAATGATATCATTAATTAATGTTGGTTATGACTATTATGGTTAGTTATATGAAATGTCATATAATCGTACAAAATACCATGATATCATACGACTATTACAGTTAAGGGTAATTTTACGTTTTTTGATAGTTGAAAAAAGTTTTCAAGTTAATAGTTGACGAAGCCAATAGTTTAAGAAGCAAAATTCATGAAGAGTTATACTGATAAATTTTATGATAAAATTTAACTATTGTGAATTGTGATAATTTGAAGTTTGTGAAATTAAAAAAAAAAATTATTTTATTTACTTTGAAATTAAAAAATATTTAAATATTAGTTTTTATTTGTTGCGGAACTTGATAGAGTTAAAATGATGATATTTAAAATCTATAAAATTTTAGGAAATTTTTTAAGAGAACCAATTTTATAAACAAAATTCTAAATTCAATAAAATAAAAATTTAAATTAAATTTAATTCAATAAAATTCTGTTTATTATTAGTTTGTTAAACAATTTTGTTTTAACAAATAAATTCTTGATAAAATAATCAGATAAACCACGAATATTTGAACATTCGCGATACGTAATTTGGTATATTGTAAATATAATCAAATGACATTAAATTAAATTCACAATAGATATGAAATTTTTCATACATTTGACACTGGCGAAGAGGTTTATAAAAAATTTTGAAAATAATCAGAAATTGGAATAAATGACTTGTGATAGTTGATACACTCACCATCGGCCTCATTATTTCATTTAAGCTATAATAAAAAAAAGAAACGGGTCCTAATTATTCTACAATAAGATTCACACCTTCTTGTAGTATATTTAACTAAGAAAGGTATGATAAAAAAAATATGAATGAAAAAACCAATCTGTTGAAATTAAAAGTATAACATTACCTTTTTTGAATAATTTTCTAAAAATAGCCAACTTTACGCTAAAAATATCTATGGATCATAACACATTTATTTAAAGTAACATTTTAATTTAATGTAAGTTTAAATAAAAGTCGACAATTTTACAAAAAATCTTTAAGTCAGCAATAAAAATATTTACAATTCTATTACTCATCGAAATGATTAACATTTTTTGCTGTTTTACTTTTTATAATTTTGTACGCTTGCTGTACGAATGTTTTAAATGAACCTGAAATATAATTTTTTTTACCTTTATGTGAACATTGGAAAAATTTGAAATTACATGATAATTAAGAATAATATAAAATGTACCATACGAGTATTTTGTTATAATACATACATTAAAAATTCGGCCAAACATGTTCGCGTGTGTGTGATAATGTTCGCCTAACATTTTAATTTTTAATATAAAATTTCAGTCATAAAGTAAATTTTGAGAGCGAAACAGAAAAGCCTGGAAGTAATAAGTATATACTAAGGATTTTTTATTTTTTATTTACTTTACTTTTGTAGAATGAACAAAGAAAATGCGAAGAAATTCCGATTTTGTGGACTTGTATCACTTTTTCAATCAATTTTTTAACCATAATTAGCAACTCTTCAAATGATTTGATGTCCATTCTGTGAAAGGTCTTAAAATTCAATGGTGACGACAACTGTATTTCATCTAACAAATTTAGACAAAAAAATTTATAACTTTTTAAATATCAATCTTTATTTCACAGTTTACGATTATAAATAATCGATAAAAAATTTCCACGGACGCATTTCTATCCATTTGAATCATAATTCAATCACGTGTGTGGTAAAAATTTCTAATATTCAAAATCTAATGTTTTATATTGTACAAGTAAATTCTTTAGTTAATGACTATTATAAATTTGCTAAAACACTAATTACCCAAATGTAATGAAAGACAAAGGTGTTTTATTAATCTTTTTTTTCAAATTCTTACTCACACCCCATTTCTTTATTAGTTTTAGATACTGTTGTGTGATGCACATCTATATCTTAGCGTACACTATTTTAAAATCTTAAATCTGCTAGTATGTTAAAAGAATTTTAATTTTTTGAAATTAGCTTAGTACCTCTCTCTTTTCAATATTTTCACTTAGAAAATAATCCCAAATTTTCCCAAATCTAAAATTACCCTTCTACACTATAATTTGATGTAAAAAAAATTCTTTAAAATTTTCAAATAGAAAGACTTTAATGCCGAATTTTTAATAACACGATTGACAATGGTATTACAAGATTTGTATAATTTGTAAAAACTAAAGACAAAAATTTGTAACTTAATCGCATCTCTCTATAAGTCTATATGCGCGGATTAATTCAAACAATTTCTCAGGAAAAACTGAAGAGTGACCTATAATAAATTATTCATTTATTTTATACCTTTTCAATTTATTCAAATCATATAGTATATATTCAATTACATTTATTTCGTAATTAGATTACGAAAAACTTTAACCTAAAATTAAATGCAATGAAAAAAAGAACAAATTGTCTCAATTAAAAATTCAATAACTCTTCCCTTTTTTTTTATTATTTTTTATTTTCAATATAGATTAGATCTATAAGTACATATATATGTACTTATATATAAATTGTTATACATATGCATACAATGTATATATATTTTATGAATTAATTTATTTAGTTGTGTTATAAAATATCTGAAAATCAAAATCAAACCTATATTCATCTTACGTAAAAAAGGATAGAAATGATTTCAAAATCATGACTTATTCTAATAAAATTTGAATATTTTAAAACATTGAACAATTTGTCTACCATTTATACTCTGAATACCAATTGAATAATAAAAAAAAATAATAAAAAAAAAACGGAATGCATTTTAGAATTAAGATATTTTAAAAACATTCTTTTTTTTTTATTATACAATTACATTTACCTGGACATTAAATTAATCCCTTTTGTTAATTTATTGTAATTGTAATCTTTTCTTCATATACACACGTGGCAATCAAGAAAATAATGCCAAAAGAATTCAAATAAAAAAAATTAATATTTCATAAACGTTTTTAGATTTCGATCTGAATATTACCAATATTAGAGAGGTTTCAATTTTTAATTACTTTATGCACTATGGGTTACAGAAAGGGTTTAAAAAAAACGATGGATTTAAAAAAATGGGTAACGTTTTTTTAAAATATTTTAATTTTTTTTTGGTATTTGCCGAAAATTTTTTTGACATTTGTCAAAATGACGTCAAAAATAAAGTATTTAGTAGGGCATAAAATTAAAGTTATTCTTAAAAATTAATTAATTCAAACAAAGGTTTTATAATTGTTTCAAATATTTTTTGAAATATTGCTAAAAAAAAGTATAATATTCGGTTTTTTCATAATTCGATTTTAAAAAAGTGATATGTAGTTTCCAAAACTCTTCTTAAATCATTGGAACAATTTTACTTAAATTTAACTAAAGCTTTGTTTTATTAATTTAAAATATACCAGACGTTACTTGGGCAAAGGATAATAAAGATAAAGCCGAATTATTTGCAGATCATTTAGAAAACATATTCAAACCAAACGATATAAATTTAGATATTTGTTTAGTGGAGGATGTTACAATAGAAGAGAACAATATTAATCCATTTACACAAGAAGAAATTAGTGAAGAAATAAAAACGTTAAAGTTAAGAAAAGCCCCAGGTTTTGATCTTATTACAGCTCAGATTATAAAAGAGCTTCAACACAAAGCTCTAAAATTTTTTAAAAAAATCATAAATGCACCAGTAAAACTGAAGTATGTTCCAACCGCTTGGAAAGTAGCAAAGTTATTATGATAGCAAAGCCAGAGAAGCCATTAAATGAGGCAAAATCTTATAGGCCAATATCTCTGCTACCAATTATGTCTAAACTTTATGAAAAATTGTTGTTAAAAAGGCTAAAGCTAATTATAGAAAATAAAAATTTAATTCCAAACCATCAATTTGGATTTAGATCCTAGCATGCAACCATTGACCAAGTTCATAGAATAACAAATATTATAGAAAAAGCGTTTGAAGAAAAACAAATATGCTCTACAATATTTCTAGACGTATGACAAGTGTTTGACAAAGTTTGGCATGAAGGATTAATATGTAAATTAAGGAGATTGATACCTTTACAATATGTAGATATACTCGAATCGTACTTGTCTGATAGATTATGTAGAATTAAACAAGATGAAGAGAACTCTACATTAACAGAAATAAAAGCAGGTGTGCCTCAAGGCAGCTGTAGCTATATTGGCAGTAAGATCGAATATTGACGAAGCTATAGGAAAATTACAGACAGCAAGTAAAAAAATATGTTTTGGACTAATAAATGGAAAATAAAATTAAATGAAAGTAAATCTGTTCATGTTAATTTTAGTAATAGAAATATAAAAAACCCACCTAAAATAAATTGAAATGGTGTATTTGTATCAATCGAAAATTCGGCAAAATACCTAGGAATGACACTATAAGTCAAGCTAAGGTGGAATGAACATGTTAAAAAGAAAAAAACTAGAACTTATAAATAAATATAGAAAATTACTGGCTCCTAGGGCATAAGTCTAAATTAACAATATATCATAAAGTGTTTATTTACAACCAAGTAATTAAACCTATATGGTTAAATGGCATTCAGCTTTGGGGTTGCGCCAAGCAAACGCATATTAAAAAAATACAAACCTTTCAGAATAAAGTCCTACGTAACATAGTAAGTGCTCCCTGGTATGTACGTAATAGTGACATTCATAGAGATTTACAAATTCCCAAAGTTATGTATGAAATAAGTAGATATGCCATAAAGCATAAAGTTCGTCTAGAAGGGCATATAAATATTGAAGCTGTTCAGTTAATAAATAATCAGATTATTACAGGAAGGCTTAAAAGAAAAAGATCTTTAGAAAATATAGTATAAATAATCGATTTCCTAAGGTAAAGTACACAAAACCTATACTCAAACCAAAGATAGAAAAAAATTAATGGTTAGTCAGTTCGACTAGTTTTAATTAGGGAAGGGTGTCGTTTGCTACGGGGCAGTATGTATCTTTCGAAGATTCCCACCAATCCACGTAACATAAAAAAAAAAATTTAAAAGATTATCTAATATACCTAAATTATTGAAATTAAAATTAACTTTTGTTAGTTTCAATAATATTTTTGCAACAGTAGGATAAGGTATATAAGTGTTTTTTTTTTAAATTGCTAACTGTTTAACTGTTAAGCTTATAAGCCTCTCTGTACTATAGTTACATGTTGGAAATAAATATTTTACTTTTACTATAAAATAAATTATAATATTTATTATTTGAATTGATCTTATTGAATTTTCCCTAAAACTTAAACACGATTAAATTCCACATACAAATTGAACATGAAGAAACGTCTGATATTTTTAATACATACAATTTTTTTTTTTTATATTGTAATAATTTTTGAATTTGAGTTATATGGTATTCTGGATCGTATCTGTGAGTTATATTATTCAATTCAATTATTTCTTTATGTTGTTATATTAACGTTTTTTTATTAAAGATATATAATTATGTATTAATTATTAATTAAATCATTAATTTGAAATCAACGGAGACTGCTGGTTGAGTCAATTTCGAAACTCAGATAAAAGTTTTTTTTATTTTTCACTTTTATCAGGGATAGAATTGGCATTGTGACACTTAGCGGATAATTAAAAGGGAAAATACTTTAACAAAATATGAAATGTTATGTATGAAAAAAGGAGTTATATTGTTACATTAAAGCTTTTAAGCACATTTTCAAAAAATTTGGTTTGTCTCCTGTAGTGTGTTTAAGTACCTGCCATATAACTTCTTTTTTTATATGAGCATTACTCTGTACCTCTTGGAACTAGGTGTCTGAAATTTTGCCAAAAATAGTTAAGTTTTATGGCGAAAGATTGTTTAAAATTTGGTTGGTCGTTTGCAGTGCGTTCGAGTAACTGTCATTTATCGGATGATAAATATATCGGATATTACTTTTGTACGGGTATTCCACAGTTGACACAGTCTACTCTACTACACTTTCCCTCATTTTCTATTAGTATAGGAAAACTTTATTTTATCTTTATCCTACAAAAGTACTTACATATATATAGGGTGGCGCACAAGTAAGTTTATTATATATTAAATGAAATTTGATTATACTTTGGAAATATGTTCACATTATGTTTTGAAGATAATATCTTTCAATGGTGATCACTGTTTGCTTCGACCTGACAATACTCTTTCTTTTCTTAGAATTTCAGGTCCTGAAGCTGTTGGATGTTTTTTAGCCGTTTGGTTAATGGAACTACCTTTTCTTTTAGGTAGTTCCATTAGGCGATCGCAGTGGTTAAAATTAGAAAAACGTGATATTATTCGATCACCAAAAATTTCGCGCAGAAGAGAAATAGTTAAATGAGCTGCCCGTCATTGAGGTAACCATTGAGATGAAAATGAAAAAAATTTGATATGATCTTTGCATCTGAATAATTGAATGAGGATTATATTAATCTTTTGATATGGATTATCAGCTTAGAATTTCCACTAAGAATAAAAGTATTTCCTTAAACAAATTTTTATTCTTTTCTAGACTTTGTGGATTATTCAAAGTAGAAGAAAATCTTCTCTAAAGTAAATAAGTGAAAGTCAATTTCGATTGTTGCAATATTAAAATCCTAATCAAATAAAATAAAATTTATACCTATAAAATTATCTCACGTGGAATTCCTTAATAAAATAGGACGCGCAAATAGAATTATATATATATATATATATATGTATATACTTGTATATATATATGTATATATCCTCATGCGCATGTACATATATCTTTAATTAAATCACAATTCACAATACTCGTATCGTGTTATACCTATGCTTATCAAAAAAGGAAAAGGAATATTTACATAAGAAAAAAAAAACAAAAAACACAGGAATATTTTTTGAATGATTCCTTATCACAAAATTGGGATCACAATTTTCAAAGATAGCATATGTATATTTACAATTATTTTTTTTATATATATATATTTACATATATATTCTATAATTCAATATTCATGTAGAATGTATATAGGTACATTTTTCTTTATAAATATGAATGTATTGTATGTATATATTTTTAATACATATTACTATATGTGCATTCTCTTATATGTATTTTATTTACGATAATGAATTTTCAGTTTCTTATTTATATACTCTTTTGCAATATAATAGCATGTCTATTACTAAATATATAAGTTCTAAAATAAAAAATTAAAAATTAAAAAAGAAAAAATAAAAAGAAAATAAAAAAAATTTCAATTCAAAATTTGTGAATGCAGTTCCTTTTTTAGTCTTGAATTTGATGTAGAAGTTGAAAGTGGTGTGGTATGAATATATTATTTGTTTGTTCTAAATTTTGTTGTTGTTGTTATTTTTGTTTACAAGTTTAATTTTTGTTTTTTTTTTTTAATACACTAATATAAATAAAATATAGAAAGAGGATTTTTAAAAACGTGTTTCCATTTTTTTTCAATTTTTCCCAGTACATATAAATTTTCATTAAAAAAAACAATAATAATAATAATAAAAGAAAAATAAAATTCAAATTCAAATATTGTGAAACAAAAACTAAAGCTCTTAACGGTAAGTTTAAAAAAAATATATATTTATATAAAAGTTTAAGTAGTAGTTTTTATTATATATGCATATATAAGAATGTAGTGGTAATCGTGTATATAAATAATATATATGTTAAAAATATATATATATCTTAAATTATAATTTATACTAATACTTTATAAATAAGCTGTTGATGCTTTGCTTTTACTTATATACTTAAAATTGTATCTATATATATAAGTAAAGGAAAAGCAACAGTAAAATCGAATTTCCATTTTCGCAATAATGATCTCTTATCTTTTTTTTTTTATTTTTTTTTTTTTATAAAATTGTTTTTTGAATAAATATTAAACTTTAAATTCTTAAATAATATTATGTAAATGAAAAGTATGTACATATTATTTTAATATACGCATGTTTTAAAAAGCTTTTTTAGGAAGTACATACATACATATTTAAATTTATTATGTAATATTAATTTTTTTAAGAATATAAATAAAGAGTACTTTGAAATTTTTGAAAATTAATTGAAAAAAAAATTAAATATTTATTAAGTTGCATTTTAAAAAATTGAAATATTAATTCAATAAAGTTTTGCGTTGACGTTTGATAATTACTTCCGACTTTCGCTCTCAAATTATATGAATAATATATTTAAATAAATAATTAAGCCGCAACCGTTAATTTTTTGACCGAATTAGCCGATTAATATAAAGCAGTGTTGTAAAGCGATAAAAATTCGAGCGATTTTGACAGTCAAATTATTATTTATAATAAACAAATAACCAAGTCGCGACTGACAATTTTATTCACGAATTAGCCGATTAATATTCATGATATAATTTAAATTTAATACCCTACCTTAAAAAAAACTACAACTAAACTACTTTAAATTTTCTTAATAATACATAGGACGCTTGCAGTTTAGAATATAATTAATTATAAATTAACTTTAATTAATTAATAATTAATTCAAAATAATTTTATCGTTTTATTATTGTTTTTGTTTTTTTGTTGTAGTATTTATGAATTAAAATAAAATAAACAATTTATAACCAATTTATTAAGGAAAAAGGATAAAATAAACAAAAAAGGTTGTATTTTTTAATAATTTATTATATAATCTTTAATATTATTAATAGATTTAAGTTATGTTTTTTTTTTCTTTCTGGCACCTCCGCGTGCTAACTGTTCTCTAATATTAATAAATTCTCAACAACCTTCTTATATATGGCATTTCAGAACAGGGGAAAATATTATATTCTTATTAGAACTGATCAAATAAATTTCACCTACAATTTACCTGAGATAGTACTACGCCTTATAACATGTAAAAATGTCTTAAGATTTTTAATAGAAACAGCTCTATTTTGTTTATATTGTAATAATTTTCGATATCTGTGAGTTATATTATTCAATTAAATTATTTGTTTATACTGTTATTATTAATGTATTTAATGTAGTTATATTAATGTATTTTTTATTAAAGATACATATATAATTATTAATTACTAATTAAGTCATTAATTTGAACCCAATAGCGAATGGTAGCTAAGTCGAAAAACACATAAATTTTTACTTTCACTGGGATTCGAATCCTGGTCTTTTACATGAAAGGTCGGAACTCTAACCACTGCGCCACCTAGCATAACAAGCATGATAAAAGCATGTGTAATACGATATGTACACGTTTATTAATCATAATTTTAGAATTATATGTTGGTGGTAATTGATTTTTTTAAGGCTACACCGTACAAGAATATTCGATTATATATATAATATGTATGTAAATTAATAAAATATAAACAAACTAATTATATTTCGAAAAGTATATATACATACAATTATTTTATACAATTAAAATTTGAAATAATATGCAGAAAAAAAACTGAATTTAATTGAAAAAAAAATAAAGAACTTTGACGACAAATGTTTTTTTTTTTTTATTAATTTGTATTACATTTTTTTTTAATTCATAGTAAGTATTTTTTTATATTATACAATAATTTTGTTTTATTGAATATTTCAATTTTGCATATTTATGTCAATTTTTTAATTTGTTTTAAAATGTAAAAACTTATTATAATTTTAGTATGAAATGGTTGGTATCTCATTCATCATACTTAATATATTTGATATATAATCATACTATATATTTGGTTTATATTTTAACTAATTTTGGAATATATATTTTTAAAATCTATGTCTTTTTGTTTTTTAACTATAAGATATCAAATTTGAATTGTATTTATTTCAAATTAATATAAAATTATTAATATATTTATATTTAAATTTTTAAAGTATATTTTAAACAATTTCATATCTAAAAAGAAATAAGATGTTGACAACAAATATTTTAATCAATTTTCATTTAAAAAACTATATTTATTATTATAAAGCTGTAAATGATCTGTATTTCAATCATATGTATATATTCGAAGAAAAATTAATATAAATCATTCAATACCTCAAGGTACCTTAGTACCTATACTACTTATATTTTTAAAGTTAATTTTATCAAAAAAAAAAACAAACTAACAATATTTATATAATATTATTTAATTAAGTAAAACAATTTAAAAAAAAATAATGAAATTGCTTAAGTTTGCATATAAAAATAAAAAAAAAAATTTTCACCGAATATTTATAATACAAAAAAAAAAAATCAAAACATTTTGTAATTTATTATTAACAGAATATAAAATGTATTATTACAATTGCGCATACGATTAAAAATCTTGACCATGGGTAGTTCATTTGTTTTTCCATTAAATAAACTTAGCAATATTAATATATATTTTTATTTATTTATTTTTTTTTTTTTCTAGTGTAACTTTTTATAAGAATATTACTCTTATTAAAGTAAATTGACACCTAAAACTTTCATAATAATTAATATATTATTTGACTGCGCTTGTTCTATATATACTTTTTTTTTTAACAATTATTCTTTTGTTTGTTTCTGTTTTTTTTTTTTTTTTTTATTAATTTAAAACTTTATATTTTTATTTTATTTCTTTAATTATGTTGAAAGATTGAATTATTAGTAACGTAACAGTTAATTAATATATTATTAAATATTATGATTAAAACCATATACATATAAGTATATTGCTCAAAACTGATGAATAAAATTAGTTTGAGAAAATTTTATATTATAATACTGTAATTTTGTAATAAAATTTCAAACAAATTTCAAATATAATTATTACAATTTTCTTTTTTAAATCAAATTACAAAAAAATTTTTTAGAAAAATTTGTGTAATTCTGTTTTTAAATAATTAAAATTAAGTTAAATGAACTTAATTATATTATTAAATGATAATATGTATGACACAAATCCCAAATTGATTTTGGAAAAAGAGAAGATATTTTGAAAAAAATTATTAAAAAGGGACATTATGTAATTTTTACATACTTATGTTATTCATAGAATTGATACCATAAAATTTGTTTTGAAATTCGAAAACCCAACATATATTATATTAATTAGTATATATATAATTAACGGATTCGTATAAGCTATATAAAAATTGCGCAATTGCTAAAAAAAATAAAAAAAAAAACAATCTTAAACCATTTAATCATAAAAACAAAAAATTAAATTGCTTCTTAACATGACATAGCTCAAAAAATATAACAATTAGTAAAAAATTTTTATAGTTATGTAATTTTCCTACACAGGTGAATAAATTCGATAATCATTTATAATCATTTATCTTTTTTCTTTCTAAGTTCCGTGTTAAAAAGAAAAAGAATATTTTGTAGCATATATGTATAGATAGTATCGAATTGTCTGAAGGAACAAGCAACGTCATATTACTTTAATTTTTTTGCTAACATTATATTATGCACGGTTCAGTTTCTCATAAGTCATAAATGCCAAAATATGTGAAATATAATTCAAATGTCAAAATATATTATCACATAAATTAATAAAATGCGTTGTCAAAACTATTGAAAAAATTTTTAAATTTTCAAAAGAAAAAACTTGTTTTAAGTAAAAAATGGCAGTTTATAAAATTATTTTGAAAAACGGAGCAAATATAAAAAGTACAGAGTGTTTGAGTTGTATAGTCTTTAAAATGGAGCATAAATACTCAAATCGCAGTAAAGTCACATCACTGAAATACCTATCTATGAATACGCTTGTTTTTTTTAGGATTGAGGGCTCTTAAAATACTTTAAATATTAAAATACTATACAAACATTTTGCTCAAATATTTCATATGTATTTTAAAATATTAAGGTTTTGTAGTTTAAATCGATGTTAGCATATTTTTTTAAAAATTATTGATCATTATATTAATTTCAAAAAATGCGCTAACGGTTAATTATAGCTTATTTTTGTAATAAATTTTAATAATTTCCATATTCATATTTACATATATTATATATATGTATAAATTATAAGCCCGATTTTCCAAAGTCATACTATGATTTAAAGGTTGAGATTGTGCGAGGTCGGAAAAATTATAACCGTGTCGGGAGGACCATCATCCAAATTTTAAATAGTGCAAAATATTTTAGTGACATTTTAATTTTAAATTTAAATCATACATATATTAAAAAAAATTGTGAGTAATTTTTTATTTTAAATAACATTTAAACTGACGTAAATATGCCATTCACATTTAAAAGAAAGCAGTTTGCTATTAGATTAGCTTTTGCGATGACAATAAATAAAGCACAAGGACAAACTTTTAGCTGAATCGAGATTTATCATGGACAACTATACGTAGCATTTAATAGAGCCAAATTTGCAAATGATGTGAAAGTTCAAATTGACCAAACCACTTAAAAGATCAGTTAGAACAGCACGTCGGATATTATACCAAAAACATAGTTTATCGCGAAGTTTTATGTTAATGATTTTTTATATTCCAAAGAAAAGAGTTATTCCTGTTTGCGCAATGATTACACTGTTAATTAAACAATTACGCGCATAGGCCAATCTGGTTTTTATTTATTTCCATATCGATTTTCCAAATAATTCCGAAACTACATATTAATTTTGGAAGGAATAAGAGGCCAAAAAATTGACACTATCTATGATGTGTAAAAAAAATATTACGTATATTAAGTATTAACTATACTAATTTGATCAACTTTTAGTTTATATAATACGATTATTTGAAGTACCTTAATAAATTAAAAAAAAATTAAAATTTATTTTGGTTGATCATAATTTAAAAAAAAAAACAAAAACCAGCAACAAAATAATAATGAAATTGAAATTTTTAAAAACACGTGTATTGTAATGAGTATGACATTTTTTTTTAAACAGACTTTTACTTGTTGTCAAAAGAACAAATCAAATTAAATATACTGAATTTTAGATGAAAAAATATCAAGTGAATTTTTAAAAAAAAAAACAGAGTTTTTTTTTTTTTTTCATTTTTACTTAATATAATAATATGTACATATATATACATTTATATATTTTGTAAATAGTATTTATATAGGTACGTCATTATAACTTATTGTGTTTTATTAAATCTTGGTGATGTGATGATAAACATCTTCATTTAAAAAAATCAAAAGATATTTAAAAAAAAAAAAAAGAGACTAAAGAAAAAAAATTTATTTGTTTTTAAGGAAAAAAAAAAACGTTTATTTTTTTTTTATAATTAAATTAAAAATTCAGATTAAATAATTCATGAAGTACAAAATGTTTTTTTTTTTTTAGTATTCATTAATCATTTTTTAGTATTCAATCGAATTCCGGAAATATATACTATATATTATAAGTAGAGCAATATAGTTAGATAAAAATTTTACTTTCCTTCAGAATTATTATTTATTTTTTTTCTGGTTTAATAAAATTTTATTTTTTTTTAATTCAATTTCATAATAATGTTTTAATTAAAGTAGGTAACAATTTAAAAAATTTTAAATTTTATATTAAATAATTTTTTTTAAATTTCCTTTAAATATTTTTAAGTCTTAATTTTTTAATTAATTTTTTAAATAATAATTTTATATTATATTTTTAAATTAAAATTTTTTTTTTTAATTTATATATAGCTATCGTTTGACTCAAATCGGAGTATTTGTACTCTAATAAAATGTCGCGTATTACTGTATTCATGAGTCCTGGCGTATAGGCCCTTTTATAAATTTAATATGTACATTGTTTTACTTAGCGGTTAGACTTCAATGTTTGGTACATGTTTCTTCAATGTTTCATACCCTTTGCAAAACTTAAATCATGTAATAGGTTAGAATCGAACGAAATTTCCAAAACTTAAAAAATTGAAAGGTCTTCAATTTTTTAAGTTCAGTTCTGTCATCTCAAACATGTTACTGTCAAAATCTCAAAACATTTTATTGTCATATCCCAACTTTCCCAATGTCATTAAATTAAATTGGGAATAGTTTGTATTTTGATCTGACGTTTATGTTTTTTTTTTCTTTTGGCCCATTCAATATTTTAATATATTAACCAAATTTGTTAATACAATTAATGATGTGCTGACTCTATTTATTTGATTATCTTAATCAATAATAGAAAATGATTATATAAATCAAAACATTACATATAAGTTAAATTAATAAATTATTTATTTAAAGATCAAAAAATTACATACATATAAGTTAAATTAATAAATTATTTATATTTAAAAGTTTAATTGCGTTTGTTCTGGTTCGTCCATTTCCTCTTCTATGAGGCAAAGTAGGGCGCTAGCTAAACCAAGACGAACATTTTTATTTTTTCTATTCATTATATTAATTTATACTTATCTTTAAATTTAATAATCCTTGATTATTCCAATTTATATTTAATCCAATCCAATATTATATTTGATTTATATTTAATAATAATCTTTTAAAATAGAAGTTCAACAATCTATTGTCTTTACAAATGACAAATTTTTAACCGCCAAATTGTATTACTACTTTAGTTCAAATAGCCTACTTACAATTTTATAAACTATTTTATTATTTTAATTTAATTTTTAAACGCTTCAACTTTTTATAATTTATTTATGAACGGATCTATATAAAATTTGACAGATGCATCAACTTTTTAAGTTTTCATATTTTTCTGTCTAACCACTCAAACATAATAAAAACTTTTGCAAAACTTAAATTATGTATTGCAAAAGTTTTTGTGATACATAAAACATTGAAGTCTAACAACGGCCTTACATTTTGAAATAGCAAAAATAATGAGCTTTCAAAATCCAACAAAACAATAAAGTTTTTATATGTAAATAGTAAATTTTGGTTGTTCTTAGTATCTTTATTATAGGTTAACTATAGATTATCAAAACTTCTAATTAAATCTAATTAAATTTAAATAAAATAGGTAAACCAGAAAACGATAAGAGTGACAAATGTGGTTTAAGTTTTTTTTTAGGAATTGAAGAGTTATTTGTATCAAATTATTTGCAAAATCCGGCTTTTTTTTTATTATTTGCATCTTATAAATGAAACCGATCTTTACGCAAGAGATAGCTTAATCGGTTGTGACTTTATATTGCAGGAAGATATTAAACCAATCAGAAAAACATACCTCCGATTTAAATATAATTGAAAATGTGTGGCACAAGCTAAAGCTCGTAATTCCTCAAAAAATCGGAAAATCAAAGAAAGATGCATTACAAGATGCATTAGCTTCTTGGGAGAAAATTTCGACTGGAATGTTGAAATATTTGATAGATTCAATACCTAAACATTTACAAGCCCGATTTAATATAATTGATAATGTAAGGCACAAGCTAAAGCTCGTAATTCCTCAAAAAATCGGAAAATCAAAGAAAGAAGCATGACAAGATACACTAGCTTCTTGGAAGAAAATTTCGACTGGAATGTTGAAATATTTGATAGATTCAATACCTAAACATTTAGAAGCCCGATTTAATATAATTGATAATGTAAGGCACAAGCTAAAGCTCGTAATTCCTCAAAAAATTGGAAAATCAAAGGAAAAAGCATGACAAGATGCACTCGAAGTCGAAAGCTTCTTGGGAGAAAATTTCGACTCAGATGTTGAAATATTTGATAAATTCAATGCCAAACATTTACAAGCGGTCATTTCTATAAAAGGAGGCAAAACAAAATATTAGGTTCTTCATTAAATATAATATTATTTATAAATAAGTTTAAATTCTTCTCAGATTTTTGAGCTTTGTTTACTTGTCGAAATAATTATGAAACAAAATCCACTTGACTAAAATTTCTAATATTAATTGTCTAAATAATTACGAAACTACCTGTTTATGTTTACAATTATTATAATACAACACATTATTCATTATAGAATTTGTATTATGATGTAAAAATTGCAAAATTGCTGAAAAAAAAATAAATTATATATAATAAATTATATTATATTATTTTTATTAAAAATAATATTCTTTTGTTTGACAAATATTTTTTCTATAGTTTTAAGTAAATGGCACTTAAAAAAATAAATTTAACAAGTTAAGTAAATAAAAAAAGTATGGTGCATGAGTTGTATAGTTTTTTATATCTCCGAACGGAGAATTGTATTTTATCTCTTATCTTCATAAAAAATTAAAAATCACACCTATTGCGAGTGTCAACTGTCACAAATGTGACAACTGATCAAATTTATCAAAAATCATATCCTGAAGAGTTACTAATAAATTTTATGATACAAATTTACTATTGTGAATTGTGATAATTTTAAGGTTTTGAAATTTAAAAAAAAATAATTGTTTTATTTCCTTTGGCTTTAATTTGAATATAAAAATTAGATAAATTTAAAAATCTTGAAGAAACGAGGAAGATTATAGTTGCCCTTGTCAACTTTTAGATACCCGTGCATACCCACTATGGTGTATAAAATAAACCGTAATTTACTTCTCTTATACATTTAACTCATTACCCCATAATTTTGACGTAAAAAAAAAAAAAAAATTAACAAAAAAAAAAAAAAAGTCACAAAACAAAAAACAAAATTTTCATTCATTGTCCCATAACTTTAGCTTAAAAAAAAAAAAAAAAAATTAACAAAAAAAAAAAAAAAATCACAAAAAAAAAAAAAAAAGTTTTCATTCATTGTCCCATAACTTAAGCTTAAAAAAAAAAAAAAAAAAAATAAAAAAAAAAAAAAACAACAGAGAAAAAAAAACAAAAAAAAAAAAATTGGCCCACCCTAAAAGTCCGATGGTCCGAGTGATGTCCAACTTTGCCAAGTAACTTGCCCTATTAATTTACCTGCCCAATTTTAATTTTAACCTTGTAGCTTTATTTCACAGTTATTGAATCGAAAACTTTGTATGGCAGCCCTCCGAAAATGGGGCCCTAACATTTTGAAACTTCATATAAGTGCTCGATTCATTATATAACTAACCGTGTGTAGTTTTCAGCCTCGTGGTATAATTAGTTTTGAAGAAATTCATATTGGTGCAAAGAAGTTGTATGGCAGCCCCCCATAAATGGGGCCCTAACATTTTGAAACTTCATATAAGTGCTCGATTCATTATATAACTAACCGTGTGTAATTTTCATCCGCGTAGTATAATTAGTTTTGAAGAAATTCATATTGGTGCAAGGAAGTTGTATGGCAGCCCCCCGAAAATGGGGCCCTAACATTTTGAAACTTCATATAAGTGCCGGAGTCAATATAAAACTAACCGTGTGTAATTTTCATCCCCGTAGTATAAATAGTTTTGAAGAAATTCATATTGGTGCAAAAAAGTTGTATGGCAGCTCCCCGAAGCCTTGGTCCGATTTTAACCAAAAACAATAGGGAACCTAGAAATTGTCTAAAAATGACTTTGTGTGAATTTCAAGACTCTAGCCCTTTTAGTTTTTGAGTTATCGTGATGACACACGGACGGACGGACGGACGGACGGACGGACAGACACACATAGCTAGATCGACTAATTTTTCGATTCTGAGCCGATACGTACTTGACACTATATCTAGCTCGTCTAGATCGATGCGTTACAAACGGAGGAGCAAATCTAATATACCCGATTTTCATATATATATGCACGGGTATAAACATTATTTAAAAAGTTTTTATTTTGTATAGTTTTTAGCCAGAAAATTTAAAAAAAATCTTCTTACATTATTTACTGGTTGAAGATATAAAATACATGATATAAACCAATAAATTATATTACTCATAAAATTAATAGATAATATAATTTGCGACGACTAAAAAGGAAAGGCATTTTCACTTCCTTATCACATTGTATGAGGTAAAGTATTATTTTTAATTAAATAAATAAATATTTTACGAATCATAAAAGATAATGCAATATTTTTTTTAAAACCATCGGTTATCAACACCATTAATGGTTCTTCTTCTTCTATGACGCTACAGTCCGTTGTCGAACCTTGGCCTCCCTCTTATTATAAATTAGGTTAGGCTAGAATATACTATTATTGAATTATATAAATATTTTTTTTTTATTTAATTATTAATATTATATTATATTATCATAGTTGGATCTTAAGGTGGATTTAAAGATCACAATTTTAAATTTTTAAAATATTTAAAAATTGGTAAAATTTACATACTCGATAGTGAAAGCAGCATGATGCTGAAGTTTTTTTATTTTATTAAATAATAATAAAAGAAAAATATTTTCTTAATCAAAAAAAAAATCTTTTGAATCAAGTTTAATGGTTAGAAAAATAAGTTAAAAAAATGTAATTTTGGACGTGTCTTTAATCGTGTACGCACATTAAAAATTTTCAAATTTTCACATGATTCTGGGATGATTTTGTTTTCATTTTCTTTCCGTTTCCTTAATTAAGTGTTTTTTTTTTTTTTTTATTTTACGATAGTTTTTATTTTTTCAATTTTTAATTCTAGGTAAAAATTATTCAGGTCGAACATTGTATACATATTTAATTCTGATTTGGGAATCTTGTATAATCAGCCACCCAAAACTTTTCCCTTTTAATTATATGTTTGTTAATTTGTGTTACAAAAATAATGTTATATATACATATATATATATACTTTTGTTTTCTTTTTTTTTTGCTTTGGAAAACTTGTTTAATGTTATGACTGGGAACTGAAACACCTAATTATTCCATCTTACATTTAAAAAATTCTTATAACTAATGTTAAAAGTAATGATTTCTGTCTTGTATAGATTTTTAAAATGACTATAGGTACACAATATTTTAGACACAATGTATTTGACATTTTTTTTTTGGGTAATGAAACCGGTTAGAATCAAATCAAATAAAAAAAAAAACAAAAAAATCTATAAGGAATTTTAATGACAATGTAAAAGTAAATTATACCACAAATCATTTGAATTTTTTTTTTTTTTTTATATATAACATGTCATTGTCGAGAATATTCCAGAAGCTTAATAATTATACTTGCCCAATTATAGTACTTTCTGACATAAGCAGAACTATATGTAGGTATTGTGTATATTGTGTTAGTTGTAAAGTCTTTCGGCCAAAAAAATGTTTAAAAAACAAAATATTAATCAAAATTAACAATGCAAATTAAAGACTATGTGTAATTTGAGTAAATTGCAGCTATAAGAAAGGGTAAAAAAAAAAAAATTAAAAAAATATATTATATTCATTGAATAGTGCGTGAGTAATAAGGCGTATATTTTGGGAGTCAAAACTCTTGTCAAAAAAAAAAAATCTTAATTTAATGCTGGTTGTATATTTTATTACTCGGATTTAATTTAAAAGTAAATCTAATGTGATGTTATAAAAAAAAAACTGTTTCCCAATATTTTAATTTAATGCATTAAAATGCAAGTAGACTGTAATTACTATGCGTAACACAAGATAGTTGATATTTTGTTTTCGTGGTTAAAAAAATTTTTTAAAGGCTAAAGAAAAGTAAAAGAACCATTGTTCTGGTCTTTTAGAATTAAATTTTGGTAATTTTAAATTACAAAAAAAAAAAAAAAAAAATTTCTTTTCATTTTATTCTCATTTTCTTTTCATTAATTTAGCCCAATATTCAAAGATTTAATGGAAAGTACATAATATATATGTAAATAATTTCTACTTGAGCGACAACTTAAATTTATAGTAAAAAAAACGAAATTAGTTTTCATTTTTTATAAATTTTATTATAAAGTTACTATATATATTTATATGTATATGTATATGTTATTTGCTGCATAATATTTTCCATACACGATGGATTTGGTTGCACAACTTGATGCGCAAACTTGTTTGCATACCATATAACGCATTTATCTAACCTATCATAGTAGCATCAGCTTTCATTTTGCAAAATATGTTAAATGTCAAAAGTGTCTCAGAATTTGAATTTTAATTTTTAACTTCTAAAAAAGAGATACATAAAAATACTAACACAAATCCAACGCCATGGTTGCTTGGGGATAACTGGTTTCATCAGAACCACATCAACCAAGGCCATGGAAACAATATTGGACATAGAACCAATTGAAATAGAGGTAAAGACAAGAGCGATGGATACCGCTCTTCGACTTTTTATGACAGGCAACTGGCTAAACAAAGAAAGTCAGTACGGACACAAAAAAAACATGACCCAAGCAAGAAACTTGAGTAATGAACTTGGCAACGAGTCCCCTAGCAACCAGCGATGAAATGGCAGGGGAATTCAGACTAGACAGTAAATTCAAAACGGATACGGAAATATCCCGTATCAACGCCAGAACATCACCGACTACGGTAGACATATATACCGACGCGGTTAAGAAAGATAATCGCTGCGATATAGGGATAGTATGGGATGAACCATTTGTAAGGATTGCTAGATCACCTAATCACTTAAGAGATTCGAGGCAAAATGATAAATATTTTACGGAAATCTATAATAAATATAAGGGAGGGTAGTTTACATAAATCAAAGTCAAAACTGAATTGCTGGAAAACTCTGAATGGACTGGGAGAAACCAATGCAGTAAAACTGCACTGGATCTCGGCACATTCAGGATTACTCGGCAATGAGAGAGCAGACGAAATGGCAAAAAGTGCCATAAGAGAACGGAGTTTGGATACAAAGTCGATTGGACTCTCACACTCAGAGGTGAAACGGTTCACAAAAAAACTTGGCTAAAACCCAAGCAAAGGAACAATGGCTACACTTCACCGGATCAACCCATATAAAAATTTTCTTGGAAGAAGCAAGTTGCAGAAAAACGAAAAAGATCTTAAAATTAATCTCAGTCTTATGACAGAGATAAGCACGGGCCACTTAATGCTCAGAGCCCATGTAGCAAAAATAGGTAGTGCAACTTCTGGAAAGTGCAGAATCTGCGGAAGGGAGGGTGAAACGGTTCTCCATGACCTATGCCAATGCGAAACTCTGGAATACTTAGAATCTTAGGAGGAAGACACTGGGATGACATCATTAGTGTAAAGGAGTTAGACCAGGGAAAATTGGTAAGATTCATGAAGAGTATAGAATGGCTCAACGAGGCGCTGTAGTAAATACGAGCGACTCTGAGAGCAGGAGCAAATCATTTAATTTTATAATTATTTCAAATTATTTACTTAGTTCTTTGTAATTTTATATCTTATACCTACTTCAGTTGCCAAAAAAAGGAATGAAACTTAAGAAAAATAATAAAATGACATTTAAGTTGTATTGCTTAAAACTACAAACCAAAGACTCCACCCACAAAAATCAAAATTTTCTGATGTACATCAAACTAACTTTTCAACCTTTTAAAGCGGGTGTACAGCTTGTCCATACACGATATAATTTCCAAAGGCCGCGGATATGTTGTACAACTTGATCCGCCGTGTATGGGAAGCATAAGAGATAAATGTAATATATATATTAAATATAAAAGAAAAAAATTAAATTTTAATTGTTCTACAGTTTTCAATACAGAATTAAAACATAATATATATTACATTTAATTACATAATTTATACTTTATTATAAATGCATATCGCCGGTTTTTTTGTAATTGTTGCAACGTTTCTGTTGTTGTTTACTTCAATTCTTTAAATCTTCAATTTCGTTTTTGTTTTTGTATGATATCTCCTGTTATTGTAAAAAACAAAGAATGAATAAATAAATAATAAATTTTATGTTAAATTATAATCCATTTCATTTGAGAACTTTCTTTGATATGAAAAAACTACATATATCTGAAATCAAAACAACATCATTGCAATGCATTAAAAAAAATTGCATAAATATTATAACAATTTTTAACAAGATAGTTAAGCTTAGTAATTACGAGAATCCTTTAAAACTTCAAAAAGTCTTTTTTACCATTCCTTTGGCAATATATATGTATATATATTTTGAAACAATGTAAAAGTATAATAAACTAAAAAAAAATTACTAAATAGTTGCAATTTACATATTATATAGTGTCTTAGAACACCAACGTCGAAGTTAAACGAATTACACTTTTATTTTAACTATAAACAAGAAAATATATATGTACTTAGAACTCAAAGAATATAAATTTGTTTTTCTAATTTCGCCTCGGGAACGAATTTAATTTTAAAGCGTTAACGTAAGAATTGTATAAGTACAGTAGTACTAAGTATATACAGAATATATATCCTCCATTAATAAAAAAATCCTCCATTCAAAATCTTTGATTCATTTTCAAGTAATTTTGATAAAAAAATAGTTTAGTATTATATAATAATTTATATATATATTGTTATTCTATTATCAAAGCATCTATTTTGTATTCTATAGCTCTCTTTTTATATTCATTCAACCAGAACACCCATTATAAATTATTGTAAACTATATACAAGAGATTTTTATTTAACTATATAAAATTCTTTTAAATCTACCGCCTTATAGTAAAAATGTTTGTAATTTATCCGTAATTCCTTCCTTCATGTTTTATATGTTGTTTTTCGACTCATCTTTACTCGTTTTTGTATTTTTTTTTTTTTATTATGTGTTTTTTTTTTTGTAATCTAGTTGAATATGATCGTTGTCAATTTTATTGATTATATGCTCTTTAAAGTGGCAGTGTTACCTAATTAAATGTTTACAAACAACACTCAATTTATTCTAACACTTACATTACCCTTTAATAATAGAATTAGTATATAAATTCTATTTAATAAAATATTACAAAGTAATAGAGTTACCGCATCTTAACAAAAAAAAAAAATTTAGAGACCGGATTTATATGTATTTAGAAAATGCAAAATATGCACATAAATATGCATTGCTAAATATTTAGTGAAAAATCAAATATAATTGAAGATTAGCTGCAACGGTACCATTTTAGTTTCAAAATGAGAATAGTAAACTTCAAAATGAGAATAGTAAATTTCAATATGAGAATAATAACAATCAATATAAGAATAACAAATTTCAATATGAGAACTTTTAAAACCAAAATGAGAGAAGCGTTTGGATTATTTTCACTAAATTTTTTAATAAATTTATATTTTTTAATAGTAAAATAATATAAAGGCTCAAAAGAAATGTTTTCAAAAAATAGAAAAAGAATATGAAAAAACAAAATTACTTGTCTTGTCAAACATGAATGGAGATGGGCGACTTGCACGTACAAAAGATTTCAAAAAATTACGGCATTCATTTTGATTAATTTGTTGAAATGATAGAAAATAACTGCCGTATTACATTAACGGAATCTGCAAATACTGCATTTCAAGTTAATTTTGTTATGTCAAAAAACAAAAATATCAAACTTATATTGTCTCTGTTACACGCTGAAATATTTATGGCGGAGCTACACACTGGAATTTGAAAAGAGAAATTCCTTAGAAAATAAACAAAAGCAAAAAGAGTTCGTTAAATGCATTTTAGAATTTCAGTCCCAAAATAAAACAATTTTTGCTCATAGATGAAACGAATTTAAATATTTATATTTAAAGAACGCAAGGCAGACATGTTGAACCAGTTGTTATAGCAATTGACAAGGTGCATTGTCATAGTAAAATTAAAATAGTTTTGGAGGAGCAGAAATTTCGTGATAGCCAAATACTGAGACTTGGTCCCTATAATGTAATTTTTAATTCCATTGAAAATGTTTGGTCGGCGGTAAAGGGTTCTGTTAAGAGAGAGCGCTCAAAAAAATTTTATACTTTGTTGTATAAAAATTGAAAATATTTTCGTTATTACAAATTTAAACAGTTGGTTACTTTTAAAAAATATAATTGTAAAAGTTTTTGTAGAAGAATACTATAGAATAGATTGGTATATAACAGGTAAGATAATAACAACATAATATTCTTAACTTCATCACTTATTCCAGTTCCCTTTTTTTTTACAATAATAAGTTAAAACATTTCTATTTTTTTAATAAAAAAAAAAAAAAATAATTCTGATTACTATCAATAAATCTTTAACAAGTCCACACAGAAGTACATACGAAAAGTATAATAAATATAAATGCATAATACATAATATAACAAAATAAAAAAGAAGCTTATCATTCTAAACAACATAATATTTTTACTCCAACCAGTTCACCTGCAGCAAACAGGAATCTCACTTTCTTTAGAGTGCCCAATAAAAGATCTTTTGCATAATCAGATGTTGTTTTTTTTTTGTTGCTTTTTTAAGTTATGCACGAGAGAAGATATACATTTCTCATTCAAAACATTTATTTATATATATATACATGTAAAATACTAAAAGCGGATAAAAAGAGATAGAAGCAGGATCAAAACAAACTATAAAAAAAGATCTTAATATGATCATAATTCATTTCTGGTTAAAAAAAAATGATTACGTAAAAGAAAAATCAACAACAAGATCAAGAATTACAAAATAATGCAATAATAGTGTCGGTAATATTTCTCTACTTTTTCTATGTTGCAGGTAATCATATTAAATATGTATATACATACTATGTATATATTTTTTGTATTCTTATAGGTTTATGCAATTTCAAGTTCAACGAGTTGAAAGAGAATGTTGAAAATTGATAATTAAAAAAAAAAAAAAAAAAAAAATTAAATGAGGAAAAGAAATGGAAAGAAATGACATGATATAATTTTTTTTTATTTTTATTATTTTATTCTTGTATTTTATTATAGGTATATTTGTTGTTATAATATATTTATTGTATAACAATCGGAGTTTTGAAGTTTAGAAATTTACTTACCATGAAATTATGCTAAGAACTTGATATTCAGAAGAGAAAATGTTGGTAAATTACTTTAGAAACTTGAAAAGGTTTGTTTTTTTTTTGAAATTACATAATAAGTATAAGGATTGGAAAACAGTTATAATCTAGAGTTTTCTTCTGTGCCTATACTATATATGTATATATATATATATGTATATAAGACAAGTAAGAAAATAATGTACTTCAATAATTATAATTTTATTTTTATATCTTTCAGAAATTTTTTGATTTTAAAAAATGTATATACAATATACATATATATATTAATGCAATACATACTATATCTATTATTATATAATACATATATGTCATATATCTATAACGAAAGAAATGAATAATTGTTACAGGTGATATCTATATATATATATACAAAAGAACCTTAATTAGGGAACTAGGGCAGTATTATATATATACGATAACAGAACAAAACAGAGAAGATTTTATTAAAGAGAATTGAAAAAAAAAAATAAAGGAAGAACCCTAGTAACTATTTAATTACAAATAAAATAAATCAAAAAAGGAGAAGAAGTATGTTATAGATATAAAGCGAGGGTTATTTAGATATTTATAATTTTTATTATTTAAAGTAAATATTTTAATATTTCTAATGATTGTTTAAATACATTGTTTCTACAAGTAAATACATTTTTAGATTATTTTTTTAATTTCAAACAATTATTAACATTAGAATTTAGATAATTAATTTTTTTTTTTTTTTCAATTATGAACATGTCATATCTTACATTATCTCCATTAATATTAGCCTAGGATTTGTTCGATGAAATATTATATAGGAGCATGATTTTGGTTTGAATTATGTATCCATACATTTATCTAAGAAGCTCAGCAGAACATATTGTAAACCATTTTTATATGGTGCTATAAAGTGTTGAATTAAAAATGATTTATTCATTTAGGAATTTTTATATATTACAATTCTTTTGACTTTCAATTAATAAATTTATAATTAATAATTAATATATCTTTAATAAAAAATACATTAATATAACAATATAAGCAAATGTCTAATATAAACAAATAATTGAATTGAATAATATAACTGACAGATATACAATACTATATAACTCAAATACAAAGTTATAACAATTTAAACAAAAGAGACATGTATTAATTGCAAATCTAAGGCGTTTCTACATTTTATAAAACCTAATACAGGGTGGTGCAAAACGACCGATATGGTTTGAATGTTTAATAACTTTTTTATTTAATGGTTTAATTATTATTATTATTATTTTTTTGTTATACAGTATATTAATGGGGAATATTTTTGGGTTAAGTATACAGTGTTGTGTACTGTTCCATTTCCAACTCCCCAAGTTTTCTTCACAAAAATCTGAAATAAAAATAAAAAATATAAATAAATTTAAAAAGTTATTAAACATTCAAACCATACCGGTCGTTTTGTGCCACCTGAATATCATGTAGAAACGTCTTAGATTTTTTATATTTTTCATAACTTTTCCTAATTTTTGATTACTGTTCTATTGTGTACTGTTCCATTTCTAATTCGCCAAGTTTTCTTCACAAAATTCTGAAATAGAAATAAAAAATATAAATAAATTTAAAAAGTTATTAAACATTCAAACCATATCGGTCGTTTTGCGCCACCCTGTACTATCTCATGTTTAACGTGTATGTGGAATTCATTAAGATCGATTCTAATAACACGAATATAGTATGACCCCTTTTTTTCAACATGTACCTGTGGTACAGACAGGCTTTTTACCCTAACAGTTGAAAAGTTAGCACATAAAAAATATAGTATTTTAAAATTCAATTTCTATTTGAACCCATCCAATATAACGAATGTTAATTTTTGAGCTAGAAAAAAAAACAAACACATAAAAACTGTTATTAATAACATTTTTTTGATACTTAATTCTATTTTTAAAATCTTTGTTTATTTTTATTTTCAAACAAAACTTAACTTTAAAATTTACTATGTGATTCATTTGAAAATTTTGTATATGATTGATTTAAAGTTATATAACTTGTTCTTTGCGTTTTGTGCATTTTAATTTTTTTTTTTTTATTTTGTATATTTTTTTTTTATTATATAAAAGATAAAAAAAGAATAAAAATCCATAAAACTTGTTTAAATTTGATAGAATTAAGATATTCTTCAAAATGAAATTTTGTGAAGCACAGATAAACTTTCGAATATTCTTATATGTGTGAAGAAAATTAAGAAATGTCAATATCCAAGCGTTAAAATTCAAATATATAAACTTTTGTAAATATTTTATTATATTATAAAAGCACTTATAAAAATAAATATTAAATTAAAACTTTTGTATTAAGTTAACACTTTTATTCACAAATTTTTATTTTTGCCTAAAACTATGCAAATAAATTCTTTACATTCCCATTTTTAAAATTTTCCATTTTTTCTTTTGGAAATTTTCTTCTTCGTTTCTAGAAAAAGGAAAAATTTATTGTTAATATAAGTTTTTGTTATAATTATAAAAGAAATTAATATATAACTAATATGAAACTAATTATATTTTTTCATATTTTTATGACTTTTTGTTATGATTTTTTTATGAATTTTCTTATAACTATCAACAGTTTCGCATTCTCGAATTTCTGTCATAATATTGGAATGTGGATGTGAATTCAAAAATGTCAATTATTTGATTTTTATTTCCAGTTTATTTGAAAGTAATAATCAAAAAGTTTAAAAATTATTTTATTTCAGAAAAACAATTATTTTTTTTAATTTTATAGAAATATTTAATATTTATAAAAAAAAAATATTGAATTATATCCTTATTATAATATTTCTGAATAATGAAAGCTTATGACATTTTTGTGACTACTTTATAAATGTCAAATTATGATTACTTTTTTGGAATAGTACAATTCACAATAGCGAATTTGTGCCTATGTTGAGTTACGATTTCATTATGACAATTTCTCGAATAGGGCTGCAATTCTCCGGTATAAAATTTTTCAGAAAAAATTAATAAAATTAGACAGTTTTATTATCTAATAAATAAAAAAGAAAATTTGTTTGCTTTTTTGTCCAGGATTCACGTAAAAATCACTAGTTAAATATAATGTCAAAAATATAATTGCTTGTACGTCAATTTTAAATTTTAATACAATTTTAAGTCTTTAAAAACCAAAACGCCACTGCTTTCTTTTAAGTATAATCTTATATTCTTGAATAATACTTTCTTTATGCATTTAATATTGTTGATGGTTTTAAATTAATTTTAAATATTTTCCAGAGTTATTTGCGAATCAAAATTATTACATAAGTTCATCATTAAAAAAATTCTTTTACTTTCTAAGCATTCTTTAATTTGTTTTTTGAACGAATATTAAATATATATGTATATATATATATATACATATATATTATCAAAATAAATATTTGTATATATTGTAGATTAATATATATATATATATGTATGTATATATAGATATTTGATCATCAATGTTGCTTTTATTTTATGATCATATAAGTATGTATTTTATATTTATATGTAAATTAAAATATACATATGTTTATATTTGGGAAAATTGAGGAAAAATATAATATCATTTAAAACCAGACTTATAAAACCTAAAAAAAAAAAAAAATAAAACAACATCTGCATCTATATAAACCAAAAAGAAAAAAACAGTAAACAACTTTCTTTAATTAATAAAGCTGGTTTTTACTGGACTTTTAAAAATTTCATTTCCTGGTTCTGGCAGAATGCGCAAAGAACAAGATTTAGATAAAGAAAATATATATTATAATTTAAATCAAACACATCATATATGTATATGTATATATGTATAAATTTATATATAAATATACCACACATTAAAAATCAAACAAAAAAATAAAACATTAAAAAAAATTAATTACTTTTAACCATATTACATAAATAAATAAACAAATATGTATTTATGATTTTAAATAACATTTAAATTTAGGAATATTATTCGTATTACATATATTTTAATCAAATATGACTTGGGGGAAAAAACCGTTAATATAGTAAATGCAAAAACATAACTTAATAATATTTTTTTTTTTACAAGGGAATGGAAAGCTCTAAAGCCACCCAATGAAACTTTACGGTTTTCTTTGGGTATAGTGTGCAACTTTAACACACCAAAACCACACCCTTTTTGAACCAAACTTTAGGAGGGAACCTGCGATACAAATGTACAGTTTTGTTGCAGGGATGGGGATATGGAAGAATGGATAAAGGTGCAGGTTATTTGGGGGTTTTGGATTATGCGGGGTAGGGAAAATTGGATCGGATATTTAGAAGAAAGATGTTAATGTTATTCTTAAATTTGGCTAAATCGTACATATATACATTTTCAACTTAGGAGAACACATTTGATGGAATACGGTTACATAAACGTGATGAGCGCATGATAAACGAGTTTTCATAAGCCATGTTACGACATTTGCTTAGCGCGTAAATTGTTTAATTTCTTTAGAACCGTTGTTGGTCCCAACAAGGTATCTATAAAACAAGGTCAGTGACTCAACTGAATGAGCATTGAGGTAACACTGGGATTACTTGTAATTCAAATTGCTCTATTTTGCACTTTATCAAGATATCCCAGCGCCGTAATGAGGGCATCAGCCAAAATGTGTGCGTTATACTTCATTTTCGACCTAATATAAGTTTTAAAAATGCTAAGGAGATCAGAGCAGCGAAAGTAAGTTTTGCAGCTATACAAGAAATCCAACATTTAGCAGCGTCTTCAGCTACTGGAAAAATATGATTTGACCAAGTCAACTTTTGGTTTAGCTCAGTACCCAAAATGTTCAACTCAGTCGTATGATGCAAAGCTTCTCCTTGAACGAGACAGTAAATTAACGCTGGGTAACTAATAATAATGGATTTATTAGTTTTTATATTATAAATAAGTATATAAAAGAAAAAAGTAAAGAGTCGTGTTAAAACTTTTATTAATTAATATGTATTTGTACATAAATAAGATTGTAAAAGACTTAAAAAATTGGAATAAAAATGAAGAATATTTCAAAATAAAACAATATAAATATACAATTTATGATCGAGTTATCTATGTAAGTTTTTCATGAAATTCTTTTAATATTTGTTGACAAAAAAAAAATAAAATAAAATACATGAACCATGATAAGTTCGTGTATCATTTGAGGTTTTGTTTATTTAAAAAAAAAAAGTATATATACATGGAGTTTATTGGACGGTGTTATTTTATTTATAAAATTTTTATTATTTTACATTATATTCGAATTTTACCACAAATGTTTACTTTTTCTAATAATTAACAGTATTTATTTACATTTTTATAACAGTTCATAATGAAATAATTACTATAACAATTGTTTATTTACCTATAATATACTACAACACCATATTATTATTGATATTTTAATTAAATTTATACTGTTAAGGTGAAGTTATCTAGGTCTTCGATTTTGCGCATATGATTTTTTGAACAGCAAAACTTGAAGTTCAAGCACTGAAAAAGTCTGCAAGTGCCAAACGAATTATTCTTGTGTTTGCGTAAATATGTTTAGTTAAATTAAAAGGAAATTATCTGCTTATTTCAAATTTTTTCAAAAGTTTTTATTATGAACACACTAATGTCAAAATAAGTTAAAAAAATATGCAAGGCTAGATAAACGAAGATTCTTAATAAATACATAAGCCTAAATTAACAAATGGAAAGAACGCCTCAAAGAACATAGTATCCGAAAATGATTACCATAATGAAGATTATATATTATTTCAATTATATTTGAAATTATCGAAGCGGCCACAAAATTAATGAAAAATAAAGCTACAAGATGAGATGGCATCCCAGCGGAAATTCTGCAAGCAGACTCGCAATTGTCAGTGTAAATATTTTATTCTCATATAGTGATAATTGGCGAGAAGAAAGAGTGCCATCTTTGTGGAAAAACGGCCTAATAATCAATATACTAAAAAAGGTGACTAACCACATTGTGATAATTGGAGAGAAATAACTCTACTTAATGCATGATACAAAATTATATTATTAAAAAATTGATCGAAAAAATAGAAACAAAGATACGCGAAGAACATGTTGGTTTCCGTGATTTAAGAAGTTTTGTTGAGCAGTCTAATACGCTGCGCATAATAGTAGAACAGTTAATAGAATAGGGATCACCACTATATCTGATAGTCATAGATTTCAAAAAAGCCTTCAATAGCAATAAAAGTTTTGCAGCTGGGAAAGCACATAGAAGGAGAGGAGTTTCACTGTAAATTCTCAATATCATCAGAACTCTATATCGTTGCAGTTATCCACATAGCTCAATTAAGTAGTACATTCCAATCAAAAGTTTAAAAGAAGATAAGCTGCCTACTTTCAACCTTACTGTTCATAATATTCCTGGACGTCATAATGGAAAAGATCTGTTCTTTAAAGAAAGGAATAATAAGACTCAAACCACGCAGATGACATATGCATTTTGTCATACAAGTTCAGTGTATGCAGAGTAAATTAGAATATCTTCAAAATCTAAAGGTAATGTTGGACTAAAATTTATTATTAATAAGACCAAAGCGATGAGAATCATACACCGGTAACACAACACCTACAACAAAAAAATCAAACAATTGAATATGTTACTAACATCTGAATTATATCAACCAGTAATGGAACATAAACAGACAATGGACCCCCAGTTCGAGAAAGCTAAAACTGCGTTTGGCAGATTGCATGGAAAAACTAAGAAATCTTTAGAAAAACCAAACTGCAGAATTTCCGGCGATTCGTAAAAAGTATCCTAATGTAGAGTAGCGAGATCTGATATAAATATATTGCTTAGAATCATATATAGGTTATTCTGGCCTAGAACAAGTAATAGCGCATCAAATAAAGAAAAATAAATGGAGATGAAGGGTACACACTGCAAAAACACCAAAAATACATAGTGACAATAACCCTGAATGGAAATCGCAAGGCTACAGAAGACGTGGTCGAATACAAAATAGCAAACCTGGGATAGTGCACAAATAGCATCCAACAGAATTCGAAGTGATTATTTATAGATATTTTTAATAGTTACTAAAATTATAAAAAGTTAACAACTTTTTTTGTGCGTGTAATTTTAAATCAATTAAATTATCTCCCAGCGATATTATGTCATTATTCATTAGCATAGCAAATCCAATGATGATGATTATAATAAAGTATGATTGTACTAAAATGATAATAATATGTATAAAAATGTATAAATTTTAATATAGCTTTTAAAAATATTTTAATTTCCTTTATTGTTGTTATTAAACTGTGCACCCCTGCTGGTAATTTTACAGCGCCTCGTTAAGCCATTCAATTCCTCTTAATTTCATTCCGAAATTTCTTTCAAGGTTTTCCATCTTATTCACATTGTGCACCTCTACTATCAGAGGCGCTCGTAATTTTACAGCGATTCATTGAGCCATTCAATTCCATTAAGCTTGCATTCGTATATTTTTTGTTATAAAATTCTTTGTATATTAAAAAATAAAATTTAAAAAAAAAAACTTTAAAATTAGAATTTTAAATATTATTAAAAAAAGAAAAAAACAATATTTGTATATTTCTATTTATACAGCTACCTCACATCCTTTATTTTTGTTCTTGTGTAATAAAACTATTATTCTAATTTTTTATCTTTTAAAGTTCTGCTATTTGTTTTTAAATTAATAAAATTCAAAAAAAAAATATACATATATATTTTTAGAATTTTCATATTTTTTCTATTTTATTTTGTATATATATTTTTTTTTCTATTAAAATAAATCAAAAATTAGAAGATAAAGAACAAAAAGCAAATTGAAAAATAAAACGAAAATGAAAGAAAGAAAAAAAGGTCGATATACTCCGAAAAAAAATATAAATTTAAAATGGATTAAAACTAAATATAAATCTTTAAATATTGAGAAAAAAAAAACTCCAAAACAATATATTAGGTGAGTAGTATACATGCTATTAAAATAATATAAATAAAATAATTTAAATTAAGTGTTATAATGCTAGTCATATTTAAATTTTAACTATCGTATATTAAATAAATAATAAAATTAATTTATGTATACTAGTTAGTAGTTACTCTTCTTTTTTATACTCTAGTTTTTTATTGTATATATTTTTTTTTTTTGATTAAATTATCTTTTACTATTTGAACCCAAACAAAATGTTAAAAAGATATAAAAACATATTTAATTTGTTTTTATTTGTTTTTGTTTATCTATCTAATTATATATTATGTCTAATATTTAATTTAATTCTAATTTCTAGACATAAGCTTATATTATTCATTTTAGGAATCAGTGAATTTCAAATACATTTTGTAGGTAAAAAATAATAAAATGCAAATTTATTATGATCCAAAGAGGGTGGGTGGAGGTCGAACCGATTTTATTGTCTAAAACTATGAAAATCGGAATGCGAAACTGAAATAAAGTCGAAATGGTCTGCATATTCTATTTCAAAATAAAAGTTAAACAAGTGATTAAAAAAACCAAGGGACTCTTGTTATAATTGCTTAAGTACAGGGCTTTTTCAGCCTTTGAGGAGCTGTAGCTTCGTAACGTGTGACGCTACAGAAAAAAGTTTTAACATTAAATTAGTTTTATTGCAATACCTGCCGTTGCTAAAATTTTTTAGTTAGTCGTAGTTAAAAACGGAATGGGCAAACGGACGGACAGATTTAACCTATATAGGCACATTTTTGACAAAATTTTGAAAAATGTCCTAAAAAATAAATTAAACAGCAAAAGTGCAACTGATTTTAAATCTAACTCTTATTTCTCTGTTCTGAAAATATTCTGGAAAAAATAAAATACCCAAGTTTTCATTTTTTTTTTGTATTTTTTTTTTTAGCACTAACTGTTCAACTATTAGTCTAATAAGCTTGTTTATACCATTGGTACATGTTGGAACAGGGAGTCATATTATATTCGTGTTATTAGAATTAATCTTAATGAATTCCACATACAGTTTAAACATGAGATAGTACTAGGCCTTATAGCATGTAGAAAGTCTTAGATTTTCAATAGATACAATTCTATTTTTGTTTTTATTTGTAATATTTTGTATTTGAGTTATGTGGTATTCTATATCTGTGAGTTATATTATTCAATTAAATTATTTGTTTATATTTTGCATTTGTTTATATTGTTATATTAATGTATTTTTTTATTAAAGATATATAATTATTAATTATTGATTATGCAATTAGTTTGAACCCAATGGCTAATGGTAGCTGAGTCGAGTCGCAAACCAGAAAAGTTTCAATTTCACTGGGATTCGAACCCTGGCCTTTCGCATTAAAGATCGGCACGCTAACCACTGTGCTACCCAGCCGTTAAACTCAACTTTAAGATTTTTAATAATTTATATAAAGTACAAAAACCGAAGGATATATAAATATTCTGGAAAAGGGGATTTCCCTAATTTTTAAAAACGAGAATTTCTGGGAAAACTTTTCAGAATACTTATAAAAAAGGAGAGCTTTTATAGTTAATTATAAAACTTGGATTGCCCCCTTTTCTGGGTTATTTTCATATTTTTATATGAAAGATTGTTAATATAATATATTAGAATTGAATTAAAATCATCAAGATTTTAAGTAATTTGCTTAACAGAATTTTGGGGACGGTAGACCTCTTCATTTAAATTCTTTATTATTTGAAAAGTACTGCAGGATTGAAAAGTCAAATGCAGGAAAGTCAAATGCAGGATTTATTATAAAATTAAAGTTTTAATAATTTGTTTAGTGGAGGATTTAGGAAGGCAGCTTTCATTATTTAAAAAATGCTTTCTTGGGAATATATACATCAATAAATTCATACGACGGAAGGGATTTGAGACTGTTCCAAAATCAGTTTATCCGAAATACTTCCATATTTTAAAACAGAAGATTGTCAATTTAGTATCTAAAAATTGAGCAATTCTTGTTTTTTAATTCGATTTCACTTTTTTTGATATTAGAACCTAATCGATTTAATTTTATTTATTTTAGTTATTTTACAGTTTTTTTTTGGAAATAAGATATAGATATAATTGCTTTTTCGATGTTATTTAGTTTGACTTTATTTCACCCCTTTTCCACCGATGCAAAAGCATTATTATATATGGTATGTCTGTAGGGAAAGTATACAACTTTATTATGTCAATTTTAATCTAATTAATAAAATTGTAACTAATGTGGTTATCTTATAATTGAGGGATCCTACTTTTTAGATTTTTATATTCATCAGTTCGAGCCCGGCTATTTAAAAGTATATGCATCCCTGATAAACTATTATTAAAATATATTATATATATATAGAATTCTATAAATTTAGGTAAATAGTAAAGTTTTAAACTGACCAAAATAAAAAAAAAAAAATTAAAAAGCGTGACTCGTTTTTTTAAATAAAAAAGGTGAACTTTTTGGTTTTTTTTTTTTGAAAAAAACTTATTCAAAATAAAATTAAAATAAAAACAAAAGAAAAATAAATAGATGGGATTTCAAAAGCAATCAAAATAAATATTTACTATTAATTTAAAAATTAGTGTAAGTATATAAAGAGTTTTAGAATTAAAATCAAGACGCTTGAAGTTCATTTCACTTTTTTATGCAAAATTTGTCTATAGTAGCTTTTTACTAAGATTTAAATTAAAAAAAAATGTTTTTTTAAGAATTATAATTTAAAGAAGAAAATATATATATATATATAATTATCAAAGAAAAAAAAAAGTATGTATAGTGAGTTCAACACGTGCATGTTTTACGAAACAGTAAAGAAACTTTTAAATATATTTAACTATAATAAATGTTTATTTTTTTTTTTTTTTTATCACATAAATTTTACTGAGAATAAAGTTTGTTTCTTTTATTTATTACCTTTTATTGTTATATTTAATTAGGATTTGAAATGACTATTGGTTTGAATTTTTAAATATTTTTTAAAAATTACGTTCAGAATATAATTAAAATGGTAGAATTATTTTAAAATTCAAAGAATACGATTAAAAAACCTAAGACAACTTCAAAAGTTATATCAGCTGATGAATGATGATTTAAGTTTTATCTTTTTTTATTAAAACTTGTTTTTTTTTTTTTTTAAGAATTAGAAAAAGAAATTTTCTTGTGAATTAAGTTATATTAGAAGAACTATTTTATGTAAATTTATGTTCCAATAGATTTATTTGAAAGTTAGGAAAAAAAAAATGTTGTATTTTCAGATTCGTGCTTTGATACATAAATTAAATATATAAAGAAAAAAAAAAGGGATAAAACCTTTATATTTAAATTTTTTTATATTTTGTTACTATCTAGTTTATAATATAATTTATTTATTTTATATGTTGTACACTTTGTGGAAGTTAATTAAATGCATTTCTGTTACTAATGAGTTAAACAGATTTTTTTGTTTTTAATATGCAAATGTCTTAAAGTTAATTACACAAATTTAAATATATTGTATTGTGATTCTTGATATAAAAAAAAACCAAAAGTGAAATTGAATAATTACTCTAAAAAATGAAAGTTAAATGAATTCTAGATTTAAAACATAAGGGGCTTCGATTTACTTAAAATGCAAATAAAGATTTTAAAATTAATGCAATAAATTTGGAATAAAATAAATTGTTTCTAATTGTTTATATATTTACATTTATTTTATTTACATTGCAACGAAATGCGATCTGTATAGAAAAAAAAACAAATAAACAAAGAAATAATTCTTTATTTTTTAACACTTTTATGGGTTTATTGAATTAACAAATTTTTTCCATCTATTTTTTCCATCATCCATTGAATTTCCATTTTTCCATGGGTACATGTTAGAACAGGAGGACCATATTATGTTATATTATTATTTTTAGGATTGGTTTTAGTGAATTCTACATAAACAATTTTACCTTAAAACTTGTAGAAATGTCTGAGATTTTCAATTAAATACAATTGCCTTTATTATATACTGTAAAAATTTTATATTTAATTTATAAAATATTCCTATACCTGTGAGTTATATTATTCAACTAAATTATATTTTTACGTATTTTTTACTAAACATATGATAAAATTGTTCAAATTTTTATGAAGTATTTTAATATCTAAAGACTCGTATAGATTCTATTTATATATGGATAGATTCTCTCCAAAGAATATTTTTTCAAAAACTAATCTATTGACTTTATTCGTTTAGTAACACTTATAATTATTACCGTATTCTGAATAATTCAACAACAGTGTTGTTTTACAGATAAATTTTATTCAATTTCAAATTGATTTCATTAAATAAGACGAAAGTTTGATGAATCTTGATGTGCCTCGAAAATATCAATTTCATTAATTAAAAATAGTTTTACTTGAAAAGTTTTTAAACTTTGATTCAAATATTATCTATATTATATTATACGAGTATATAAGGTAGAGATTGTTAGTTAAACTAAAGTTTATGATTATTTTGTATGTATTTGATAATATACAAATTGCTATCACGAATTTATTTAACAATTTTTTTTTTATTAATATAAAAATACCTAAAATTTATTTCATTTTAAAAATAAGAATCGAAAGACTTAAGGTAGAAACTTTTCTAAGTACATATAAAATAAAAACAAAAAATTTAAATATGAAAATGTATACCAAAAAAAAAATTTACATACTTAATAAAAAAAAAATTCATCCATTATACAATTTATTTATAACATCAATATTTATTAATTTTTTTAACCTTTTTATTTATTTTTATATAAGAGATTAACTACTTTGATAGTCAAATTACTTGTAGTTGGTTGCTATTATTCCCAATGCTTAAAATTTAACTTTTAAATTTAAAATGGGAATATAAATGTTTTTTTTAAACATTTTTTGGATTTTGGTTTGAAAAAAATAATCGTGAATTTAAACACGCACAATTACATTGAATAATAATGATTAGAAGAAGAATAATAATTATTTTGATTTTGATTCTATTATTTATTGTAACATTTTTTTTTATTCATTTACTTTCAGATCATAATTGTATTTTAAATTAATTTAGTTAAAGCTTTTTATTTTGAAAAATTTAACAAAGTGCGACTGCAATTTAAGCTTTTAATTTAGATGTCAATTATAATTTAAATTATTTTTTAAATAATAAGTTGAACAGGAATAGTAACAACAATTTAATTCTTGTAGAGTTTTTTAATAAATGATGATGTAAACTTAAAAATTATTATTATATAACTTTTTTAATTTTTTTTTCATATTATCCACAAATAAAAATAAAAAAATAATAAAAAAAAAAAAACTTTCATATTTAAGAACAAAATTCTAAACTTTGATTTATTAAACCTTTTTTTATATTATTGATAAATTGTTAATTAATGTAATTGGGTCGCTAAAAGTTTATTGATCTTTTCTGAAGAGCCGCTTTTAATTCAGTGCGTTGTAATAAAAAAAAATTAAAATATAATGGGTTATCTTTGTTAATTTTAAGTATCTTATATTGTATCTTAATGTATCTTAATATTTTATCTGTTTGAACGATTAATTCAAATGGTTTGACTATTTATTAATATTGCCATTTTTTTAATGCTATGATATTCAGAAGGATGTTGAAAAATTCCATGATAAAATCACAGTAAATATTAGGAAATTCTAAACAGAATTATACAAAGAGCTTTTAGATAAACTTAAAGGACTGAAAGTCCCTTATTTGGATCACATAATACAAGGTGCAAAATACGAGCTCTTTCAATTAATTTTAAAAGAAAAAATAGATTGGAAAATATATATGGGATTGAAACAAATGTCATGCTTAAGGAATTGGACAAGTATTATACAAATACTAGAGATCTAATACATTCAGAAAGAAAACATATAGAATTTCAAAACATATGTGCCATAAAACAAATATTCTGGAAAAAGCTCATAATTGTGATTTTGTATGCAAGATCCTTAAAAACGAGTTTTTCAATAAAAAAACGAGATTTAACGGAATTTTCCAAAATGAGCTTTTTTAAAAAAGTGAGATTTTTTAAAAATGAATTTTCCAAAAAAAAAAAGATATACTACATCATGATTATGGAAAGCTCCAATGCAAGAATTATAGTATAATTCGGCAAAGTTTTGTACTCTAATATGTTATAATAAATTGTAAATGAAACTCTTGAACTAGCAAGAAACGGACAAACTTGGGAGCAGATCAAGTGGTTGGCGAACGATTGGGTCCAATGGTAGATCCAAGAGGATGCCCTATGAACTTTTTGTATTTTCATTGGGTTCAATGGTAGAGCCAAGAGGATCCCCTATGAACTTTTTGTATTTTCATTGGATTCAATGGTAGAGCCAAGAGGAAGACCTAAGTTTTCACGAGGAGTATCAGAAAAAAAAAATGAAACTCTAAACTATTAAATACTGAATATATATAAATGCGATATATTAAGATATTATAAAAGTTAATTTAAAAATGTTATTACGTTCTTTTGCGGATATAAAACTATTAGTGTCAACGACTTTCAATAAAATACATGAAACGCATAATACAAATTATTTATTTAAAAAAAAAAAAAAAAAAATTGTCATTTTGCATAATTTATTCTAAAAGTTATATATTTCTTTTATTTTTTTGTTTTTTCATTTTTTATATTATTTTTTTTTTTTAGTTGCTTGCTCTATCTTTCTCTTTTTAAATTATTTTTTTTTTTTTAACAATAAATCAAAAATTCTTTAGTTTGTTTAGTTTTTTTTATGTTTTATTTTAAACTTTTTTTTTTTTTTTTCTTTTATTAAATGGAGATTTTCAAGTTCAAGAACAATTCTTATGGACAGAGAAGGTGAATTTAAAAAATGTCAAGTGAAATTTCTTTTCTTGCTTTCTTTCCTGTAATTTTCTTTTTAAAATAAAAATGAAATAAAAAAAAATTAATTAAAAGAATGTTTTTTTTTTGAAGGTGAAAGATGTTTGGGTTGTTGGTAAAACGGAGGAAAAAAAGAAACGATTTTTTTTTTTATTAAGAAAGTTTTAGAAGAGATGTATCTTATTTAGTTTTAAGAATGTGTTTTTTTTTTATTTAGAGTTTCATCACTAATAATCTCTTTTAAATGATAATGTATACTGATGTATATGAATGTGTTTGAATGCATGTATATGAATGTACTAAATATAACTATATCAGGAGTGTTTAAAAATGTTATTATGCAAAACCAATTTTTAGACACTTTTTCAGATAAATCTTTTCTCTTTTAATCAAATAAAACGAATAATGTTGGTGTTAACACCATTTGTGTATTTGTAGTTTATTGGAGTTAACAAATGAATTAACCTTATTCCAAAGAAAGATGAAAGCTAATATTTCAATATGAAGTTACATGATCATATTTTTCTAATTATAAACAAAATTTAAAGCTCTATTCCAGAACTTATTATAATTTTATTATCATATTTTTATCATAGACTTTTTCTTATGATTTTTTTATAAATTTTTTTATGACTATTACTTGAAATGCTTTACTTAAATTTCTTAATTTCTAAGATTAAATTCAAATCAAATTAATATTTTAAATGCCAAAATTTTATTATTATATTTATTAAAAATTTCAGTAACAATATGACTTTAAATTTAATAAATTTAAGTAGTTTTTTTTTAAATTCCTACGCAATAAATAGTAATTTGGTTTAACTTCTGATTTTTTCGCGCCCTAAAATGCAATCTAAATGCAATTCCTGAAAGCAAGAGACAGATCAAAGATTTTCTTAAAACTTGAAAGACGGATATAGCAGCCTATCCGTATAAAATATAAGATATGTGCATATAAGATATTTTTCTTTGTTATTTTTTGCAATCTGTAATGCAGATAGTATGCCTTGTAATTCCGCTTCGAAAGTGTTTCCACACTGTAAAAGAAAACTTTGCACTAAGGTGTGCCGTTTTACAGTTTCTTCCACCACTGCAAAAGATATGTTATGGTTCGTTATAGACCCGTCGGTGAGAATTATTGTCCAGTTATCTTGTTTTAGACTAGTTCAGTGTTCTCGAATTAAATGTAGGGTTCCATATAGGAAAATTCAACTGTTTCATAGCTATTGGTTTGAAGTTGATCTGTAATTTTGTCTCCAGGTTGAGTATTGAATTTAAGCTTGATTGTTTTGATATGATTCTTTTCCTGGGACTTGATTAAGTTAATCTCTTCATATAGGATGTGCTTTTAATTGCAGAATAGTTTAATAATATAGTCGTTTTATTCGAATTTTTCTTAGACCACCACGGTACATTACAACCTAATCTTTTATTATAACATTGTGGAATAGCATCATTTGCTGCTGTGCCAATAATTTTTTGATTCAGAGCTGTTTATTCTTTAATATTGAGGTAAACTGTTGTTCAAATTTATTATACGGTTTTGATATTTAGATCGACTAGGAAAACCTTATTTTGTTTTAGTTGGATACTGGCCCCGATTATGAAGATCATTAATTATATTAAAACATAAGAGTGGTAGTAGTGTAGGTAAATAAATTATGAGATCTATGTAAGAGAATATATTCTGTGTTGAAAAATGTGTTGGATCATCATTGTTCAGAATTACTACTATATAAATTTGTATTTAAGAGAAAGTCTTCAAAAATTTTTTTTCCTATAGAATTGTAACGACCCGTAAGGGAATCCAAGGGTTGAAGTCACCAGCTGAAATTATTTAGTTTCAGAATAGTTTACAAATATAGTCGTTTTATTAGTAACAATATAAGTTATATAATTCAAAATTATGATAATTGGAAATTTCGATTTAAGAATAAGAATACCATTATCCTGTTTAAAACTAGAGTTGTAATCGAAATTGTGAAAGCCGGAATATGGTATGGGAAAAACGAGGCTTCACTGTATATGAGGGATTCTAAATTTAAAGTTATTTTAGAGTTGGATTCAAAAGCAGGGTATTCCCCTTTTACAGAAAATTTATGTGTATATGAGGGGTTCCGAATTAAAGGAGATTTTAGAGTTGAATTCAAAATCATTGTATTCCCCTTTTTCCAAAATATTTATGTGTACGCATATACGTAATAAAGTCAAAAACATATTTTAGGAATTAAATAGTCAATTGACTTGACGGTTTAATTTCACCGTTAGGGAGTCTTCTTGCACCTTAAAATATATAAGATGGGCTGAAAAGCATTTATAATTTACAAGAGGTTAAAAAAATCCCTAAAGAACTTCAATCAGAAAAATCCATCCCTCCTTCTAAATATTCATACAATATAACAAGAATTTAGAAATAATAAATTTATATAATATAATATTGATTATTAAAACTAATTCATATATGAATAATATATAACTTTATTCAATATTATTTTGTTTATATATTTGATTCCAATTTTCTTTTGTGCTCACCTTGAACTTGCACTTATTTTTTTTTTTTCTGATTTTAAAATTTCTTTAAAAATTTCAAAATCACGAATGTAATTCATAAAATGTTATAAAGTATGTGAAAATTAAAAAATACTGAATAAATTTTTATTTAAAATTAAAAATAATAAAAAAAAAATTTATTTTTTAATTACATAAGTTTTACATCTTGTAGATACAAAAAAAAATATAAAAAAAATGTAAATTTTTGTATTTCGTATATTTTGAAAATTTTAAATCCCAGTATTTTTTTTTAAATAATTTATTGCGTATATGTACAAAATATGCATATTTATGAATTATATATGTATTATATTTTTTTTTAAATCAAAATTTTTAAATTAAAAATGTTTCTATAATTTGTTTTATTCTAAAATTTATTTATTTTAAATCAGATCATTTTCATTTGTTACAACTTTAGACTTACATTCCTTATCTCTATGTAAAACTTATGTCTTTTTAAAAAAAAAATTAATTATTTTGAATTAATATTTAAATATAATATAAATAACTTAAATAATAATTAGATGGTTTTATTTTATATTAAATTATTAACTTATCTTACTAGGTTATAGAATTATAAAACATACAATAAAACATAATTAATTATGATATTATGAATAATAGGAGATTATAGGTTATTGAAATAAAGAACTGAAGCTTAGTCTAATTTATTAAAATTAAAAAAATTAAAATATAAACTGAAACAATAATACTATCTATTATAATAATATAACCATAGATAATATATCTATTAGATACATACAATAATATCTATTATAATAATATAACAATAGATTCAGGTTAAATTTGATTAACACCATATTTAAGATTATTTAAAAATACATATAAATTAAATATATAATAATTAAAGTTATTTAGACGCGTATGTCTTCTTCGTGCGTGCGCATGTTAATCTTTTTAACAATTAATTAGATATTTTTATAACATAATTTTAAGTAATAATAACAGTTTATAAGATTATTAAATTATAAGATTAAAAATTTTAATTATTACATACATATATGCACAAATAAAGCTATTAACAATGATTATACCCTATAATGTTGTACTCAAAATAACAATACGTATATTGGATGAACTACTTATGGTTTATTTTATTATTAATATATGTATAATTATTGTAATTTAATTATATGTAATAACTAATAAGGTATTATTGAAAGTTCCAAAATCTTATCCAAAAATTTTTTAAAAATTTTTTTAATATACCCATTAGTAATCATAACATAACACACCCTATATATATATTCAATATTATATAAATAGTGTATATTTTAAGAAATTAAACGTAAAAATTGAATAAGTACATATGGTATATAATAAAATAATTGATATAATATACTTATACATTCGAAATAATTGTATATATGTATATACTTTTATAAAATATATATGTAAAATTTTAAAATTCTAAAGCTTCATCAATTCTACAACAATTTTTTTTTTTGAATTAATTAAAATATATTACAAAATTCAATAAATATACAATCCAAATGAAGAATTAAATTAAATCATATATATAAACTAAAGATACACAAAATGAAAAAATATCTTTTTATTTTCCTTTGATTTAAATAATACAAAATTTGATTTATAGTTTCATTATAAATTAGTATGTACTAATATTATAATTTAAATTTAAAATTTGATTTTTAGTATTAAATATTTAGTATTTATTATTATTAATAAAGAGTTTTAATTTATACTAATATTCAAAATTAAAAAAATTTAAATTAATTTTTCCTGGGCCAAACGGACACTCGGAATATGTATATTGTTATTTACTTATGTATTTAAATTTAAATTTAAAAAAAAAATAAAAGTATCTTAAGATATAAAATTCGTTTATATTATAAAATTGAATAAAAAAAAATGTTTCTTATTGTTTTACTTTTTTTAGTTTTTTTTTATTTTTTACTTCTTCATTTTTTTTCCATGTTTTTATACTTATATATATACATATATATATAGATAGAATTGTATGTTAACTAATATGTAGTATGATACAGAAACTTTGCTATCAAAAAAATATTAAATAAGATATAAATTTTTTCTTTCATACAACCATTAGTTGTTACGGAAACCTGGAATAAGGTACATTCAAAATTGAAATATAAAATTTTTTTTTTTGTTTTTAATATAGATTTTAATTTTACTTTTATTTATTTATTTATTTATATATATACATATATATAAAAATATATTAAAATATATATAAGTATATATGTATTGTACATATTAAGCATATCCGTTTTAAAAAATTTAAGCATAAAATTTACACATTTTAAAAAAAAGTCTAGATTAAATATATATATATATATATATATATATATATATATATATATTTTTTTTTTTTTACCTTTTATCAAGTTAATATAAATTTGATAACTTGAAACCGTATATAAAAAATTAATATTTTTTTTTTTTATTTTTTTAAATTAATTTTTTTTTTTTATATTTTTATAGGAAAAAAAAAAAAAAAAAAAACAGACTGATTTTTACGTCATTCATTGAACGTGTTACAGAACATCAACATCAAAAGAATGATTCTTTTTAATGAATTTGAATCTTTTATAGTTTCAATCTTATATTTGTTAAATATATTTTTTTCATTCATCTTAATTGCATTAAATGTATGGATATTTTGTGTACCAATCAATTGGATAAGAGTAAGTATAAATTATAAAAAAAAAAACCAAAATAAAATCAAATTAATTTTAATAATATTATTAAAAAAAAAAAAAATAATTTTACGTCATACATATTGAATCATTCATTATGATTAAAAATAATACACATAGTTTTTAAAATTAGATTGACATTTACTTGTAATTTAATAAATTAAAAATTCGTACTTAACCACATAATGTCCGTTTTATTTTTTTCATAAATTTTTTTCAAAACTTATGGAATATGATGAATTCATTTCATTTATTTATACATTAAAAACTATAAATACTATTAGTCTCCGCATTAAAACTAAAATTCTGTTATAAGTTTCTTTAATTTTTAATGGTTTGAAAAATAACAGTACATTTGAGATTAACAATAAGATTACAGTAAGATGCTAGAAAAACTCTTTTTATACTTAAGATTTAACATTGCAGAAATAATATTCAATTAAAGGTATATTCCCATCCTTAAACCTCTTTCGTTCAACTTCTTTTAGAATTCGGTTTGTTAAATTTAGTCGAATTAACAGTTAATGCAGGTTAAACATTCGACTAAAAATAAATAATGGTGCTTATCGTGGACCAGCAACTGTCAACCAATTGACTATTGAAAAACTTATTCAATTGTCAATTACATTCGTATCGCGAATTCAAATTGATAATTAATTTTTCTATTGTGAATAGTTGTTAAATTGACGTTTATGTCTTTTGTTTCTTTTTTAAGTTGAAAAAGAAAAAACATTATTAGTGTGTATAAGAAAACTACCAAAAACATAAGAAAAATTATTAATAAAAAATTTTTATTAAATATACTTACATTTGATAGAAAAAATAAACCAACTGATTATAATACATATACCATGAATCTTTACACTGCAAAATAAAACTATCTAACTACTTTTTCTAATAACATTTTAATTTCAGTTTTAATTCAGCGGGATTTCCCCAATTTAAAACTGAAAATAGTATTACTGTATAACAATTAATAGAGTTGGGTTGTTTAATTTAAAATGGAGTAAAATGTAAAAGACATAAAACAAAACCTATTTAAAAATATAAAATACGCTTTTTAATCGAAATTTTAAAATTTTTTTTTTTAATAGAAATAAGTATAAATAAGTATTTTCTACTAAAAAAAATACAAAAATAGACATATTTTATTTTGAAAACACATTCCTGAACTGAACTGCTAAAAAATATTGAACCTAGCTGAATCAATTACAAATTTCTCATTGACAAAAACTATCAAAAATATTGTTTGAAAAAAATTTTTCCGATACCAATTTTTAATTGCTAATTGACGCAGTTCACGATATACATATCAATTATTAATTGATAATTGCTAGTAACGATCCCAATTTAAAAATTTAATTGATGGCTGTCAATTTTCAATTGACAATTGATGTTCCCGATAAGACCCAATATAAAATTCAGCCAAAATATAAAAAATACAATTAAAGAAAACTTTTGCATTTATAAAATTATAAATATTTATAATTAATTAATAATTAGTAAATATATGTATAGCCAAACTAACTAATATAGCTAACATTAGTTACTATAATATGTAATCTATTATAAAATAAATTGATTTTTTTTTATTTAACACAAAACAATATATTAATTATTTATTTTCAAATAAAATATAAAGTTTCAATATGTTAATTGCTATTTTTAATGAAACTGCAACAGTAATGGTACGATATATGCATGATACCGATCAAAGCTTATCATTATGAAGCTGAATATATACGATCCTAAATTAACAGTCTATGTTCAGCAGTTAATAGAACAGTAGGTGTGGGTTCTGAATGTTCTGAACAAAGCATATTTATTAAGATTGCTTCAGTGATTTATTTATTTTTATTAAATATTATCAATATTATAAATAGTAAATATTGCCTGATATTCATATAATAATTGTCTTTTGCCTATTTAGCATTTGGACTTCTTATTAAACATTGATAATATGCACTATATTTTTGTTATAAGAAATGATCCAACAAGGGTTTGAACCCGATTCAATCATAAATTATTATAAATTTTATATGTCTTCCTTCAGTTGGGTAAAATATTTCATAATTCTTCTTAGCCCTAACTAATATTACAGTTATACTAGAAAAGGGAAAATAAAAAAATTGGGTACCAAAACTTATTCGAATTTTCTTCAGTCTCCGCTGAAGAAATAAAAAAAATTATTGAAATCATAAAGCTCAATCCTTACAGTTAAGCGGTCTCATGTTTATGTTATTATTTTTCAATTACTTGTTTATATCCGTAATACTTGTATCAATTTGTAATTTTTAAGATGTATGCCTTAATCAGAGAGTACTGCTAACTTTAGTTAGTTTAGAATACATACATATTTGTATCGATTAATGTACAATATACTTTATATCATAGTATATATTATAAATATTCTAACTTCCTTCATATGTACTTGTATGAATATAGTCTTCGCTTAAAGTAAAAAATAAACGTATATTCATTCATAAATCAATATTGTATACAAAAACAAACCCATATATAAAATTAAAATAAGTAAGTATAGAAGAATAATATAGAAATCAAATTCGTTACACTAAATTTTTATAATTTTAAATCAAAATTTATGAATTTCCTGTTAAATATTAATTTATCTTCAATGATAAAGTGTTCCAAATAAAGAAAAAAGCTCTTATTTAAATGCAAAACACCGTTATTAAGTGCTTTTTATAAGTACCTGTAGGCTGTAAACAAGTATAAATTGATAATGAAATTTAAAAATAAAATTTTTATTTTATTTTTACAGTTAATTAATTCAAATATTAAATATTAATATTTTTTTATTTATAATATCACTAATCTTTAATAAATTTTTGTATTATTTTGTTTTTTTTTTTTTTAGGATAACTTTGATTTTACTTATAATTTTGCAACAAAAAACCTGAATACAAGAAACAATGTTAAAAAACGTGATTTGATTAATAGAATACGACGTCTTCGTAAAATCGCAATTGATAAATCTATTCCACCACCATTTCCAAATGGATGGTATGCAATTACAGAATCAAAAAATGTATCTATCGGAAAAGCAATTAGTGTATCCTGTTTAGGTACGAAAAATATAAAAAAAAAAACCGTTGTATATATATGTATGATATATGCATTTATCATATTTATTTTTTTTTTTTTTTAGCACTTTATTATTGAATTTACATAAAAAATTATTTCAAGGTGTTCTTTTTTTTTTCTTTTTAAATAATGCAGGTGAACAGTTTGTTGTATTTCGTTCAAAAAAAAAACAAATTTTTGTCTTAGATGCATATTGTCCTCATATGGGCGCAAATTTAGGTATTGGTGGAAAAGTTATAGATGATAGCATTCAATGTCCTTTTCACCAATGGAGTTTTAGTGGAATTAATGGAGAATGTACCAATATTCCATACAGTACATGTAGTATGTATTTAAATTATGATTTGATTAGAATTTTTTTTAAAAAAAAAAGGATATGTAAAACAATTTTCAGAACCAAAATCGGCAAAAATTAAAAAATGGATTGCTAAAGAAGTAAATGATTATATATTTCTTTGGTATAATAAAGATGAAGATGAAACACCTTGGAATTTGCCTATAATTGATGAAATTCAATCCAAAACTTTATTCTTTCATGGAAGGAATGAATTTTTAGTTAATTGTCACGTGAGCAAAAATTCAAATATTTTTTACTTACTGTTGAAATATGTTATTTATTTTCATTTCTTTAGATTCAAGATATTCCCGAGAATGGTGCTGATTTAGCTCATTTTTCTGTAATACATGGTGATAGTTTGATGGCTGGTAATCAGCCACAATTTAAATGGAGTGCTTGTATAGGACATCATAATTGGGATGCAAGGTTTTAAAGAAAATTTTTTAAAAAGTTAATATAAAAATTAAGAGTAGTATTTTCTTATTATAATAGTTGGTTGCCAGATACGGACAAAAGATACCTTTCAAAAATATGTTTACAACATTCGATGCGATTTTTTGGAAAAATAGATTTGTGTTCAATGGATATATCCGGAAATCAAGTAAATAAAAAAAAAATACATGCATGAAATTAATACATATTTTAATATTTTTTACTTACCTTATATAGATTGGACCAGGTTATGTTGTTCTTAATATGAATACTGCTTTTGGGCCAATAATCGTAACACAAGTGGTAACACCAATAGAACCATTATTGCAAAAAGTAATTCACAGATTTTATGCACCAAGATTATCAGCTCCTTTTCTGAAATTTATGATATATGCAGAAAGTATAATGGTGACTTTTATTAAAAAAAAACAAATAAATTATATAATATCTTTCCTTTGTATATAATATATAGTTTGAAAGAGATATGAACATTTGGAACCATAAAGTGTTCATTAATTCACCATGTTTGGTTAAAGAAGATCGTCTAATTAAATCATATCGTAATTGGTTTGGACAGTTCTATACATCTAATAGTAAAACGTTTGAAGAAGCTTATGAAACATTAGAATGGTAAAAATTAGATGAATGGGATTAATTTTTATTTGTTAATAATTAGTGATACTAGATGTTAGATAAAAGATAAAATTCATAATATTTAAGATTAAAATCAAATATAGTTGCATCAATTTTTGTATTTTTTTTCATTTGATCTAGATTAAATATTATGTATATAATTTTAAATAAATTTAGAACTACAGACATAGAACATTAAGATTTAGTAATATAAAAAAAAAATTTTATTAAAAGTTTATAAAAAGTACTATATTTAAAAATATGTATAAGTTTGATTGCCTTAGTTATATATTTTTAAAAATTTTACAAAATGAATTTATCTTAATAATAAAAATTCTATTACTACTTATATCTTCTAAAGTTTAATACTTTATTATTTTCCACTTTGATAATAATTAACAATGTTTATACTTTCTAACTTCAACGATTTTACCAGTTGTATTTTGAGTATTTTGAAAGGTTTGTTCTAATTCATCTATTTCAGATTCTGTACAATTTGAAACATTTTGTTCGTTTGGCAAAATAAAAATTATTGTTGATTGTCTATTAAAATTTTTTGAATAAGATTTTCTTCCATTCAGAAATTTTTTCGTCAAACTTAATCCAATTTTACTCTCTAAAACTGATTCATTTATAATAATGTCTTCATTAGAATTTTCTGAACATTTTATGCTGTGATCTTCGTCATCTGGATCATGCAAAACAATATGTGGTTCTCTACTATTAAAAGATTTTCGAAAAAGTGATTTATTATTTGTACTCGAATTGCTTTGTAATGATTGTGTACTTAATCTTCGCGATGATTCACTATACTTGTATTCATTGTTTTTTTTCAACAGTTTTTTTGAAATATTAATACTTTCTTCTGAATCGGCTGATAAAGAAATAATATCTACCATCTTTTCATTATCAGTTTTATGGAAACTATTACCGATATATTCTTTATGCGAATCTTGTTTTCTTTTTTGTTCTAGTTTATTTTTATTTAGAGCATCAGAATTCGTTCTGTATTTTTTTTTAGTATCGCATTTTTCAGGAAATATAGAGTCTTTCGAAATATGTGTTGCACTTAAGTTTTTACTTACATTATGTTTTTTAACTGGATTTCTTTTTACAAATGATTGGCATTCCGTTTTTTCATCAGGCACAGTTTTCTCTGATAAACTTTCGAAGCTTTCAAAATTTTCCGAATGTAATTTAGTAAAATTTGTTGTTTTATTTGTTAATTCTTTTTTCTTACCCCTGGCCAATGTTTTATTTTCTATCAGTTGCTCTTTCCCTTTTTCTTTTATTAATTCAATTCTTTTCAATTTGACCTTTACCTTTCTAATTAAAATATCTGATGACCTTGACAAATTTTCTTTATCCCATTTAGCAATTTGATCAGAGCTTTTAGAGAATTTTTCAGGGGTTAACCTCTCTTCAATTATAGTATTTAAGTTATTTAATTTAATGTCTTTAGCTTGTTGTAACACGTGGTTTTTGTCTTTTCTTTTTAGCGAGTTGTTATCTGATAATTCAGAATCTGAAAGTAAATGAAATATATACTTATGTAAAATAAAATTAAATATAACACTAAAATAAAGTTTTACCAGTGTTAAATTTCTTTTTTGTTTTTGAAAGTATTTTCTCTTCTGAATTTGTTAATTTGGAATTTTTGCTACAATGCAGCAAACTGGATTCTGAACTATTTGTGTCACTTAAAGATTTATCTAAAAGTTTTAAAATAAAATTTATAAAGCTTTATTAAATACTATTTAAAAAAAGTTTACCTAAAATTTGTTTAAACTGTTTAGTGTTTTGTTTTCTGTCTTTTGGAGCATTCTTATTACAAACTTTCGAATTTGAGAATTCAAAATTTTTTAGGGAATTTTCTATCTGATGTCTTCTACCTTTTGGGGTTATTTTAATGTTTTCTAACTTTCTTTTATTCTTATGAATTTCATTACACAAATTTGATCTTTCATTGGTAGTTTTTTGTAGTGGTACATAATATTCGTTAGAGTTAGTACTATTCTGTTTTGGACTTGTTTTGTACAACTTCTTTACTTTTTGATGTTTTCTTTTTATATTATTGTTTAGAACACTTTCATCACTGGAATAAGTTGAATTAATGCTTTCATGATTATATGTTGACTTATCGATATTTTTATCATCTAAACTTTTAATTTTTACATTTTTGGAGTTGTTTATTTCTGTAGAATTTATAATATTGTCGACATTAAAATTAATATCAGACTGCGAAGATATATGCATTGCTTTATTTGTTTTAACTAGAGGTATTATATTTCGAATTTTCTGTCGAACATTATTTAAATCGAAATCTAGGCTACTTTCATAACTTTGTTTGGATGAATGGGAATGTTTTTCTTTTCTATACATATTTTGACTTTTAGATATTAATTTTGGTTTTGTTTTATAATTTTGATCTAATATAGATTGATCTGTTGTATCAGTCGAGCTTTCCAATGAATATGAAGAGTTTGGATATTTATTTTTTCTTTTAAATTTAACTTTTTTCTTGAGCTTTTGAGGTGATTTTTCATTTTCTTTATTAAAAGTTCTTTTTATAGGATATTTTTCATTTTCTGGAGAGTTTTTTATTCCTTTAAAAACACTATCTAAATTTGATTTATTACTTTGTATTTTTTGATATTGATTTACATCATTTGAAAGGCTTTGTTGACGATTGTAACAACAAAACTGTTTTATAGTCATTGCAGTGAAATGTCCTGAAATGTAATTTTTCCCTATGCGATGTGGTATTTTTTTTCTATTAGAGAGAATATATTTAGCGGTATTTACTGATTGTAAAGATTCGTCTTCTGATATAATTTCATGATTCCGAATGTGAAACTGAAAAAAAACATTTTCTTTATTTAAATTTATATATTAAAATATTTATTTATATTAATTATTTAGATTCAATATATAATTCGGATTATTTTGGATCAGAAATTTAGCTTAAAATCTTCAGTTTGATTTCCATTTAGAGAATTATTACAAACGTAATAAGTTCATGTACAGATTTATAAGTTATAAGAAAGTGTTAGATGCGTGATCAAATTCATTTAAAAAACCACAAGAAAATAATATTAAACTATATAAGTACATTAATAAGAAAATAGTAGTTTGTGTTATACTACTTTAAAAAAAATGCTTTCAGATTACTGTAGTTAATTTCTGCTCAAATCACTGTTAACATTCGTGCCCGCGTAAGGTTTAGCTTTTAGTGTTAGTTTATTAACATTAATACCAAAATGCTTAGACGGTAAATTGTAAGTATTCGCCTAATAGGTTTGAACTTCCCGTAATCTGTCGAATGTTATGGTGTATTGAAAGAGTTCTACTGCTCATGAATTCCTCAGATTATCCTTAAATCTAATTTATTCTCAAATGTAGGGTAAGATAATTTCACCGCACATAATTAGCTTGAATGTAATTAATGTTCGCCGTTAAACAGCTTCATATGGTGGAAGACGTATTGGCAAATTAAAATCGATCTGCCCATCCATGGCAGAATAAAATCGAGAAATATCAATATCACGATACAGAGGCCAAAATTGACTTGAATATTCAATGATTGGTCTACTACCATAATAAGTAATAAAAGGATTTTTCGTGATATGTATAAGGGCCGGGGAATTCTTTTAATCAACGAATAATTAAGCCTAGAGTTGAATTAGCCTTGTTAACTATGTGATTGTAATGACTTTTAATATTCATCCTATTATCCACAAACAAAACCAAATCCGAGACACTATCCACCCAAATATTCTTGGTGAGTTTGGTATTTTTTTACATTTGAATAATTTCAAATTATTAATGTCAGGAAATCTACTTTTCCAGATATTTTAGAAATGTAACTTTGATTCTAAATTTATTTTGGTTTAAAACATTTTAGTCTTTAAATTTTAGCAAATATGTAAGTTTTTTATTTCATATTCAAAAATTTTAAGTAACCGAATTTTAAAAAATTGCGTTGACAATGCTTTTTCCCTGTGTATACTCCACATAACGCGAGTTATTGACATTGAAAAATTCACTCTTTAGTGTTTACTGGGAAATAAACATGTTTGACAATTAAAATGTCATTAAAGTTAAATAAAATATTTTTGCGTTTTGAGATAAGATTTATTTTAAAAAAGTACAAGTGGAAAGCAAAATAAGAGTTGTTATCATTTAAAGTTTTTATATATGTATTTCAATATTTTAAATAAGACGAAACAAAGGACCTATTTAGAGAACAAGTGAAAATGGTAAATTTTCCTGAAAATAAATTAAAAATAAATTATACTCTCATTAATTCATTAGAGTTATCAAGACGAAGAAGAACCAATTGGCTATCACGTTGACTCATTTCCAAAAGACTTTGGATATGGGGCTTTTGAACATGATAACGATAGCCAAAGTAGTGGAGAATCAAAACCAAGAATATTATTAATGGGTCTTAGACGTTCTGGTAAAAGTTCAATCCAAAAAGTTGTTTTTCATAAAATGTCTCCAAATGAAACTTTGTTTTTGGAATCAACTAGTAAAATTGTAAAAGATGATATTAATAATAGCAGTTTTGTCCAATTTCAAATATGGGATTTTCCTGGCCAAATAGATTTTATAGATCCAACATTTGATTCTGATATGATTTTTGGTGGGTGTGGAGCACTTGTATTTGTTATTGATGCTAAGGATGATTATAATGAAGCATTAACAAAATTTAAAAATACTGTAATTAAAGCGTATAAAGTTAATCCAAGAATAAAATTTGAAGTTTTCATTCACAAAGTAAGTAAAATTATATGGAAAAATTCACAATTTCATTTTAATTATATATTTATTAGGTTGATGGAATTAGTGATGACTCTAAAATGGATTCACAACGCGATATTCACCAGCGAGCAACAGACGATTTAGTCGATGCTGGTTTGAATCAAATTCACTTAAGTTTTCATTTAACTTCAATTTATGATCATTCAATTTTTGAAGCTTTTTCTAAAGTTGTTCAAAAATTAATACCACAGTTGCCAACTTTAGAGAATCTTTTAAACATTTTTATATCAGTAAGTTTTCGAAATTTTAGTGATTTAAATATGTAATTTGATTGTACTAATGACTAATTAATTTGTAGAATTCTGGAATTGAAAAAGCTTTCCTTTTCGATGTTGTTTCAAAAATTTATATTGCTACAGATTGTTCACCAGTTGACATGCAAAGTTATGAATTATGTTGTGATATGATTGATGTTGTTATTGATCTATCAAGTATTTATAGTTCTGAAGAAAATGCTTTTGATAACCAAAGCTCTAGTCTAATTAAATTAAACAACAGTACAATTCTATATTTGCGTGAAGTGAATAAATTTTTGGCTTTAGTTTGTATATTGCGTGAAGATAATTTTAATCGACAAGGAGTTATTGATTATAATTTTTTGTGCTTCCGACAAGCTATTAGTGAAGTTTTTGAATTACGTTTGAAAAACCAAAAATTAGAAACATTAAATGAAAATGATGAAGATTGTTTGGAATATGATAATCAAAGGTTAACGAATGGAAATTCTATCGATTCAGCAAATAATTCAATAAACGCTTAAATTTAGGTATATCTATAATTTTAATTATTTTTTCAATGTAAAAAATTGTTGCCTGGAAAAAATTATTTTTTTAACAATTAATTTTTAGTTGTCTTTAAATGTGAAATAAATAAAAATAATTATAAATCCATTTTGTTAAATATAGTAAAGTTAATAAAAATGAATATTTTGATATATATTTTTAAACAACGCAAAAATAATAAACAATGATTTTATTTAAGCTTGTTTCAATATCAGAAAAATTCAATTGTCTGATAAATAATCTGAATCAGAAACTAAATTTGCCAAGCTAGTAAGTATAATCGGTAAGGTTTTTAAATACTGTATAATGAAGAGAATATTCAATACTTTAACTTGTAGCAAAATTTTAAATAAATATAACTTACCTCATCATAAAGTTTCAGTTCACTGCCAATATGATTTGATGGCTTAGAAAATTTATTGCATTTAGTGGAATAATAGCTGTTATTATCTTGGATCCAATTTTGTACTTTTTCAGAAACATTAATATTAAAAGTTTCCATAGCTTTGACAATTCCATTTCGACGCCACTTGTTCTCACGCTTTTGTACAATTTGAAGCGTATCATCTAATGTTTTTCTTACATCAAAATCAGGATCTTGGTCTTCATCGGCTACAGATTTGTCCTCAAATTCTTCTTCAGAATTGTTACTAGATTTAACAGATTCTTTGTCAGATTCAAAATATGGTATATCTTTTACTTTTACTTGAGTTTTCTCATCATCCGAAGCATATTTCTGTTTATAAAAAAAAAAGAAGTTTTTAATTTTGGGATTACAAATTTGAAATATTTTTGTACCTCGCACAGTTCACTAAAAATTTTAACGCGGTCAAACAATTTACCATCATCTGGTAAGATGTTATCAATTCTAAAATATAAAAAGGTATTTATTTATTTAAAATAATTAAAAATGCAAATCATATTTTTACCTATTTTTTGACATATGTTACAATTTTCCTATTTATTATTATTGAAAAAATAAATTTAAAATAATTAAAAAAAAAAAAAAACAATCAACGCTGATCAACAGATTTGACAACAATTTAAAAAAAATTCAACAGATGAAATGTCAAAATAATAATTAATTTTGATTGAATGCATTTCCATTTTCCATTCCATCATTTATCCGATTCCAAATGTCTTTTTTTGTGATCGTTTAAAAATTTGTATAACTTTTTATTTGAAAAAGTGTACATTTATATTTTGTAAACAATAACTTAAAATTGTAAAAACTTCGAATGTCCCTTTGCTTTACAATTTTATGATCTTTATTAAAAGATTAAGTAAATTTTAAGTTCAAGAAAATGTTTTTTAACTATTTAATTGATAACAATTAAAATTGTTAATAAAGTTTCTTTTCTTCGGTTCTTCTCTAAAAAGCTTAAACTTCTATTTTATTAACATTCTTAGTATAAATTAGGTACTACTTTAGTATTTTTGTTTTAAATATATATTTTAAGCATAGAATTACTAGTACTAGAATGGCAATAGAGAAAATATTTTCAGACAAATTTCAAAATTTAGTACGTGTACCGTTTGTATGTCTTTACTAGTTTCTCCGCGATCATTTCATTTTGAAAGTGAAATATAAAAGAAACTTTTAAGTACATACTTCAAAGTTAAAGTAAATGAAAACAAATTAGAAAATATTATATTCAAAAAATTTTGTGTGTTGTTGTGCTTTTTAAAGTTTTTTAAAAAAAATTAAATTAAATAAAGGGTTATTAAGATGGGAAGAAAGTGTTGCTTAAAGAACTTTTTTTTATTTCTTTAGGTTTTACAAATTTCAGCTGATTTTTTTTAAATTATTTTAAAGGTATTTTCCTTTTGGTTTTTGTTTTCCATTTTTAATTATTATTAAGTGATCGTTCTGTAAATTTACCAAAACATTGTCTATTTTTGAATAGAATCAATTTGAAAATCATATTGTAATGCTAAAATTTTTAAATAATAAGTAAAATTTTGATTGAATAAAAAAAGTGTAAAGAAAAAACCTTTTAATTCTTTATTCGGAAACGTTAAGTTATTTGAAACAGAAATCAAAACCCTTACGGTTAACATAAATGTAGATTTCATATTTGCAAAATGTTCGTTCATATTTAAAAATGGCTAAAAATGTTTATATATTCACAAGACTATAAATACTTTTTGTTTTGTTCAAAAAATTATGAATTGTTTTTGATTTACTTATTTTCATTTCCACGATGAATAAATACCTTAAGATAAATCAAAATAGATATGTAAGTTAATTAAAATTAAACTAAAAATATACTTGTTGGAGATTCCATTATTTTTAAAAATAATTGACTGCAATTTCTTCTAATATTATTCAAATTTTTTTCTTGATGTTTTGTTCAATTATATATTTAATATTAAAAAGTAAACATTTAAAATAAAAGTAAATTAAATCAAATAGTAAATATCTTTATTCGAAATAACTTACAATATACAAACTGCCCAATTCAAATGTATTTCTATGTAAAAATGTAAACAAAAAACCAATGAGAAACTGCTTAATAAACATTCTCATTTACTCAAATTTAAGCAATGACAAATGAAGTAGCCGTACCATTTGTATACGCATACGAAATTGCATATGTATTTTTTTGTCTGAATACCTCAGGATAGGAAATCACATTAGAAGAAAAGAGTCGGGAACATTATTTTGCCATTCTAGAACTAGTAATTCTATGATTTTAAGTGAATATACAAATTTCCCAAAAAAACTTGAACAGTAAATCGAGGTTCGTAAAATATTTGTGGACTATTGAACCAAAATAGCACAGCGTACAATATTTCAGGCCATGACATAAAATTATTTGAATGTATTAGTGAATACATTCAAACAAAATGAGAGTGAGTCTCAAAAAAAAATTTTTTTTTTGTTCTGTAATTTTTTAGAAAAAAATAAAAATTTTTATGATTTTAACCATATTTTCTTTTAGACTTTTCTTTATTAAATATTTCCCTAAACACTCTGAATTTTACATAAAAATAAAATTTGGAGTTTTTTTTAAAACATATCAAAAATTCAGCTATGAACTCAAAATTTTTAATATGTTTTCCTAAAAAAATATTTTTCAATTTTTTCCGTGCATTTCATAACGTAGCCATTTTGATACTGTCAAAAAATAATGAGAGTACACAAGAGTAAAAATTTTAAATAATTTTAGAAAACCTAACCTAACTTCAAAAGCTTTATAATAATCTGTGATGTAATTTTGGTAGGTAAATTGGTTTTAATATCGAGTTTTTATATTTTTAATTTTAATAAAAATATATAAATTATATATCAAAATAAACTTTGAAGTTTTCTCTTTATGCTCATAATAAAATTAAATTTCAAATCGTATTTTTCAGCATAAAATTAAAGAATTCAAAATTTTATACCGTTCTTAGCATCATTCAACCATATTTCTGGGTAGGCAATATTTATTTGTTTGTATACAGTTTTAAACAGTAAAAAAAAAAAAAGTGCGTGCAAAAAATAGCCGTACTTTAATAGATAGTTTTTAAAGCTCTTTTTAAAATTTTAAATTAAATTTTTTAAGTATATTAAGATTAACATTTTGCAATTTTTTAATAAATTATGATTCTAAAATGTTCTGTTTCTGGCTGTTAAATTATCATTCTTGCTCGATTAAAGTGTCATATTTTAAATTTCCAAAATTACGGATAAGCGCTTTTTTAAAAATTACGGACCTGATTGGCAGGTCTTGCTGGTTAATAAATAAGAATGGCTGGTTTATAAGAATGCGAATAATGTCATTTTATATTTTTTGAAAAATGATAACTATTTCGGATGTGAAATTAAGTATGGAATTATAATTGATAATAGTTTGCAAGTTGCATGCTTCTCAGGCTTTGCAAAAAAAACCACCCAAAACTTTTAAAAATATTTTATCGGAATATATGAAACTAGCCTTTTGGTCTCAGCTAAAAACTTTAATTTTATCGTATTTTATAATATTTACAGATAAAAATATTTTTTATATACAATTTATTTCACAATATTATTTTTACATAAACTCTTTTTTGGTTTTTTAAATTTAATTTGCTATGTTACTTTCCAATTCAATATTTTTATTTAAACTAGTTTTGTCGATTTATGTATTGCCAACACTGTAGAATATTAATAAAATTATCACTCTCATTGAAAGCTTAGTAAGAAGCTTTTAAAAAAAGTAAAATATATGGAAGGTATTTTTCAAAAAAGAATTTCTGAATTAAAATATTAAAATTTTTTATATTTGAATATGTTATAAAAATTTTAAAAGACTGAATTTTACGGTCATCTTTGAACGAAATTAAAAAAGTTGCAAATTTGTGAGTTATTATAATTTTAAAATCAGCCGTCGAGATAAAGCTCCCTATTCCCATAAGACTACGTGTTAAATCAGCCGTCGAGACATCTTTTTCTCTCTGAGTGTCATAGCCTGAAATATTGTACGTCTTGCAAAATAGCAAACAAGAAAAGAAATACTTTATTTGATAGAAGAAATGTCAATTTCTGGTAAACAATCTATACCTAGCAAAACGAAAAACAATTCAAGAATAAAGATAAAAATAAACAAATTTAATTACTAAAAAAAAAATAATTTAAAATTATAAGAATTTTGAATGAATTATGGAAAATAATACGTTAAATGATTTATCAGAGGATATAATATCACGCTTCGATAGTGAATCAGAACTTGGTATGTATAAAATAAATAAAATCAAAATAAAATTATTTTATTTATTTGTTTATAAATTCTCACTTTATTAATTAATTTGTATTAATTTAAATATTAACAAACTTATGTATTGATTTTTGAAAGGTATAATGGCTCATAATGAAATATTCCCACACGATGAGAATATTTTTGGTGATACAGAAGAAGAAAGTGAACCAGATGATATTATTGTGCTACATATGGATATTAGAGAACCTCTTAGCAGTTTAAGGTGCAATTCACAATTCACATCTAATTATTTGATTTCAACATTAACATACATAATTCCTTTTTAATATTATTGAATTTTCAGAATTCTTTTAGAAAGAAAAGTCTCAATGGGATTAAAAAATTATACATTTTGGTTACAAGATGCTCAAATGGTAATGTTAAACGAAGTTAATTATTTCAATTCTGTAAATTGTTTATATTATTAAGTTCATCCAAATGCAAAAAAAATAATTGAAACTAGAAATATAAAACTTCATCAGTAGTGAAACTGAAAGATATTAAACAGATTTTATTTTTCTAATTTTTCATTTTTAAGCTGGAACCACATAAAAATCTAGTTGATCAGTGTGTAAAAGGTGAAGGATTAGTTCAAGTAAATGTTCAAATTCAAACAATTAATCAGAGAATTAATATTGTTGATGTGTTAAAACCGACGGAAGATGCTTTAGGTACCCTTTGTACAATTACATACTTTGGAAATAATTATACTGAATATTTCTTTTATTTAAGCTGAAATAGATTCATGTTCTGAGAATCAAAGAAAAACTTTTGAAGAGAAAAATGAAGAACAAAAATTATCTGAAAAGGAAGATGTAAATGAAGAACTCAATAAAATAGTAAGAAGTGTTGTTAAGGAAGAGGAAAAGGCGAACTGTACGTCACCTCCACCTAACAAAAAAATTAAAAAAGAGGGACCCGTTGTTAACTGGATTTTAGATGCTAAATATAAAAAAGAGCAAAGTCGTTTAAAAATACCTGATGATCCAAATGAGTGGACAACCCGTCAAGTACAACATTGGTTATACTGGGCAATTCAACAATTTAATTTGGTATAAAACTATTATTTTTTAAATTATGTAAATTAAAGTATAACGTTCTTTTTTTTAAGACGGAAATTAATTTATCCGATTGGGATATGGATGGCAAAGAACTTTGTGCCTTAACTTTAGAAAGTAAAAATATTTCTTAATATATTTTTATAGTTAAAAATAATTTTTTTTTTGTAGGATTTAATAAAATTGCACCTCATGATCCAGGAAATGTGTTTTGGACACATTTAGAATTATTAAGACAATGTAAATTTGTTGCTGTTATTCAGAAAGGACCACCAGCAAGTCAACCTCAAGCTCCAAAAAAAGAAATCGTAGAAAGTACTGGAGATCAGTCTATTATGAGAAAAACGCATAAAATTCTAAAAAAGCCTGTAACCTTAGTGAAAACTTTAGATGATCAAACTTTAGCACTGGAATCTTATTCAAATCGATCTGGAAATAATGGACAAATCCAGCTCTGGCAATTTTTACTTGATATTTTAACTGACAAAGAACATGTTTCTATTATACAATGGTTAGGAACTGATGGTGAATTCAAATTAATAGATCCCGAAAGAGTAGCACAATTATGGGGCGAAAGAAAGAATAAACCGGCAATGAATTATGAAAAGTTATCGAGAGCTTTACGATATTATTATGATGGAGATATGATATCAAAAGTTCATGGAAAAAGGTAATTATTTGACAAAATTTTTAAAATTTATATTTATCCAATCAAATTTTTAGATTTGTGTATAAATTTGTTTGCGATCTAAAGTTTTTGATTGGCTATAATGCTGAAGAATTGTCCCATTTGGTTGGTAGCGCAACACACAAATCACCTTCCAGATCATACGATTATAATTATATACTATAAAACATCAAAAGAGTTTGAGTTAATAAAAACTTTTTGTTATAGCTTGATTTAAATATAAATTTTATATTAAAAAAAAATATATATAAAACAATAATTGTAAAATATGTTAGTACAAAGTAACAATTTTTGTTTATTGTTTAAAAAGATTAACTTATTTTAATATAAAAATCTAATTTTTATACGTTTTGATATTTTTTAAATTGAAATATTTAATAAATATACAAATTTTATACTGTTATTGTTTGTATTATATAGTAACAGTTTCTCGTTTAAGCCAATCTAAAGTTAAAATATCGCCATCTTTTTCTAAAATTGGCGATAAAGTATTCCAAACTTCTTTGTGATAATCATTTAATTGCTTAACTTCAGCTTCAGTTAGCAATTCTTTTTTAATCATTTTTGTTTGTTTTGGACACATCGTAATTGTTTTAAAGCCAAGAGCTCCGCGACCAGCAAAATCATATTCAGGTTTAACATCAACAATTTGAACTATATCTTCAATTCTTAAACCAAACTCGCCATCCTTGTAATAACCCGGTTCGTTTGAAATAAACATATTTGCTTGTAAACCGGGATCATCGGGCATTAAACGTATTCCACATCCCATTGGCCCCTCATGAACATTCAGAAAGTGTCCAACTCCATGACCTGTTCCATGGCCATAATCCAAGCCAACGTCCCAAAGTGCCTTCCTGGCTAATGTATCTAAAACTTGACCTTTGACTTTTTTAGGGAAAATAGTTGCTGCAAAAGTTAGTTGTCCTTTTAAAACCCGTGTATAGGCTTCTTTTTGGAAATCTGTTGGTTCTCCGAAATGAATAGTTCGAGTAACATCAGTTGTACCATCCCTAAAAACAATTGAAAAAGATTACAAATTTTAATTTTTAATTTATTTTAAAAAGATAATTTAATTTGTAAGTTATAATGTCAAATTTTAAAAAATATTGATAAACGTTATCTATATAAGTATGTACTTACAAATATTGAGCACCCGAATCGCATAAATAAATTTCCTTATCAGTAATTTTTCGATTGGTTTCAGGTTGAGGATGATAATGTATTACAGATCCATTTGGACCCGATGAACTAATTGTTGAAAAGCTTATTCCTTTAAAGTGATCTTTTGTTCTGCAATTAAAAACTTATTTAAAAAATGGTAATATAATACGAGTATATGGAATAAATTACGATCTAAATTCTTCTAATTTTGTAGCGCCTGATATTTCATCAACATGTTTTCCATTTTTTAATGCGTTTTCTAACCATGCAAAATATTGGCATAGAGCTACACCATCCCTAATATGACTTTGAATAAAACCTTCACATTCAACTGGGTTTTTTATTGCTTTCATTAAACATATTGGAGTGATCTAGAATAATATTATGACAAAAGCTGCCTTTATTTAAAAATAAAATTATACCTCTTGATGCAATTTCTTTTTTGGTATTAAAGTATTTAAAAAATAACTAGAAGTAGGTGCTATCCAGATTTTTTGCTCGGTTGAAGACTCGATATTTTGTAAAGCAGTTTTCAAATAATCATATCCAAAAACTTTAATATTAACTTGATTCTTATTTTGATGTGCTTCGAAATCATTTGGTAATTTTGAAGAATCAACAAATAACATTATATCATTATGTGTAATAATTAAATAACCAAAAAATACAGGATTGTATCCTATATCATCTCCTCTCATATTTAAAAACCATGCCACCTCATCTAAAGCACTTACAACAATACAACTTGCTTTCTTCTCATCCATATCTTTACGTACTTGGTTCCATTTGTCTTTAATAGATTGACCACTAAATGATAAATCTAAAGTAATAATTGGTTTCTGCGGTGGACATGGCTGATTATTCCAAACCATATCAATTAAATTTTTTTCAATAGGTAGAAGTTCACATTCATTATTTTCTAAATCAATTTTTATTGGTTGCCAAGCTCTATAAGATATAAGTTTAGGATCGAAGCCAACTTTACTACCTTTAAGTAAATTTTTAGCTAACCAAGTTCCTATTCTTGGTGTTGTTGGTAGTCCATCTTTCATTAACGTCCAATTAGAATCCAATTGTTTTTGAGCTTGTTGATAATATCTACCATCCGTCCATAATAAAGCTTTATCATTGGTAATTACAGCAGTTCCAGCAGAACCAGTAAAACCACTGATAAAAGCTCTACGTTCATCATGAGGACAGATGTACTCTGAAATAAAATATTTATGAAATTATATATGTAGACAAAAACTAATCTAAGTATGTATACCTGATCCATGAGCATCATCTGACGGAACGATATATGCAACAATTGGCTCTTCGTTTAGACAAGGCGGTTTTTTAAAAATTTTCCTTAAATTATTTAATAATTCCGTAGTTTCTTTCATTTTACTAACTCTTTGCATTAAACTTTACACAGTAAAAGTTATATAAAGAATGTAGGATTTACTTAATATATGATTATTTTATATTGTATATTAATTATGTTTAATCCTTGTACATGTACACAAATTGATAACAATAACTTAATTTTAAATGTTTTAAGATAAGATAAAAATTTTATAAGTTATAATAAAATTGTAGATTAGATTGGCTAAATAAAACAATTAGGCATATGTTAGCCAGTTAGCCTAAATTCAATTGGTAGTCAAATCAATTTAAATTAAGAAATTAAATATAAAAAAAAACTGCAAATAATGATTTTTATTTATTTATTTGACAGCACCGGTTAATTTTTAAATTTTAACCCTATTGGACTATGAATATTTTCGTTGTATTTTACTACCTACATATTTTGTTAAAAATAGATTCAGAAATATTTTAAAAAATTTGAATTAAGTTCGAAACAATTTTTTTCCCAAATATAAAACTTAAAAAGTAAAAAAAAAGGAATTTTAATCGCATTAAAATAATGGAAACTAAGATTTTTATGCAGTAAAATATATTTGCTTCAAGTATATAGGTAATTCAATTTTATTTCTCCCTAGAAAGCAAAGTTATTTTGGGAAGAGGCAAGTAGCAATAAAACAAAAATGATAAAATTAAAAAAGAGCGACCTCAGATTATTAACAGGGATAAGCACTGGCCATTTTTTGTTCAGAGCTTGTGGAATGGAGACGAAACGGTTCTTCATGTCCTATGTCAATGCGAAGGTTCAGTATTGTAAGTGATTTAGAACAGTATAAACTAATTCAATTCATGAGGTATTGACAGGCTCAACAAGGTGCTATAAAATATGTGCGGCCCCGATAGCGGGTGTGAAGGTAGTTTTCTACCCTTCCTTTAAAACAACAAACAACACAAAATAATTCAAATGAAAGATTATTTACTTTATAAATCTAATATTAAATAGATAATCTTTAGTTCAACAAATCATAAAATTAATATAATAGAATTACTAGTATATCTATAGTTCAAATAGTTCTTTAAAAATTCCTAAATCCGAAATCAAATATATATATATATATATAAATATATATATTATAACAAAAAGATAAATCATTAGTTACTTCTAAAAGTTAAGCACCCATTCCCCCATATACTACTGAATCGGATGCAAATAAATAAAATTTTTAGTTGTGTTTAAATGCCAACAATAAGTCACTACTATATTTTATCGATCGAAGATTTTTTTTCGTTATTTGGCATTTCTTTCCAATTCTCTAAATAGCTGTCTGGTTTTGTTGATAGCTGTCAAATTAATTTTAATTTCTTTAAAAAAAATATTAAAAATGCCATCGCACTTTGTCATTTTATTTTATTTTTTTAATTGAGTCAACGGAGTTGCTTTGCTGTGTAAAGATAAGAATTTATTTAAAATAAAAACACAAATAAAAATTGATCATTAATCAATAAATTTAATTTAATATTGAAATTTTTAAAGTATTTAATAAATTAAAAAAGTATTTACAAAATTTCTATAAAGTTAAATAATGAAAGAATATGGAAAAAAATCCAGTTTGTGAATTGTGATTCATGCAAGTATTAAATAAATTATATTAGAAGGCCACGAAATCATACAAGAAATTACAATAAAATAATTTTTTTTTATCTAAAAGTGCTGTTTTCGAAATAAAAAAAAATTATTTTAGTAAAAAAAATTATCTTATCATTGAAAATATCGGAAACAATTAGTAGTAAAATAAAAATATTTCAAAAAATATATAGACTACACAGCTTACAAATATAGTATTAAATTTGTACACTACTTAACAATTTTTCCTCATGAATGAAAAGATGAAACAAAAATCAAATACTACGAGTACACTACTAACTAAAGATGAAAATGAACAAGTTTTTACCCTTTTAGGGCCAAAATGTCAGGTGAGATATTAAGTAAAATATTTTGTATTAATTTACTGATTTTAATTGCTAAATTTTCAATAATAAATTCTCTTAATAATTTATAGCACACGAGTAAAAAAACAAAAACCATTTTTTTTTTAGGATGCGACATTTTTATTATTATTGAATATCTGCAATAACTGACCTTGACTTATTGCACCTATTTATAAAAAGTATATTGCAGTCAAATCCTTGAAATTCAATTTAAAAAATGAAAAAGATTTAATGCTTTTTTTTTCATTTATCTTTTATTTATTATGCTTAGTAACAAATTTAGCAGAGCAATAATATCAAGTGGATTATTGAAATTTAATTAAAGGTCATTTAAAAAAAAAATTTCGATAATTTTCTATAAAATAAATTTATGTTGTTTTACAAATTTCAAGGAATAATACAAGATATACATTAATAAATTATATTTAATAATTAGATTTTTACAAAATGAATATTTTAATTTTTAATTAACTAAATTAATTTTAAATTTTTCTGGTAAAATGCCATTCAAAGTAAATAGTTCACAGTAAAAGTTGCGACAAAATTGAAAATTTTAGTAATAGTTATAGTAAAAATCTATGTTAAAGCTTTACTTATGCGTATATGGAGTTGTTTTGTTGAGAAATTATTACATTAAAAAATAGTAAAGGTATTCTTAAGATTATTTGCAACTATAATTTTGCCGAATTTCGTAATTACACTTTGCTACCAAACCTGTATTTCAAAAATATTTACAATTAAGTTTTTTATTTGCGTTTACCAGATTCATATTAATGTATTTATTATTATGAAAGTATTTGTATTGAAATTCTTTTAATTGGATTCACTTGATTATTAAAAGTTCAGCTTTTTCATTTTCTTTTAACTTTTATATAGTTTACAGTTTAAAGAAAATAGTATAAAAACAAAATAAAATATTTTCATTGATTTATTTTTTTAAAATCTAAAACATAATTGCAAATGGCTTAAATTAAATATTCAAAAACATAAAAAAAATATACTCAATAGATAGCGAAATTACTATAAAAATGCATTAAATATCATTATTATTATTAACATATTAAGGTTCATTTTAAAAAACATATTCAAACTATTTTTTAAAACACTTGTTTTTTTATATGCATATTGTAAACTTAATTTCATCATCTAAATTTCCTCAATAGATTAGTAATCAATCGTAAAATTGCAAATAATTAATCTTTTCTATTTTCTTTAGTTTTATTTTTGTGCAATTTACAGATGCATAATTTTATAATTAATTGAAAAATCATTTTACTTTATAATTCAATTTAAACATGATTCTTTTTTTCAATTGTTATTGAAAACTTGTAATATTTAACTTTCATAATACCTATATTTTTTTTTTCAAGTAAGTAGTAGTTATTCAATTATTAAAGCTTATTTTATGTAATTGATTTCTTTAAAAATTGAAAAAAAAACCAAACTTTCTTTTGCAATTTATTTTTCGATTTAATTTTTTGATCAATTATTAATGAAATAATGAAAATGAAAGTAAAAAAGAAAAAGATGTTACAATTACAAACCATTACATAAAAAATTAATAAAAAAGAAAGCTTTTTATATTACTCTTTGAGTGCAATGAACAATATAAATTCATGCAATTGAATGGATTTACATATATATTTTTTTTTATTTTTAAGAATATTATTTTTTTTTTCAAAATCTTTGTTGTTTTTTGACTTTTAAATTATAATTAACTTATTTAGATTTTGGTTCAAACAATGTAGTTATGTTATCTAAAATTAGGAAGATATGTTTTCCTAGGTTTTACTATCCATAAACCTATTTTTAATTTGTCCAATCAAGGTTTCTATATTTTTAGTTTTAGTTTTTTAGACCGCTGTCGTTTAATCCTATTTTTATCATTAAAATTTAATATTTTTAGGCAAGTAGAATTAGCATTTTTTTTTTAACGGAAACTTTATTTTGATTTCTATCTTTGATTTCATTCCTATAAACCGTGGAGCTCCAAAAATAATTTTAGTTCATAGGTTAGCCGAGGAATTGAATAATATTATATATATTCTCGGATAATATTATTGAATTTTTAAGATTTATTATTTTTGTTTTATTTTACATTCTTTTTCCATTGTTATTTCGCTTTGCCTATGTTTCAATTCACTTTTTACTTTCTAATTTCAATAACTTTAATAATATTATTCTCGATTAAAATATCCTACAAATGTGTTCTATTCCAATATAATCTCGTTTTTATGATGGTCAATTCAGAGAGCTCGTTTCAGAATATATTGGCACTTAAAAATATTATTTAAATTTTTTTCTATTAATATACTTAATTATAATCAAGAAACATATTCATTACAAACATGTGCATATCTTTAAATTTTTAAAAATAATGAAGTCATCAAATAAAATGTCCCTATATAAAATACCGAATATCATATTTGTATCATTTAAGTATTTTAAAATTACATATTTAATAATTCAATATGTGGATGATGTAATTTTTTTTTAATTTGCCTGTTGGAAATTAATTTAAGTACCTACCTAAGTAATAGGTATATATCGTTGTATTATTGTTTGTTTTATTTATTATTTTATGTAAAAATTAAAAATGTTATCGGTTTGAAATAAGATTAGATTTTTTTTAAATTGATTAGAATTTTAAATTCATACTTTTTTCATAATCAATTTTATAGTCAAAGCTAATTAAAAAATTACTTATTTTTGTAAAATTATTTATGAATGTTATTAGAGTGGCTACATATGGTTAATGAACTTAATATATGTATATTTCTAATCCATAATTAAAAATTAGTACCTTTATTCTTTTTAAATTTTTTTTTAAATTTACGTTAATTTAATATTTTTTCAGTCGCTAGCAACGTCTGTTGTTCAAATATATGTAACAGAGGCGCCCGCACATTCACAATGGCGTAAGAAACATACTGCTGTATTATGTTTTATTAAAGATAGCTCGAAAAGATCATACTTTATGAGAGGATACTGTTTAATTAGAAATGAAGTTTGCTTTGAACACGAACTATATGATGCTTTTAAAATTAATAGAAGTAGGGCATACTTGCTTACATTTGAAGGCCAGGTAATAGAGAAGAAAAAAAAAAATTTAATTTAATACATATATAAATGCCTAACATAAATTTTTCTGATTATTTTTTTTGCTTAAAGACTGGACATGTAGCATTTAACTTTGCATCCGAAGATGAATGTTTAAATTTTTACCGTGTAGTTAATTTAATTATAGATAATCGTACGAGAAAACGACAAGAGCGGCGCAATCGACCCAAACCACCAACAGGCCCAAGATCTGGTGCAGGAACTAATGAAGTTAAAAGTAAAACATTAGATAATGTTGATGATGGTCGTGTACAATTACGTAATAATCCTAATATAAATACAGTACAATTAACTCCTGCTCCAGCAGCAACAACATCAACAGCCACATCAACTGTCACAACAACATCTTCAGCAACGAAACTTTTTAATAATTTTAAGGATAGGGATAAGAAAAAACCAAGGAAATATAATAAAAGTGATATAGGTACACCAACTAACTTTGTGCATGTTACCCATGTCGGATGGAATGCTACTAGCAAAGGATTTGATTTGTCTGGGATGGAACATGATGAAATGCTAAAAGATATTCTTAATAAAGCCGGTGTTTCGGAACAACAGGTTTAGTTTTTTTTTTCATTTATATAAGTTCATTATTTACTAACACGAATATTTCTAACTTCTAGCTTAGTGATCGAGAAACACGTGCATTTATTATAGATTTTTTGGAAAATCATAATGGTTATGAAGGTGGAAAATATGATACCGTTAATAATATTAAACAAAACGAATCTACTAAAGCCAAAGCACCAGCTCCTGCACCTCCTCCACCTGTTGTTAAGAGAGAATTTGTAAGTTTCTGATATATTGATTTTTTAGAAAAATTAAATATAATAAACAATTGTGTTAATTTTATGATAGAACGGTTCAACACAAAATCAAAGAATTGCTCCTCCTCCTCCGCCTATTCCAACTAGACAACCGCCTCCTCCCGTGCCAACTACAGCTCCACCTGCGCCAACAAGGGGTCCACCTCCAAGTAGACCTCCACCAATTAGTCTACAAGCAGCTTCTGTTGTACCACCAGCACCTTCTTTGGCTGTAAGTTATTATGAAATATATTATTTAGTATTTGAAAATTTTTTGCAATTGATATTTGTAATGAATTCGTACTTCATAAATAGGTTTGGATTAGAAATGTGTATAGCTTTGATTTCTAATAGTTAAATTAGTTACAAATTACACGTTTTTGTTTTACTTATATAAGTGGTTATTTGCTTTTGAAAGTTTAATATTTATAATTATTTTTTAGCCTCCTCCGCCACCGCCTCCTCCTGCTGTTTCGGCACCACCACCACCACCAATGCCGACACAAACACCTGTACAAGAACAAATTGTGACAAAATCAAATTTACCAGTTGTAGAAGATACAAGAAATGCTCTTATGGATAGTATTAGAAAAGGAATTACCTTGAAAGTAAGTTTAATTTTTTTATAAAAAATATGTATTTACCAAAGTTTTTTTTTTGGTAATTATTTGCAGAAAGTAGATCCAGCTGCTTTAAGTACAGGAAGTGGTGGAGATCCACGAAATGATTTGCTATCGGAAATCCGACAAGGTACTGTATTAAGACCGGTCCAAGACCGAGAATTACCAGCTGCCGCTAATCGTGATAGTAATAATAGTGGAGATGGAACAGATGCTTTGGCAGATGCGTTAAGACGTGCTTTATTAGATCGTAGTCGTGTAATTCATTCTTCAGAGGAAGATAGTGAGAGTACTGATAATGAAGACGAATGGGAAGATTAGACTAGAGTTGAACATTTTTTTTTGTTTTCACAAAATTTTTAGTTTTCTATTTTATTTCTTATAAGTATTAAAAATATAAAATTTTAAATAATTTTGGAATGTTTAAAATATTGAAAACATTCGTGGGTAATTTTTATTTTAAATATAACAAAATTATTTGACATTTAAAAATAATTTATTAAAATAAAAATATTTTATGAAAATACACCTAAAATCATGTATATTTTATATAAATATAGATAATTGTGTTTTTTTCTGCGTTAAAAATGCAACTTCTATTATTTTAATGTGTTAAATAAAGTGTTAAATAAAGAAATAGAATTATAACAAAGCGAAGTATAGATATAAATTATGATAATGTTAAGTAATACTTAAGGTCAAAACAATAATAATACTTATTTTCGAAATGGACCAAGATGTAAAGAATGTTACCTAAATTTTTTTTTTTAAATTTATTTATTAATATACTTTTAACCAATAATTAATGGATTAATTTTAATTTTATTTTTCAATTTTAAAATTTAATGTGCCAAAAGTAAATAATAAAATATATTAGTTATATACAAGAATAATGTAGTAAAAATTATTTATAATCGACATGCAAAAAAAAAAAGATAATCCGAAATTTTTTGTAGCAAACATAAAATAGCAAAATTTAAATAACTAACAAATAACTATGTATTCATTTATAATGTTAATGTTCTTTCAGATAAATTATTCTTCAAAATACTAAACACAAACTATAAACTCTGATGTTGAAAATAAATAATTTTAGTTTAGTTTTTAGTAAAAAATTCTAAAATTTATGTAGTTTAAAAAAATAATAATTAATTTTAGATTAACAAAAAATAACATACAAATATAATATGTACTTTAACCAATATATAAATATTACTATCATTTATATAAATTTATACCTCAAATTATATATATTAATAAAAAAAATTAAGTTTTAATTTTTCAATGCTTCAGTTTAAATGGTAATCTATTTTTTTTTAGTTCATATACGTTTACTTGAATTTCTAGTCTTGTTATTTTGACACATTATTAATAAATTTTTATTTTAGATTCTTAATATAATTTTAATTTTCTTAAAATAAAAACTAGTAACAAATAAAGATATTTCAGTAATGTAAATTCCTGTAAATAACTGAAAAATTGATAAAATTCAATAACATGAAAATTTTAAAGTTAAATAAAGGGTAATAAAATTAACAAATTGTTTTAATATTTTATTTATTTATAGTTTGTAGCCAATAAAAATTTGTAAAATCAGGCAGATCCTACTTACAGAAACTATCAAATTTGATATTTTATTTTCTCTTAATACGAATTTTTATTCAAAGATTTTATTTAATTGAATTATAATAAAATATGATTAAAAATTAAAAGTACATGCATTTTTTAAGAAAAATACAAAGCCAGTGTTATATTCGATTTTTTTTTGGACAAATTTATATTATCATTTCATATAAGTTGTGTACAACAACATTTTACAAATTCGTTATAGCTATTTATTATATCAGTTCATTTTTTAAATTGGTAAAATATGACAACCTAGTAAACCACGTCCATTCCATGTTCTTGGTATTAATTGAGTTTCGATTATTTGTTCATCTCTTTTAATTTTTATAGGAATTCTTTCATTCACTTTATTTTTAACAACATCACTAATAACAGCAATATTTTTTTTGAAATTTCTTGAGTTAACTGAACCGAATTCAATAATTTGATCACCCACACAAAGCCCCTTAAATAAAAAAAATTTTTAACTAGTAACAATTATTATAAATAATTCAAAATTACAGCATCTTCTGCTGGTGAACCAGTAGAAACAAAATCAACTTTGCAAATAGCAGTTAAAGGAACTTCATCTTCGGGATTAATAGAATTTAAGCCTACAGTTTTAGTTGTTCCAGAAGTACTAGTACTAGCAGCAGCAGCTTCAGCGTGTATTTCATGAATACCTTTAAAAAAAATAAAATAAATAAAAAGAACTTTTTTTTATATGAAATTACCTTTTTCAATTTCCTTCATAAGTGCTTTAAGATCATTTTGTAAACAAATTATTTGATGACGAGCAGTACGCACTTGATATACATCAATATCATTACGTGGAAAACCTTCATCATCGACTAAACTTCCATTCATTCCAATATTTCCATTCTTAAAAAATATTATAAACAATTAGCTTATAAATAAAAATATTTTTATATTGGTTTTACTGCTTCAAGAACTGCTCCATATTGTTTAATTTTTTGCTCTATTCGATCCTTTTCAGCCATTAATTTTAAAGTTTGTTCTTTTTTTGATGAATCTGGTACAACCATTTTTTTTAATTTTTATTTTAAAATTTAATTTATAAATCAAATAAAAAAGTATATAAAAGTAACAAATAATAATATGTTTATTTTTCTTTATTTTTGTTAATTCACTGTTGATAAAATGTCAAAAAATTTGCGCAAAAGTCAAAATAAACTAAACAGAATTGTGTTGTCAAATGTCAGCATGGTCACTTTTCAGAGCTGCCACTGTTCAATTATTTTAATTAATATATTTTGTATTTTTAGATTTTAAGCTATTTAAGTATTTTCTTAACAGATAGCGTAAGTTTGTATAGTGTAAATTTTAATAATTTGACGTTACGCTGAAGTGGCTAATTTTGTAAACTGAATATGATTAACAATAAAAATGTTGCATGGTAGGCAATATGGCTTTAGAAGAAAAAGATCTACAGGTGATCTTTTAATAAATATACCTTGGAGAATCTTAGGTTATTGCACTTAATACCACAAAGACCTTTGATTCAGTATAAATAAATAAATCAAAAGAATATATTTAAAATTGAAATAATTAATCAAGGGCACAACAGACAATGCACAACAGCAAAAAATCCTGAAAGGAAATAATTGCTGCATGTGTGTAAAATTTTATTGAATTAACAGCTGGGTGGCACAGTGGTTGAGTGCCGACCTTTCATGCGGAAGGGCCCGGGTTCGAATTTTAGTGAAATTGAAAAAAACTTTTCTGGTTTTCGACTCGACTCAGCTACCTTTCGCCATTGGGTTCAAATTAATGGCATAATCAATAATTAATAATTATAAATCTTTAATAAAAAAAATACTTTAATATAAAAATATAAACAAATAATTTAATTAAATAATATAACTCGCATATCGGCATATATAGAATACCATATAAGTAAAATATAAAATATTACAATATAAACAAAAAATAGAATTGTAAATATTGAAAATCTAAGACGTTTCTACATGTTATAAGGCCTAGTACTATCTCATGTTTAATTTGAATGTGGAATTCAATAAGACCAATTCTAATAACACGAATATAATATGACCCCCTGTTCCAACATGTACCTATGGTATAGACAGGCTTATTAGCCTAATCGTTGAACAGTTAGCGCTTAAAAAAAAAAAGATAAAATGTTTTAAATATGTAATTGCATTTTATGAAATAATTTTTTTCGTTTTTTAAAGTTTTTATATATTTTTAAAAAATTTTAATATTTTTGAATTGATAAAATAATTACAAAATGTTTTTGGTATTAAAAAGTTAATTTGGGTAGCTATGTCTTACCATAAAACTTCTCATTAAATTTGAACCAAGTAGGTGTAGGGTATTTTTTAGTCGGTTGCACCGACTGACTGTTTCTTTACTTGTTTTCGAATATATCTGGTACTTTTTTTCAAAAAGTCCCACATTTTCTAATTAAATATGTTTTCTCTTAATCGTCTTTGTTTCTTAGGACTGAGCATCGGATCAAAGTCTTTGAAAAAAGGTGCTCACCTATTGTATAGTAAAACCATGCCCCAAAAAATATTCCTCAAAAATTTAAATGCCTTATCCTAATTTTTTCTTTCTTTCTGGTTTCTGTTATAGAATTTGGGACTAGGTTTTTCAAATCATTTCAATTCAACTTTCGGATTCTTAGATACGGAGGTGTTTTTTAAAAAAGGACCTAAATTGATTTTTAAATCCAATTTCATTTTAAAAAAAAATTTTTTCGTGAAAATAGTATCTATAATTTAAGTAAAGCTAAAGAGACATTTCCTTTAGGCTATATACAGCGATAAATTTTGTATTTGCTTTTTATAACCGTATGACTATATAGTCCAAGGGTATAATAAATTTGCCATTACGTTTGTGACGCAGAGAAGGAGGGGGGGGTAGATATAGACTCAAGTGTATGGATCGGATCAGAATCGAAAAATAAATCGATTTAGCTATGTATGTCCGTCCGTCCGTCCGTCATCACGATAACTCAAAAAGTAAAAATGCAAAATGCAAAAAACGGAATCGAGTTTTAAATTCAGCCATTTTGGTCCACGGGTTCGAGTACCTGCCATACAACTTCTAATTTTATATGAGCATTACTCTATACCTATGGAAGCTGCGTGTCTGAAATTTTGCCAAAAGTAGTTTAGTATAATGGCCAAAGTTACTGCAAAATTTGGCTGGTCTACTGCAGAGGGTTCGAGTAGCTGCCATACAACTCCTTCTTTTATATGAGCTTTACACTACACCTGATGAAGCTGGGTGTCTGAAATTTTGCAAAAAATAGTTTAGTGTAATGGCCAAAGTTACTGCAAAATTTAGTTGGTCTACTGCAAAGGGTTCGAGTAGCTGCCATACAACTCCTTCTTTTATATGAGGATTACACTACACCAAATGAAGCTGGGTGTCTGAAATTTTGCCAAAAATAGTTTAGTGTAATGGCCAAAGTTACTGCAAAATTTGGTTGATCTACTACAAAGGGTTCGAGTAGCTGCCATACAACTCCTTCTTTTATATGAGCATTACTCTACACCTAATAAAGCTGAATGTTTGAAATTTTGCCAAAAGTAATTAACCGGATGATATAATGTATATGTTACGGTCATACGGGTATCCCAGAGTTGACACAGTCTACTCTACTACACTCTTCCTCGTTAATATTAAAAATAAAAACCTAGTTAAAGAAATGGAGGAGAATAAAATGAATTATCGCGAAAAGTTAAAGGTGTAAGTAAAAAGGTTTAATAGTTAATGATTGCTGACAGAAAATGTTAAAATTTTCACACAGATTGCAATTTACCTTTGAAATACGTTTTCAATTATAGGTATGTACATCAAAATTTTCCGATTCACAATTATACGCAAATATGCGCTGCTTTCCAATTGTAATTACGTTTGCGTTTTCAATAATAGCATGAGTTGAAATATTTACAAAAAGCGTTCAAAAACTGAAAAAGAAAATATCTATTTTTTCATCAATCACTATATAATAAATTTATGTACGTTAGGAATTTACATTGATTTAACAATAATTGGAGATTCTTATAAAGCAATTCTGTTTAAAACTGTAAAAATACTAAAAATTATATTTGTAGTATATCTTTATTTAAGAAAGCCCTCCAATTTTAAATATGATATATATATATATATATGTTAATATATGCAGTTGAACTACAAACATGTCCAATTGTTACTATAATTAATGATCGTACACTTTTGAATACTGCAAATTCCAATATGTAAGTCTTTTAGACGTGATTATTTTTGATTACAATGAATGTTATCGGAAGATAAAATAAAATTCTAAAATAAGGTGACCATTTGATATAAAAAAACTCTTAGAAAAAGTTTTGTTAAAGTAAAAGAAAAATAGATATTTAAATTAAAATAGATGTACATATATAAATATTATATTTATAACAAAATGTGTTTAATTTTATTATATACTTTTATATTAACTTGCCTGTGTCTATGTATTTTTTATTAAAGATGAATAAACCATAAATTTGAATCCAATGGCGAATGGTAGCTAAATCGAGTTGAAAACCAGATAAAAATTTTTTTCATTTTCATTAGGATTTGAACCCAGGCGTTTTGCATGAAAGGTCGCATGAAAGGACATATAAGGTCATTTTGTGTTTGCAGATTGTTGGAGTTGGGTTTAAGCATATTTAGTGTTTGCGGATTATTGAAACAGTAAATCAATGAGTTAAACATGATCCAAACCTACTATGGCCCACTTTTCGTGAGTCATAATTCCTCGTAGACTCTTAACTACACAACTTTTGTCACTTTAGACAGTTTTCATTCTAAACACCATATAAACTATATACTACATTTTTCTCAACTTTTTCAATTATACATTACGTATGAAATGTAATGTAGTCCAAAAAGATTCTTTATTGTTATGATAAATTTTAATAATTTCTATGCGCTGGTGTAAATGTTTCATCGGTAAATTTTCAAACAATATACAATAGTTCTAGGAATAGGAATAAAAATGTATATACATAAATTATATTAATAGGCTGAATATAATAATTCACAGATATAGAATACCATAGAACTCAAATACAAAATATTACATTATAAACAAAAAATAGACTTGTATCTATTGAAAATCTAAGACGTTTCTACATGTCATAAGGCCTAGTACACTATCTTATGTTTAAATTGTGTGTGGAATTTATTAAGATCAATTATAATAACACGAATATAATATGACCTCCGGTTCCAACATGTACCTATGGTATAGAAAGGCTTATTTGCCTAACAATTGAACATTTAGCGCTTAAAAAAAAAACAAAAATAATAGTTACCCTCATTTATTATATTGATTTATCAGAACAAATGGTCTCTCTAATCTGTGAAAAAATAATTTTTTTCTTTTTTAAAAAAATATAAAATATTGCATTAGTTATTAAATTTTATTCAAAACTAGGTGCATTATTATATTAATAAACATATACATACATTATTATGTACTATATGATAGGTTTATAATACATAAAGTTTATAACACGATTTTGATTATCATTAATTTAATTTTAATCTATTAATTAAACTCAACTCAATTTTGATTTAAAAACAAAACATATTTTTTAAATTGACATATTAAATAACTTTAATCTTAACTTTTATTATAAATATTAGACAGCTTAAGCACTATTATCTATATTAGTTTGATTAATAATTTCTATAAATAATATATATCATGGGTATATATATATATAAATTGCCATAATAATGGGAACGAATCAAAATTTCAAATTTCAAAATCCCAAAATTACAAAATCCCAAACTCAAAATCCCTAAATTATAAATTTTTAAAAATCATTTTCTTCGTATCAAAACGTCAAAAGTTTGAAAATATTTACTTTTTTTCTTAGATAAATGTCAAAATTAAATACTTTTGAAGGAATATCTGTAAGTATTGGCAATATTGACATACTATTATAGTATTGACTTTACAGTTGGATTCAAAAACAGGATTGCAGCTTTTCCTAGAATATTTATATTTAATGTATTTAAATAAATATTAGTATGTATTTATATAATTCGAGGTTATAAATTTAAAGGGGTTTTAAAGGGGTTCGATTTAAAATTAGAATTGCAAAATATCTATAAAAAAATATCTATGTTTATAGATATGCGAGATTCTAAATTTTAGAATTCGTCACTAAATCATGATCATATGATTTTTCTAAAATATCTATCCATATATGATTTTGACAGGATTTATAATAGGATACAAAATCAGTAAATTAAATAATTTTTGGATTATTTTTCAATTAGAGATTTTTTATTTAGGAATATTTTAGAATTTTGTACCCAACCCGAATAAGATTTCGAAATTAGAGATTTTGTGATTTGGGATTTTGTGATTTGGGATTTTGTGATTGGAATTTTGTGATTTGGGATTTTGTGATTGGAATTTTGTGATTTGGAATTATGTACCCAACCTCATAGTAAATATGTAAAATTCTATAGATATCTTTAGTAGATATTAAATATGTAGAAAGAATTTAGTATGAGTGATAGCAGAATTAAAAAAGAACTTTAGTTTAAGTTTTTTGATTTTGATTGCTTTGTTTAAAATATTGAGGTGAAGTGAAGACTTCCTAATGCGCGGCGCGATTTATTTATTTGTTTTTGTTTTTTTTTGAATGATTGAAATTTTATGCTGATAATAAATAATCGGACTCTTAAAGATACAAAATGGATTAAAATGTATTTTAAAAATGATTTTTGATTTTTATCGTTTTGTTGGCATTTCTATAAATTATGGCGATCATTAATCAGAATTTTAATATTCTGTAAATTGTTTTTTTCTTCATTAATATAACTATTTTATACATATTATATATATACATATATATATATATATATATATAATACTAGAATATGTCATATTCATAATATATTAAGTGGAGTAGCTCAAAAGTTCTTATCAGATTATTTGATAAATTAAATAAAGCTATTTTGTAAATTTAATTTGTTATAGTTTAACATTTTTAAAATTTAGTACAAGTTTGAATTCGGGAAGTTAAAAGTGTGCATAATTTATACAAAAAAAAAGGCAGTTGTTATTTAAAATGAAAGATTTTTTATTTAAAAAATTTATAAAATGTGTTATTTTATTTGGAATAATTACAAGGTTAATGTGAAATTTAAATTTTAATTTCTAATAAGATTTTATGGTTGAATTAAGACTTTTTTTAAAATTTGTAATTAAATTGAATTATTTTTATTAGTTTAAGTAATATAACTGGTTCAACGGGTTCAACGAGGTTATGTCCATTGCAATTAATATAATAAAACTAATATCTGAATAACTATTTTATAAATTCTAACATACTGATTGTGTTTATGTTTTTCTTAAGTAGTAGTAATTGTCAATTATTTTTTTAAAAGTATTTTCTAAAGGTGAATGACCCAATGCTAATTTCACTTCAAGCTTCTAATGTCACGTTCTAAATATAAGTTATTTAAAATTTAAAAAAAAAAATTATAAAAAACCAAAAAAAAAATGTGACATAAAACGGTTTAAAACTGTTGACTATAATTAAAAACCAAATCATCAAAAAAAATTAATGTCAAGTCAATGCAAAAAAAAATATATTTCTATTTGGTCAAGTTCGATTTAAATCAATGCCTTGTAATTAAACGTCAAAGTAAAGCTAAAAGTGACGCGAGCATTAGGCTAAAAGTGACATAGCATCAAGCGTTTTAAATCTAGAATAAATGAACAAAAAGTGAAAATAAGCATTGGTTAATATATCATTGAACAGTAACTATCTTTAGGATTAAGAATTTAAAAAAGGAAATTTTGTAATTTTTAGCACATTTTCAAAAAATTTTGAATAAATCTGTCTATAAAGTTTCATTCAAAGTTTCACTAGGTATTGCATAAAAAAATAATTTTAAGAACTTATGTCTGTAGCCCCATCCGTTTAAAAGCTAGAGTTCCGCAAAGTTTGAAAAAAGCAATATAATTAAACAGTTATAACAAGAGTTCTATAAGGCATATTTTTTCAATCTGAAAATGATAAGACAGCTGCTTTTATAAGCTTTACAAATTTTTGAAATGCAAATGTATAAAGTTGTCGTACAGTACTATTATTTACAGTTATGCAAAATTAAATTTTTGCAAAATTTTTGACCTCTAATATCTTCTGAATAGGTCAAGTTAGATACATGAAATTGGAAGAAGTTAAATCTTCAGAAATTAGTAGGAGTCGTTAAAGAAAATATTTCTGACGCTCACATGCTGTTTTTAAGCACCTGTAACTTGAACACCTGTTCAAACTCCAACATTTTATATTGATATGTTTTAAAGACTTTTCTTAAATTTAAAGGGGATCCTTAAAATTGAAGAAAGTGTCCCTTAGTTTTAACCATTTTTTGCTTAGATAATATGATTCTTAGAAAAAATTCCAAATTTTAGTGAAAGTCACGATTTAATTCCTATAGAACCTGAAAATTTTGAGCGAGGGGAGGTGGTGCTAGATCCTTAAGAATCACCTTATGTTTATTACTATATAATTACTATATGTTTATTACTTTTTTAAAGTCCTTGTTTTTTTTAAATGAATATTTTATGACTAGACATTTAAGAATCGTAGCCGCATTCCCTTGGTTAATAAACCAAATTCTTAACTCCTACCCTACGGAGGCCCCAACCGAATAACTATATATTAAACAAATATTTTTTTATAAATCACTAATTTTAGGAATTTAATTTGTTTATTTTAGAATTCCGTTAATTGAAGCAAATTGTAATGTAACAGATTCTGGAAATTTACTTGAAGAACTTCGTTCTCTGATGAAAAATGCAGGTGTTGATGGCTATATTTTACCAATGAGTGATGCTCATCAGGTTTGTAATAATTTCATTTTAAAATACGTTTAATATAATTTTAAGAACTTCACGAATTTCTTTTTTTTTTTAATTTTACAATTTTGTTTGCGTAGAGTGAATACGTAAGTGAAACAGATAGTAGAATTAAATTTCTAACAAATTTTACTGGAAGTGCAGGTGAAGCTGTTATTACAGAAAATGAAGCATTATTTTGGACAGATAATCGTTACTATCAACAAGCTGATCAACAACTTGAACTTAGCTGTTGGAAAATTATGAAATCAGGTACAAACAAATTTGTATACATATATTTTTTTGTAATAGACTTACTTTACTTACTTTCAATTGCTTTAATTACTTAAAAAAATAGGTCTTCCAGATGTGCCAACTATTCAAGATTGGTTAAAAAATAATTTAACAAAAAATAATTCAAAAATTGGTGTTGATCCATTATATATGGGATCAACAAAATATCAATTATATTCAAGTTATTTAACTCAAAAAGGCCATGAATTAATTTCAATTAAAGAAAATTTAATTGATAAAATTTGGAAAAATAAACCTCCAACACCACAGAGTAAAATTTTTCCATTACCAACAAATTATACTGGTAAGTGATTTTGTTTTATGATTTTATAATTAATATTTTATTTAATATGGTTTTGTTTTAATATTTGTTGTACATTTTTTATATTACCTACATACAATTTAAAAATCAATCTTCTAAGCTACAAAACCCATCCATAGACTCGATTTTATTATTAAACTATAGGCCATGTTATTCATTTGGCTTATATTAAATATTTAAAGTATTTTGGTTTCTCTAGATGCTAAAAATCTAACGAAAGATATTGTAAGGATGGCGTAAAGCGTTTTATTACTAGCAATAGAGAGAGAGAGGGAGCGTTACTCCAACCCTAAAAAAAACACCTGAATTCTCTTATAACATTTTAAGATTTGTCACACCGGACTAACCATTAACTTTAGCCTATCATATTTTAGTTTGTGGGAAACCTATGTGATTTCTCTAAGAAAATAAATACTTTGTGGTAAATCTAGAGGTCTTCTTCTTATAAGTGTCCTTGTAGTAGTAAATCTATTTACTAGAATGTGAACTACTTCAACATTAATGTGCTTCTCAAGCACGTCTTCGGGTTTTTTAGCATAATTTTAATTTCATTTTTAACTACAGGGACATTTAAATATCTATTTAGATCGTCATTTCGTACATACCGGAGATCATTAAATACATTACATAAAACTTTATTTTGAAATACTTATATTTTGCTTACATACCTCGGTTTGACACAACTCTATAGGTTTTATGACTTGATTGTTATCTAACACCTTGATATAAATTGACAACTTCGACTTACGACCTAGGAGTCATAGTAATTTTCTCTATATTTATTATCTAGTTCTCATTTTTTTCTTTTATAATATGTTCTTTCTACCTCCACAGGAAGTCTAGTGTCATTCCTAGGTATTTAGCTGTGCATAGTATCGGTGAAGTTGACATGCGCGAATTTAATATCATTACATTTTGATTTCCACTTATTAGTACATTCAATAGTTTTTGCACATGCACTTTGTAACCTTCATGTGGCCTTGTCAATATTTGATTCTATACTGCTTATATGGCAGTTTAATCAGCAAATGATGCCACATTTACATTTTCTACTACTGGTAAATCATTAGTGTATAATAAATAACGCACTAATCCTAGAATGCTGCCTTGAAACACCCTTGTTTTTATTTCATTTAAGGATGAATACTCATCTTCTTGTTTTACTAGAAATAATCTATCTGAAAGTTAGGATTTTTATATATTATTAGGATATTTTATATATTTAAATTTTATTTGGTTGGAAAAGTTATTAGTTAAGAAAAATTGTTGTTTTGATATGGGGGATAGAATGTGCCATCCTAAAAGGTAGGCCTTATTTTGTTTATATTATATATTTGTATATTTTTAAATTATATTTGGTCACCATGGGGATTTGTAAAGAAAAACTATTTTCAATAATTTTTTTTTTCAATTAAAAAATATTCATGACCCGTACGGGAATCGAACCCGCACTCTCTCGGCTAGTAAGCCAAATGCTTACAAACTAACCCACCGAGGCCCCCCTTTACTTTTCCAGTATAACCTTCCTTATCAAATTAAAAAATACGCGAGATTCGATTCGCCACTCTATCGATTAGTAAATCATGTGTTTCATGACTAAAGACACCGGGATAACAAAAGTCGACTAAAAATTCAATAGTTTTTTTTTTTTAAAACCATTATTGAATGGGCGTCTGTACTTTACGCTGTACTGTACTTTTAAAAAACTAAAGAGGGAACATTACTAAGATTCTTTTGTAAAGTATATTGTATTTAACTTCGATTGTGGTAAAGATATCAAAAACTTATTTTTTCTGTAAATTAAAAATAAAAATTAATTCAAATTAAAAAAAAATTAAATTCCCTTAATACAATAGTATTTTTGCCTTTAAAGAAAATCAATGAATCGAATATCTAATTTTAATACATTCGGAAAATCTTTTTCAAAATTTGACCCTTCATTTTTATTATATAGACTTTTTAATATACTGTAATAAAATATGGTATTAAATTTTAGAGTTGTTCGTTCTTTTTTCAAAATTTTCCAATTGTGAACTATTGTATAGGTATTATAGAAGAGATTTAAGTATGCATGAAAATTTATGATTAACATTACAAAATAATTGCGTTATGCTAAGAATTTTTTTTAGAAATAAAATAAAATTAAATGAATTTCTTATAAAATAGGTTTTTACTTTTTTTTTTTTGCAGGAAGGACAATTGGTGAGAAAATGGAACTTATAAGGAATACTTTTAAAAAAGATAATATTGATTTTATTATAATACCAACTTTGGATAATATTGCATGTAAGTATAAAATATAGAATAATAACATTTCATTAATATTAAAATATATATTTAAAGAATTCTTTGGAAAATATTTAAAATTAAATTATCAGAAAAGTTTTTATGACAAAAGAATGGCTGTGTTAAAAAAATATTATTTTTGTATTAATGATTTTCTTTCATAATTAACTGTACAAAGGATAGTAAAAGCTTCAAAAACCCTCCATTGAAACTGTGCGGTATTCTTTAGGTTAGTGCAAGATTTTTGCACACAAAGACGACGCTCGTTTTGAACCCAGCTTTAGAATGAGACATTTGATGCAAATCTACAGCTTAGTTTCGTGAATTTGCATATGAAATGAAAGAGGTTTCATGAGATTAACCGTTCTGGCTAATAAGGAGAATAGGGCGAGCTGAAGAAAGATGTCAAAATTTTTTTTAAACTTTCGCCTATTTCAAAGATGTATTATGCAAAATTAAACATAATTAGTTTGCAAAATTTTTTGAACAATCGTCGTGCTAGTATGGGTTAACAAATTCTTAGTCTGTTAATAGAGTCAAAGCCTTTTATCAAAGATCTTCACGTATAGACAATTTGAAGTCAAGCGATCAAACTATTTCTTACTTAGATCAAAGTAAAAGAAAAATCTTTTAAAAGTTGTTCTGCCTCCAATGGGTTAACGAAACTTGAAGTAGCATTTTGCATAATTCGTTTCCAAAAATTCCTTTTTGACCAATTGTCGGGTCGACATGGGTTAACTCTAAGTCTGTTAATAGAGTCGACTACATTGTCAACTGTCACACGTACACAAAATTTGAGATCAATCGGTAAACCTGTTTATATTTTTGAAAAAAAAAGTTTAAATAATAGCGCCACTGTCAGTTAGAGCAAAATTGTTAGCCCAGAAAAGCTCACCATGTACCCCAAAACATTTATATACAAATTTACATTATAATCGGCTGAGCAGTTTAGACGTCTATACGCTACATCCAAAAAAGCAAACATTTGATTTTATATGTATAGAAAAATAACGTAATTTTAGTATTAGTGTTAATAAAATTAGTCACTATTTTTGAAAATAGTTTAAATTGAGGTATTTAATTTTTATTGCATACTTTTAGGGCTATTAAATTTGAGAGGATCAGATATTAAATTTAATCCAGTATTCTTTTCGTATGTTGTACTAACAAATAATGAGTTGTTTTTATTCATTGATGAGGGCAGAATAACAGAAACAGTTACGGGACATTTTAATACTCAAAATACCACAATTCAATTGAAAAAATATAACGATATTTTTGATGAAATTTCTCGATTGGTGAGTTTATTCCTTCCCGTGTAAATAAGTCTTTTATTATTTATGTATTTTAAATAAAAAAGATTTAAATAATATTTATAATAGTACATAAGCATAATTTTATAATTTATATTTCTGATGCTACCTTTTAGGTAAATGAAACTAAGGGAAAAATTTTAATTGAATCACCGGTAAGTGAAGCAATTACATCATTAATACCAAAAGATAGAATTTTAATTGAAGATAGAGTAGCTTGTATTAAAAGTATTAAAAATGATATTGAAGCTAAAGGTATGGAAGAAGCACATATTCGAGATGCATTAGCATTAATACGTTATATGCATTGGTTAAATGAAACAATTGATATTGAAAATATAACAGAATATACTGGGGCCAAAAAATTAACTGAATTTAGAAGGTACGTACATACAATATTATAAAATTAAATTTTTATACTTAAAAAAAACTAAAATTTTATTAATTTGTTTAATTATAGTGAAGGTGATTCTTATATTGGACAAAGTTTTGAAGTTATAAGTTCGGTTGGTCCAAATGCAGCAATGCCTCATTACAGTCCTGAGGAAAAATCTGCTAAACAAATAACTCGTAAAGAAATTTATTTAGTAGATTCAGGTGGCCAATATTGGTTAGTTACAAAATAAAACATATTTATTTATATACATATATATATATATATATATATATATATTATTTTCAATTTATTTTGCATAATAATATTTAAAAATAATACAAAAATTTTTTTTTGGCAAAATAGTAACGAATTCAATGATACAATCATTTGAATTGTTTTTTAATAAATAAAATAAAAAAAAAAATAAAATAAAATATACAAAATATTTCAAATTGAATGAAAAGATGAACGAATAACATTATCCAGACAACAAAATAAGTTATAAAATGTCTTTACATTTATTTGAATCCATAGAAAATATTACATTGGTACTATAATTTTAGTTAAAAAAATTTTGGTTCTTTTTATTAAATAAAAACTTTCGTAATAATTTCAAACTCCGGTTTATAATAGTTGAAATATTTCAAGGCTTTAATTTTGATATAGAATAAAATATTTATTTGGCCAGTGGAATTTTATATATAATTTAATTTAATTGAACTCACAGATATAAAATACCATATAGCTCAAATACAAAATTATTACATAATTATTATATAAAAAAAATATAATTGTATCTATTAATCTTAGACGTTTCTTCATGTTTTAAGGTCTAGCTACTATATCATGTTTAAATTGTGTGTGAAATTCATTAAGATCAATTCTAAATGTACATATGGTATAGATAGGCTTCTTGGTCTAACAGTTAAACAGTTAGCATTGAAAAAAAATATAGTCTTGAAGAAATATCAATATCTATAGTATTAGCAACAATCACGCAGTTGATTAAGCGACTATGCGTACAGTCCAATCTAATATTTATATATTTCGGGGAATTAAAATCTTTACCTTAGACTGTTTAAGTTTTTCAATTGAATTTAAATATATCCTGTGAAAATATGTCAGTGTAGGAAAATTAGGAAAGGGGAACTTCCATATATATTTCTCAATAAATCCCGATCCCCGATTTATGTATCTCATGTATTTCAGTTTAATTATAAATCTTTAACATTTATTCACATTATATTGAATTTTTTCTAATTAAGGAATCACCAAAGTCATAAGATAAAAATTATTATGTATGCACATACTTTAATTATATATTTACATAAAATCAGTCACAGAATTAATTTCCAATTTCATATTCCAAAAACATTTACAGGGATATCGTTTGATATTGATATCTGTGGTGTATAAGTGAGTTTCTGTTGAAGCATAAAATAATTAGCGGGGATTTTAAAATTGATTAGGAAATTAGGCTTAGTTCTATTTTCTAGAACAAATACTCGTATATAAACCACGTTAAATCTCATTTTGTTTAAGAACATTTGCTTTTGGATATATAGGGTGATTCCGACTCGATAGTCTTCCTTGATAAGGCATGTCGAGACGAACATATCTAGAATATAATATTCAAACCTTTTTGCTATCTTTCATAGTTGAAGAGTTAAAAGTACTTAAATCTTGAAAATATTTATACTTAAATGATTCTTCTATGTGTTGTAAATCAAGGACGAGGATGTTTTTATTTATTTAATATGTTTTAGAAATTAATTTTAAGGCAATTATCTTGGGAAATATTAAAAATAAATGTTCCCCTCCTTCTGTACAATTTTTTGTTCAAGGAAGATCATCGACTTTTTTCTATTGATAATTCAGACCGATTAATCTTGCGGTACTGGAAAAAAAACTTATTTCCGGTTCCGAATCACTAGAAAAACCTCATACCATTAAAAACTAATTAAGAAATATTAGATATTAATATAATATTCAATTCTTAAAATTATTTTATATCTTACTATCTGTACGAATTGATAAATTTGTATTACAAAAATTATTGTATTTATTTTCAAATTTATAAATTTCATTTTTTTTTTTTTTTGTTTTTGTTATTCTTTTTAATGGAAAACATTTTTCTCGTTACGGTTTTATAAATTCAATTTGATTTACATTCAAAATATTTATTTTTTTTTTTTATTATTAAAATTTTTTATTTTGTTATCTGTTTCTTGTATACGTGTGTATGTGTGTGTATTTATATAAATCTCGATTATTATTTATTGTTTAATTTTTTTTTTATTTTATTTATTTTATAAGTTGTCTAAATTGCGTCAGGGTTTCTTAAATTTAAAATTGTTGTTGTTGTAGTTGTTTGTTATTGGGTGGCATGTGCCATCTTATTGAATAGGCCTTGCGTCCCTTTGTGCATTCCATTTCTAGTACTCTCTATTAATTTATAAGTATTATTCGGGTATAATTAATGAAATACCAATACTACTTATAAAGTAGGTCTAAAAGAGCTCCTTTGAGATATATAAAAGTTAAAAGTTCAAATATCAGGTTTTTCTGAAAGCTTACATAACTATCGCTATCAAATGTCTTTTACCTTAAGTTTCTACCACATCTAGAAGTGTTTCATCTTTTTAATACCAAGGGGATTTGGTTGAGAAAAATTATTTTTCAATGAAATATTTTATGATCTGTACGGGAATCGAACAAAAGTCCATAAGAAAGAAAAAATTTTTTATGAGCAGAGAGGTGCTATTCAAAACGGTTTCCGAGATAACTGCCTGCAAAATAATTTCGTCGATTTTTAAAGAAAAAGAAGCAGCTTTACCCCTATACAATATAGAAGATTAATTTAGGCGTCAATATCAATATTTTTTTAGATTTAAGTCCTTGTTCATCATCATCTTTTAGCGTTACAACTCCTGGTGAGTTTTAGCCTTCTTCACTATCTTCCTCCATTCATCTCTGTTTCTCGCGGTGGTTTTCCAGTTTATTTCCCCTAGTTTTCTGGTATCGTCTTCAATGTTATTTTCCCATCTGCTTCTAGGCCTACCTCTTGCTCTGTTAAGCAATGGTCTAGCATTGTAAATCTTGTACTGTGCTCTATTTTCCGCCATTCTGATGACATGCCCCGCCCAACTTAATCTACTGGACTTTATATGTTTTACAATGTCCTCGTTCTCTGCTAGCGCATATAATTCCAAATTGTGCCTTCTACGGTATTCGCCGTTTTCATTTCGTATTGGACCATAAATAGTTCTAAATATCTTTCTTTCAAATATTCTTAACACTTCTTCTTCATTTCTATTCATGGTCCATGTTTCACTTCCATAAGTTGCTACTGGGCGTATGATGGTTTTGTATATTTGCAACTTTGCTCTTCTTGTTATTAGCTTGGATGTCATCAGCTTCTTATGAGAGTAACATTTGTTTGCTGCCTGTATTCGGTCTTGTACGCAGGCTTGGCTACTGTTATTATTTGTTAATATTATGCCAAGATATTTGTAGCTATTAACACCTTCAATTTCATCTTGTTCGATTTTTATATTTTGTGGAAGTCTTCTTTCTTCATTTCTTGACATTTTTAGGTATTTAGTTTTTGTTATATTTATATTTAAGCCTATTTTACGCGATTTTTCTGTGATTAATTTAAATATATCTGCCATTTTATTATAAGCTTTGGCAATAATCAAAATATCATCTGCGTACACTATAATCTGATACTCCCTCATGAATATATTACCTCCCAAATCCATGTTACCTATTGCATATTCCAGAAGCATATTAAAAATTATTGCTGAAAGAGCGTCCCCTTGTCGTACACCGCTTGTACTAATAAATTCTTCTGATGTAGCGTCCTGTATTAATACTTTATTCGTGGAATTTTGCATTGTCATCATTACAAGACCAGTCAACTTCGTGGACACGCCCAGTTTCAGTAAAGTCTTCGGAATTTCTTTTCTGTTAATGCTATCGAATGCTTGCTTGAAGTCTATAAATATCATATGCAAATCTACATTATACTCGTAGCATTTCTCCCATGATTTGTTTAACCAGAAATGCTTGATCTATTGTCGATCTGCCATTTCTAAAACCACACTGGTACTCTCCGACTTGCTCTTCATATATTGGTTTTAATCTCTCATATAAAACATTTGACATAACCTTATATGCACAATTTAGCAGCGTTATTCCCCTGTAATTTTCACTGTTTAACTTGTTCCCCTTCTTGTGTATGGGGCATATTAATCCTACACTCCATTTTTTAGGCATAGCTTTATTGCTCCATATTTCAACTATTAATCTGTGAATTCTATCATGTAAAAATTCCCCGCCATTTTGTAATAATTCCGCTGTTATTTGGTCATCACCCGGGGCTTTATTACGTTTGAGTTTTTTTATTGCTTCACTAATTTCTTCTGCTGATGGTGGTATGTCTTTAGGTTCCACGTTGTACATTATATCATTGTTAATTTCTGCACTTATATGGTTTATATTTAACAGATCTTTGAAGTATTCGGACCATCTATTTAAAACCTCGTTTTCTTCTGACAATATTTTATTGTCTTTGTCTATGCAGGCTACTAACCTTGGTTGAAAGCCTCTGGTTTCTTTCTTTATTTTTTCGTAAAACAGTTTTACATTGTTTTGATCTTGCTCATTCTGGATTTCAATTATTTTGTTTCTCATCATTAATTTCTTTTTCCTACGACAGATTTTTGTAGATATTCTTCTTTTTTCGATGTATTGCTTTCTATTTGCTCTTGTGTTATTCTGTAATGTCTTTTCTCTAGCTTTATTCTTCTCTTCTATTGCTAGTACACATTCTTCATCAAACCATTCAGAATTTCTTTCAGGTCGCTTTCTTCCTATAACTTCTCTCGCTGCGGTAATTAAACTTTCTTCTATTTGCGACCATTTTCCATCTATAGTTTCATTTGCATCTTCTAGGGACTCTATTTTTGTTCTTATTGCACTATGGTATTGTTCTTTTAAATCAGTTTCCTTAAACTTTTCACTATCCCATTTCACTCTTTTAACTCCACCCTTTTTTGCAATATTTGATATTCTTTGCCTTACTTTTGCAACAGCAAGGAAATTATCGCTGTCGCAATTGGCTCCGCGGCATGTTGTGATGTTTATTATTGATGTTGCCCATCTTTTTGACACTAGTACATGGTCAATTTGATTTACTTAGTTTGTTCCCGGTATTTTCCATGTGCCTTTGTAAATATTTTTCCGTTCAAAGGCCGTACTTCTGACCCGCATATTTTGTTCGCACGCTAATTGACACAATCTTGCGCCATTATTGTTTGTAATATCGTGTAATGAGAATTTTCCTGCGATTTTATGTATATGTGCTTCTCTTCCAATCTTTGCGTTAAAGTCTCCCATGAGGACTATCGTGTCATAATTATTTATTCTTTCACATACATCTCCAAGATTTTCATAGAAAGCATCCTTTTCATTTTCATCTGCATTTTCAGTTGGTCCATATGCGTTTATAATTGTAATATTGTTAAATTTACCTTTTAATCTTATGTAACTTATTCTATCATTAACTGGTGTAAATCCTAATACTTTTTCTTCTATATTTTTACTAACTATAAAACCAGTGCCATACATGCCTGTTCTTGTATCGTTTCCACTGTAATAAAATGAGAATAGCCTTTTTCTGATTTTTCCTTTACCTTGCCATCTTATTTCTTGCAATGCTGCTACGTCAATTTTATACTTGAGGAGTTCTTGTGCAATTTCATACATTTTTCCTGGTTGTAACATTGTTTGTACGTTCCACGTTCCAAAATTAATAATGAAAATTTTGGATATTATTATGAAAGCCAATAGCTTCAGCTAGTTACTGATACCTAAATGAATTTTCTAAATTGTACAGGAGTCTATAAGTTTTTTTTTCTTTAAATAGTTTAAGAAATTACTTTGAATAATTTTTTTTTAAATTTTAACACGTTCACTTCTAATTGTCACATATACGTGACATTTAATTTCCACTATAGACTAAACGTTACTTAATTGTGTTTCCACCTAAACTTAGGTGGAAATCTCAAAAAAACCTTTAGGGCTGATGAATCAAATTTTGTGTTTAAAATTAGCTCTAAAAGTTAACTACTTTTGGTAATATTTCACACACCCAACTTTTTGAAATAAAGAGTTATAAATACTCACATAAGAAAAGAATTTGTATTGCAACTACCTTAATTGGCTGATGCAAACTCACTCAATATCAATACTTAGTAGCAAAGATGGTTATTCTGGAAAATTTGAAAAATCCCAGTTATTTTATTTTAACAGAAGCACATGCCCAAATCAACTCAGTTTTGAATTATGTTACGATCCATACATATGAGCCTTAGCCCAATTGGACTCCTTTACAGCGTTTTGGGAAATTAGGTGTGCCTTAGAACTATACGCTCGTACGAGTCTAAAAAGCATAATTTTATATCTTATTTATTTTTTAATCGCATTTTTTATATTATTATTTAATTTCTATTGCATTTAATACTCTGTAATGTGCACCCCCTATTTATGTGACACAATATCGATATTCTATTACATTTTCAATATTAGTATATTTTCTGTTTTATTTTTCATATTTATTTCTACTTTTGTTTTATTTTTTTTTTTGAAATTCAAAATCCTCTCATGATTTTTAGAATTTGGAAACCAATAGATCCATTTTAAATGTATCAAAAAAAAAAAACAAAAAAAAAACTATAATAAAAAATAACTAATTTTAGGGATGGGACAACGGATGTGACAAGAACAATGCATTTTGGCACACCAACTGATTTTGAAATGGAATGTTATACGAGAGTTTTAAAAGGATTTATTGCTTTGACAACATCAGTTTTTCCAACAACTACACCGGTAAGTTAATACAGTAAAATAATAATAAATTACATTTGTATTTGTATATATGTATGTGATTGTTGTTATAGACAATTGCACATATTACAAAAAAAAAAATAGTACAAAATTTGGATCAAAAACCATTTTTATTTCGGTTGGGTACAAAATCTCGTGTTTCAAAATCTTGGTTTTGAAAATCTCACGTGTCAAAATCTCGCGTTTTAAACACTGATTTTGAATGCAACTCTAATATAAATATAATCCTGTCTTTGAATTCAACCCTAAAATCCCTCCTAGTTAATAATCTCGCATATACATATATACACATTTTCTGTAAAAGGCGTACAATCCTAATTTTTTGCCTAGTATAAAATTCCTCCTAATTATGTTTTTGCATACAAATTTCAATATTAATACATTAAAAAAAAATTTTAAATTGTGGGGACTGCCGCCTTCAAATCTCCACTAAAATAATTATATTGAAACCCTTATTTTTTGACCAACTTTAAAATCGCTTCTAATTATATTTCCTGCATTAATATTTCAACTACAAAACTTTTAAAATAATGGGTTCTGCCGCCTCCAAACCCCGGCTAAACATATTATTAAAACCTTGATTTTGAAACCAACTCTAAAATCTTACCTAATTTTATTGGGAGTCCACCTAAATCTCAAAAAAAAAAAAATCCCAAAGATACAAAATCCCAATTAAGACATAATCCAAAAAAAAAAACCCAAATTTCTAAATCCCAAGTTACAAAATTCCAAAAAAAAAATCCCAATGTTACAAAATCCCAGGAATAGGTATTGCTTGTGGGCAAACCAAAAGTATTGCAAAGTTGGATTCAAAATCAGAGTTATACGCCTTTTACAGAATATGTATATATATGTATTTGCGATATTCTGAATTTGGATAGATTTTAGAATTGGTTATAAAATCCGGGTTTCAATAATTTTTTTTGGGGGCAGCAGCCCTTACTATTTCAAGTTCATATTGTTGTTGAAATATATATATATAAAAAAAATAATTAAAAGAGATATTAGAGTTGGCTACAAAATGAGAGTTATACGTCGTTTGCAGAATTTATATATTATGTATATTCAAAATTCTAAGATTTTGCAACATTGAAATTGTTTTTTTGGATTTTGTAACATGGGATTTTGAAATTTGGGATTATATTTTTTTTTTTGGAATTTTGGGCTTGGGGTTTTAATTTTGCGATTTTAACTTTGGGACTTTGGACCCAACCCATTGTATTTCTTGCTTATAGTATTTCAACTGCAAAATTATAAAAGGCACGCGATTATGCAACACGAGATTTTGAAAAATGAGATTTTGATACACAAGTTTTGATTCGCGAGATTTTGAAACGCTCCCTTTTTATTTTTATTTTATAAATATAATATGGAAGAATATGAATATATATACGTATGTATGTATGTATGAATATTTCGAAATTTTTTTTTTTTTTGATATTGTTATACTTACCAGTATTGGAAAATTTATTGAAAAAAAAAAATAAAATCAAATTCAAATTGAGGTTCTTTAATATTATATCGATATAATGTATACGAGTATATATCGAGTTTCAATACAATAAAATCTACTATATCTATAAAACTAAAATTTTATTGGAAGCACAGTTTTATTTTAATTGTGCATTAATACTAGGATTTATCAGGATATCGTTTTTTGTTTTTTTTTTTTTTTTTTACAAATTTATGCCAGTTACTAATAACTAATATTACTTGAATAAAAAAAAAATATTATACTATTTTAAAAAATTCATATATAGATTTTATATAATCTATGTCAGATTAAAACTGAATAACTAAAATTTAATGTCCATGATTTGAAAATTATTGTATGTCTGCATGTATATGTATATTTTTGTTTTTTAATCTTATATGATATGAGTATAACATTGCACTAATTTTTTAGTTTTAAAGTATTTTATTATAAATTTATAACAATGTGGGGCAATATTTCTTTTTAGGACAATTTCAAAAAAATTTTGAAAAAAATGTGCCTTTATAGTTTTTTCATTCTGTCTGTTGTCCATCTGCTTGTTCGTGTGTTTATAAAACTTTTACAATATTTCAAATAAAGAAAAGAAGTTTTAATTAAGATATTAACTATTGTAAGGTATTACAAAACAATTAATTTCATTGAAGAACTTTTTTTAATCCTAGTTGTAGTCCCACTCATTGTGGAGTTATTGCACCTAAAAATGCGGAAAAGACCTATATTTATATAGTGTATAAACAAATGTTCCAAAAGCTAAACGATAAAAGATTTTAAGCATTATAAATATATACGTAAGACAAATGTACAGTGTTGCCATATTGTACCATAATTATACCGTTATGTTAAGCTAAATTTTTGCAAAGTTCTCAGGCCCTTATATGTAATATCTTTCAAACAGAAGCTAGAAACTAAAAATTTTGGGAGATGTTAGAACTTAGGAAATATATATATATTATTATGTACATATATATATATTTAAAAAAACATTTCAGTGTGGCTCTTTGTAGGAATTGAAGACGATCGAAATCTGATAATTTAAACTTCTTAAACATGGGTATTTTGAACAAAAATTATTACCAACACTATATTTTACATTATATTTTAAGTTAGTGCTAATAGTCTTTCTAAATAATAAAGGGCCTCCTTAAAATTAAAGAACGTGTCGCGTAATTTTTAGCCATTGCATTTTTTAATAAAGTTCTAAAAATGGTTATAAAAAACTAGTAAATAAACTATTTTTATTTTCCAATATTTACCCAAAACTTATTATGATGAATGTGTTTTTTGAAAAACCTTAATTTTTAACATTACTTGTTAGTTTTTTTTATAAATTTTTTCGGGATTTAAAATTTAGGAAACAATATTTAGGACTTTTTATGTGTTCACTATAAAAATTACTTTAATAAATTATTTAAAAAAAAAAAATTCATTGCAAACTATTTATTACAAATTATTTTTTCATAAAAGTTGCAGAATGCATAACAGCTTTACATACAACTTGATATTTTTCGAAATATACTCAAAATTTAAAAATATAGAAGTTTAAAAAATTTTAAAATTTGTTGCGTTAAAAGTTTCGTTAAATTTTTGAATTCTAATTAATGTTAGATTGTTAATAATAATTGTACTTGTAGTTGTACAACCGTTGTTGCATGCCTATAATTATTATATTTTTGATGTATAAAAAGAGACATACGAATTATATGAGAAAGTATATTTAATTTTCTTAATCAGGATTAATATCTGCGCTTTTAGGTCCGTTTCTTAAGTGGTTTTTAGAAGATTTGTAATATTTTCACATTGTATTTCTATATAAAAACCAGCTGTTATTAGAGTTAGACAATAATTTTTAAATTATATAAAACATGATCAAATTTTATAGAATCAACTTCTTTAAATTTGGTTGGTTTGAAGTCAGAGAGTTCAAGTATCTGCTATATACAACTAAGAGTCTATAATAAGTTATAATAAGTGTAATTTATATAGATTCTGAGTTGAAAATACAACATTTACATTAAATATTTAATAAGGGGTTTTCAAAAAACAGGTTAATATTTGAAGGTTCATGTGAAGATTCTAGAGATGACAAAGTCATCAACTTTGTTATACCCGTATGGCAATAGATCAAAGGGTATAATTAATTTGCCATAACGTTTGCGACGCAAAGAAAGAAAGAGGAGATAGACTCAAGGGTATGGATCGGATAAGAATCCAAAAATAAATCGATTTAGCTATGTATTTCCGTCCATCCGTCCGCCCGTCCGCACGAAAACTCATAAAATAAAGTAGCGAGGATTTTGAAATATTCATTTTTTACAAATTAATTTTTTTTCAATAGTCGTCATCGTTATGAGCATTACCCTACTACACCTATTAAAGCTGAATGTTTGAAATTTTGCCAAAAGTAATTAACAGGATGATATAATGTTTATATTACGGTCACACGGGTATCCCAGAGTCAACTTTACTACACTCTGCCTCGTTTTTTCTCTTTTTTACGTCGGAATTGAACGTTCGAAAGCCACTCATTGAAACTGTGCGGTGTTTCTTTGGGTATTGTGCGACTTTAACACACCAACACCACACCCTTTTTGAACCAAACTTTAGAAAGGAACCTGCGATACGAATGTACTTAGTTACAGGGATGGAGGTATTTGGATTTTGGGATTATGAGGAGGTTTGGGAGATTTCCGTTAAAGAGAAAGATGTTAATATTTTTCAAGTTAAAGTAATTTATATTTATAATATAAGCCCCAGCATGAAATTTTATCTTTATATCTATTAATATTTTAATCAACAAAAAACCTTTTGGCCTGGTTTAAAATTAACATTTTCATAATAAAAATGATTCACATATAATATCCAAGGTTAATGAATAGTATTATATTATTTCAGAATTAAATATAACAATGTTAATCTTCAATATATATGTATGCCATTGTAAGTTAAAGAAAATAGTAGATAATCAAAACTTTTAACACTTCTAAAAATTAAATTAAGATATAATATTATAAATTTGATTGAAAAGGGCTTTTTATATTATTAATATAATCTATTATTATTATACCTATTGTTGTTATTGTTGTTTTGATATGGGGGATAGCATGTTCCATCCTAACACATAGCCCTTGCGTCACGTTGTGCACCCACTTTCAATTATATTTGGTAACCATGAAGATTTGTAGAGAAAAATAAATTTTCAATAATTTTTTTCAATTTAAAAAAATTTGTGACTCGTACGGGAATCAAACCCGCATCCCTTCGGTTAGTAAGTCAAATACTTACCCAGTAACCCACCGAGGCCTCGATTGTGCCTATTAATCGAATTTTAAAATATAATAAATTATAATAATCGATTATTTTTTTTAAATTTTCTAGTTGAGCTATTTCGATTTTGTGGCTAGAAGAGCTTTATGGCAGGTTGGTTTAGATTATGGTCATGGTACTGGTAAGTTGTAATACTTTTTAAAAAATCTTTATTTTCAAGTTATAATCTAACTAATGTATTCCATAACATTGATTATGTTTTAAATTTACAAAATTTTTTTTAATTTAAAATATGATAATTTTTATATAATAAGATTGTATTTTATAAAAATTACAATAAAGGCTGTAGTTTTTTTATACACCTATTTTTTTAATAATTTTATTTATATACTTATACTTATATATTGTATTTATATACGAAAATAGGGCATGGTGTTGGAGCATTCTTATATGTTCACGAATATCCGCCATCAATTAGTTCTAGAAGTACAACCACTGCATCAGTTAATATGTTTACATCAAATGGTAAGATTAAATCTTTAATACCCTACAATCAGTGGTGATATTCGAATTTTTTAACAACCGGTACGCATGGAAAAAAATCTATTGTAGGTTATATTTACTTCATAATAGTTATTTATTTACATATTTACATAAGAAATACATATATTATATATAATAGTATAAAAAATAGTATATAAAATTAATTAAATAATTTCCAAATTAAATTTTGGTTTTGGGACGGCAAATTAGGTGCGGCTGCTTTGACACGTTTGTCACTTGCCATATGATGCCCTTCTCGCAACCATAATTTAACATATGGTGTTGCATCAAAATCCTCAATCGATTTTCCCATTAAATTTATTGTCATTAAATGACTTGTTGTTTCAATTAACAACGAATTTCTCTTATCATAAATGATATTGTTCATTGTGCTGAATCCTCTTTCAGCTTCTGCGGAATTAACAGCAATTACATTTAAAATTCTTTTTGCTCTCAAAATAGTATTAATATTTTTAGATTCTCTATCTCGCACATCAACAAAATCTCGAAAATCATTTACTGGAATGATGTATTTGATTATTTTATTTAACTGCTCTAACCTATTTTCACCTTCAATCCATGGTGCTTCAAAAATATCACCCGGCCATGTTTCTGGATTTAATAAATTAAAGCAATTTAAGAGATTATTATAGTTTTTATTTTTATCGTCTAATAGCAAACGCGTTTTCATATGTTTTTCTAAACAATCAAAAAATTTATCTCTCGAAACAACAATTGATGTTTTTTTTCTATTAATTTCAAATGGAATATTGTATTTTTTCGTTTTAATTATTTTATCGATAATGGCAGGTAAATATTTATATTTTTTTAGTAATTTAGAATGTTTTTATCAATACTTTTACTTTTACATACTTTTACTTAAAAACATACTTTTTTTTTAATATACAACAACCGGTACGGAAAATTTTAAAAATGTTAACAACCGGTACGAGCGTACCGCCCCGTACCGGATGAATATCACCACTGCCTACAATTATAAATTTGTATTTATATTATACATATGTATATTTACTACTGAATGTACATATAACATTAATACAATTATTTATTTCTTTTAAGATACTGTTTACGAAATTGTTATTTAAATAACTTTATTTGAAGACGTATCTCTTTATAAATTATAAATGAATCATTGTCTTGTATATTGTTTTATCAGGCCTGGAATATTGAAAAATTTGTGTAAAAATAATATGGAATTAATGGGATTTTTTTTTGAAAGCATATTATTTCTGGCAAATGTTAGACTAAATTTTATTAACCAATATGGAAGGATAGGTAGTATTTAACCTACCTATTTAATAATTAAAAAATTTTAAAATTTTCTTTCATAATTTTAAGAAATAAAAATTGTTTTCAAAAAAATTGTGTCGAATACATGCTTCCCCTTCAAAATCCTCTTTTTATTTAGAAATCCTCTTTTTATAGAATTTTTATTTATTAAATTATAAGATATAAGGTAATAGTTTATGTTATTGGCACGATTGAAAATTTCTAATTTCACAGTTTATTTCTAAATTATACAACCAATTTATAAAATTTTTAAGAAATTGAACAATCAATCAGACTATAAAACTAAATTGACGCAAAGTTTAAATTTATTTCAAGTATATATTTAATAAGAGTCGTATTGTACATTATTTTCCATCATTTTAAAAAAATTTTTTATAAAAATAGCAGTTTTTAAATAACTTTCTGATTTCGGAGCTACTACTGTAAAGTGGTTAAATATTCTTAATACCAAATTCATATTTTGTCTTTCGCTAGAAGAAGGATTAAGCGATTTGTTATTTAAAGTATAAGCTTTCTCTTACCTTATACAATCCCAATAAAAATTAACATGGCCTGAACAATATACAAGACGGCAATGATTGAGTTAAAATTGAAATTTACAATTTTTTGAAAAAAAATATACAAAATATCTTCATTCCAAATTCAATATTAATATACATTTTCCGAGTAAAAGTTCGGTTGAGATGATAAGATATTTTTTTGTATTACATTTAAAATATTAAAATATTTAGTAATATATTCCACTTCTTGTTATTCTCTTATATAATATACAATAAATAAATATTTTTATTATTTTAATTTTTTATTTTTCCATTTCCTTAAAAACAAAAGAATAAAATGAATTTTATACATTGATTATATAGTTATTGATTTTCATTTTATATTTTTTACATGAAACCTTTAAAATCATTGAAAACAAACTATAATAACAATACGAATAATAACATAGAACCTGGACTTTATCTGGATGGTCAATTTGGTATCAGAATTGAAGATGTTATTCAAGTTGTTAAATCTGATATTGAAAATGCATTTTTCGGTAAAGGTGCTTTAACATTCAGATCAATTACTTATGCACCACTTCAGACAAAAATGATTAAAACATCTCTGTTGAATAAGGAAGAGGTAAGATTTTTTTGTTTGTTATTTTTAATTTTTGTGTAAAATGTTGAATATTTATTTGTAGAAAACTTTAAATTCGGAGAATCTACAATATTTTATGGTTTTATGAAAAGTTGAAAGTGCTAAGGATAGGGATAACGATAGTTTCGAACTTGGTTAGGAGTTTATAGATCCAGATAAATATTTTTATAAATTTTTTATAGCATTATAGCTGGTCCTTGCGACTCATTTTGCATATCTTCTCTCGTAACTGCTCGTAAATCGACAGCGCCTCGTTGAGCCAATCAATTCCTCTGAAGAACTGGCTGTTTTTTCTCTGGTTTGACTTCTTTTAAATTACTAAAGTCTTCCGGTTATATTTTTTCCAAAGACTTCCATTCTTAACAGGACATAAAAAATCATTCTGCACTATTTGATAATAGCACTACTTATCCTGGCTGCATGGGCACCAAGCATTAAGTGGCCTGTGATACTATTAGTAATCTGTGAATATCCCTGTTATTAATCTAAGATCACTGTTGTTCAGTTTTAGGATCTTTTTTATTTTATTGCTACTTGTGTCTCCCCTGGAAGCTTTGGTGTGAAGTGATTTTGTGAAGTATAACTATTGCTCCTTCGCCGTAATTTAATACTTTTAAATAGTTTTTCCCTTTCGCTTTGCATTGGAACAGGACAGGACATGAAGAACCATTCTGCATTACAGTAGCACCACCTACCCTTGCTGCATAAGCACTAAGCATTAAGGGGCCTGTGCATATCCCTAATATTTCCAAGAGAGATCCTTTTTTAAAGTTTTAGGATCTTTTTTTTTATTGCTGCTTGCGTCTCCCCAGAAAGTCTTCGTGTGAAATGATCTTCTGAAGTGTAGCAATTGCTCTTTCGCCTCAATTTAGTACCTCTAAATAATTTTGAATTAAAATTTAAAATTTTTAATGAAGAATATTATTTAATATTTATGTAAATGTCCCCGGTCAACATCTTCCTAGTATAAACTGCATATTTCGAATACGATTTTTTTCAAATTTCTTCTCATTTTACCACAATTGATTTTCCTTTCCGATTGAGTTTTCGCATTCATTTTGATTCATTTAAATTTCTACTAAAATTTTTTAACATTTTCTACCTTGAATTTCTTATAATATCTTCTTTTAATACTGCAAAAGATGCATAAAATATATCTTAAGTGGCTGATATTATGCAACTTTTTTATTTTTCTTATTGAATTTTATTATAAAATGCTCTACCCTATGGTTAGTAGGTTTATATTGTAAAAAAAACATTCTTTACATCTGTGATAAATTGTTCACATGGGCTTATAATATAATTTATTTCAATATGTTTTTCTTTTATTTTGCAGGCTAAATTTGTAAACGATTTCAATGAAAGAGTGATCAATACAATTGGACCTTTATTACTTAAACAGAATTTAACTGAAACCTATGAATGGTTGGCAGAAGAAACACTTCCAATTGTTGCAAGTGGATAAAAAGAATATTTATTATATAAAATGTAATAAAATATTAAAAATAAATTTTGTATATAAATAAATGTAACGGAATAGTGGAATATAAATTTTTTTATTTAAATTTTATTTAAAGTTTGTATAATACCATCATTACTGATATATGTAGTACTTACTACAACTCTTTTTTGTGCACGATAACTTTATTATTTATTTTTAAGTATTTTCAGATGGATAATTTTATATATACATTAGGTAAAATCAAAAATGTTTGTAAAAAGGCATATTTGCAAAATGAATTTCTAAAAATCAGTAGCACTACAGTCCGATGTGGACTTCACAATTCATCTTCAGATATCTTTTACAGGCTGACTTCGATTGTAGTTTTCTGACTTCGATTGTAATTAAATCTTCATTCACATCGTCAAACCATCTTTTGGATGGCCGCCCTGTAGCTCTTGTACCACTCAGTAGCCTATTCAATAATACGGTTGTTGCTCATTCTTTGTGCATGGCCTATCCATCTAATGCTTAGCGATTTTATAAATTTCACAATGTCCGCATTATTAATTATATCATTCAGTTCTGCATTTTTTCTAATTCTATAATTATTTTCATCTATTCTGATAGGTTTATAGCCCACCTAGATTAAATTCTAGTGTCTAGTGACAAGGCTCCAGAGCTATGAACGCAAGGACCACCCATGGGAGCATTTATTCTGTTTATTAGGCAATATCTCTAGGCCTTGTTTCCCCCTGCCTAAAGAGTTTTGTAAAGAGACAGCTTAAAAGACAAGTTAAAATCAAGAAATAATTTTTAAAAATTTTTTGAAAAATATTTTTAAATGGTTTGCAGTTGTGGGTGGAAAGATATAATGGGTTCATATAATTTCGTAAAAAACTAAAAAGTTGTAATAAGTTTTAAAGAACACTACGTTTTATACGCTTTCAACCCCAATTTCACTAATGATTTTGAAGGCTGATTTTTCTAGTAGGTACTTTAATAATTTTCTTAGTTATATAAAAGTTTTAACAAAGTACTAATCACAAGTTAAAACAACCGGAAGATGACTTCTATTTTATTAAACTTAAACTTCTTAATAATTATAATTTTCTTTTACATTATTTTGTTTCTTGTACTAGCTAAAGTAAAAGTAAAATTACAATTTAATTAAATCTAATTAGATACTTACTAATCGAGGTAAAAAGTTTTTCCAAAAAAAAAATAATTAATTTTTTATTCTTTTTTTAAAAATTGTAGTGTATTTAATTTTTGTTCTTTAAAACTAATTTAATTAAATTGAATTGAACTGCTTGTTATTATAATTTAAAAACTTAAACGTGTATCAATGCAATTTTGATGACATGTCATAAGTCCTTTTTTCATAAGTCCCATAGGGAGTTATGACACAAAGTAGAGTTTCATCACTCTGTTTATGACATTTTTTTTTCAAGGGACTTATGTTACACTGTAAAATTTTAATAAGTGTCATAAGTGCCTTGGCTCTTTAAAAAGAGTCAAAAGTCTCATAGAACTTCTGTCTTACAGCAATAAGGCAAAAGTCCCAAAAAAAAAAGTTCTAAAGTCCCATAGCATTTATGGCACATTGGAGTGAATCAGAAATCCCAATTTTGTTTTTGTAAAAAAGTTCAAAAGTCCCATACGATTTATGGCTCATTGAAGTGAGCCAGAAGTCCCAACTTTGTTATTGTATTGATAATAATTAATACAAAAATTGATAAAAAATTGATAAAAAATAAAAAAATGCCACAGCCAACTATAAAATCAGATATTTTATATACATATGAAATGAAATGGGGACTATATACAAATTCAGGAAAAAGTGTCACCATGCTTTTGTAACCAACTCGAAATTTCTTCTAATTCAAAATCTCTCATATTCATACAAAATATTATTCTGTAAAAAGCAGATAACCCTGATTTTGAACTCAACTCTAAGACCCTTCATAACACAGAATCTCACATAATACTATTAATAAGTGTCGGTTGATAAAAAAAAAAACGTTCATAAAAATATGGCGCTACGAAATAAGTTCACTTGAAAAATTCAATTTCGACAAATTAAAAGTGAAATAAGTTCGATTATTCTGTCAAAAATATTTAGACATAGGCATATGACTATATGAGTTTCTGAAATAGCAATAATTTTAGAGTTAGTTACATAATCAGAGGGTTATAAGCTTTTTCCAGAATATATATGTACTATGTAGTATGTCTATATGAAAAATTTAGCTTCCAAAATTATTTACTACTTTAATGGGACTTTTTACTCACTTAAGTTAGTGATAAATTAAAATGACTTATGACACAAAGTAGATTGTCATAACTTTCTAAGGGGCTAATGATAAATGGAATTATGACATGTCACTTGTAATTCTATCTCTAGTTCCTCTATATAATATAATCCTTGATTTCTTTCTCACTTTATTTTAATTAATTTTTATGCTACTAATTGACTGGAAAATATTTTTAAGCTAAAAAATAATTTACAAAGTATTATATTGCATTATATTGAATTTTAAATAAATTGTTTTTTTTTCAAACTTTGTTCAAGGTGTCAATATACTTACAAAATGTCAATAACATTATGCAAGTTAAAATTTAACAAAGTTAGAAGATGGTTAAAATATATTGGAAAGTTTGTTTAAAAAAGATGAAGATACTGATTTTTTTTCCTTGGTTTTATCATAATCTTAAAAATAAATTATAATAGGTTGGTTTTAATAAAAATTAGGAGAGTAAAAGGTGGAGGAGGTAATAAGGTCGAAGTGGCCAGTGTATTCTATTCCAAAAAAATTGTTCAAAAAATAAATTAAACGAAAAAGAGGCAACTCGTATAAATATTTTGGAAAAAAGAGCATAAAAGATAGGTATATAAATATTCAGGAAAAGGGGAATACCCTGATTTTGCATACAGCTTTTAAATTTTTTTCAGAATTAGAAAGGATTTCGTAGTTGATTATTTGCTTAACTTCTTTTCCGGAATTTTAAATTATAAATCGGAATTTAAGTAATTTGCTTTACAGAATGTTTGGGACGGTAGCCCCCTATTAATTTAAATTCTTTATTGTATAAAAATGTATTTCAAAAAATTAGTAGAAAGATTTTATCATAGTTTAGAAAATCAAAGTGTCAATTATTTTTTTAGTGGGGGCTTTAGAACGGAAGCCTTCATTATTTTGTATGAAGAAAACCATACGGAAGTGATTGTTGATTTTTTCAAAATCGACTTATTCTCTTTCTCCAAAATACTTCCATATTTTTATAAGCAAGATTGTCAATTTAGAATTGAAAACAGGGTGATTGATAATAATAATATAATAGACTTTATTTCATATAATATATATTTTAAATGAAACACTAGATAATTCCATTAACTTGTACCCATGATAATTTTTAAAAGGAAATGACTTGACGAAATTTAATATTTGACTATTAGATAATTTTCTAGACCCTAGAATGTGGTTCCTTAAAAAAGCTGCCAATACCAAGTATTCTTGAGATATAAACATCTGACCTTACACGTGTATCCAAGTTGATACAGAAACACCTTTAAAAGTAGTTAGTTTTTAGTAATTTTATAGTAATTAAATCGATTATGTAAACTATAGTTTCAGTAAAATAGAAGTAGCTCGGTACAAATTACATTTAAAGATTGCGTTTCAGATAATATAGAATTAAAGACTTTAAAATCAGTTTGAAATTAACACTGACTTTTTAAATGTACAAAATTTTACAATTTCTGAGTATTTTTTTAAAAGAAAAAAAATAAAAAAATTTAAGATGTACTTTTACAATGTTTATATTACAGAGTACATCAATGTAATCGTATTATTATTTTAATTTATAACTATATTATATTATATTTACTTTTTTATATACAAAATAGATAACTAGCGTAAAACCTTTTTAATAAAAAAAAGTGGAAAAACTTTTTATGGATTATTTTTAAAAAATAACCATCGCTGATGTTACAAGTAAAATCTGAATACTAAAAATGTTTGATTATATTTAAGTTGATCTCTAGATTAATAACTGGGTCATACATATTATTTTTTAAAAATTAATTACTACTTACTACAAACCATGAAGGTTCTGGGCCTGATGTAATATCTCCTTCCACTCCTCTCGGTTTTGCGTAGATCTCTTCCAATTGGCGATGTGCAGTTTTTTTTAAATCTGCCGATGTTTCATCTCCCCAACGGAGGTTCGGTCTTCCTCGGCGTCGCTTCCGTAATTAGTAATTAAAATTAATTACTTACTTTTAAATTAACAGGTGCATCGAATCTAAAATCATCTTACGAGCCGTTGAGGTCCTATGTGATTTTAATATTTAATTATTATTTATTTATTTATTAACAGTGCCCTACAACATACAATGTGATAAGCAAGTAATTCAGCCTTTAGTTTGAACCAAAAAACCCCATTGAAAACCTGAAAAACTATACCTCCTGGTAATGCTAGATTCTTACGTATTACAAAAACATCCCTTCTTGGGCAGAATAATGGGATAAACATTCACTTTGTGCAGTATAAAGGCTGAAACGATGGAACATAATGTTCATCAACAGTTGAATGGGGAATAGATTGACTTCTCTATTTAATTTTTCTAAATTACAAGTAAAAATTTTTCTCTCTATTAAATTTTTCAGAAGTATACAGAATGATACTACCTAGTAGATATTTATAGAACAGACAATGCAGCTACTATACATTTCGGCGGTGACTTAAAGACGTTAAGTCTTTTGTGATGTCTTTATTAATAATGATACGAACAGCTCTTTTTTGTTTCTTAACCAGATATTGAAAAGTGGAGCTGCATACACCAGCAAATATGTGAGAGTAATATTCAAGTCGTGGTCGAATAAACGCTTTATACATTTGAAGGCGATTTCGAAATGCAAAATCGAAATACTTTCTACTCCTGCTTTAGTATTCCAGGCGTTTGGCGGAATCTTTTGCAACTGGAAATATTTGATCGTTCCATGAGAATTTGCACAAAGTATAGCATTCAAATTTCGAATATATTTCGATATTACTGAATTTCATAATTTAACTGTATAATTCTTCAAATTACAGATACAAAAAAAAAAAACAAAACAGATAATTAGATAAATGTGCATAGCATAATGAGAAAAAAATAACAACAATTTCTATTATAAAAATAATTCTATTAACATTGCATTACTTCACTTCATTGATAGCAGAATATAGTGCTGTGTTAGAATATTAAAAAATGTATTTGAAGGATTTAGCTTTTTGCTGTTTTATACGGATTTTTTGAGTATTGCTATACGGGTATGTCCTACAACTGTACAGTATAAAATCTTTTTATAATGATTACCAAATAATTAGAGACCAGAGTTAAAAAAAAAACAGAAATCTACCATTAAAATAGAAGTTCAAAAGAAGCTTAAATGATTATATGATAAAATAAGATAAAGTCATAGTAAATTTTTTGGAATGAAATTTTATGCAACTAAATTATACTGAACAGAAAATGTACTGCGATGGATGAAAATAAAAACAACAAAAACATGTAAACCTTTTAATAGAAACAAAATAATATTTCAATAAGGATGAAAAAAATAGATTTAGCGAAAGTTCATTTTATCATTCATTTGCTAAAGGTTTCTGGAAACCTTTTAGATATTAAATGGAGTAAAAGTATTGAAAGTATAAAGTATAAAATTGAAAAAAAAAACGAGGAAGAGTTAAGAAGAGTAGACTGTGTCAACTCTGGGATACGCGTATGACTGTAATATAATCATTATATCATCCGGTTAAATACTTTTGGCAATATTTTAAATACACAGCTTTATTAGATGTATAGTAATCATATAAAAGAAGGACTTGTATGGCAGCTACTCGAACCACTACATAGACCAACGAAAGGAGTTGAATGGCAGCTACTCGAACCCACTGCTGTAACCCAACCAAATTTTGTAACACGCAGCTTTCATAAGTATAGAGTAATGCTCATATAATGCTCAAAAAGAAGTTGTATGGCAGGTACTTGAACCCGTTGACGAAAATGGCTGGACTTCAATAGCGATGACGCCTATTGCATAAAAACGAATTTGTGAAAATTTCGAAATCCTAGCTCCTTTATTTTTTGAGTTATCGTGGGGACGGACGAACATACATAGCTTAATCGATTTATTTTTCTATTCAGGTTCGATCCATACTTATCTATATCTACCTCCCCTCCTTCTCTGCATCACAAACGTAATGGCAAATTTAGTATACCCTTTTGACCTTTTGTCATACGGGTATAATTATGATATAGTGTTGCACGATTCACTTTTGCTTTATAGTAATCAACAACACAATAATAAGCATTGCCGTATCATAAGTATCATCTGTTTTTGTACCATACACCTAAAATAGGTATAGGAGTATATTAACTCTGGTATGGGGTTTGTAACCACCAGGAGGCGGTAAGCTAGATATGGAAAAGGATATATATTTTTGATCAACGTCATCTCATGAGTCTATTTAGTTTAAACATGATAATTCAAAAATAATAATAGCTTAGCTAACTCTTGCTGAAATTTATACTGTAGGTTCCTAATGACGAAGAAAAGCTAGTATTACAAATGAGAAATTGGAAAATTGGGTTTGAATCTGGAAGTTTTCGATCGAACTAAGGCGAAATGAGAATATCCGAAACCAATTATGATAGGATCTCAAACATATCTTCGAAATTAATAAAGATAGAAGTGTTGGTTGTATTCCTTCCTATATTCTTGGTGTCCAAGCATATCTTCAGAATTAACAGAGTTAGAAAATTTAAATTTGGTACAAGATAGTTAGGGACCTCAAGGACCTCACCTCAAGTTCTGTTTGCTTTTTGTTCCTCAAATATGAGATTAGTTAAATAGGGATTCGTGTAACTGACAATTTAACTTTTCAGGTGTAGGGTATTACTAAGTCGGGGTTGTATTGACTTACTGAAAAAAAAATTAAAGTTTAGAGAAATTTTATTTATGTAATAATAAAGAACAATATGATAATTATACTGGAAAATATGGATTTTCGAGAATATTTTTTTTTTTAAATATTAAAGTTAATTATTTATATTTAGTTTATATAAACAAAAAGTTTGTTTAAAAACTTTAAATTTAATACAAAATTATTTTTATATAATATTTTGAAAACATCCGGTTAATGTTTTTTTTTAAATGTTTGCAATTTATTTGAATAACAATTAACTTTATCTCTGCACATCAGTATATTTAAAAATAAAATTATGTATTTAGTAAAAAGTTTTGAACTATAACAGTTTTTACACATAATAAAAAAAAGTTCAAAACTTTTTACTAATTATATAATTTTACAATAGAAGGATGAACTGTTGTGACTGTTTTCTGTTGCAAAAATATACGTAATAACTGAAAGTAATTTTTAGTAAGTCTTTAATAATGTTTCGCCATTTTTAGTCTATATGAACATTTTGGAAAACTATTAACCTATCGTTTTTTAAAAATATAAATGATATTAATCTTGCAATAACTTGTGAAAGTTTTGCATTTAAAGTTAACAAGGAATCAATTCACTTAGAGAACAATGAATTAATTGGTATTCATCTAGTTCTTGATCATTTAATTCTCCATATTCCTGCTCCAATAAGTAAATATTGGTAATCGGCTCTCTGTGTGTGTGTAGACTGACTTTTTTAATCTTAGGAGCGGAGGGGAAGTAGATATAGACTCAAAGGTATGGATCGGATCAGAATCGAAAACTAAATCGATCCAGTTATGTATGTCCATCCATCCATGCGTTAGTCCGACCGTCCGCCCGATATAATAAAGGTGATACGTAGAGGTACGTAGCAAAGTTTGTGCAAAATTTGGTTGATCTACTACAATGTGTTCGAACAGTTGCCATACAACTTCTTTTTTTATATGAGTATTACTCTATGCTAATAGTTGTTAACTTTAATAGCCAATGCTGAATAAAATATAGTCGATCTAGTAGAAAAGCCTTTCAACTTCTATTTTCTTTTGCCAATAGCTCAAAGTCTTATAAGTTGTGTATTTAAAATTTTTTTCAAAAAGTAAAATACCGGATGATATTATATTATTGTCTATATTACGATCATACGCTACACTTTACTACATTTTTCTCCGTTTAATTATGTTATCATTAAATTCATTCATGAACAAACAGTACTGAAACATTTTGTGTTTTTTGTATTAGAAAATTTTTTAAGGATTTTAATTTGCAAAATAAAACTTTAAATCAAATATAAAAAACAAACTAATATTTTGACATTTGAATTTTTAATATTTGACATTTAGACTGTACACTATTCTAAATTAATTGATATAGAATTTACACAGAGGATATCCACTCTCACATAACGGTAAATTAAAATACCGTATGGCAACCTTATATAGTTGTTTTACGCATATTTATAAAGCTTATGAAAGCTGCTGCCCGTTTCCAGATAAAAAAAATATATTTTATAGAACTCTCAATATAACAATTTAAATATAAGACTTTTTCGAACTTTGATGGGCTGTAACTGCGTAATAGGATGGGCTCCAACAAAAAGTTGTTTCCAAGAAATTAATATTGTTGTGACATCTATCCATATAGTTTCAAATTTCATTTCTATATACAAACGATGTAGAAATTAGTAACATTTATTTAGGAACTAATTTCGGATAAATGGTTATTAGTAAATCTGAGCCAAGAGCAATAAACAATTAATATAGGATTATTAAAATTTATTTGTTCGGTTATTAATCAGCATAGTAGAATTGAAATTACAATTAAAGATAAAATTCAGGAAAATATAATAACAAAAGAATTTATGTATGAAGGTTTATTCAAAGAAAATTATTTGAAATAAAAATGCACATAAATTAAAAAGGAAATGTGTGCGCGTATGCACCTTTTCTAAATTAATTTCTAAAGATAGATACTCGTAATATAACGTTCTTTACTTTACTAATATACATACTTTGTTAATATTATAAACTTAATATTAATTCCAAAGAAATTTTCTTGAAAGCATTTATGCATTAAAATTTTCATTTAAGAAATTATGTATTTTGTAAATATGTATGTATGTATATGTATGTTTGACTATAAAAGATGCAGATATATATATATTTTCAAAACATTTATTCACAAACTTACATATACTCGTATTCCTAATAATAATGTAATGAAATAACAGCGTATAAAAACCTTAAATGTAACTGTAAAATAGCATTGAAAATATGCATCATATGTTTATATTGTTAATGTCATTAATTTTATCCTGTCATATGTAATTTTTAATACAAACCATGCCACTTATTTCTTTTATTAGATTCTATATACAGAAGTTTGTTGTATATGAATCTCTTAACTTAGTAAGTATGCATATTATGTTATGATTATATATATTTATATATTGCTATATATATCTATTGTTATTTAAATGCATATATTATACTATTGTTATTTAAATGCATATTTATTTTTTTATTAGAGTTGACAAGGTAAAGATACTTTTATATGCAAATAGATATAGTCAAAACATAGAATATAGTTGGATAATGGTAGAGGCATGAAATAATGCCCTGCGAAACAAGGCCATTGAGTATTATTTCTCATAGCCCATTTAAAAATATAGCCCCTAGGTTGTTAAGAATTAACTTTGAATTTAATCTTCGATTTCTTGAGAAATTAAACCCCAGGATGTTAATTTGAAGATTGAATTGAAAAAGAAATAACACCCCAAGGCTTCTATTTTCAAAAGTGGTGTTATTTCACATATAATGAGAAAAAACGGTAACCTGAATCAAGACCTGCAAAATAAGCCCCCGTGGTGTTATTTACAGATCCCAAAATATGGGAAGTAAAGCCCAGGTTTTAATTCGCTTTAAAGTTGAATTCTATAAGAATTTGTATTGAGCACAGACTTTCTTGAACTATAATATCAAAAATTATTTGCCCACATTTCGGAGTTGGAATCGAAATCAGGAATATTCCCTTTTTCCAAAATTAAAAAAAAATAATAATTTTACATATAAACTACATTTATACTACAAAATATACATTATAAAACCGATTGTAATCAAAGATTGTAATCTAAGTCTTGCATACATTAATTCATAAATACTCTGAAAAAAAATCAACATTTATTTGAGAAATAAGACCTCATGACATCAATTATGAGAAATAAGACCCCATGGCGTTATTTTAATAAGAAATAAGCCCCCGTGTGCTTTATTTCACAGGGGCTTAATTCAGGTCACCGAAAAAACACTTCAGATTTTTGCTTCCTATATACCTCAATCAATGGGTATAATAAAGGTTTTTATTTAGTATGAATTAAGAATTGCCTTCGAAATCAGGATATTCCCCATTTCCAGGATATATATTAGTATAGGTTAGATTTTGAATTAGAAGTGATTTTACAATTGGATTCAAAATTGTGGAAAAGGTTGAGGATAGGAAAGAATATCTTCAATCCCATTCTGAATATTATTCGGGGCTTTATTTCACATTCAATGAGAAATAACAGTAAAAATATGGAATTAGCCCCTCGGGGGCTTTGTTTTTTAAAAACTTGAAAGTTAAATTGAAAGAGATATAGCACCCCTGGGATTTATTTCTCACATTTTGCGGTGTTATTACATATGAGAAATAAAACCCATTTGAGGATTTATTTCGCAGGATCTTATTTCATGCAACCGATAATGGGTGTAACAGCGCAATAAAGGGATTATATGAATTATCTATATGGTAAGATAGAAAATTTTTAAATTTATTCATATGGATATAAGGGTTTTTTTTTATTTTGTTTTAGGAAAAAGTTTTTTTTTTTTCGTATTTCCTCTAATGCATTTTTTTTTCTACGTAAAATAAACTTTAAGCCAATCACACACTTTTCTTCAATACGTAGAGAAGTAAAGATGAATTAAAGTCCATAGGTAGAAAAAGGAGCATTTAACAAATAGAAAGAGTGAAGAGACAACATATAAATAAATACAATCTATGATTCTGTAAAGAAAACAAAAAGGCATTGATTCAAGTATGGGGTTGGATGCAAATCGAAATTGTGCCAGTACGCTCAGCGCGTTCGAGTATCTCCCATACATCTTATATATTACCTTTACATGAGCATGGTTCCATTTCCATATTTGATAAAACTGTATGTCTGAAATTTTGCCAAATACAGATCAGTTTTATCTTTTGATTGATCTAATACTGAGTGTCTCAAAAGTTATAGATTTTTTAATCTCTAACAAATCTTTAAAGGTTAATATCTCGATAAAAAGATACAATGGATCTCTCTTCTTTCGGAACAATTTTTAGCTTGTTCTGAACATTTCTGTTTGGAGTCCCGCGCGCTAACGGGACATTCTCTATAATCATTTTTACGTCTAGAATATCTTCAAAAAGTAACTTAAATATTTTTTAAAAAATAAAAAAACAAATAAAAAAAAAGATTCAAAAAATTTAATTCATTTTTTTTTTAGGTACACACATGTACACACATACAAATAGATTTTATATGGAATGTATTACTCTGCAATCTACTCCAATATCTACTCTAATAATATTAAACAATTTGGCGTTATCCTCCAATAAAGATAAATACTATTTTTTTTTTCAAAGTACAAATAGGTTATCTTCTTTTCGAATCTGGAAATCAGATTTGTTACGTTTTTATTATTTAATATCAATTTTTTTTTTATTCTAGATTCAGTAATTGGTTATATCTAAATAACTATCGGTTTGGGAAAAAAAAATTTATATATTTTTTCTAAAATATGTCGAAAAATTTAGGTTTTTAAAGTATGTGCCCTGGTTTACACACATACGGACATATTTCTAACGGTATTCTCAATTTAACATTACATTTGTGACACTGTTAAGAGGTTGGGAAGATATAGACTCAAGTGTATATGGATCGGATTAGAAGCGATAAGTAAGTTAATCTGGATGTGTGTGTCTGCCACTCCACACGATACCTTTTGTATAATTCCTAAGTGTATGGATAGGATCAGATTAGTCGATCTGACTATGGATGTTCGTCTCTCCACACGATACCTTCTGAAATTTTAACAAATTCATTTTTATGTAAGAGCCATATTGTTATTGAAATACAGTCAATTTGTTTAACGGATTCGGGTAGCTACCATACAAATTCTTTTTTTATTTGAGCACAACTCTTTATTCCCTTAAGTTAAATATCTAAAAATTTGCCAAAAGAGGTTAAATTTTTTTGGCCAAAGTTTTCGTTAAAATTTTGTGCGATAGCTTGATATCTAATGAAGCTCAATATCTGAAAGTTTGTCAAAAGTGGTTAAGTTAAATGACCCATGCCTGTACAAAATTCTGTTGTACGAGCTGTTGTATAACCTTTACATAACTCAAAGTCTAATAAGTTGTGTATTTGAAATTTTGCTAAAGGTAGTCAACCGAATCATACAATGTTCGTAATAACTTTGAGCGCGTATCCTAGGATTTTATACGATCTACTCCACTCTCTTCCTCGTTTGTAACGAAATAGAATTTATTTTAACATTTTTATTCCGAGACAAAATTTTTATATAAACTAATGTATCTATATTTATAAAAGTAAGGTAAAATGATTAGGACATTAAAGCTATTCTAATAAATTTTCATTTTTAAAGGTTTAAAGTTTTTAAATAGTTTTAAATGTGAATGCAAGTTAATGTTGTATTTATGATAATTTGTGAAGTACTTTAAAAATCAGAAAATTTTATGATATTAAATAGTCACTAAAAAATTATTAAATTTATTAAGTAATATTATCAGAAGTATAAAAATTTTCGTCAAATTTTAAAAAAAAAAGACTGTTGAATTGTCTGAAAGTCTGTTCAGTCCAACGCAGCCTTTTTAAGGGAAGTCAGGTTCAGTTGCATCTTTGTATAATAAAAATTAAAATTTGTTTTACATTTTTGATCTTTTATGCTATCAGTTCCTCTGGGTTGAAATTAATTAAAATTATCGAGGAGAAAGATGTTTTTGCATTAATTTGTAGTACAGGACACTAGTAAATATTGCCTGATATTCTAATAGTCTTTTGCCCATTTGGCATTTGGACTTCTTACTAAACTATTATACACATATTTTTTTATTAGATATGATCCGACCAGGGTTTGAACCTGAGACTTTTCGATTGAAAAGCCACCACTGAGCTATCAGTTAGATTATTTTTTTTAAGGTCAGAGGTCCCATAACCAAAAGATCTATTAGTCCTTTTGAGCTACTTCTGTAAGTAAAAAGTTTCATGGGAACAAAAGTCAAGAAAAAGATCAAAACTCCCATTGAACTTCTGTCTCTTTGGAGTGAGTCAAAAGAACCATGAGACTTTTGAAATAAACCGTTAAGGTACGTAAATTTAAATATAATGAGGAGACTTTTTAAATCAGGGGTCAGGGATTTTTTCAAAATAAGTATATACAGATATAAAATAAGTGTTCTGGATAAAGGGAAAACCCTGATTTTGTGATAAACTTTAAAATGCAATGCATTTCTTCAACAACAAGGAATTTAGAATCTAATTAGAAGGGGTTTCATAGTCGGTTACGAACTAAGCTAAGAGTTTTCTAATTTCAACATCGATAAATCTGATCAACATACATTCAGGAAACCGATAAATCTGATTTTATAATAAAAATCTAATAGTATATATGTATATAAACACATATTCTAGAAATGGGAAAAACCCTGATGGTTGGTATTACAAAAGTATATGTGAAATTTCAAATTAGGAAGATCTTAGAATTTCATGCAAAATCAGGTTTCCAATAATGTGTTTAGGGGAGAGGGATTATATTAATATTTTTTCATTCCAATAGAGCTTCCAGCTATACGACCACGGGCTGGCCAATAATAGTAAATTTGTGCAAAATATAATATGAAATTATTTATCAAAATAAAATTGTACAATTATTGAAACTATTTGTCTCAAATATTGATGTTATTTAACTAACGATATATGATTGCTCTATTATTATATTTATTAGATACTAAATTTGTTACAACACAATAAAATAACGACCATCTTCATTTTTCATTTTCTTTTCTAATTTGTTTTTATTGTAGAAAATTGCCATTTAATTTAATATTAGAATAGAGAAAAATTTGAGTTATTATGAAGAAAATCAGGAAAAATATGAAAAGAAAAGTAAGATTTCAATTTAGATAGGGCTTATCACTGTTATTATACGTTTTATGGTATTAGTATCAATAAGAGAATATTTGTTGAGCCAAAGTTACTTTATAGTAAAAGTGCTAGTTAGAAATTTATAATGTAAAGGAATTGGAGCGTTCTTGGGTATGGTATTTTATATATTGTCAGTTATTTCAAATATATGTAATCTCTTTTATAATTTGTCTATGATTTTGACATTTCCAGTTCGTTTTCTTTTTTTCCAATAATTTCTAAGTTATTATTATTTGTTTTTTTTATTTTAAATTCTTTTCAATAAATTGGATTATTTTTTTCATTTGCTTTAGAATAAAACTCGTTTATATTTTTAAAGTTTTTTTTAGTAAATTTGCAAAAGAATTTTGAAGAAATGTGCCTATATAGTTTCACTATGTTTGTCCATTTGTCAGTGTGTTGATAAAACTTACATAGTTTGAAATGAAGAAATGAAAATTTTAAGCTTTTGATAGTTGTCACAAAAACATTAATTTAATGAAATAATTATTTTTTGTAGTCCTACTCGTTACGGAACAACAGCGCACCAAAGTCAGGAAAGACTATCTACAATGATGCTCTAGTTTTGCTCTCGTTTCGCTCTCATTAAGTAGTCAACAAAGGATTGTCCACAATGAAATGTACATGACAGCGTTTTTTGACATTGTTTTGTTTACAAATTTCATGAATTAAAAAATATTTAATAGTTTAAAGTTTATTGTATAGCTATTTTGAAAAATGGTTTGATATTATTTAACCCAAGTTGGAAAATTAATAATTTTTCTCCTGATAATTTATTTTTCAATAAAAATTATTTTCAAAGTTCAATTATTTGACATTTGAATACGTTGAAAAAGCGAAAAAGTTAAAAGTTAAACGACTTTTTTAATGATGGCTGCGTTAGGGATGCGTCTATTGTAGGCACTTTCATATAATTCAATACATTTAACTTAGTTTGACACATAGCTACGTGTAGAGAGCGGAGTGAGAGCGTTCATTGTAGATAGCCTATTAAAAGTTTAACAACTCTTTTAACGGCTGCGTAATGGCTGCTTCTATTATAGACACTTTCATACAATTCAATACATTTAATTTAATTTGACAGATACCTACTTGTAGAGAGCGAAACGAAAGCGTTCATTGTAGATAGGCTGTTAATGTGGTGATATTCTAAATATGAATTTCATTAATTTTCACAATTCATTAATTGATGAAATAAATAAATTATAATATTATCTATTTATTTTTATATATATTTCAACTTAGTATAAAATATTGTATATGTTTGGAAATTTGTTAACCCTTGATTTTTTATTAACTTGTTTCTTGTAATTTTTTAGAACAAATTGTATATGTTAAAATTTCATATCTGTGTAACAGATATGTAATTGTACAATAAAAGAAAAATATATTTTTGATATTTTTCGTATAAGGAAACAAAAATTTAATCTACTTTATATATATATACATATTTTTATATATATAAGATATATTTGATATCAGGAATTGAACTGGAAAAAAAAAAATTTCCAATTAAGGCATTATAAAGTAAAAATTATATAAAATAGCAATGGTTGAATGAATGTTTGAATGTAATTTTATGCTCTAAATATGTACATATATGTGATGTGAATAAAATAAAGAAAATATTGCAATGTGTAATATTATATAGATTTTGTATTGCTTTCTTTTATTTATATTATTTTAAACTTGATAAAAAATATTAATTATAGGATGTTTGGCTTACAAACTGCAGTTAGTACGTATATACATCTGTTTTGTACATATTAAGAATTTTGACAATTTCAAAAATTTAATATTCAATAAACTTATTATTTTCAGAAGCAGTAAATTTTTTTTCAAATGTCAATGTGACATTTTAATTTATGATGCTGTGATTAGTGCAGGGCATAACTATACCGAGGTCATAAGTTTCTAAGGAGACTCACTTTATAATATTTACGTGGGACATAAGTCCATTGAAATTTATATTGAACTTTTGAAATAATTTCTGAATGTCTTTTCTGATCTTTATAATTTAAAGTATGAAAATATAAAGGAATATAAGTTATAAGTAAGATGTAAAACAATATGTATTTAATATTTATATATTTATCTATGAGAAATTCTACATTAGGAAGCATATTAAAAAATACAGAGTATTTATGAATTCATCTATGAGATAATTTGGTTAAAAAATCAGGATCGCACTTTTTTCAAAATGTAGTTTTTATATGTAAAATTATTGTTGTTTTCCTAATTTTGGAAAGAGGGAATACATACTCTGATATCGAATCCAACTCCAAAATATGTGTTAATTATTTTTGATATTGTAGTTCAAGAACTGTATATATTTGTATCCGTCACTGATATTATATAGTTAAAATTAATATTTGTGTTAATAACCCTTCAGCCGAGAACTATATAAGGGATTTATGACCCACCACTCTGAGTCAAAATTCCCAGGGTCCTAAGTCCCTTAGGGGAAAAATAATTCATCCTCTATTTAATTATTCCATATATTCCCGGTTAATAAATATAATTGATAATAGCTGCCAACTTTGGTGGAAGGAAATAAGATCGATTGAAATAACTTCTATACTAAAAATTAAATAACTTCGTATTATTAAATACTAAATATTAATTTTTATTTAACTTAGTTCAGTTATTTAAGTTGGTTTCAAAATTGGTTTGCCCCTTTTACCAAATATGAATATACATGAATATGAAGGTCTCTGAAATAGAAGAGATTTTAAAACTCGTTTTAAAAGCAGAATTGTCGCTTTTTCCTAATACTAAAAATGTCATACCGTTTGTGACGTTGTAAGGATAGAGTTAGATATAGACTCAAAGCAAATCGGGGTCGAAAAGTAAATTCAGATCTAGCAATGTATGCATGTCCGCCTGTCCATCTATCCGCACGGTATTTCAAAAACTAAAGAAGCTCCCTATTGAAATCTAGTCATTTTGGTCAACGGGTTATTGTTTATAAGCTTACCTAATGAAGCTGGGCTTCTCAAATTTTGTAAAAGTAGTTAAATTTATTCTTTGAGGCAAAAGTTTTCTCACAATTTTGGTTCGACACAACTCTTCTTTAATGGGAGAATAACTTATATAAATTGAAACTAATTATAGGCTTTCCCCTAACTAATCAATTAGTAATACATACATTGATTCTTTGAAAATCGTTTATTCAGATTTTTTTTTAAATTTATTTAATTAAAATTAGATAATTTTTAATTAGATTAAATAATATATTAATTTTTTATTTGATAAAATTTCTATATTTAATATTAATTACTTTTTAATTATAAAAAAAAAAACAAAAAACGTATACGTAATTAAATTAAAGCTAATATAGGTTTTATATAACTTTAATAATGTGGTTAACTTAATATAATGAGAGTATAATTAAAATTTTTTGGGGAGGCATTTGGTCTAATTTATAAATAAAATATTTAAATAATTGGATATGCTTGAATAAACTGAACCTATTTCATATAATAAACCATATTATTAGTATAGATTAAAATTTGCATTTAATTAGTTTAAAGATAATTTAAATAAATATTTTAAATTTTTTAAAATACTTACATCTGTATATAAATAAATACTTTTTGTAAAAGAAAATATATTTATATACGTACGTATATTTTTAAATTATTAATTAATTTGCAAAATTTTTTCTTAGTCTTTTATTACCTTTAAGTTTTATTGTAAAATATGCTAAACATCCTTACATAAAACATCGAACTAAAATTTTGAAATATACAATTAATATTCATATGAATTATGCAATAATTTTAAATATCTTAAAATTTTTATATTTTAAGTAATAAAAAACATTATTTGAGAAAGAAGATATGTAAAATATTGTTGAAGTTACAGCATATTTTTAAATTTTACAGCAACACATGTAAAACAATTTTAAAAAATCATAAATTTTACTATAAGTATAGCGTGCATGTATTTATACAACTTCTCTTCAAAATGAGCATGACTTAATATCTAATGAAGCTAGTATTTGGATTAAGATTAATAGTAAACTTCTGCACCTAAGAAGTTTACTACTTAGAAGTTGTGTACTTAAAAATATGCAAAATATATTTAACTAGTTCATATAATGCTTATTTTACGTTGGAGAGGGTATTTTAGAGTTGACAGGGTTTTCTCTATTCTCTTCCTAGTTTTTGTATTCAAATTTATAGAAAAAAATATTTAGCATTTTTAAATGGACAAACATATGATTCTATTATTTTGTCCAATCACTTATACCCCAATTCTTGAAGGTTCATCACTTCATACGACGCGCTTTTTAGCGCATCTCCTATAAAAAATTTAACACGTCTGGCTAATCTTGAAGACTTTTTTTTTTGAGGTGATGTCATTTTTGTAAAGTTGGTAGATATTACAATTTTTTTCTATTTACTTTTGAGTTTTTATTTCTGTCAAAAATAAATATATATGAGTTTTTTTTATTTATATGATTCCACTGAATATGAAAAAAATTCAGGGATATACTACAGAATTTTAGAAGATGTATAAGAAATTCAAATCCTTTTGAGTTAACAACACCTTATAAGTAAAAATTATGCACCTTTAATTATTCAGATTAATAACTTTAATCAAAAAATTTTTTGTTTTAAGCTACATTACAAGTAACTGACCAATCATCACTTTTGTGATACTCATCATATGCTACGCCTTCAAGAATTGGGGAGATATGTTCGATGCCCCTCATTTGCTTAAATCATTAAGTAAACGTAATTTCGAAAATAAGATTTTTAAAAGGTTAACTGAAAAATATTAATGAAAAGTAACACTACCTCAATGTTGCTGCAACACTTTTGTAAAATGTGTTTCGATACTTTAATTTTGCGATGCCTTCATGTTTAATTTTACGACACTTTTAACGCAAGGCTGCAGGTAAATTTTTGTTTTGAAAAACAAGACAAAACTAAAATTTATTTCGAAAATTAAAAAAATACCGTAACTAATTAAGTCAAATATAAAATTCTTTTAAAAGCAAAATTAGATAACAATATTTTTAGTTCACTACTTGTGGTACACCGTTATTTATTAATGTGTTTCTGTACCAAATCGTTTCAATTTATCATTTGTCTTGTTTTCGCAACAAAAATTCTTAGTACTATCCAATCCATCCACTTCCAATAATTTGAGTTAATTTTTGAATGTGAATGTGTGGAAAGAATAAAAATTAACAACAAAATTTTGTGGTCACGTGGTATGGTAATTGCATTTTTATACTTATTTTATTACATTGCAATATATTGCAATTTAGTCCACATCCATCAAGAAAGATTAATTAGTATTAAAAAATTGTACTTAGTAGTGTTATTGTAAAGTTTTTTATACATTCTTCAAAATATTTTCTATTCATTCTTTATATTTTGGATTCATACATACATACTTATATATGTATTACAATTTCTTGTTTTGCAAAGTGGTTTTAATTTATTGAGCATTTCCAAGTTTTGACGTTTTATAAAATGACAAATCAATTATATCATATGTTTTTGTTGTGTAGGACTAAAATTGTACCAAATGTGTGCAAATTTAAATAAAATTGTAATTTTTTACACAAAAAAAACCATTGACAACCCTTGGAATTACTCTATATAGTTTAATTTTTAACGTAATTATATATGCCATAAGCATATTTTTAAATTTGTTTTCTTTCATAGTACGTTCATAAACTCTAGATTTTGAGAAATTGAGAAGATTTCGAAGATTTAGTAGATGTTCTCCTTAATTTTTCTTGATTTCCCATACATTTTTCAAAATTTTATCTGTCAATGAAAATCAGCTTTCTGGATTTTCTAAAAATAACCTCAAAATAACGTCGTTAGGTTTTTGAACCTTTGACACTTTAGTGGATTTTGTACAAGGTAATCAGTAAAATTTTGGATTTTTCGCAGAAAATATTTTGTTGTTCACTTCCTATTTTTACTGTCATTATCTTCCTAATAATTCCCTTTAGCAACTTTCAATATGTATGTCAAAACTTAATATATTAAAAAAGTTTTAATAAAAAAACATTCTGAGAAATAAAATAATATAAGATTAGGTAAATGTAAACATAAACAAATATATAAAAATGTCAATGCCGTGCCACAAATAAGACAAAATAAAATTATAACACAAACTGAGACTCTATAGATAAAATACACTTTGGTTTAAGTGCACACATTCAAAAATAATTGAGAGCGAGTCTCGAAAAAAAATTGTTTTTGTTTTTAGATTTTGCAATTTTTTGGAATAATATTTTAATCTTATTTTGAACTTTCTTTCCGCGTTTTTTATGAAAATAAAAAATATTTAAAATATTTTATTTTATATAAAATAAAATTTGGAGTTTTTTTCTATAACATATCAAAAATTTAGCTTTCAACTCAAAAATTTCAATACGTTTTCCTAAAAAAAATATTGTCCAGTCTTCTTTCTTTATGATTTGATTTTATAAGGCAATCATTTTGACTTTTCAAAACATAATGAGACCAAATTTTTAATAATTTTAGTCAAAACAGTAAGATGTAGTTTAAAATTTTTCAAAAAATTATTATTTAAATCAAAAAATATATTAACATTTATTAAAAAATTTAATATTAACATTATAAAGTGACTTATAGTAGGTTATAGCATTGGTTATAGGTAATAGTTCTTAAATTAATCTACGTCATTTTCTTCAGACATTGTGATTTTAATTTTTTTATGGCTTGCACGAACCCGATCACAGGTTTGTTGCAAATATTTTTGGATGGTTAAAACTATATCTCGCATCGTTTCTTTATGTTCTTGAGCAAGTATTTCTTAAATAAAAAAAAAAAAAATTAGTCAAATATTGTATTTCATTTGCATTTTATGGTCTTGGTATAATATTTACCTGTTAATATTTTTATATGGTTAAGCTCCTTTACTGCGTATTTCTTATTTTCTCTCCCAGTATATGAAATTGCTTGTTGCAAATTTAAAGAATATATATTATTTAATACTTTCACATTTTCTTTTGCAGACCGACCACCAAATCGTTTTATATACGATATCTATAAATAATCAAAGGAATTTCATTATTACAATACTCGTAATTTTTAAAATATTCACAAACTGCTTACAAAATCTTGATAAGCTGCCGTTTCGTTTGCAATTTTATTATCAAAATGTTGCAGCATTTCAATATTTTCTAAAGGAAAGTCATTTTGTTTTTCATAATCCAAAAAGTTGAATTCCGAAGATGACTTTTTGGTAGAAACACTTTGAATTATATTAATAATATCTGTTTTAAACCTGTCCAATTCTTCACGAACTATGTTTCGAATTATGGAAGCATCTAAATTTGAAAATGTTCCGTATGAAAATTGCTCTTAATTAAGAAGTAAAAGTTGTTAATATTACCTATTGATGATTTACTGGTTCCTGCTTGAGGCTCTGTAGAGAAATACAAATTTTTTATTGTGAAACTATTGCATAATATATACAGAATTAAAATAATTAAAGAAAATAGTTAGAAAAATTACCCAATGAAGTACTGGTTCCTGTTTGAGGCTCGGAAGATGTCTTACATATTCCTTCATTAGAAACTATTCCAAAATAAATAGTACCCCATTCATATTAATTAAAAGTTATCAGTCTCAAAAATTACCTATTAATTTTGATTGTAATACCGGAAGGTTAATTTCTATTAACTCTAACGGATCCAAAAAGTTAGTGCTCAAATCTTCAGTTTTCTGCACAGGTTCTTGTTTTCTTACTTTAAAAATATTATCGTCACTGTCATTTGAAATTTTTGGTTTTTGGAGTGGTTTTCTTTTTTTAGGTTTCCTTTCAATGTCATCTACATTTTCAAAATCTGAGATATTGATGTCTGACTGATACAAAAACTTGTTTTCGTTTTTAACCGCAGCTTCATAGGAATCTAAGGAATATTGAGGAATATTATATAACTAAGGAATTTTATAGGAATATTTAAAACTGTACTGAAGAGCTTACAATATGTATAATGTTTACCATAAAATTTATCATCGATGGGTAATACCTCAAAAGAGGGCCATTTTTTGTTTGGTGATTTTTTAGCTTTGATATACATTTCCACGTTATGGCCAAATGGAACCTATAAATATATTAGCATAAGTCTTTTGTAAATTTAAAAAATGGAGTAGGAATTTTTCTTTTTCAATTTGAAGTATCTGAAGTGTAATATTTGATTGCAAGTTGACTTGATCTCATATGGGCTTTACATTTTGAAAATTTTTTATTTAGCTACATTTTTATTTAGTTGCCAATTTTAAGTCAATTTTGTTAATTCAACTAAATTATTATTACAAGTAAAAATAGGAGTAAGTATTTTTTTTTATTTTAAATTTCACAAAGGTTGTTATCTTAAACTTAAAACTCGGTTTAAATATTTTTTAATATATAACTGGCATAAAAACGAAGAATATTATAGTTGGTCCTGTCAACTTTTAGATACCCGTATATACCTTCTAGGATGTATAAAATAAAATAAATCATAAATTAATTCCCTTATGTTATTATATTAAAATATATAAAAAATTAATATAGTACCTAAACATAATTTGACCCACCCTAACTCATAATTTTGTTTAAAAAAAAAACTATAAAAACAAAACCAAATTAAAAAAGAAAAAATTTATCCCACCCTAAAAATTGGTCCGAAAATTACAGCTCTCTAAAAATGAAATCCTATTACCGTGTGTAATTTTCATTATCTCAGCGTTATTAGTTTTGAAGAAATTCATATAGGTTGAAAGAAGTTCCATGTTAGCCCCCGAAGCCATGGTCCGATTTTAGCCAAAAAACAATGGGGAACCTAGAAATTATGTATAAATGACTTTGTGTGAATTTCAAAACCTTAACCCTTTTAGTTTTCGTGCTGACATACGGACGGACGGACAGACACACTCTACGGAATCGATTAATTTTTCGATGCTGATGCGATAAATACCTTTGATATTATATCGATGCGTTATGAACGGAGGAGTAATTTTAATATACCCGTAGCCTTTTAGTATGCACGAGTATAAACCTGTTGTATTATTATAATGACACACATTACACAGTGGAAAAACTATTATAAATTCCTTTCCACGTCATATCGTCATTACTACGCTTTACTTATGTAGCGAATACATGGATGGTCCAGGTTTTCAACTTGGTACACGGACATGCTTACAAACCTTACCATACACTAATCCAACCTATCATGGAACCATTCTTTTATTTTTGTTTTGAAAAATATGTTAAATGTGAAAAGTATCTGACAATTTTGAATTTCAATTTTTAACAGTTTTAATTTCAATATACTGTTCTGTCTATTTAATTTTTTTCTTCTAAAATTATGATATTTAATATTTTTAAATATTTTAAAACATTTTTCTAACTTAATTTTATAATTATTTCAAATTATTTACTTAATTATTTGTTATTTTATAAATTATAGTTTTCTTATTTTTTCAAAACGGAATCTCAACGTTCTTTCGTGTCAAAAAATAAAAAAGATGAAATGAAATGAAAAAAAAATTGCATTTAAGTTGTTCAACTTTCCCATACACGATTCAACATCGCAAGTACGCGAACCAAGTTTAAAACTCGGTCCATCTGTGTGTGAAAAAAAAATTTATTTTCAAATAAAAATTTTTTTGCGAGAGGTAGGTAAATATTTATAAGAAACGAACTGAAGAAAATATTGAATTCATACCTGAACTTTTTATAACCTTGCGTATATGCATGCATAAAATAGTATCTGAATCTGACCATACCAAAATTTTTATTTGTTTAATATCTATAGTTAGTAAAAGCGCAATTTTCAAATACAATATTTATTTGTCGGTATTCGCTAAGAGTGTATGAAACATATATAAGTAACATGTAATATACCTTAATAAGATTTCAATATACAACTTAAAATCACCATACTAAAATATAGTAGGTGGCTGTGTACATTTATTTATATTTTATACATATTTTTTCAAAAACAAAAAAAGCTAATATTGTAAACTTAAATGTTAAATTAATATTTAATAAAATTAAGTTGAAATTATTTTTAAATTACAGCTTAAAATTAACACATATGTAATTTATTTTTGAAAATTATATTTTTTTTACCTTTCCGTTTCTTACCCATGATTCAGGTAAGGTTATTATTGACTTATCCTCCTTAAATTGATACACACGAAAAGCCATTATTTTTTATTATTACTTACAAAAGAACTTTAACCTTGTTTTATTTTTTTTTTTGTATTAAATCTACTTTCATAATATTATATGCTTGTCGACTAACTTACAAATCGGTACTGCTTCAGTTCTGTCAAAAATCATTAACCTCATAGCAATTTTGTTAAGATATACGTATTACGTATGTATATTTTTATGAAATAAAAAAATTTTTATGTAGGTATCGAATAAGTACTGAATTGTAGAGATTTTTTTTCCAGTGGTTTCCAATATATTCCAGTTTCCAAATCAATTATGAATTTCAGTACAGTGTAATGACTAATGAGTACTGAACTGAGTAGTGAAAAACAAAATTTGGAAAAAAAAGTTATTATTGTTATTGAATCCATTCCAACAAATTGAGAGCGAGTCTCGAAAATTTCGTTTTTATTTTTTTTTGTAATTTATTGGAAGAAAATTAAAACTTTGGAAATATTTTCTTTTAGACTTTTCTTTATATTTTCTCCATTACTCCCAATTTTATACAAAAAGAAAATTTGGAATTTTTGGTATAACATATTCAAAATTTTCAGTATGTTTTCGAAAAAAAATATTTTCGAGTTTTTATTTATGTCATTTCATTTGGACAACTGATACTGTCAAAAAATAATGGGAGATTAAGCCATGCAAATATTTGACTGTGTTAGTGCACTCTTTTTAAACATATTAAGAGCGATTCTCGAAAAAATGTTTTATTGTTTTGAAATTTTTGGAAAAAAAATTAATATTTTTACGATATTTACTTTTAGACTTTTCTTTATTAAATATTTCTCTCAATACTCCGCATTTTATAAAAAAATTAAATTTGGAAAACATACCGTATAAAAAATTCAGCTGTCAACATAAAAATTTCAAATGTTTTCATTTTTTCTTTTTTATCAAAGACACTACATTATAAGCAAGTATACATATAGCATAAATTTTTATGAGTTGTTTGACGATTTATTCTAAGATGAGCCACTCAACCATGTGAACGACTTTGACGTTTCTTTTAAAAAGAAAAATAAATAAAATTGAAAGGGGTAGGTAGTAATAAAATGAGAAAAGAGAAAAAAAACCTGATGTGAAATGACTAGAGAAATGAAATCACAGACTATGCAGTAAAGTGTATCGAAAATAGGGAGCCACAACAAATTTAAATAAAATTGTAGATTAAATTTTTTTTTCTTTGTTTTAGAATAATTAATTTAAAATTTTAAAAACAATACTGAAACAAACAATTTAAAGGTGTAAAAAATAAAGTGTCTATAAGCATTATAGAAATGTTAAATACTAAACATTTTATTTCTTATATCAAATTCTTAATTTAATTAAGCATTTAAAAATTAATTGCCATTCAGTTCCAAATATTCCATTATATATTTAAAAATAATATACCGTTCAGTTTCTCTCTTGTAGAAATTTCAACAGAATGCTTTGGCTTTGAATAGAAATAAATTAAATACATAACATACATTTTACTTTTACGAATAGATTTTTTTTAGGAATTTGTAAAAAATGCATTGAAATGTGTGAATGAGACCACTACGTTTACTCCTCTCAAATTTCAGAAAAATAAAGAAAACAGGACAGAGCACGCAAAGTAATTTTTATAGATTTCAAAGTATGCTCATCAGGAGTCGTGTGATAGATACGCACACCACGAATTCAATTTATTTTAAAATCCAAGAGCATAATGAAAACAGGACAGAATTTTCATGTATTAAGTTTCTAGTGTTAATAATTTCAAAAATAACTTGGGAGGTGAGTAGGAGGTCCCCCAACAACGACACTAATTCTTCCCAAATTTCTGGAATATAATGAACACATGGCACAAATACGTTGGTGCCAAACTTCAAGTTTCTAAATTTCGTAGTTATGGTCTTAGGAGTCCTAATGGTCTTAGGAGTTGCGTGGGAGGTACGTATACCACCACTTCAATTCATCCCAAATTTTGAGAATATAAAATCAATGACGATCAAATTTCAAGATTCTATATTTATTTATTTTGTAATATATGCTTTAAAGATTTTGGAGGGTGCGCGGGAGGTACGCGAACTATTACTCTAATCTTAAATTCAGGAACTCAAGGGAAAGAAAAAGAAGCATCCTTGTACCAAATTTGATAGTTTTATCTTTATTTCAAGTTACTAACTTTATTAATTTCGAAAATAAGTCTTGGGAGGAGTGTGGGAAACACCATTACACTAAATTTTAAGTGTCTATATTTATTTTAAGCTACTATCTTATCAATTTGGAAAAAGTGTTTTAAAGTCTTGGGATTTGTGTAGGGTATAAAAAATATGGGTACTGTATATGTTAAAAATCCAAAAAGAAACAATCAAGAGTACATAGTTTTTTTTGATTACTTTTGAATTAAGAAAAAGTAATTCATATGGAAGTATGTTTTGTGTATTTACAATTAAATCATGAAATATATTTATTATTTTGGGAAGTATTTTTAGAAGAACAATGGTCTTCTTGGGCTACATGCTTATACATAATATATAATATTTACTTCATTCTTTACTTTAAAAATCAATTTTTCGATTTATTACATTTTCTTATGCTTGTAAATTTTTATTGTTCCGTCCTACATACAAATATATTTTTATGTTCTTTGATCGTTTCCAGGGCTATCGCTTTAACCCAATTAGAATAAATCTTGCCCCTTTCATATTATTGAAAATTCATCCTGGGTTAAGATATATTTAGGCTTTTTTTATTCTTGCAATTTCAGGTCAGTGTCGTGTATTGACAAAAAAAAATTGTATAATTCTATATTAGAGAAATCAAAATTGCTCATACGGTTTTAAACTATATGGCAATTACTTGATTCGTTTGTCAGTTGACCTACCTAAAAGTGGATATTGGTTGTTTTTATTTCAGTTTTTAGACTCGATAAGTGTCAAGTAAAATTTGTATAATTCTATGATCTCAGTACATTTTTTAATTGATTTTAAATTTAATTAGGCAAATTGCAAGTAAATAAGTTTCAATATTTCAAATTGCTATGTTTATCAATCTAGTTCTCTTTCATATGAATTTAAATCTTGTTTTTAAAAAATCAGCCCATAGTAAAACAAAAAAAGTAACAGCCCTGGTTGTTGTTAGTTTTTATATTTTTGTTCTATTTAAGTCCAATCTGTTGTTGAAGGATTTCTTTAAAGAAGTTCTTTAAACCAAAAAGTTTAAAATATTTACTTAATTTTATATAAGTATATTTTATACATTACAAATATTTATATATATTTATTTATATAAAAAAATTTTTATAAGAAATAAGTAAATAAATTTTGTGTAAATCCTCAGTATCGACAAAAGAAAAATAATTTATATCTTTAAGTTATAGGTATATGATATCGATAAAATAATTGATAAAAGAGTTTATTGGAACAGGTAATGTATATGTATATGTAAAATATATATTGATGTTTAAAGAAATGCATTGAAAAAATATTTGATATTATGTAGTTTAAATGAAAGAAAATTTATTTTCAATTAAAATTATTGTAAATATTATTTTGTGTACAAAAATTTTTCAAATAACGGTATTAAATATTAATTTTTCATTTTGTGTAATTTATTATTAATGCCTAAATTGTATTATAGAAAACTTATTGTTTGAATATTTGAAAAATTTTACGAAAAATTCAGAGTATAGTTCTAAGCTTAGTAACAAAGTGTTAGCAGGTGACATATCATAACTGTTTTTGTAATAAGTCCCTTAGGAAGACACTGAATTTTTGTGTCATAAGTCTCTTAGAGGGTTATTATACAAAGTAGTGTCTCTATAACTTCACTACCGAGCTCGCCTTGCGTAATCCACCGATATGTAAAAATATAAAAATTGTATATAACGAAACATCGCTGTCATACATCACACTACAACGCGTTAGATGGGCTGGCCACATACAACGAATGCCAGAATCCCGCATTCCAAAGAAATATTGAATGGGAAAATAGATAGAAAAAGACCAGTAGAGAAGCCGAGAAATCGATGGATTGATGTCGTACAGTTAGACGCTGTATCAATGCTCCAAGAGCAAAATTGGATAACTGCTGCCAAGATCGAGTGAACTGGAAGAGGATGATTAAGGAGGCTAAGGCTCGACAACGGCCTGTAGCGCCATAGGACAATAAGAAGAAGAAGAAGAAGAAGAAGAAGAAGAAGAAGAAGAAGAAGAAGAAGAAGAAGAAGAAGAAGAAGAAGAAGAAGAAGAAGAAGAAGAAGAAGAAGAAGATGAAGAAGAGTTCATAATCTTGCATATAGAAACATATCTAAAAGAAAAGTTCGAAACACTAACTTTGAATTCAAATCTTCTAAATTTGTTTTTGTTGTAATAGTTTTAAAATTGGAATCAAAACCTAGACATAATAGTTTGAGAAATTATATTTTCAATACTGAATTTTTAACACTCCAACTAAGAGTTTATTAAAAATATTATTAATTAAATTTTAAAATAGGCGATTGAGGTTTGAAAGACAAAACATATATAGATTTTATAGTAATTATATATTTTATTATATAAATAAAATAATAAATATGTACCTGAATGGCTCATTATATAAGTATAAATCAAATTATACATATTATATTTATTTTTTAAATAAAATTTGTTTTAAATGCAAAATACATCAATGTTCGATTAAATAAAATAATATAATATATCAAAGAAATATATATATTTATTTATATTTTATAGAGTCCTTTGCTCCTGGATATTACTAAAGGATTCTGTTTAAAAAGAATTAGAAAAATCAAGAAATGCCTGAATACATTTTTTGAAATGAGAAATCATACCATATAATCAAAATCTTTATACAAGTATCTTATAGATATTATAAGTATTTTAAAATGTATACATATATACGATCGTTTATATTCCTACAACCTACATATTAATAAGTTTAGAAATAAAAAAACAACTTATCCATATAGGTAAGATATACTGTAGTTAATATAAAAGGTAAATTCTATTGTAACTCTAAACGAAAAAATAATATTGATATAAATTCTTTTTTATAGTAATTTATTGAATATAAATTATATAAAGATTATCTTTTTATAAAAAAACGTTAGTTGTATCATTATATATATCGCATAAAGAAGTAATAAATATATAATTTTTTTACTGGTCTAAAGATTGTAGAAAAAAAATGTGCAATTTAAGTGGCTGTTTCTTGCATGCAATAAAAACAAATAATGAAACAACAGTCAGTCGACGCAACCGAGGAATACCCTACACTTAAAAAATTCAATTAACAGGTATATACAAACCACAATTCAATTCGTTTTATGTTGGGTACATTCACCATAAAGGAAAGAACTAACTACCTTGTACAAAATTTAAAATTTTTTATCTTTATTAATTTCGAAGATATATATGCTTGTTAGATCTTGGGAGGAGTGGGGATGGTACCTAAACAACCTTATCAATAAATCCACCATTCTAAGGATATAATCAAAACAGATTAAAACTCTCTTGGACCAAATTTGAAGGTTCTTTATGCATTGGTCTCCGGCATATGTTTCTTTGCTCTTCGTTCGACCAGATGCTTTTAAAATTAGAGCCCCTAGTCCGATCTCATCAATTTGTAATCGCTGTTTTATTTTTTTCATTAATAACCTACAGTATAAATTGCATCAAGACAGTATCATTGTTTTTTGAGCTGTCGTGCTCACGGACGGACGTACATCGCTTTATCGACATAGGAGGTGACGCTGAGCAAAAATATATTCTTTTCTTAATCTAGTTTGCTCCCTTTTGTTTGATACAAACACCGAACAGAGTTTAAATGCTTCTATAGTCATATGAGATGTAGGGGAAATTACTATGTTAATTTTTTTTATATGAAATATATATAAATATCTTTTTAAACGAATGTTGTATTTCTAAAGGTTTTTGAATATGGGCAGTGTTTCTGGGCTTACAATATCGCTCTAACGGACCGGAACGGACAGCCATAACTTGCGGCTGTAATGCAAAAACTGTTTTGTTATAAAATAAAAATGGTTCATCTTATTGGCTGATTTTTGATAAATTTGTTAAAAAGTTGCTAAGAAAATCTTAGAAAAATCGTTTTAAAAAAAAAATTTGTTTAATACACTCTTGAATTAACATTTACACCATGTGTAGTTTTTGTGTTAACTTTTTCAATTAAATCAAATTAAATTAAACCTCCATTGAGAGGCGCAGCAACGCGCACCGGGTATTAGCTAGTTGTTTATAATGCAACGAATTAAAAAAAAATTAAATGATTCCTTATATCTTTAGAAGAATCTTAAAATATTTAAAATAAAATTTTTAACAGTTGAATTAATATTGGATTTCTTTGCAAATTTTAATTAAGTAATTTTATTACTTGTCATTAATTTGCTCTAATATTCACACAAATATATAAACATATACGTTTTTGAAAAATTATCAAAATTTTTTTTATAGAATAAATTTAATATTTTAATTTAGTTTACAATCTAAAATATATCTATGTATCTATAAATCTAAAAAAATTCTTTTCAATTGTTTAAACAAATTATAAATTTCCTATTAGATACAAATTTATTAAAAAGTTTTTTATTATTTCATACTGGTATTAAATAATAAAACAAATGTTAACTTCATAAATTTTGTAGTAAAATTAATTTTGATGTCTACATACATATATAAAATATTATTAAAATGTTATGTACAATATGATTTAAAATAGTAATTATTTGTATTTAACTATAAGAAGCAAATATAAATAATTGCTATGTAAATATCTCAAACTAATATCTACAAATTTATGAATTAAAATAATTTATTTTATATAGTATTTAAATAATTTATATGTGGAACTGACAGGATCAATCATGGTATTTTGAATATTAGTAGACCCATATTTTAATTTAATAGTTTTTTTTTGTTTGGCTCATTTTCAAAACAAAAATTGAAATGTGTCTATATAGTTACATTCTGCCCGTCCCTCCGTGCACATGATTACAAAAACTTTTATATTGCTTGAAATGAGGTATAAACCACAAAAACAAAATAGTATCCAAATATTGTATCCCAATTCCGAAAAGAGTTCTCTATTTAAATTGTCATAACAAGAGTTAGATATATTTCCAACCCGAAAACGGGGAAAGACAGCTGTTTTTATAAGCTTTATAAATTTTTGAAAGCCAAATGTACAGGTTTGACATACGGTACTAAAATTTATCATTATGTAAAACTTATGGTAAATTTCTTACCATTATGGCCACACATATCTTCTAAATGGTTCTAGAGTTTTGAAATTGGGAGAAGCTAGTTCATCAGAAATTAGTAGGAGTTTGTTAACAAAATTTTTTTGTCACGCCCCCTCTTTAGGTGCTGTAAGGGCTCGAAAATTAAGGTGGGATCATCATAAGTTTGCTTAATAAAAAATTTGGGAGCCTTCTTCATTGAAGTGCTATACGACTCCAAAATATTATTTCAAAATTAAATGTTAACAATGAAGCTCCAACATTATATTTCGCATTTGTTAACATGTTTTCTTGAGTGCATTCCGACTATATTCTAAGTATTGATTTCACTATTATTCATAATTAATAATGAATTGATGAAATAACTAAATATAAAAATAAATGATAAAATACTAGTATGAAATATTATATAATTTTGAAAATGTGCTTTTTTAAAAATCCTTGGTTTTTTTCATAACTTGTTTATAAATCCTTGCGTTTATCATTACAGTTTTTTTTTTTTATAATTCTAAAAGCAATCTGTTGACAATTTGGTTAGTTAAACTTTTAAGAACATCTATAAACATACGAATAGTTTAACATACATGAAAATTAAAATGATTTCATACAAATATATACACTTTTTATCATAATATTTAATACAATGTTGAAATGATAATAAATAATTAATTTATGGAATCAAAATAATTTTATTATAATTTTATTAAAAGAAAATTAATAAAATAAAATCAAATTACTGAATAAATTCAAGCATGTATGTTATTAAAAAAATACTAATCATATACCATTTTAAAACTATTCAAATATGTAATTTATTGCATTTATTATTTAATATAAAAACGAATGGAAGAGTGTACAATAGACTTTGTTAACTCTAGGATACCCGCATGAACATAATAGGGCTATGCAAAACGACCGATATGGTTTTAATGTTTAATAACTTTTTTATTTAATGGTTAATTATTATTATTATTTTTTTTGTTATACAGTATATTAATGGGGAATATTTTTACATTAAGTATGAAAAATTATATCCCGCAAGTTGTGACAATTTTCGGTACATTTTCAATAACTTTTCGTAATTTTTAATCGCTGTTCTGTTGTGTACTGTTCCATTTTCAATTCCCCAAGTTTTCTTTAGAAAATTCTGAAATAAAAATCAAAAATATAAATAAATTTAAAAAGTTATTAAACATTCAAACCATATCGGTAGTTTTGCGCCACCCTGTATAAACATTACATCATTCCGGTTGTTTACTTTTGACAAAATTTCAGTTTCCTTATATAAAGAGTTATTGTCATATTAAAAAACAAGTTGTATTGTACAAGTTGTAAAAAACAAGCCCGTTACACTATAGCTAGATCGATTTACTTTTTCATTGTGATCCGACCGATAGGTTTTAATTTCTATATGACTTCCTTCCTTCACTACGTCATAATTGACAAACATGTGATGCCAATTTTAGTATACCCTTTGAATATACGTTATATAAATCTACTTAGTTCGATGACTCAGTAATCAGTTGGTATAAAACTTATTTCCTTAGAAACGTTTAGGATTTGTATTTATATTATTTGTTTTTTTGGTATATGTATTGTAGTTTTTTTTTGTATTTCAATCATATTTTTTATTATTACAATATACAATTCATATATGAGGTAGTAATATTAAGGTCTAAAAACTCTATATTCATTTCTATTTATTAAATATTGATTATAATAATTAGAATAGAATTATTAATTTTTTAATTCAATTAGAAGATATTTCTCTATCTCCAAATTATTTAATTAAATTTCTTGTTTAAATGTTCTATTTGCTTAAATGTTCTGGGGACACCGAACCATTGTACAAAACAGCCTTTTGTTATCAAAACCAATATCAAATTTATCCTATAGCAGTGCCAAATTAATATTTTATATGATAGCTTCGGTAATTATATTTAACTACTTTTGGTAAATTTAAAAAACTATAAGATTATACAAAAAGTAATAAAAATTATTTGAGACGTAAATAAAATTTGGGATTTTCTTACTTAAAATTATTCTCTTACTTAATTTTAGGCGGGATATTGGAAAAGCGGGATATTGTAAGAGCGCGATTTTGGGAAAGTCGGCTTTGATAAAGCCGGATTTTGGGCCTTTTACTTCCAAACATAAAAATATGAAGTTTATATCAATCACATGGGTTTTTTTAAATATAGTTTATTCTAGACTTTCGTAATTTGTTTATTTAAAAATTTTGAATGTTATTATTATAATATCTAAATACTATTGTAGTAATGTTAATGCAGCAGTACTTTTGTAATATTGAAGAAATAACTAAATAATGTGTGTAATGTAAATAACAAAATAAAAAAAATAATATTTGAAGTAAAAACTAGCATATGTCGGTAATTAGTCTCTTGTTTCACAACAAAGTTATATAACAAATTAATTACTTTTATATTAATTAAAATTGCATAAAATTTCCATTTTATTATACTTAAAATCAATGTGTTATTTATAAACTATTATATGGTATTATGTGTTTAATAAGATTTAAATCTCCGTTTAATTGTAAATGTTCAAATTCAGATTTAAATTTATAATAATATTTGATATAATTAAAATGTAAAAAATATTTTTGAATAAAAAATATATTTGAATGAATTTAAATTAAAATGATTGTTAAATAAAATAAATTTAAAATATGTACATATTACTAAATATTTAACTATATTATGTTTTAATGATATGTTTTAACTAAAAGTAAGAATTTATATGTATTATGAATTTAATAACTTAAACTATAATTACTATAGTTTTAGTACAAATTTGATTTAACTTTATTTAAAAATTAAATTATAGCTTAAGAGGTAATAAGTCAAATTCTAATATGTGATTGCGTTACAAGTGTTTAGGCAGTTGATTTATCGCATGATATTTAAAAAAAAAAACATTGCATCGCTCACATATACAATTAAGAATTTATAAACTTATGATAATTCTTAAGGATCTAACCCCACCTATCCCCGCCCAAAATGTTCGGTTTCTGGGAATTAAACTGTGACTTCCATCAAAATTTTAAGTTTTTCTTCTTCTCTAATATTAAGAAACCCTTTTAAATTTAACAAAAACCTGTTAACATATTTTAAAATATGTTAATGTTGGAGCTTTAAAAAAGCAAAATTTCAATTTTCGACCGTTTACAGAGCTCCTAAACAAGAAGCATGCCTAAAAATATTTTTTAAACGACTCCTACTCATTTCTGAGGATCTAATTTATCCCATAGTTGCTATTCTTTAGCTTGAGCCGTTTAGAAGATATGAGGGGCCAAAAATTTTGCAAAAATTGAGTTTCGCATAACAGTTAATTTTAGTACGGTATGAATGGCAACTCTATTCATTTAATCGATATATTCTTGTAAAGCATATAAAAGCAGCTCTCTTTTACCGTGAAAACATATTTTATTAAACTCTTGTTATAATAATTTAAATATAGGGCTATTTCGGAATTTGGTGGGTTGTAGCTCCGTAGCGGGTGGGGCTACAGAAAAAAGTTCTTCCATGGAACTCGTAGTTAAAATTTCTTCTCTCTATTTCAAACGGTGTAAAAGTTTTTGTAAACATATAGACAGACGGACAAACGGACGGACGGACGGACAGAGTGAAACTAAAAAGTACATTTTTTCAAAATATTTTGAAAATTTACTCAAAACTGAAAAGCCCCTTTTCAGATCATTTGTGTCTATACCATAATTGCCTAATTGTTCATTCTACTTTTTAGCAGCCCAAAGAACCAAAATGCATGATCAATACAAAGCAGATAGGAAAGGAGTAACCTTCAAAATCAAAAATATGTTCAAAACGCTATTTCATAAATATTTAGTATTATCATTCAACCTGCACTTGAACCGTTAAGTATCCGTTAAGTTGATGTTATTGGAACCTTTTTAATTTTCACTAATATTATTTTTACCACAATATATATCAAATATATTTATAATCAACATAATCATAATTTTGATCTCAATAATATATATAATAGTACAACAATTGAAAAAAAAATAAACACTTATAACTTGGTGAGAAAGTGTTGGAGATAATAAATATTCACTTTTAATTTAAGCTTTCTCAGAATTTTTTAAGTTATTGTGAAGTGTTTACTTATTTGTTGGGGCGTTGATTACATAAAATTATTTTGTATATAAATAAATTACATACTTAAAAGTAAATATTTATTTTTAGATATAATATTAAGATAACATTCAGTTGCCAAAAAATTGAAGTTGAAGATTATTTAAGAAGATAAGTGAATAAGTTTTTTAATCATATAACTTATTCTGTAATGTTTAAACAGAGATAAAATAATAAAAATGATTACAATTTATTAACTCTTAACAGTTTTACAGCACATGACGTTTCTTATCCATCAAAAATTAATGCGAATAACGGAATATATTGAGTGTTTTTGAGTAGCATGAGTCGACAAAGATCATTCAACTTTTCACAAAAAGCTAAAAATTTGGAGTGTACCGTTACTTTTATAACTAAATAAAAACAACCAGTACATATATATTTGTATATATATTTTTTTAAAATGGCTACGATCAAAAATTTTATATCAATTAACTCCACCTCCAAATTTTTTTTAAATGACATATTGATGTTTTAAAAACCGTATCGGAAACCTATTCCCTTAGTAAAAAATTTTTTGACTTAAAAGATCAGATTTCGACACACTTTGAAGAAAAATGAAGGTGGGAACTTTTCAGAACTTTATCTTATTAAACTATAAAAATTATTATTATTATATTAATTATTGTCAAGTTAAATAACAATTGTTTGTATTTTTACAAATTTGTAATCTTAAAAAATATATTGAGTTTTGAAATTTCAAAAGAAATAAATTTATTTTGATTTTAATCGCAATAATTCATTCTAAGAACTGAAGAGTTATGTTTTTTATATTAGAAATATGCGTTATCTAATTTCTATGCGTTAGATCTAATAAAAAATTTAATTTTTTTTAGAAATTACAAATTAAAATCAAAAAACATTTTGAAGAATTTAAATTGAATAAAAGAATTTTTATTTGAAAATAAAATAATATTTTTATAATTACTAAACTGAAGTACTTGCTTAATTGAATATAGGTATTTTTGATAAGTTTGAAATTGCAAAGAAACAACTTTGTATTAAAGTTGAAATCAAATATAAAAATATTTTTTTTTTTAATTTTAAATTAAAAAGTTGAATAACCAATTAATTAATAATTAATTAGCTAGAGGCCCCTCCTAAGAATATGTTATTAAATTTTATGTTTCATTCAAATCCATATAATCGAATATGTTCCAACTCTTAATAATGGTTATAGGCTAACTTCTTAGCCTAAGAGTTGAAAAGTTAGCAGGAGCGATTGGAAAGTTAAATATTACAAACAGCACAATTTTAAAACCCTCAATCCAATATAATGATTAAAATAAATAATTTTTTGTGATTATTGTTCTTACATTCTTAATTCTTCTGACTGTGTCAACTCTGGGATACCCGTATGACCGTAATATAAACATTATATCATCCGTTTTATTACTTTGGGAAAAATTTCAAACATTTAGCTTTATTGTGTATAAAGAATTCTTATGGGAAATATGAAGTTGTATGGCAACTACTTAAAACCTGTGCAGTAGACCAACCATATTTTGCAGAAACTTTGGCCATAAAACTAAACAACTTTTGGCAACATTTCAGATACCCAGCTTCATTAGGGGTAGAGTAATGCTTATATAAAAGAAGGAATTGTATGGCAGCTACTTGAACCCAATGCAGTAGAACAACCGAATTTTGCAGAAACTTTGGCCATAAAACTAAACTACTTTTGGCAAAATTACAGACACCCAGCTTTAACAGGTATAGAGTAATGCTCATATAAAAAAAAAGTTGTATGGCAGGTACTCGAACCCTTCCACCAAAATGGCTATTGCATAAAAGCGAATTTGTCAAAATTTCAAAATCGGATCTTTATTTTTTGAGTTATCATGGGGACGGACGGACGGACATACATAGCTAAATTGATTTATTTTTCGATTCTGATCCGATTCACATACTTCAATCTATATCTACCTCCCCTCCTTCTCTGCGTTACAAACGTTATGGTAAATTTAGTATACCCTTTTGACTTATAGTCATACGGGTATAAAAACTCAGTTATTGTTCGTTTCAACAACTTTTCAGTTTTAGAGGTACTAAAATATGAAAATCAATAACAATTTAGTAACATCTTATAGAGGAGGGTTCAAAGTTAACTCTCAATAAGGTATTTTCTAATTTCAATAGACCCTAGAACAAAAGTTGTAAAAATAAAATAAGCTAATTTTTAACGAATTATAACAGATAACGAAGTTGAAACTAACTAATTTCATTTAACAAATCACAAATTCGATATATTTACAATTTAATTCAATCCGATTTTTTTCAAATTTAAAAAGTTAAAATGTTAAAATTACAAACCAAGGGATTTTAAAAAAGCACACTTTCAAAATTATATAGTGTTTCAGACTGAGTATTTTATCGAAATATAATGTTGGAGCTTTAATGTTAATGTTTAATTTAGGATATATATACATTGGTGACTAAGTTACTGTTTACTTATAAAAACAGTAAATTTTGAATTTTTAAAACCGTTCAAAAGCTATGAGGTACCAAAAAATTAGCAATAACTGAGTTTCCCATAAGGGCTAACTTTAGTACTGTATGGCAACTCTATATATATAAGTGATATGTTTATGTATAGCCTATAAAAGCAGCACTCTTTTACCGTTTCTTGATTGAAAGTATACCTAATCAAAATTAAGAAAAACCTTTGACAAATGTTGAAATATAATGTTGGAGCTTTGAATTTTGTTTATTACCAAAAAAAAAATTTAGACAGGTATTCAAGTTACAGGTGTTTAAAAATAGCAAAATTTAAATTTTCGAGAATTTATAGCTCCTAAAGAGGGGGTGTGACAAATAAATTTTGTTATGAGCTAAAAATAACTTTATTTTAAAGAAAAAATTAAACAACAGCTTTTATATTTTTTTTCAAAGAATAATGCTGTTATAACTTTAAATATTGTTACAAAATTATTTAAAACTTGTTGTTTTAAATGATAATTAACAAATATAATTTTTTTTTTATTCTTCTTTTTTTATTTTATAATTTTTTTTAATTACTTAAATTGCATCAAAAAATATAAAGTAATATTAAAATAGTTTATTAACACGAAATTTGAAGACGAAGATAATCAAAAAAAAATATCATAATGTAAAAATAAAAATATTATGAAATTTAGTTATATTTTTGTTATAATTATAAAAAGATGATTGTGAATACAGGTTTATTATATTTAGAAATAATATAAATTGTATATATAATATACATTTAGAGGCGCATGGTTGCTTAAGCATTATTACACGAATAATATCAGATAATACTTAAGACCTGTTTTATTTTAAAAATGATAACTTTTGTATAGACATTAAGATAAAATTGCAAAATTAACTGGATAAAAAACCAAATCCATTTAATAATTTTTGTAACTGTTTTTTTCATTTGATATTTAAATGTCAAAATTTTAAATCCTCTTCAACTATTTGTTTGTCGAAAGAACTATCAGAGTTGATTGTTTTCTTTTATAATGATAATAATGAAGAATCATAATATGATGACATTTCTTCACAGCTTTGTTCTAATTTATAAAATTTCAATAATTAACTTTTAATTACATATTGAGAACATAAACATAAAATTATTTTAACTTACAGTTAAATTAATTTATTTTAAATTATTAACGGTTGATTGGCACAGTGGTGAGAGTACCGACCTTTCCGTAAAAGGGGGCGGGTTCAAATCCAAGAAAACTGAAAAACTTTTACTTGGTTTTCGATTCGACTCAGGTACCATTCGCCATTGGGTTCAAATTAATGGCTTAATCAAGAATTAAAAATTAAATATCTTTGATAAAAATAAATACATTAACATATACAGGGTGTTTCCTAATTAAGTGCACTGCTATATACCACTGCATAGATACTTATGATGTTACATGAAAAAGTCGTGTAAATGTGGTTTTTTCAAAAAGAAATTGTTAAAATTTCAAAATTTTTTAAATTTAAAAGCTTACAGTTTTGAAACTCTAAAAGATAGAAAATTGAGTAGGTACTTTTTTAGAGAGAATTTAAGCTTTCAAATGCACCTTACGAAATTTTCATAAGTAGTCTAGAAACAGAGTTAAGAGTAAAATTATGAAAACTAAAAAAAAATATTGAAATTTAATTTAAGCCCCCATATCTTGGAAACTAAGAGAGCTAGCTAAGCTCCCATACACAAAATTTATCTACTCATAAGTATCTATGCAGTGGTATATAGCAGTGCACTTAATTAGGATACACCCTGTATATAACTCAAATACAAACAGTATAAATAAAATAGAATTGTATCTATTGAAAATTTAAGACGTTTCTAGATGTTATAAGGCGTGTTTAGATTATCGTGGAATTCATTTGATCAGTTCAAATAATATGAATATAATATTTCCTCCTGTTCTGACATGCAAATATATAGTCAGCCTATAAAAGTGAACAGTTAGCACGTAGATGTGCCAGTAAAAGATAAACCACAATTTTAAATTTCAATATAATATGTCAAATGTCATTTCTAAGTAATAAATAAATTACAGCTGTATGATGACCTCATATTTTTGGTACCAATACCGGTAACGAATATATTTTTAATTCGGATTCCAACACAAGATTTATACCGATCAACGCAAATACTTATGTCAAAATACGAACCTTATAGTTTTATTAATAACATGGAACTAAAAAAGTGAATATTTCAGATAAAGTTAATAATGCAAATACAAATAACAAAGTGAATCGCCCGCTACACATATTCGATTTTACAAAAAAAAATACAAAGAACCAGGTAAAGACTATAAATATATCTGAAAATTTATATATTTTATGAGTATACAACTAATTGTAATAATGTATTAAAAGAATGGCAAGTGAAGTCAAAAGACAAGCGTATTTCATTTTTCCATTAACCTTAATCCAGCACCGAAGCTATTTTCTTACACTCAAAGCCATTTTTCTAGCCGCTGCAACATAAAATGTCATATTATCTATATTTTGATAAATGTAAATGTATCCATAGAAACAGGCGATATTTACTATAAAAGCATAGTATATTGTGATTTAAGCGAACCAACCTTCAAAAATTTTTAAGCGATATAATGATCTTGTAATCGAGGCTTTTAGAATCTGCTTTTTGAAAACTTATGTAACCTACATTAATTTTCTGCAAATATTTGAACAAAACTTGAGAATTATATATCTTTTAGTCAATTTAGTCAACTTCAAAAATTATAATTATTGTGCAGGTTGATAATAAAATTTATTTATTTATTTATCAATACATTTTTAATCTTAGAATTTATCTTGAAATTAATAATTTAGCAAGAACACAATTTATTTTAATTTTTAATCTTGATGTACTTGTATATTTACGAAAAATTTATAATATATATTGTAATCTGAAGTTATCTTTTTTAATATCAAAAGAAATATTTATTATTGAAAGTATAGACATTCTTTTAATTAGTATAAAAGGGAAGAATTATTAGCAGTATGGTATCAGTAACAAAAAGTCCTGAGTTAAAACAACATTTAAATTAAAAGTAAATTAATAAATTAAATAAATATTTTTTATTTTTATAATATTTAAGTAGAATTTAATAAGGCATAAAATAATTAAATAAGTAAAATTTTGAACAAATTAAGAGTGTAAAATTAAAGCAACTTAAACGCACAAGAGGTGGCAAAGTATGCGCCAAGCCTTATTTAATTTTGTAAAATTTTTGGAAAAAAAAAGCAACGTAGATCTACGAAGCTACGTAAAGCTACGCTAAGAATTTTACAAAACTTGGAAATCTGGAAATCCACACTTTTAGTCAACTTGAAACCGTTTTTAGATTTTTGCAGTACTAATACTAAAGCAGAAAAGATTATAAGTTCGTCGGTCAAAAAAAAAAAATTGAATTTCTTCTGTGCTAAGAAAAGTTGTTCAATTTTGTTATACACGCGTAAATCCCAATAATTTTCTAATGTAATAGGGTGTGTCTATTAACCCGATTACTCGCGTAAATTTTAACTGATTTCGATGTTGAATTTGGTATGAATGCTTATTCGTTAAAAGTAAGGTAGGGATTTCGTAAATTGGCCAAATCGGACGACGGGATCGGGAGGCTCTTCACAAAAATCTTTGAGAAATCTCGTGTTGGAATGAATTTAAATGTGGTACATAGGATAATGTTTGGTACCAATTAAGAGAATTTTTCATAAATTTATTCTAGTATCATGGGTTCTAGAGATTCTAGGAGTTTAGGGAATGTCTAGTTCTAATTAATTATCAAAATCTTAAAAGATTTTAATATTTTCCAAAAAAAATACCTTTAACGAATAAAATTTTTTTTATGTTTTTTAAGTATCTACGAAAATGTTTCAATCAACAATATTTGTTGTATTATTTGCTATTTGCATTCATCAAAGTGCATCATTTTCAATTAATCATGATGAAAATACAAGAAGTTTGGGAAAACCTCCAAGACCAACAAATCATGCTCTAGTTGCTCGTAATTTAATAAACAAATCGAAATGGGCATCAGTTGGTACAATATCAACTGAGGAAGTTATAAAAGGATATCCAATGGTTAATATGATGTCAATTGCTGATGGAATAAAAGATGGCAAATCAACAGGGGTTATATATTTTCTAGCAACAGATTTAGATTTTACAGGAAAAGATTTATTAGTAAGTTTTTTTTTTAATTCTTTATATTTAATGCCTAATCATCTTTTTTTTAAAATTTAAAATGAAGGTACAAAATAAAACAACATTTATGATTTCGAATGATCAAGACTTGAATTGTACGAAAAGTGGTATCGATCCTATGGAACCAACTTGTGCCAGAATTCATTTGACCGGAAGTGTTATTAAGGTGAAAAAAATATAGATTTAATTTTATATTAACTATTCTCTATATTAAAAACTTTGTATATATTTTAGATGGATAAAAATTTTAACGATTATAATATTGGCTTAGACAGCATGCTTGAAGTTCATCCAGCTGCTTCCAAATGGTTACAAGGTTTGTATTAAATTTTTTAAGAATGAAAAAAATCTATTATTTAAAATACTTTATTTTAGCTCATCACTTCAATTTGTGTAAACTACAAATTGACAATATATTTATTCTTGATTATTATGGTGCCCCAAATCGTATCACACCTAATGAATATTATACTGTCTATTAAAAGAAATTTAAATAGCACGATTAAATTTTTTCGGAATTTTGTTGAACCCACCGATAATCACGCAACGAATTATTTAAAAAAAAAAAAGATGTAGTTTTCATATATTAAATCATAAATAAAATTTTTGTATTTTTTTTAGAAATTTAAACAAACTACTAATGGAATAATTATAAAAACAATAAATAATTTAAATGTATATAAAAATTAAAAAAATATATTGATTTTATTTAAAAGTTTTATTTAAAGAGCCTATATCAAAATATTAATTAAAAATTAATCCCTTACAAATAAATTGTAAATATTATCAACTTTGGGAAACACATTTGGTGGAATATGGTTCCATAAACGTGATTAGCGCAACTGTATAGGGATGAGCAAACTGTACGACGATGACGGAGTAGAGTGAGTGTTGAGGTAACACTGGGTTCATTTACAAGACTAATAGTTTTATTTTCAAGATACACCATTATACTGCTTTATACACCATTTTCGATTAAATATAAGTTTTATAGATGTTAAAAAGATCAGAAAAGGAGAAGTAAGTTTTGCAGTAATACAAGAAACCCAAACACCTGTCAGCGTCCTTAGCTACTTCAAAAATATGATTTGACCAAGTCAGTAAGCAGCAAGGGTATTATCATCTGCGAAACTATGGATTGGATTGGAGGTTATTAAAAGCAAATCATTAATAAATATTAGGAAGAGTCTGGGAAATAAAACAGACCCCTGAAAGACACCAGCATTTATTCTAAACTCTTTAGATGAATATCCATCGACAAGAGCACGAATCGTTCGATTCGAAAGAAAATCTCCAATCCATTTAACAAACACCCTACCTAGACTTAAAGGTTCCCGCATTTTGTCAACGAAGCATCATTGCAAATTCGATCGAAAGCCATAGAAATATCTAAAGAACGATAACTCAAAAAATAAAGGAGCTAGGATTTTGAAATTTTCACAAATTCGTTTTACGAAATAGCCCTCATCACTATTTATTCAGCCATTTTGGTCTTTAGAGTACCTGCCATGCAACTACTTTTTTTATATAAGCATTACTCTATACTTATTAAAGCTAGGTGTCTGAAATTTTGCCAAAAGTAGTTTAGTTTTATGGCCAAATTTTCCGCAAAATTTAGTTTGGGTAGTGCAGTAGGTTCGAGAAGCTGCCATACCACTTTTTCTTTTATACACCTATTGTGTATAAATAGGTGTTTTATTCTACACCTATTAAAACTGTATGTTTGAAATTTTGCCAAAAGTAATAATCCGGATGATATAATGTTTATATTACAGTCATACGGGCATCCCTGGGTTAACACGGTCTACTCTACTACAGTCTTCCTCGTTTTATATTATAATTTGTATAAAACTATAAAATATTTTTAATTCAATAAACATTTGAAAGAATTTTCCTTAAGAGATATTAGGTTCTTAAATCTTAATTTGAAATGTCCTAATTTTTAAATACAATTTTAAGTACCTATTAAAGTTTTTATATAATCATTAATTATAAAGCTCTATATTGTGATGTTGTATTGTATAATTATATCTTTCTGAATAATAATATTAAAAACTAAAATTATTTATTTTTTAAATTTAAAATTCTTTTTATTGCAGTTAAAATTATTATCTTAAAGAAATAAAGTCTTAATAAATAATTTAATATTCATTTTAAATCTAATTAATTTTATTTTTTTGTTAAAATGTGGGTCATCCTAAATTGTAAGGTAATGAACTTTGGAATTAATTTTAGAAAAAATTGTATAAATTGTCTTCCAATATTTAAAAATTTAATTCAATTAAATGGCAAATTAGAAATTAGAATATTAAATTTTATTGAATCCAAATAGACTGAAATAAGTATTATCTTTTAAAATTCAATTATAATTTTGAATTATACAATATATGCATGTATGTTTTATATTTATTTGCAGAAGACTTTATAAATAAAATAATATATTTTTGATAATAAATATTTTGCTTTATATTATATCTTTTTATTTATATACATATTTAATATTGTAAATCACATAGCATTTTGTAAAATAGTTTTTAGTGTGCCGACCATTCATGTGTAAAACCCGGGTTCGAATCTCAGTGAAAGTGAAATAACTTTTCTCTGGGTTTCGATTCGACTCGGCTACCATTCGCCATTGGGTTCAAATTAATGGCTTAATCAATAATTATTAATTATATATCATTAATAATAAATACTTAAATATAACAATATTAACAAATGCTTAATATGAATAAATAATTTAATTGAATAATATAACTCACAGATATAGAATACCATATATATCTAATACCAAATAATTACAATATAACAACAGAATCGAATTGTATCTTTTGAGAATCTAAGACGCTTCTACATGTTATAAGACCTAGTATTATCTCATGTTTAAATTGTAATTGTGTGGAATTCATTAAGATTAATGCTAATAAACGAATATAATATGACCTCCTGTTCCAACATGTACCTATAATATAAACAGGTTAAGACTTAAAAAAAACATCATCTATTAAAGCCATTTTAGGTTCAATACTTGTATTGAACTAGAGTAGTATATTTATTTTATTTAATAATTTATTTAATTTTATTTTTTAATTATTAAATTTATATTTATATTATAATTGTTATACCTAGGAGGTTTGTAGCTGTTCTCAGCAGCTGTGAGCACATATAAATGCCTTTGTATTAGTAATTTTAAATCATAATTATTCAGCACTGAAAAAGTGCTGAATCAATACTAAAATTCCCTAAAACTAATGTAAAAACTGAAAATGTCTGAACTGAGAACATATTAAATATTGTAATGCATATTTTAATATATAATATATATATATAATAATATATATTCTATTCACCACTGCAAAAGTACTGAAAATGAACTGAAAAAGAAATGAAGAAGTCCAGGAAGAAAGTAGAAGAATTTTTAATTGATTCTTATTAACTTCCTTAGGAGAACTTCAATTATGTTGTGCAGAAGTACTTCTATAATAAATCAGGGCTTGCTTACATAAAATATTATAATTAACTTTACAAAAACAAAAATTAAAATAAATAAACAAAATAATTTTGCATACTTTTAGGAATTAAACAATTTTCCTTTCCATAAATTTAAAATACTTGTTCAATTAATAATCAATTTTATCTGTTATGGATTAATTACTACACTGAAGAAGTCGACTAATGTCGAAGTTTGGGCTAAAACCGTTATCAGATCATCTTTAAAAGATTCCAGTAGCTCAAAATAGTAACTGCAAACATACCTATATCGGAGGTAACATATATAGTTATTCTTTAATTTTTTTTATAAATAAAGTTTTAGCTTTCTTTGCATTTTCTAAAATAAACAAATAAATAAACTTTTGATTTTAATGTATTTAAAATTCTTGCTATGTAATCAAATTTCATGTTAATACATGCTTTGTTCAAAAAAAGCTCTTTTGCTCATTATACCCCTATGATGGTCAACACTCAAATAAATAAAAAAAAATTCAAATGTATACCGTCTAATTTCTGTATAACAGTTTTAAGCATAACTGTAAAGAAAGTTCGATTCTATTATAATTTGATTATAATATTCTAACAACTTACATTTTATGTATGAAATGTTAACGGCTTATTGTGACAGAACTGTAATCTGTAAATTTGTACATGTTATAAAGTATGTGTGAAATGTATGAACTGTACTTAAATCTTTTCGAAAGGTTTTCGTTAAAATGTTTCTTAAAACGAACTCAAACAAATTGTACAAACATAACGATTAAATTCGTTCGAACTTCAACCAAACAAATGTATAAAATTGCCGTAATTTGGAAAAAAAAAAGAAAAATGTTGAGTTTGCGTATAAAAAAATAAAAATTTATAAAGTAAAAAAAAAATGAACAAGAAAAAATTAACGAATGTAATAAATTATTCATATACAGATTCTGTTTAATTTTAAATAAGTAAATATAATAATCTAATTTTTATTATCTAAATCAATTTCAAAATTACCTTGCAAAAGTTAGTAATTTTTTTTAAAGCATTCAAAGTAAAAAAAAACTTTTAAACGTTCCTACTAGGTGCTAAACAACTTTTTCAATTGGGGTTATGAATATAAACTTGAAAGGATCCTCATAATTCAAAATAAAATTTTACAGTTAAATTTGGTATAATGATTATCATAATAATATTTGTATAATTTATAGTACGCTTTGATTTGTGAAACGGGCTTATGCGTCATTTATCTGTTTTTACCAATAATTAGACGGTAATTTTTAGTACATTTTCGAAAAATGTTGTAAAAGTGTGTCTATCTAAGTAAACTCTGCCCAATGGTAGGTATTGCAAAAGAATAATTTCATGTGGTGGCTCAAACCAGTGGTGCTACCTATAATAGGTAGCACCACTGATTACATGAAAGACCTATAATAGGTAGCACCACTGATTACGGAGTTCCACAAATTCGAAAAAGCCCTATATTTAAATTGTTATACTAAGAGTTCTATAGAGCTTATTTTCTATCTGGGAATGGTGACAGATATCTGCTTTTATAAGATTTTTTAAATATATTAAAGTACAAAACTCAATTTTTGGGTAAGTAGAAATTTTTTGTGACACACCTGTACATGATTTGAAATTTGACGTTGTTGTTTTGATTTGAGGAATAGCATGTGCCATCCTAACACGTAGGCCTTGCATTGCAGGCCGTTGTGCACACACTTTCAATACTTTCTATCAATTTATAAGTAAAATAATTTATTTTGTTTATGTTATATATTTGTATATTTTAATTTTAATTTGTTCATCATGGAAATTGTAAAGAATAATTTTTTTCAGTAATTTTTCTCAATTAAAAAATTTTATGTACGTGCCAGGAATCTAACCCACCCTCGTGACATCTGACGTTTATACTATTTTTTTCAAATTTTTCAGTATAAATTGCAGTAACTGATTTAACGCATGTTAAAAAATTATTGAAAATAGAAAAAAGAAATTTGTTAAGAATTCAGCATACATTTGAAGTAAACTGTATGTAAATTTTTGCAATTCCTAACCCAAAATTTTGAAATAAAATTAAATATTGAAATAAATTCTAAAAATATATTATTTATTACATTCTTTTACCTAAACTATTGAAAACTTATTGCGGTTTAAGTCATACTTATTTTATACACAAGTGTCATATACAATGTAAATGACAAGTATGTATAATTTGAATTTAAAAATAATTTTTAAAAATAAAATGACTAAATTTTATTTTGTACTTAAAATTTGTTCTTTTTGTTTTGGTTAAAATTTTTTACTTTCATTTTAAATAATATTAAATTTATGTGACAAGGGTTTAACATTAACAGTTGTATGTCCAAATTAATATACTATATACATATTAAATGATTTAAAATTATTTGCTAATAAAAATTGGTTGTTCATCATAATTTAAAGGGGGTTTGTCAAAAAATATAATATTTTGGTTTTTAGCATATTTTTCATTAATTTTCAAATCAAAGGAATTTTTAAACAAGTCCTTGGCTTTTTTTTTAATTTTAATTTTAACTTTTAAATTTTATTTGTTTTTGTTTTATATTCCTTTCCCACTCCTTAAAGTAGTATAGGGCATTCAACAAGTCTATTTAGACCAGGCTTTAGTTTCTTTAATCGTTGTATTCACTAAGCCGTTGATTACTCGACTGTACCTATTATATAAGATTATGAATACACAAATGTTATTTTTGTGCGCCATCTATTATATTACACAAGAATTATTTTTATATTTATAATATTTTTTTTTATTAGATATAATTTGACAGGGGTTTCAACCTGAGACTTTTCACATGAAAGACGGCGTCTTAACTATTTAACGCCATTGTTCAGATAAAATTTTCTTTAGTAGATTTTAATTTTTTTTATATAAATAAATGCCAAAACAGTCTGTTCAAGAATTTTATAAATTTCTGAATTTGAATCTTTACTTAGACGTCAGTCTTATTTAATGCTTTTACTTTGTTAGTTAAGCGTCATGTTCAATACTTTGACAATAGGGATTTTGTTTTTATTTATTTATTTATTTATAGTACCAAACAATAGTAAATATTGTCTGATATTATAATAGTCCTTTGCTTGTTAGGCAGTTGGACTTCTTTTTAAACTATTATAATATACACTATATATTTTTTTACATACGATCCGACCAGGTCCCTATTTCATAAATGTTGACAGGCGAAAATTTGACAAAATTGTTACAATAGTGTGAGAACTTTATTTTTAAGATCCTTTAATTACATGGATTTTAATACAATTGTAGGTTTTACAACTTTGCGCTAAAAAATTGTCGGATTGTCAATTTTTCTGAAATAGGGCACAGGGTTTGAATCGGAGACTTTTCGATTGAAAAGCCGCCACTTTAATCTATTCACAGTGAGTTATCTGTCAGATTTTTATTTTTAATTTATATAAATTTATATTAAATTTTTAAATTGTTAAAATAAATAGTTAAAAATTTGGGATAATTTAAAAATTTATATATGAATACAAAATATATTTATACATATACATAATACACATCACATTCAGAGAACAAAATAATTAAAAAAAGATTTTGAATACTTAATACTATGTTTTTTTTTTATATTTAAAACAATTAGGAAAATCTCTTCATGTTTAGTTATAATATAAAAGAACCCACTACTCAAGTTAAAAAAAAAAGGAAATTCATAAATGAAAAATTTCCTAAAAATGATGGTACGTATAAATAAAACAATAGAAAATCATATTGTGAAAAATTTTCTATTAAAAATATTTTTAAAAAAAATAAACATGGTTTTTTATGTTTTATCATTGACCTAAATTTTTTTTTTATAAAACGAATTATATAAATTATTTTATTTTTATATTATTTAATTTAATTAAAATTGTTGAATAGTGTTAAATTCTGGTAAGTTCATACAATGCTAAAGTTAAGGTGAATGTACTTTGAACCAATTTTGATAATATATAGGTCTAAGTCATTTAAAACTGAGTATGTATAATGAGCATTAAATCATTTTATTTCATTCTAATTATACTTCCACTTAGCATAATTAATAGAATAAATTATTTAAATAGATTAATTTTATTTTAAAAATTTGATAATTTGGATTAAATTTAGGTTAGGTTTAAATTTCCAGTAATAGTATAATATAAAATTTAAATGTATTATTATAGTTTTTCAAATAGGATTTATGAAAATTTTTTTGTTTAAATCCTTAATTAAATTGAGGATTCGCAGTTTCGCCAATGAGTGTACTCTGGTGGCATCCTACGACTTTTTAGGTAATTCAAATGTCATTTCTTTCGCTATCAGTTTGTAGAGATATCAGATGACTAGCTTATAAATCATGACCTATCAAAAATAACTGATGGGGGTAAACTCGAGGCGAATTAAACACTTGCATGACCAAAAGCTGTTGCATCTCTTGCAAAAGATACCAAATCATAATTTTGAAGAAGCTAACAACGCCAAATGTGTGGGTTTTCTCTCTCGCTCCATGCTCTTCATCCATGCTGCTTTCACTCCTCTTAGCACTCATCGAAGTATTTGAGCTTTAACTCTTTTTTATAGATATCTTGTAGGTATTGACATTTGCTCTATTGAATTGAAATCAATAATTCCTGCCATTAAACAATTGCAGCGTAAAAACATAGAGGTTTCAAGTAATACTAATAAAATTCATGAAATTTTATGAGAGGCGGGCGACTAAATTCAACAATTTTTACACGCATTTTGTATTGAGTACGATTAAATTATAAAATTTTATAATATTCTTTAGCTGGATAAAAATTAAAATAAAAAAAATTTTTCAAATTATTTCAAATCAATCAGTCCAAGTTGGCCAACCCTGCATCAATAACTTTAATTTAACATATAGTTTTAAACATATTATATAAATTTAATTTTAATTTATTTCTAATTGAAAATTATATTAATTAAATAATATTTTAACAATATGTTCATTTTTCGATATTTATTTTATAAAACGGCTCTTAGAAAACAATATTTTCAAATTAATTTTGATGATTTGCAATTTGTTTGATTTTTTGAAAATTTGTCAGATGCCCTTGGTTATTTCATATGAAATCAATAAATTGCAATACGAATTCATCAAACAAAAATAATAATAATAATAATAATAATAATAATATGTATTTAAATACTGAACAGAATATTTAATTTTATTATTTCAATATACAAATGGGAGTTTTAATGTTTTATTATTTAAAATTAAAATTTTGCATTTTTCTTCGTAGTTGGCAGGGGTGATAAAACTTTTATATTTTGCGGATCACTTTTGATTAAATTAAATCTGCGTTCTAGCAGACAAATTGTTTTTAATTATAATACTAGAATGTCATATAATTTCATTTATTGTTACCCATTTGCACTTGACAAGGGGAAATGCATCTTATAAGCTTATGGTTATTCACAATTGTATAAAATAATTACAATTCGTTTTTTAAATGGATAAAGCAACTAAAATTTAATTAAAATAAGATTTTTCGCCAATTATTTAATAACATTAATTTTTTTAAATTACATTTTTTTTATATGACATAAGTTCAAAATTGAAAACAGCAACAGCAATATTAGAAATAAAACAAAGTTTGCTACTTTATTGTATCAACTTAAATTTAATTATATTTATTATATTTTTGCTGCTGTCAGTTTTTGTCGCTTTGCTGTCCTACCTTATTTTGTTTTCAACGTAAAGCGAACGTAAGAAACAGTCAAAACCAGATTTTTGTATGACATTTCTCATAGCGGATGACTTTCGATAGTAACGAGGTCAATGCTTTTGCCAGCCCTGATATATGTAATGTAGGTTACAATAAAAATAGGTTTTCCAACTTATTATATTCATTGTGATGAGTACACGTTGGTATTTAAGATTCCTTTTATCTATAGATCCTTTACTTTCTTCTGCCTTTTAGATTTGGTCTACCACAATCATCAGTCAAAATCTAAAATAATTGATGAAAAATTATATTAAGAAAATGCTTTGTTTTTCATTTCACTACTTGAATTTTATATATTTTATGGGTTTATGATAGTTAGCATAAATCTTCTTTTCAAAAAGACGCTTAGCATAAAAAGACATTTGCAGCAAACTTTAATTTGTACTTATTGGACACCTGACATAAAATCTTTTTACCAAATTGGACATTTGGCATACATTTTATTATATATGATATTTTAGTTGTTGGTTATAATTATATCTAAATATTCTGTAAAAGGGGAAATATAATCTAACTCTACAATCCAACTCTAATATCCCTTCTTAAAAGAATCTTATTAATATGCATAAATATAAATATTTTGGAACCAGCTGAAACCATTAATTTTGAAACCAACTCTAAAACAAATCAATTAACATTGTGATGGAAGACTCACCCTTAATCTTCAGATAAACAAATTATTTTTTTTTTTTTAAGTGCCAACTGTTCAATTGTTAGGCTAATAAGTCTGTCTATACCAATGGTACATTTTGGAACAGGGAGTCAATTTTATTCGTGTTATTAGAATTGATCTTAATGAATTCCACATACAAGTTAAACACAAGATAGTTCTAGGCCTTATAATGTGTAGAAACGTCGTAAATTTTCAATAGATCAAATTTTATTTTGTTTATATTGTAATATTTTGTATTTGAGTTACATGATATTCTATATCTGTGAGTTATATTGTTTAATTAAATTATTTGTTTATATTGTTATATTAATGTAAATTACTGATTTTATTTTGAAGCCATTAATTTGAACCCAATGTTGAATGGTAGCTGAGCCAAGTCAAAAACCAGACAAGTTTTTCACTTTCACTAGGATTCGAATCCAGGCCTTTCGCATGAAAGGTCGCCGCTCTAACCACTGTGACAATAGTGACCAACTAAAATATCATTTACAAAAAATTTGTACCAAATGTCCCATTTGCCAATAAAATATTATCCGAAATGCCTAATTAATACAAATGGAATTTTGCTAAATGTATTTTTATGGCAACTGAGTTTATGCCAATTGTCTTTTTGAAAAATGGATTTTGGCCAAATGGGATGCGCACACATATTTTATATAATATGTTTTAAAAAAATTTACATATTTAATGTGATGAATACTCGTAAACCATTTGATGACAGTTAAAACCTCAAGTATACATACATATATTATATTTATATTCGAATTATATATATATATGTTAGATGAAAAAATAATACTTTTATTTGAAAAAAAACCAAAAACAAATTTCCACTGTATTTCAGGTGATTTAAGTATAAAATTTTTTTTTAAATAAAAGAACAATTTAAAAAATACATACATATATATATATACATATTAAATAACTTTACTTAATTTAAATAAAGTCTTATAATATGTATTTAAAAATATGATAAAATAATATTCAGCAGCATATTTAAATGAGATTCTAAATGAAAGTAAGGATAATGAAATAAAATTTATATTATATTATATCTGCAGATATTAAATGTTTATCTTAATAGATACATTCAAGTTATATGGTATACGTTAGAAGAGTTAGTTTAAATTAAAAAAAACATATATATATATATGTTATAAAATAATAATGAAATGTATATATTAATATACATATATACTTTTATAAAATAATAATGGTTGAGTAAATTTTCCTAGAATGCTTTAAATTTTATTCTAATTTTTTTTTGTTTTTAACTGTTGTGGTTTCTATCTAAATTCTTTATTAAATACAAAAAACTTAAGCGTATTTTTACTAAAAAAACAAAAAAAAAAACAAAATATAAAAAAACCAATAAAAAATATAAAAAAAAAAAAAATTAAAAATAAGCGCGTGAAAAATTGATGGCTTTTCTTTGTAAAAGTAACGGTAAAAACACCGAAAGGAAGTTTTACTTCCTCTTAAATTTGTTTTGTTTTACAGACAAGAGCACCTTAGAGAGTCGTCTCTAAGATTTTGTATGTTTTGTTTTTTTTTTTTTTTTTTTTTTTTTTTGAAGCGGTGAAACTTTTTTACCATTTCTTTATATTCCTTGTATATATGTATATATAATGCTTATATACATGTATACATGTAAATATATATATAAATAGAAATATATAAGAAAAAATGAAAAATCTAAGAATGTCCTTGTTTGTTATTTCAGGGAATTAACATATACATTATATACTTATCTATAGTTTTATATATACTTTTATAAGGTCTATGACAAATAAATCCCGAAAAAAAAATCCCGAAAATATCAAAATCCCGAATGATTTCGAACCCCGAACATGACGGTTTTGAAAGTTTTAAAAATCCCAAATACAAAATCTCAAAATCCGAAACCCCACAATTCCAAAATAAGGTTTCGTATCAACTTCCACTTAAATATTTATACATATTTAGTAAAAGGCAAATATAAATACTCAGGAAAAAGTAGCATTTCTGAATTTGTATGCAACTCTGAAATCTTTCCAAACTTTTTTTTATCAATAATAATTAACAAAGCATTTAAAATAATAGGGGTCGCTGATCCCAAACCGTAGCTAAACAAATTATTGGAACTGATTTTGAATCCAACTCTGAAACCCTTCCTAACATTTTCATAAATAATAAGCTTACAACAAGGAATTTAATTAAATTGGGGGTTGCGGCTCTCAAACCCTAGCTAAAAAAATTATTTGAACCCAGATTTTGCATTCAATCCTTCCTAACTTTTTTTAGTAATAAGTTAACTACAAAAAATTAATTACATTGTGGGCTGAATTTTGGTCTTCGGGATTTTGGAACATTCGTGATTTTTTTTTACAGAATAAAAATGCGGGATTTTTTCTTTTTGCGATTTTTTCATTCGGGATTTCTGTTTTCAGTAAAGTGTCATGAACCCACGTTTGTATGTACATATTCATTCTTATTAATGTATCTCTACTTCAAATGTACAATAATATATATGTACATGTATATATATATATATATATATATATATATATATATATATATATATATATCTGAATAACATTGCTATTAAAAAAAAATGGAGAAAAGTTTTAAAGACAACAATTTTCCTATTTTAAGTATCCGGAAGATTAAAATAAAAAACAAATCAAGAATAATAAAAAAAAACAAAAAAAAAAAGTAGATAAAAAACAGTTGAATGTCAAGTACTATAATATTGCTTTCCATTAAAATCCATTTTGTTGTTGTAAAATGTATTTTAAAAAAAAAAAATTCGATAAAAAAAAAAAAATGGAAAAATAAAAAACTTTGAAAAAAATGGAAGTAAAAAATAAATGAAGAGTTAAAGAATTGTTTGTATTATCCCTTTTTAAGGACATCAAGATAGAATAACATTTTTGTTAAATATATTTTTTTATAGAATAAACATATACTAGGATACATTTTGAATTTTAAGTTTTTTTTTTTATTTTTTAATCCGTTTAAAAAAAAAAAAATAGAAAAAAAAATTCATCCTAAATGTATGCAAATATTTTAAATTTAAACCAGTATTTTTTAAAAGACAAGGAAGCACTCTAAAATACAAGAAACCACGTAAATACTTTAGTTCTGATATTTGTATTTGTATTTATATTTGAATAATTGTTCTCTAGTTCTGAACTATGTTTAAAAATTTCAAATTCCTTGCTTATATTAAAAAATATTTTAAAGAACTTTGAAGGAACAGACAGACAAGAAAACGTGTTAATAAAAACGTTTTACAAATAAAAATATTAGAAATATTTTATTTTAAATGAATATCAGATCTTTTAAACTTTTTTAAATTAATCGTTTATTTGTTAACAATCTTTGTTGATAAGTTTAACTAACCTAGTTTTCAATGTTTTAGAACTGTGCGCCGTTAAATATGCAAGTATATTAATTTTGTAATTTTGTTTTAAATACTCGTGTAAAAAAATTAAATTATATAAAATTCGCAATTTTTTTAAATTTCTTTACATTTAAACTCATATATGTATGTAAAGAAGTCTCTTACATTTCTTTGTACTTCCTATACTTATTTATTTTCTTATCATATAATATTTAGGTTCCATATTAATTCATGAATTCATGGTCTATACATATGAATATATTTTTAAAAACCTTTAAGTATCTCATCAAATATGTATGATACGCAAAATTAAACCATATGTGACTTGGTAAAAGAACTTAAAAATTTAAGAATATTTTCTAAATTCTTTCTAAAATATTTTTATATACTGATTGTGAGTGATTGTATGATTAATTTGATTGGTTGAAAGTTTAACACATGTATATTAAACGAAAAATTTAAACTGCAAGCTTTTGTTCGAAGTGCTGCTTGGTTTCTTCTGATTTTTGTAATTTTGACACTTTAATTTTGTTAATTAAAGACCAGTGATTCGTAATCGGTGCTCCGCAACCAGCTTCCTCAGCTTCTTTGCCAAAAAATTAGAATGTATTAAATTAGAACAATATTAAAACTTACTTAATTCAATATCTCATATCTTATCAATTGGAATTCTTAATATCTAATAATACAAAAACTCAACAACGAGAAAGAAGGTTAGATTTAGAAGAGGAACAGGTCGCAGTATATAATATTAGACCTAGTATCGACGAAGTATATAAAACTCGCCAGGCTCAAATATCACATTATAATTTAATGTGAGTTTATATTACATAAGTGTATAATAATTTTGAACATACAATATGATAAGTGAATGATTCAGCCTCTCCTTTTCATGCGTGGCAGGTGTATATTTTATATTATGATATAAACAATTATTGATATAAAATATAAATTATTATAAAATTTTTTTTAGTAGATATGATCCGCCCAGGTTTGAACCCGAGAGCCTTAGATTGAAAGGCCGACGTTCAAACAACTACACCACCGATCCAATTTTATTAATATTAATTAGTTCCGAAGCTCCGGGAAAGTTTCATGTAATTAAATGTGCTTCATCACACCTAAAAGATTAAGAAGCACTGCTATAGACTATACAATTGAATCTCTATATTAACGCTTGCTTAAAGTAAATAATATTTGAAGTTTAATTATGTTTGACAGTAAAAAATTCTTTAAAAGAAATTTTCAATTTAAAAAAGTTCTTTTGGATTATAAAACATTTTTCTTATGCATAAATTCCGACGGAGGGTAATTTTTTCGGAAGATTAAAATTATGTTATTATAATATGTTAAAAAAGTCATAAAAAAATGCTTTTATGATTTTGGAATTTATAAATCATGTTTAACTATAACTATTTTATCTAGTATCTTTTAACTGTCGATTGTCATAAAATTTTTACTAACCGCTTATATGAAATATTAAAGCGTTATAGGTATTGTTTTCACAAAAATTGTACCCTGAGATTTTTGCATATATTCATTGCTCCGGTATGCAGAAAGCCATTAAACGTCTTGTCTCTAAAGTCTGCTAGATAAATAGCTGAACGAAATTTTTTCGAATTTCATTTACAAGAATTTGATGTTAATATCTTGAATTGATAAGCTTTTGGAAAAAATCAGATTACCCAAGGGGCACTTAACAAGTTTAATTTTTAGGTTTTTTGCGATTATTCACAAACCAAAAAAAGTACAACGAAACTTATTGCCTAAAAGTTGTTACAAAAATAAAGAGCTACAATTTTGCCGTAGAAAAGTTTTTGATTCGACACTTAAATTGTCCTCTTAATTAAATTTAAAAAACATTTTGTGGTCTAATCTAAACAGTACAATTTTAATGTACTTACATTTTTATACCCGTGCATATATATATGAACATCGGGTATATTAGATTTGCTCCTCCGTTTGTAACGCATCGATCTAGACGAGCTTGATATAGTGTCAAGGGTACGTATCGGCTCAGAATCGAAAAATTAGTCGATCTAGCTATGTGTGTCTGTCCGTCCGTCCGTTCGTCCGTGTGTCATCACGATAACTCAAAAACTAAAAGGGCTAGAGTCTTGAAATTCACACAAAGTCATTTTTAGACAATTTCTAGGTTCCCTATTGTTTTTGGTTAAAATCGGACCAAGGCTTCGGGGAGCTGCCATACAACTTTTTTGCACCAATATGAATTTCTTCAAAACTATTTATACTACGGGGATGAAAATTACACACGGTTAGTTTTATATTGACTCCGGCACTTATATGAAGTTTCAAAATGTTAGGGCCCCATTTTCGGGGGGCTGCCATACAACTTCCTTGCACCAATATGAATTTCTTCAAAACTAATTATACTACGCGGATGAAAATTACACACGGTTAGTTATATAATGAATCGAGCACTTATATGAAGTTTCAAAATGTTAGGGCCCCATTTATGGGGGGCTGCCATACAACTTCTTTGCACCAATATGAATTTCTTCAAAACTAATTATACTACGAGGCTGAAAACTACACACGGTTAGTTATATAATGAATCGAGCACTTATATGAAGTTTCAAAATGTTAGGGCCCCATTTTCGGAGGGCTGCCATACAAAGTTTTCGATTCAATAACTGTGAATCTAATAAAGCTACAAGGTTAAAATTAAAATTGGGCAGGTAAATTAATAGGGCAAGTTACTTGGCAAAGTTGGACATCACTCGGACCATCGGACTTTTAGGGTGGGCCAATTTTTTTTTTTTGTTTTTTTTTCTTTGTTTTTTTTTTTTTTATTTTTTTTTTTTTTTTTTTTAAGCTTAAGTTATGGGACAATGAATGAAAATTTTGTTTTTTGTTTTGTGACTTTTTTTTTTTTTTTGTTAATTGTTTTTTTTTTTTTTACGTCAAAATTATGGGGTAATGAGTTAAATGTATAAGTGAAGTAAATTACGGTTTATTTTATACACCATAGTGGGTATGCACGGGTATCTAAAAGTTGACAAGGGCAACTATAATCTTCCTCGTTTTACATTGTTTTTATGTATTAAAATTTTTAAACTCTCTGATGATATTGATGATGCATTGCGAAATTCAAATTGGAAAATACGAGTGTCTAATAGATAATATTGCAATATTTTAAAAATCTTACTGAAATTATTAACGCAATAACGAGTTTCTTTATCTTAAATAAATAAATAGCGTTCGGTTAATTTGTATATGATAAAAAATTTTATAATAATTAAACGTTAGTTGCTTTGTTTAAAGTTATTTCATATATAATACCATAATACTTAGTAAAAAATCTGTGAATGACGTTTCACTTTATGATTCTTCTGTAATAGCGGTTGGTTGTCTGGTGGACACAGCATATTTTTTTCATCTATCAGTAAATAGTAATCTAAAAGATTGATTTTCTTTTTATAGTTTTATATGACATTCTTTTAAGGATTTAACAATAAGTAGTTAAGATTTTCTTTTTATACATTTGTGGGTTTGTATGTGTGAAATTATATCTTTTAATATATATATATATTTTTGGAAATATTTTATTACATATACAGCTTTATTAAAATATGTCATAAATTGACCATTTAAGTACTAAAAGTGAAGAATTTTATTCTAGTATTTATAAAATTTTTAGGGAGAATTGAACTATTTAAAAAAGATTCCATAATTTTCAATAACTATGGTAGAATGAAGTTGTTTTTAGCACATTTTCAAAAAATTTTGTAAAAATGTGCCTATATAGTTTCACTCTGTCCGTCCGTCTGTCCGTCTGTCCGTCTGTCTGTCTGTCCGTATGTTTACAAAAACTTTTACATCGTTTGAAATAGAGAAAAGAAATTTTAACCACGAGTAAGTATTACAAAAAAAATAATTTCGTAGAAGAATTTTTTTCTGTAGCCCCACCCGTTACGGAGCTTCAGCCCCCCAAAGTTGGAAAAAGCCCTATATTCAAATTGTTATAACAAGAGTTCTATTAGGTGTATTGTCAATTTGAAAACGGCAAAAGATAGCTGGTGTTATTAACTTTATAAATTTTTAAAAGGCAAATTTTTAGGGTTGCCATACGGTACTAAAATTTACCATTATGCAAAACTAAATTTTTGCAAAATTTTTGGCTACACATATCTTCTATACGGGCTAAGCTAGGGTCTTGAAATTTTGGGAGTAGTTAGATCCTTAGAAATAAGTAGGAGTCGGTTACCAAATTTTTTTTGTCTCATCCCCTGTTTTGCAGCTACAAGGGCCCAAAAATTTAAATTTTTCTATTTTTAAACACCTGTAACTCGAATACCTGTTCAATTTTTTTTTTTGTGATTTACAAAATTGAAAGCTCTTTAAATATATTTCAACATGTGTCAAAGGTTTTTCTTAATTTTGAAGGGTGACGAAGCTACAGCCCCTGCAAATTCTAAAAAAGCCCTATATTTAAATTGATATAATAAGAGTTCTGTTCGCTATATTTTCAATCTAAAAACGGTAAAAGAGAGCTGCTTTCTTATGCTTTACAAAACTATATCACTAAAATTAACAGGGTTGCCACACGGTACTAAAATTTACCATTATGCAAAACTCAATTTTTGCAAAATTTTTGGCCCCACATATCTGTTAAACGGTTCCAGCTAGGGTCTTGAAATTTTAGGAGAAGTTAGAACTTCAGAAGTTAGTAGGAGTCGGTTAACAAAATGTTTTTGTCACGTCCCCTGTTCAGCAGCTATAAGAGTCCGAAAATTGAAATTTTGCTATTTCTAAACACAGCCCCTGCAAATTCTAAAAAAGCCCTATATTTAAATTGATATAATAAGAGTTCTGTTCGCTATATTTTCAATCTAAAAACGGTAAAAGAGAGCTGCTTTCTTATGCTTTACAAAACTATATCACTAAAATTAACAGGGTTGCCTGTAACTTGAATACCTGTTCAAATTTTTTTTTGTTAATATACAAAATTTTAAGGTCCAACGTTATTCTTTAACATATGTTAAAAGATTTTCTTAAATTTAAAAGCGGTTCTTTAAATTGAAGAAAGTGTCTGTCAGTTTTAACCAGTTTTGCTTATATAGTAAAATTCTAAATAAAATTCCAAATTTTGCTAGAATTCACAATTTAATTCCTTGAACCTAAAAAAGTTGGGGGAAGGGGAGTAGTGAGGATTAGATCTTTGAAAAATTGGGCAACCTTCCCCATAGAGGGGCTATTAGAACTTAAAAATTAAAAAAATTACGGTTTTTATAAGTAAGTAGTAACTTAGTCACCAACGTATATATTTAATAAATTAAACGTTAACATTGAAGCTTCAACATTATATTCCGATAAAATACTCACTATGAAACACTATATTATTATGAAAATGTGCTTTTTTAAAAACCCTTGGTTTTTTTCATCACTTGTTTATTAACAAGTTTTAATAAAAAACGAGGAAGAGTGTGGTAGACTGTGTCAACTCCTGGATACCCGTATGACCGTAATATAAACATTATATAATCCGGTTAATTACTTTTGGCAAAATTTTAAATTTACAGCTTAATTAGGTGTAGAGTAATGCTCATATAAAAGAAGGAGTTGTAAGGCAGCTACTGGAACTGACTGCAGTAGACCAACCAAATTCTGCAGAAACTTTGGCCATGGAAAAAAACTACTTTTGGAAAAATTTCAGACTGGTATAGAGTAATGCTCATATAAAACTCATGGACCAAAATGGCTGGTTTTCAAAAGCGATGACGGATATTACATAAAAATCGAATTTGTAAAAATTTCAAAATTCTAGTTCCTTATTTTTTGAGTTATCGTGACGACGGATGGACATACGTAGCTAAATCGATTTATTTGTTAATTCTGATCCGATCCATATCCTTGAGTCTATGTCTACCCCTTCTTTGCGTCACAAACGTAATGGCAAATTTAGTATGCCCTTTTGACATATAGTCATTCGGGTATAAAAAGAATGTGAGTGAGGTGGGATAATTTAATAAAATATTTCATTTTTAATGAATCTGTGTATCTAACGAATACATATCATAAAATAATTATTTTGTATTAGTGAATTAATAAAAATTCTGTACACTTAGTGGCAACAATGCATTTTAAGTTGTACTGCCATTAAGACTCCTTTGTATATGCTTTGAAGGATATAAATATATATAACAATATATATAAATATAATAACTATATTAGACGTAGTATGCAGTGTATCTCGCCAATCGACAATCTGTTCAATATTAAACATGATAATCCACATTTTAAAATACCACTGCAATATTAACGGTTCATAAACGTTCTTAGCGTCTTAGTAGCGCATACTATGGTTCCCGAAGAAAGGTGGATTTTGATATAGGATTTTGGAAAAAACTTTAAATTTTTATATATAACACCAACTCAAGTAAATTTTTCATTATAGTGAAGAAAATTATAGTTGCTCTTTCCAATTTTATGTTAGCTGTGGAATAATAAACTCAGATGGGTAACAAAGTGCTAAAAATACACAGTTTTTCATAATTTCCTTTAGATAAGCCTCTGGTCCTATATTAACAAAAAAAAATAAAGTAAAAAAACCGCAAAAATTTGTTTCGAAAAATTCCCTTTAAGAGGGCGAGTTTATTTCCCCTTAATTTCAATCTCATGATTAGTTTTATATCAATCGCCAGAAAAAGCTTTAGACTGCTTTAGACCGCCAGAAATGTAATCAAAATATGAGTAAAAAATGTAATCAAAATGTATTTTAAAACTACTAAACAAATAATTGTACTTCCGCTCCAGCAATCTACTCCAATTGTCGACCACTAGTATTTTACATTCAATGTCACTGTTCAATGTGTTCTTAGCATTCAATTTAAAAAAAAAAATCAGCCAATATTAATTGAAAACAACTCTCTTTTAAACAATTAAGGAACCGATATTAAACATGTAAAACCTTCTCTTTAAAAGTATGTTAACTTTGAGAATGATAAATTTCAATGAATATAACAATTATTATCATATCATGAATTGTCATTCGTATAATGTATAAAATTAACAATCAAAATTAATGTTAAATGTCACACAGTTGTCAATTTTGACTTTTAAGGGTTATTTCTTATTGGCTGTAAAAGAAATTGTATCATATAGATATTCACTGAAAAACGTTTAAAAATTTAAATTTACACGTTCTTTAATAACTATTAAATATTTATTTGTTTTTAAAAACATGTATTAAAAAAAAATAAATTTAGATTAATCATTTAATAAATTTGGTTCCGTCTGTCTGTCAAATTATTGAAGTAGTTTTTAAAGTGTGAGGGAATGAAGTTGTGATTATAATTTTATTTTTATATATTGTGTATACATTACTCGTGTATATATTTAATGAGAGTTTTCCTAAGTACAGTTTTAACTTTCAAGGTTTAAGATGAAATCATTTCTTTTTAACTGCTGTTCGGCTAATGTCTGTACCATAGGTACATGTTGAAACAGGGGGTCATATTATATTCGTGTTATTAGAATTGATTTTAATAAATTCTACATACTATTTAAATATGACATAGTACTACGCCTTATATCATGTTGAAACATTTTATATTTTCAATAGATACAATTCTATTTTTGTTTATATTGTAATATTTTGTATTTGAGTTGTATGGTATTCTATATCTCTGAGTCGTATTATTCAATTAAATTATTTGTTTATATTGGTGTATTAATGTATTTTTGATAAATATATGTATATAATTAATAATTTTTCGGTTGATTGATTCTCTTGAACCTAAGTCCATTATAAAATTTGCCATCTTCTATTCAAGCATTCTGTCATCTGTTTTATGACAATTACAGTATTACCTAAAATATTTTTGTAAAAATAAAATAAAATTGTAATTGACATTTTAAATAACGGAAATAGTTTTTTTAAACTAATTTTACTCATAGGTTAGGACTTGAAAAAAATGTGCAACATCACATTTAAATAATTTTGTTCACTTACTTATCTCAAAAAAAAAAATAAAACTGTAAAAAAGTTTTTTTATTTTTTTTTTGGAAGACAAAATACTTTATTAAAAACACATTCACTTAATATATTTTGTATTGCTTGTTCAATGATTTGATGTTATTTTTTTTACCCCGGTCATTCTTTTTTTTTGTTTTTTTAAAATTTACTTAAAATTCATTCAATTTTATTGAATCGTATTACATTAAAATGGAATGGAGTAAAATAAAAAAAAAAAACAAAAATTGTAATTTAAAAAATATTCACGTCCATTTTTAAAATTGGTGTAGTATGTTGTGTGAATGACTTGAATTCTTTTTTATACACAGAATACAGAAAAAAAAAACCAGTCATGAAAAAAACCAACGGTTCCTAAAAAAGCACGTTTTTAAAATTAAATAATGTTCCATTGAAGAAATTGTTTATAATAATTGCAATGCCTTTATATGCTAAAGGCCACAGTGCTCAGAGAGCACGAGCTTAATGCGAGTTTTTTTAAATCGCCGGTTCTTATATGTGTGCAGGAATATTTTAAATAAAATATATTATTATCTACTTTTCATTTTCTTTGAAACCTTTTTTGAAAAATTAATTATGTAAGAAGAATGACAAAAGTCTCACAGACACTTCCGTCAATTAAAAAAAAAAACCTTTTATTAAAAAGAGTAATAAAACGCACGTAATAATATAATGCTGGAACTTTAATTTTTGTACATTACTTCAAAAACTTTTGGTAAGGTACTCAAGTTACAGGTGTTTTTAAGCTTACAAATTTTTGGTTTTTGGCTGGCCCCTTTAGTTTTCACTCAGATCTGAAACGCAGAGGAATATTAAAAAAATTTCTTAGAAGACTCATACGTATTCCTGATTTAACTTTTTTTTTAAGATATTTCAAGTTTCTCACTCATGGCATTTTGACAAATTTGAGTTTCGTATGACGGATAAATAAAGTAGCGTTTGGCAACCCCATAAGTTAAGATAATAAAGACAGCTTTTGGGGTTCTCAGATTGAAAATATACCATATTGAATTTTTGTAATATAACAATTTAAATATAGGATCTTTTCGCAATTTGGAGGGCACTGTAGCACTGTAACGGGTGAGACTACCTTACTTTTCCATGAACTAATTTTTTTTTTCAATACTCACCCGTTGTTAAAATTGCTTTTCTTTAATTTAAAAAAATGTAAAAGTATGCACAGAAGGACGGACTGGGTGAAACTATATAAGCATATTTTTTTTCAAAAGTACTTTTTAAATAGGAGAGTAACAGGAGAATAAAAAAAAACTTTACATCGTGTCAACTTTTATTTTTTGAAATTAAAAGTAACAAAAAAAAACAAAATGGAGTGGGTGGTGAAAAAAAATAAAGAAAATTTTAACTAAAATAAAAAATTCTTGTAATGAACCCATTCTCACGCAATAACATTTTTTTTTGTTTTCTTATCAGAGTATTGTTATACAATAAATACATAATATTATTCATTTCGGATCTATGGATCTCAGCCTATTAAATTTTTATGACTTTAAAAAAACAAAAAGAAATATGATTTTAAGTAATTTTTTGTTTTTCTAAGAATGTTTTTATAGTGTAATTATTTTTAATGAGTTTTTGATTTTATGTTTTTATTTAATAAAATACAATTTCAGGAATCTGTTTCTAAAATAAAATAAAAGTATTGGATCCTTTCTCTATAGATTAATTTGATTCGGATGAAATTTTCTTGAAAATAAATTTTATATTTGGTTTAATTTTCATTAATGAAATTTTATTTATTTATTAATATTGCATATCATAAATGATAATCCAATATTTTTAAAAACCATCGGTTACTGAGACTTTTATAGGTTAGGATAATGTTCTTTGATTATACTAATACTATTTATTTAGTTTATTTAATTATATTTTACTATTATTATATTTTATCGACTTTTAACGAAAATTACTTTTTTTATTTAATTGTCTTTTAAAAAAAAAACTAAGGATATGTGCGGTGTTCGAACCCAGACTCCAGCCATTTTTGTTTTGTTTTGTCCTTATTGCTTTAATTTAAATTTTACTTTTGCATTTAATTCTTAAAATACCTTAGCCTAGAAAAGTTTAATAAACAGCTTATAATATAATTTTGATTAACATTTAAACTAATCATATAATTTTTATGTTAATTTTAATATTTAATCCTAATATTTAATCATTATTTAAATTGTTCAATTTTATAATATTATTATTATTATTAATATATTTTTCTAGGAAATGAGGTGTAACAAACGCATTCAATTAAATGTGTTTTGTTGGATGTGTTTTATTACCTATATAGCTTCACTCTGTCAAGCCCCTTGTTTAGGAGTTATAAGGGCTCGAAAATTGAAAATTTGCTATTTGGATGTATTCAATTATAAAAAAAATAAAATATTAATGTTTGGTTGAATGTGTTTTGGTTTTGGTTTTGGAATGTGTTTAATTTTTTTTTTTTTTTAGAAAATAGGCCAAAAAATATTTTGTTTATTTTTAATAATAAAAAAACAAAAAAAAAATTTTTTTATGAACTTAAACTTATTTATTAGTTTATGATTTAGTTCATTTCAGTTTTAAAAATCACAGAAGATTTGATAGTAAAACATTTTGGTATTAAAAATCGAGACTATGCTTTGCAGGTTGCAGGCTTTGCCTGTTGTAAGTCTTCATTAATTTCAGTGAAATACTGAATTAATGGTATAGGCCCAATGTACGCTTTGGTGCCCTACTTAATTTGCTTTGAAAAGCATATAAATAAAGTAAAGTAACCGAAGCAATTTCAAAGTTTCCCTTATCCCTTCCCTCATTCCTTGCCAATGAAATGCAATCAAACTAAGTTAACAATCAAAGAAAATTATTTTTTTTTTAGCTTAATTAGGTATAATAAAAAAATCAAAAAATAAAATTTATAATTTGAATTTGATAATGCAAAACTCAACATTTATTTAATACAATTTTATGCTCATATAATGCATGTTGAATAGTACATTAAAGAATGTTGGCAACAAATAAGTATTTTGATTTGAATCTAAACAAAGGTTATGAAACAATATAGATATGGAGATGGATATAGATGGATATAGATGGAGATGGATCTGTCCAATGGCGTAGTAGTAAAGACGCTGCCTTTCATGTGGAAGGTCTCGGGTTCAAACCCCGGTCTGATCATATCCAATAAAAAAATATCGTAAAATTGTTTAATTATATCGTAATAATTTATATCGTAATATAAAATTAGATTTAATAAAAATATATAAATAATTCTTGTGTAAGATTATTGATGGCTAAGTTAACATTTGTGCATTCATATTTCATAACTTTATACAGTAGCTACAGCCGAGTAATCAACGGCTTAGTGAATATTATGATTAAAGAAACTGAAGCCTAGTTTCAAATAAAAACTTGGTGAATGCCCTATACTCCTTTAAGGAGTGGAAAAGGAATAAAAAAAAAAACAAATAGATGGAGAAACTGATCAAATAAAATAAATCTATAAAAAAATTTCAAATTTTTTATTGACAAATTTATCAATTTTAAAAATTTAAAATTAAAACAAGTACTTAATTTAATAAAAAAAAAAAATAAATTGATATGAAAAAAAATTTCATTAAGAAGGGATATGAACTAACGACCCTGATATTTTATCAAATTCAAAACGTAGACTACATAACTTATTCATCTTCAAATTTTTAGTATAAAACAAGAATTTATATAAGTTATTTGTTTCTTTTTTGTATATCTATTACTAGAATCGAAGCATAATCTGCATAATACAAAATGTAAGCGTTGCGATTTTATTTAAGAAAATGTAAATTATGAAATTATAAATAGTTCTTAATTAGAAAAAAGTTTTTCTTTAAATTGACCTTCCGTCATTCTGTGACGGGCCAACAGTTAGTTATTGTATAGCTTTAGTGAAAAATTTGGAGTACTAAAAAACCCAAACTGACTCATAATTTTTTTTAAAATAAAACTTACACTAACTTAACGTAAATTAAAACACTTAGCCTAGTTAAAACAATTTGTATAAACTACTTAGTACAAATTAAAGGTGTTTTCCAACCACTAATATGTCTTTTTAATAATTTGTCTATGACCGGAATAGACATACTGTATTTCAGATTTTCTTCTTTCATATTGCCCGGCATATATTCTATGATTTTACATGTAGCCCGTCTATTATAGTGATATAACAGAGAGACATGATTATGTTCTTGAATATATCTATTTTAGTCTAAAAAGATGAATTATTGGGAATGAAAAGATTAATAGGCCATGTTATTAATCACTAGGACACTGCGATTTCTGAAAACTTTAAGTAAAAACTGCACATACAATTTGTTTTAATTAATTGCATAACTTTAGGATGTAAAGGAAATGTCACACAAAATACATTCGCATGAATGGAATCTGCAATTAGAATTTTAAAATCATTTTATAAATATAATTGTTTGTGAAGATTTAAAAAGTTAATTTTTAATAATAAATCCCTACCTAAGGAATAGAATTAAATTAAAAAATTTACTTTAATTAAATACCTACCTTCTTCTTCAGTAAATTGATTATTTTGAATATAATCTAAATATATTCTTTATTGTTATTGAACTTCAAAAAAAAAAAGCAATTACTATTCCTAATTAGTAATTAGGTTTTGATTTCATGTTACTTGTGTGCAATCATTTCTATGTTCAAACACACTATACAATTATATTCAAAAGCTGTTACGAAATAATTTTTTTTGAATAAAACATTCATTCTTATTTCAACTTTTAAACTATTCGTGTATTCTTTTGTCAAAAAAAAAAAAAAAATGCCTAATCGAAATCCCATTAATTTTAATTTTAAGAAGAGATTGGGTTATTTAAATGGTCATGCAAATCAATATTGGCCAAAATCAGCATCTATTTCTGCGTTAAAACCAAAACGTCATCAAAGTTCTACTACAACAATATCAATGTTAGAAATGAAAAATATTCGTCCAACTTGTGAAGAAAATATGATACAATTTTTATTAAAGACAACTTTTCATGGACTAAAATTTGTCGGAAATCAATCAATTAGTTATTACGAAAGGTAATTATTGTTAAATTTGATTACTATTGTCACGAAGCGCTTAAAAGTCGAGCAATTTTCACACACAAATTACTCTTATTTTTATTAATAAATAATTGAGCCGTGACAATTTTGTTATCGAATAAGCCGATTAATATATCTGATGATGATAATGATAATGATTTTTATTTCAGATTTTTATTTTTATCTTCATTTATAACGGCATTTGCTGTTGCATTGTATTTTATATTTGATGTATACAGTAAATGGGATCAGTCCCCGGTAATTGTTGGTATTAGCCCGTTTGCAACATCAATATCAAAAATGCCATTTCCAGCTATAACAATTTGTAATGTTAATCAAGTTTTAAAAAGTAAAGTTGAAAATTTGCTTAAGTAAGTTTTAATTAAAAAAATTATTTGATTAATATCATATGTATCACACTTTCTAATTCTTATTTTCATATATATATTCTTATTTCAATATTTAGAAATCCGATACAATCTGCTCTGGTCAAAGATTTATGTAATGAACAGAATGATATTGACATTAAAAAATTGAGTGCGATGAATCTTACAAGTTCCGTAAAAGATTTTCAAGATTTTATTATTCGAGTTGCACAGCCATGTAAAAATTTAGTTATATATTGTTTTTTTGGTGGAATAAAACAAAATTGTTCGGAAGTTTTCATACCAATACTAACAGATGAAGGCTTGTGTTGCTCTTTTAATAAATTACATCCAGAATTTTTTTTTACAAATGCAGAGTAAGTTTTTGTTTTGCAATACTTTAATTGCTTTAATTTTAACATTTTATATTTGTGTAGTTTCATGTTGAGTAACACTTTTGCACAAGAAAATGCAATGCCAGTTAGTTGGTCCTCCACAACAGGTTATCCAGATAAATTACCAAGAAAATATTACCCAAGACCAGCATTAGGTATATATAACAGCCTCATATAAGATATTAAACCGTAAATTTTAACAACATTATGAGATATATACATAATTTGCTTTAGGAATCGGTGTATCAAATGGTTTTTCAATTGTATTGGATGCTGAAATTCATGATTACTTTTGTTCTTCAACACATGGTGCTGGTTTTAAAATTTCAATACATAATCCAAGTGAAATGCCAAATGCAAAAGAAACTGGTATATTAGTTGGTGCTGGTATGGAAGCTAGAATACGTATTAATGTTAAAATAACTGAGGCAACAACAGCAGTCCGATCTATTCAGCAGAAATATCGTCAATGTGTATTCGAAGAAGAAAGTCCATTGTTATCGTATGCAGTTTATAGTAAAAAAAATTGGTACGTATTTAATTAGTATATGTGGTTACGTAAGTTTAAAAAATAAATTTAATTTTTTTATTTAAAGTAATATGGAGTGTGATGCAAAATATTTATTAAAGAAATGTCAATGTATTGATTATTATATGCCAAAAATTTATTCGAACATTAGTATTTGTAATTTAAAAGACATATATTGCACATCAAATGTCTCCTATGTTAATATTAACAGTAATGATCCAATTGAAAAGCAATATCGTAAATGCAATGATAAATGTTTACCTGGATGTTTTGATTATTTATATACTGGTGATACATTTGTATCACCATTAATTACTGGTAAATTTAAAGTTAAAAATAAATTTGTTGAAGAAATGGATCCCGAATTAGTGCGTGAAAGTATAACGATATTAAATTTTTTTTATGCTGAAAATGCATTTCATCCAGATCGTAAAGATCAATTTATTGGAATGACAGAATTTTTATGTAAGTATTTCATGTGTGATGTGTGTGATGTGTATTATATCTGCCAAATGATGTAGCGTTTAAGACGCCCGCGTTTTCAAGTTGAAGGTCTCGGATTCAAATTGCAGTCACATTATATCTAATAAAAAAGATATCGTAAAATTGTATAATTATATCGTAATATAAAAATAATTTTATATAAAATATATATAACTCTTCTGTAAGATAATAGATGGCGAATAAACATTTGTTATATTCATATTCTTATACAATATGCTACAGCCGAGTAATCAACGGCTTATTATTATCATATATTGATTATTGAAACTGAATAAACTAGACTTGGTGAATCCTCTACATTTTTTAAAGAAGTGGGAAAGAAATAAAAAATGTGTATATTTTAATATAGGGCATTTGAATTTCCAATACAGAATCATTTATAAGAGCCTTATCTTTGGTAAATGGAAAGAAGTTATAATTTTAGGGATTCCGAAAGCTGGGAAGAGATAATTTTTAAAAATTACGGTTTCATAAAAGATAACTCTATGTCTTATTGACTCTATAGATTAATTTTGTTCGTACTTACCGCCGGTTCTCCATAAGATTTTTATTTCACATTTCCCTATTCTAAATTTGGCTACCAATAGGTTTATTTGCTGACAATACTGCGATGTTAACATTTTTTTGTATTTAAAATGGAGGATTTAAGCAAATCGAGAGGTAATTAAAAGTTATTAAAATTAAGATTTTTATTATCATCTGATGACTTAAGCATCTTTAAAATTATACTTTTTATCTCCCTTTTGTGGAATTTTCGAAGCATTGAGAAGCAATAATTTATACAGGGTGTTCGAAAGACAAAGGTCTCGGAGAGCAGAGGTAGATAAGAGATTATTTAGAAAACTTAAAATGAAACTGAGGATTATAGAATTTTAAAAATGAAATAAAATTGGTACTTAAATAACGGGTTTTAATAAAAAAATTACTGTTATTTGATAATTAAATATAGCAATTTATCTATAAAAATTATATCAATATGTCTTCAACTTTGAAATATAATCAGAAGTTTCGATAGTAATTTAAAAGCCCATAACTTTAGCTAGCTACTGATACTTAAATGAATCTTCTATGTTTTATAGGGTCGAAAATTCTGTTATTTCTTTAAAAAGTTTACAAAATTACTTTGAAGGCTATATCGGAAGCCATTAGAACTAGTCCTCTTTCAAAAATAGTTTTTTGTTTTGTTATGAATTTCTCTTTCACCTCCGGTCTTCGTAATTTCTGAGTTCCAGACACTCTGTACATGTTAATTACTGTTTTTCAAAATTCAAATACAGAGTTGGATAAAAAATATTTTTATAATAATTAATTATATTAGTTGTAAATGTTTTTTACTTTATAATTTTAGCTTACACTGGTGGTTTAATGGGTTTATTCCTTGGTTTTAGTACCATTTCAATCATTGAAATATTTTATTTTTGTACATTACGGCCATTATTTGTCTGGTTGCGATATAACAAGGAATTAAAATCGATAAAAACAAATAATGTTAAGGTAAAATTTTGTGAAATACAATTTTAATGTTATATAATAATTGTTAATTTCTTATTGTTAATTTATTTTAAAATTCAGCAACGTCAAGATATACACAATAATATGGTAAATCAAGAAAATATTTTAAGATTTTATGAGAAATATCATCCTGTCAAAGTAAATAACACTATTGACTTTAAATAGAACATATCACAATTTAATATTTATAAAAATTCCATATAAAATGTTTGAAAAATAATATTATTAAAATGCTTAAATGTACTGTAACTAATAAATAATACTTGTAAAAAGTAATTAGTATTAGTAATTTGGTCTTTCTAAAAATAATTTTATTCCATAAAGGAAGACTCCAATAAAATTACAAAGAGAAGTGAAATAAGGCCTTTTCCTCGCTCTTTTTCATCGTAGCACTAGATATAATTATAAACTAAACAAATAGGACTATTGGTTGTAAAAACTGGTACCTCACTATCACAGTAGGGGATCTGGACTACGCTGACGACATATGTGTCTTAGTCCCAGAGAAATATGCAAACTAAAGTCGACATGATGGGGAAATATGCAGCAGGTGCAGCAGACTTTAAATAAATATGGGAAAAACTAAAATATTGGGAGTGAACATAACGTATACCACATCGATAGTTCTAAATGATACACTGATAGAAGATGTCCCAATATAGAACTATCTGAGGTGCATAATTATAATCGGGCTGGGCCTTAGAAGACGTTGAAGATAAAACTTACTTACAGAGCTACAAATCTTAGAATTTTCGGAGCTTGAAAAAAAATTTCAAGCATTCGAGACTAATATTTGAAAATTATATAGAAGGAATTTTGGTTTATGAGAATTTCAAACCAAGACCTGTATAAAAATGAAAATCATTAAGAAAACAAAGTATAAATGGATTGGTCATGCACTCAGAAAAATAACTTGTTCGTCAAGGAAGCCGTCAATTGGAAATCCCTAGGGAAAAGAAAAGTTGGAAGGTCTAAAACAACATGGAAAAGAATTGTCACAAAAGTAATCAAAGAAGCCAAAAAAAGTGAACCAAAATCCAGGCCCTAGCACAAAACAGAATAAGATACAGAAGCTTTAAGGAAGCTCGGTGTTCCCCAAGGAGTAGAAAAGGAAAAAAATAATAAGTAAAAATTTTAATTTTAGTTTGTTCCGAAGTGTAAAAACTTCTGTCAAATTATTGGATTTACATAATCACCCTTTCAATGTTATTCAGCGAAATAAATGTACAAATATTAAAAGCAAAGAGAATACTTATAAAATAATCCTGATTGAAGACTAATCTTTATTTTAGTATGCTGTAGAATATAGAATTGTTATGCGAACCATAGATAACATCTAAAGGTACCAAGAGAAAACCTATTTAGTACAAAACCTAGTTCGATTGTCGACCTTTTAAAAAAATTTAGACACAGTTGGACTACTCCTTCTAAAGTATCAATTTATTAAACAACAAATAAAGCAAACAGAAAAGAGTTCTAAAACAAAGTGAAGAATAAACTCTCTTTTTTTTTTCCTAAGTTATAAGTTCCAATTAAAGACTTCACGCCACACATACATAAATATAAAATATAATCATCAAAATGCATTGAACAGTAAAAAATTTAATAATGCTTAAAGCATGTACAGTTATTTCCAGAACCTTACATTTAATTAAAAACTAATCTGTTATAAATTATCTTAATAACGTTAAACATTTTTAAATTAATTAAAATCATTAACTAAACAATTAAATCATCATTATACAAAAGATTCCTAACTCATTGCATAATATCAATTAATTATTTTCTTATACATTTAAGTGCTTATAATCATTATTTTAATCCATTAACTTAATGTTTTATTAATAGTATCTACTTATAAGTAAATTAATTGAATATAATATTAAAAAGTACGCCACTTTAAACACTTATACTTGGAAATCAAAAGTTAAGAATTTTAAAGGTGTATAAAATTATTCCTCAATCTGTAAGGGTGTTATAATTCTTAATTAATTTCAAAGGAAAACAAAAGTAAATCAAATTAAAAGTTAAAAAGCCACAAAATAAATAAGATTTAAATAATTCAATATTATCAATTTGATTATTGTTTAATTATTAGAAAATGAAAACAAAGTAATTTTCTAAACAATTAAAAATAAAATTTGGTATTAAATAAGAATTCGACGGTTCAATAATTAATTTATAAGGAAAATTTGTTAAAATTGATTCAAGAAACTTCTGGATCCGTAATCGTTTGTTTTGAAAAGTATTTAAGAATATAGTTTTAAATAATTGTAGTGCACCATGGATTGCCGGATTATTTATATTTGATGTTTAAAAAACATGGAGTAAACAATTATTAATTTAAATCTATATAATAATATAATACAAATAGGGAATTTTAAAACTTTTTAAGGAACTTTATAAAAGAAATTATTTATTATTTTGGGAAAGTTTATTCTCATCTACATTTATTCATTGATATTTCATTATTCGATTGATCCGTTTTTTTTTAGAAAGTTCTAATATCATCTATACAACAGTACTGGATACTGGTGTCCATAATTAATTATTATTCATAACATTTTTTAAATTTATGAAATAAAGTTTAATTATGAAATCTTTTTAATATGAGGTTCAATATTTGAAAGGTAAGCCTTTTTCTTTCAGAACTTGGTCTTGCTCATGGCCAATTATATACATTGAAATTTATCCAGCAACTAATTCTGCGGATTTAATAATTCAGATTTTATCAGGAGCCAAACAGAAACCAACATCGGAAGGAACAGTGACTAAAAATTTAGTTTATAAGGAAGTTCTTATCTAACACCTTTATATTCATCGATTAGGGTTTTAAAATAACATAGAGAGTAGGCTTACTGAGGACTTTTGTCTAACCTTTAGGTGGTTAAGAAAAATGCAACAAGATGCAAAATTAAACTCAAGAATTCTATAATGACTCTTTGTGCAATTGCACTGCGGTTTTCCTTGTAAGTAATTACTAAACTGATGTGAAATATTGTTTTATTTAGCTATAAACTTACAATGTGGCCAAATTATTAGGGACAGTAAAATTTTTCAAAATATCGGGATTTAGGTAAATCTAAAGTAGAGTTAAGTATATTTAAATACATTTCTGGTTTTGTTTCTATGATTACTACAATTTTTAAATATTTGCATTATAACAACACGTTTGGTTTCTGGTTTCTGTCAAAAAAGCATCCATTCATTAGTATGGCCAAAATAATATTTTTAGTTAAATTATATGTATTTGAATTATATTTATAAATTGTGTATTAAATAATAAATTTTACGATATGGTAAAACATCAATATTATTGTGCGGTCCTTTATATCTTTGAAAGACATTGCTAGATATTGCATGGTCCAAGGAACAATAAGGCAAGATCAACAAAGGAAATTTAAAAAAAAAATTAATTGTTTAACTTTAGATCACAGCATGATTTCCTGAGCAGTTTCTAGTTTCTCACAACTAAACTCCCTGCTTTAAAGTTAAGAGTGTGACTAAATTCTTGGCTGCAAAAAATTTTTGAAATTACTAGATTTTATAATAATCATTCCTTACATATAGTGTTCCTAATAATTTGATAACCCACTGTAAGTACTTAAAAAAAATAACCGTTTTAGTTTTCCATAATGTCCGTAATAATTTGGTAGTCCACTGTATTTAATTTTCAAAAAATTTACTTAAATAATATACAAATACTCATAGTTTCGTTAGATATTAAGTTCGGGTGCATGGCATTTTCCTGTTTCCTGAACCCCGAATGTTCCCGAAAAAAAAATCACTAATTTTATTTCTTTAAAAAAATTCCCGAATATTCCAAAATCGTGAAAACAGAATGCTGAAAACCAAAAATCAGCCCACAATATTATTATTAAAAACAGTTAGGAAGGATTTCAGAGTTGAATAAATGTACTGTTTAAAAAAAAAATTTAGGAAGGATTTCAGAGTTGGATACAAAATCAGGAAGGCTGCTTGTTCCAGAGTACTTATATTTGACTTATACCAAATATGTATGTATATTTAGGTGGAAGTTTTTTGAATAAGTTTTCGTAATTTCAGGTTTTGATATTTTCGGGATTTTTTTTTCAAGATTTTAAATCAATCGGGATTTTGATATTTTCGGGATTTTTTTCAGTAAAATGTCATAGACCAAAAAAATTGTATTATGACGACACACATAGTTAAATCGACATACTTCTAATCCCTTCCATAAAATTGAGTTTATGTTTAAGTTTTCAATGAACCTAACACTGTATAATAATTGTATTCATAACCCTATATTTTTAAATATAAAATTTATAATATAATCAATATATATAATATATATTGTATAGAATTTAAATCAAATCTAATTTTAAAATTTGAATTAAATCATAAAACTAATTTTCAACTTTTATTTCCTAAAATTAACCTGTCACACATATTAAATCTTATAATATTAAAACGATAAAATAAAATATTATTGAAAGGGGATTTGAAATATATTTAAGCTCCAGAAAAGAAAACATATTTTTCAATATGTCACGTACAAGCACTGGAAATATTTTTATTTTTTTTTACATTGTATTCGAAATTCATAATATTATATACTATATATAAGCTTTAAGCTGCATATATTTAATGTATATATATATATATAAGGGATAATCTTAAAAGTAGGTATAAATTTCTTAAAAAAGATAAAAAAAAAGTATATTGAAAAATATATGAATATAATGTTATTAAATATATCTGTCAGGTGTTATATTGATTCCATATATATCCTTTAACTTTTTTTTTTTTTGGAATTTTTTCGGACATAGATTCGAACATATAAGGATATTCTTAAAATTGCACCAAAAAAAAAATAAATTTAATTTTATTCGATTATATTTTTCCAGTTCTTTGAATTTCCAAAAAAAAATTGCTTAAAAATGGTGTTATCGAATAATGTATAAAATTTCGTTCAAGTTTTAAAACATTATATTTTTTTTTTTTCGAATAAATTCAATTCTTTTTACAAATTACGCTTACATTACATTTGAAAACTAATCCTTTTTCCTCCTAAATATGCTTAAGAATAAAAAATATATATATATATAAATATGTTTTATACTTATACTAAATTAGTGAAACTTATATTTTATATAAGTTGTAATTTTACTTCACGAATTTCTGATTGAATTTCTTCGCTTATATTATAAGGCGGCTATGGCCACTTTGTTTCTGAAATACTCATATAAAATTTCGAATCTTTCATACTTACACTATTTTCTATTTTTATAAATTTAGAGTTTAAATATTAAAAGTTGAAGAAGGAAGAATACTTCTAAATACTACTTTCTAAAAAACTATACTTTAATCAAGCATTGCCTTGTATACTCTTTGGGAAGCTTCAAAAATCCAAAGGTCCGAGGACCGAATAGTCCGAGATCGCTCATTTGTAATCTTCGCTTTTCTTTAACAATCGGTAATCTATGGTATAAATTACACCAAAATAGAATTATTATTTTTTATTAGAGTTATCATATAAAATAATATTTTCTTTTTATATTCATATCATTGCCTTGTATATTGTCTAGGCCGGTTTTGTTTTTTTAAATTATTTTTGAACATAGTATTTCGTTCATGTTTACGATACAATACTTTATATAAATAACAATAAAATAAAAATATTAAAACGGACTACAGACTAAAGTCTACGGGCTACAGACAAATTATGTATTAAGTATAATCTTTTAATCTTACTTCTATGGACTACAGACAAAACATGTATTTGGTATTAAGAATTTTTAACCACTTTACAATAGTAGCTATCAAATCAGAAAGTTATTTACAAGCTGCAAATTTCATAGAAATTATTTTAAAACGGTGGGAATTAATGAAAAATACTTTTCTTATGAAATATAAACTTGAAATACATTTAAACTGTATGCTAATTTATAGTCTAATTGATGGTTCGATTTTTTAAAAAATTTATAAATGGATTGGATAATTATGTTGGAAAATATGAAATAAAAATTTTAAAATCGTGGCAATAACATAAACTATTACCTTATATAATACAATTTTATAAATAATATCTTTAGAAAATAACAATCTTCATATGATTTACACATAAATTGTATATTATTTTTACTTAAATTTTTCTATGTTTCGGCCTGTTAAAACTATGGGTAATGTCGTATTCTTATGCCCCTAAAAGTATGCAATTTTTTGCTTTTTTTTTAATATAAATTAGTTATAATGTAAGCTTTTTGTATTAACTTAAGGAAATCATTATACGTACATTGAAAATTTAGTATATAAAAATATAGTATATAGCATTGTATATACATAACTAAAAATCTTTGAATTTTCTTCTAAATGCATTAAAATAACATATAAGTTGATATAATAGGTTATCCTTATTATTTTAACTTCTTTTGGTGTTTTGATTTTTAATCTGTATTATCACAAGTTTCCAATCTTTATAACCCTATCATCAAAAGATTTTAGTTGATTATCAAATATTTAATCAAAAATAAAATATAAAAAAAAAGGAAAATTATAAATATAAAAATTTTTTTTTCATATTTTCTGGAATGATTCTAATGAAATAGTCCTGGTATATTTGTATATTTTTCTTATATTTTAATTTTGATTATTATTTAAGAAAGTTAGAGACGTGTTCATAATATTATTGAAAGAATGAGAACGTGATTGACATAATTTATATATTCAACATTTTTTTAGACTCAACCTATAATAGACACCAAAATATAAAATAGAATAAAATTTTTAAAAATTCTTAATATGGTAAAATGATAAAAAATCATAAAAAATTTTTTTTTTAAAGGAATCAAGTATATTGAAAATTATTATTATGTTTTATTTTGTGGTCAACCAGAATATAAATGAATCACATAGTGGATTAAAACGAGGGAGAGTGGAGTTGACTATGCCAACTTTGGGATATCCGTATGACGAAATTACAATACGTAACATATTAGACTTGGTTATGAAAAAAAGAAAATATAACTTGAAAGGCAGCTTTTCGAACCTCCTCACAACACCGACTATATTTTATTCAGATGTTGGCCATTAAAGTTAACTACTGAAAATTTCAGACACTATTAGGTATAGAGTACCTAATACCTTAGGTATAGTTCATATAAAAAAATAAGTTTTGTGGCAGCTACACGAATCTTCTGCACTACTCCAACTAAATTTTGCGGAACCTTGGGTCATAAAGCTAAATTACAATTGGTCTTATTGAATTTCACTTACAATTTAAACATGAGATAGTACTAGGCCTTATAACATGTTACATATTAATGTATTTTTTATTAAAGATATTTTTATTAATTATTGATTATGCCATTAATTTTAACCCAATAGCGAATGGTACCTGAGTCGAGTCGAAAACCAGAAAAGTTTTTTCCCTTTCACTAGAAGTCGAACCCGGGTCTTTCCGCATGAAAGGTCAGCACTCAACCACTCTGCCACCCAGCCGTTTCTTCTAGTCCCCTTCCTTCCCTGCATCACAAACGCAGTGACAATTAAGTTATACCCTTTGACCTAAAATCATACGGGTATAATAATCTGAAAGGTGCTAAGACCACAAAACAAAAATGGTGAAGTGAAATTCCTTATTTTTCTAATTTTATTTCATTTAAATTATGTGTTTATTTATTGATTTAAATATTTTACAGAATTTTTCGATTTATAAAATTGGTTTTGAAATAATTTTCATTTAAATATTTTGTAAATTCAAAACGTGTTGGTTTTTAATTAAAATTAAATTTGTAGTAATAACTTAGGGGAATGTAATTATGGAAATGTAATTTATGTGTTTTTTTTTTGGAACCTTAAAAAAATTGTTATTCGTTTTTAGTTCCCACTTTATAAAAGACATGGATTTAGACTTCTTGAGTGTGGAGATTACTTTTGAAGGTGTTTATTATAATACAGGTAGTATTGTTAGACTGGTGCGTTAAAAATTTAAATCATCACTTTAAATAACATACTCAGATGATAAAACGAACCTGGAGTATACCTACTTTTAATTTACGCAGAACTTCAAATTGTTTATTTTATTATTCGTACGAACGTTTAAAGGGTATAGCAAATTTGTCATTTTGTTTGTGACGCTGTAAGAGTAGGTAAAAACTCTAGTGTATGGATCCAATCAAAATTGAAAAGTGAGTCGGTTTAGTTATGTATGTCCGTTAGTTGATCTGTTCGCACGATAATTTAAAAATTGAAGAAGCTATTGGATTTTGTAATTTACCTAAAATTTTCTCAAATAGTTTTGGTTTTATTTGGTGTAAGGCAAGAGGTTCGAATTGCTCTCAGACAACTTATATATTTTTTATACATAATTGAGTGTAATAAGTTGTACATATATTTAAATGTTGTTAAAAGTAGTTGATCGAATGATATTATGTTTATAGTATATTCGGACGGATATCTGTGTATTTTTAGTTATTTCCGTTGAATTGTTCTCCAATTTGCTTTCAATTAAGTTTTAGCTCAAAGAAGCTAATACTATTTTAAATAACTATTAAAACTGTCCATTGCTTTATCTTTAAGTTCTTAATATTTTTTTTAATAAATTTGTTTAACATGTGAAACTTTATATCCACGAGAAATATTTAAAAATATGTATATATAAATTTGAAACTTTAAAAAAAAATTGATTTTCTGTAACGCAAAATCTTAAAAAAATTTATAAGAAGAAAATGATATAAGTAGAAAATTTTGAAAGAAAATTAGACCGCACATTTTATTTAGTTTTTCCAAAAAAGAAAAACTAAAAGAAAAATTAAATAAAAACAAAAGTATTCCAATTGATGTGAATGGTAATCGGGTCACCAATTTGTTTTGTAAAATTCACTGAACATGTTCACATTTCAACGATTTACTTCATTTTTTTTTTATATTTGAAAATAAGTATATAAGCTTTATAAAATCCATGTGTGTATAATATATGATACATTTTTGACTAAAATGGATTTTTATATATTCGTTTATTATTATATTTTATTTAAAATTTAACTTCCAAAAATGTAAAGTATAGAGAAAACGATTGGAAACATTAAAGAACAATTTTACAAAATATAAAACTATGAAAAATACGGAGGTACATAATAAAATAGTTTACAAAATTATATGTTTTGTCCAAAACTGTAATTTTAAGTGTTATTTCAATTTACAACACAACATAAAAAATAGTTGTCCTTTTCCGATTCACAACACAACCTAAAAATGTAATCGTCCTATTCTGGTTTACAAAACTACCTGATTAAAGGATCCACCTATGTAAGCTCACTATCATCATAATCATCATCATCATCATCACCATCACCATTATCAATTATTACCATCATCATTATTACCATCATCATTATATCCACCATCATTATCATCATCATCATCATCAGTACCATCATCATTATTACCATAATCATCATCATCATCACCAACATCATCATTACCGTCATCATCATTACCATCATCATTATCAACATCATCATCATCACAATCATCATCATTATTACCATCATTATCATCATTATTATCATCATCATCATCATCATTATTATCATCATCATCACTACCATCATGGTCAGAATCATCATCAAGTTGAAGCATACAAAAGCTTTCAACACTAATGCAAAATTCCATATCTAGCGCTCTTCCTTTCGCTGGTTGCAAACACCGTAAGTTAAAATACCACTATACATACTCGTATTTCTGAACTAACTTCACCACTACATTTTACAATAATTAAATTTGACATATCAAAAATATGTTTGACAATTGACAAATTAACAAAACCCTTAGGACTTTTATGACACATAATTTACGTATATGCCATACAAGGCGTTTTTTTCAGAGCGTTCAGATTTATTAAAAAAACACGATTTAAAAAAACTGTCGTTTTTATTTTAGTTACGTTTTAAATTGTCAAAATATTAAATTAAATATTAAAATTAAATTAAAAAAAAAAAGATAACTTAAAATAAATAAAACATTTTGACTTTTATTTTACAAGTAAAATCTTAAACAAACGTTGAAATGTCTTTGTATTTTATTTTGCTCAGCAGTGTTCGATATATTTCTAGTGTACAGTACACAATTTTTTTTTGACAGTTCAAGCTCTGCAGGTTTCAAAAAAAAACGCCTACAGTATCGTATAAAGTAATTATTTGAAGTGTCCACATGACATGTTCAAAATAATAATAGAAAAATAAAATGTCATATTTTATAGCGGAAGTCTAATCTATTTCCAAAAATATTTAATATTCATTATTAAAATTATTTTTATTCTTAAGAAATAAAAAATAATTAATTTAACAAAATTATACTAATGAAAAACTATATTTATATATTTTTATTTTTTCGGTTAAATATTAATTTTTTTATTTTGAATTTTTTTTTTTTTGGCTTATTATAATCGAAGAAAAAACTTAAATTAATATTATCATTATTATTATAACTACTTTATCATATTACTATTACCTATTATCATTATAATGGTAGATACTTAATATTATATACTACAAGAATCCTTTTTTCTACTGAATGTTTTTTTTGTTTTTTTTTTTATTTTCTTATAATGAAATAATATAATAAAAATAATAACAGTAATAATAAAAATAATAACAGTAATATCATTATAAACAGAATTCATATTTCCATTAATAATTTTATAAACTTATTTTGTACATTTATATGTGTGAAATTTATCTAAGAGAAACTCTTTGTGTATACACAAATATACAAATATTGATATTAGAATATGTACTAAAATTACATTATACACGTTTCATATAATAATATACAGTGTGTGTCTGGTTACCCTCTACGGTTACAAAGAACAGAGGTGATAGAAAGTTGGAGACATGAAATAAGGCCCGTCGAAATAAAACCCGCGAGGTGTTATTTCGCATTCAATGAGACGGTTTTATTTCTCATATGAAGTTGCATCGAAAATTTGAATATAAGATCCCCTGGGGTGTTATTTCTCTCTCAATATTGAGAAATAAAGCCCCGGTTTATTTATCCCATATTTTGCAGTCTTCCTTCTCCAGAACATATGCGAAATAAAATACCGGGGAGAGATCTTAGAGAGATATTTAAAAACGGGGTATATATTATCCTTTTCCAGAATTTTGCTTGTAATTTTAAAATCTCTCCTAATTCAGAATCGTAATACGGGAAAGGATAGATAATATCCTGATTTTGATTACAATTCTTAAGCCCTCCCTAACTTAAAAGCTTCGTTATACCAAAGTATATAGAAATATGAATCCGGACTGTTATTTCTCATTAAATGTGAAATTGCACCACTTTTTTTCATTCTTGTAAAATGACCCCCACGTTTTTTTTCCTCAAGAAGTTGAAGATTAAATATTTTTCTGAAGATCATTCTTGGAATCACCTACTTCTCTGCTTCAATTTAAGAAATTTCCAATAGTTTATTTCAAGAGTTTTTTAAGATAATTTTCTAAATTTAACTGATGCATAATTAAAATTTTGTTAAAACAAACAATTTAACAAAATTTCTATAAAGAACATTTTAAATTTATGAAACTTCTGTATACTATATGTTGTAAAGGGACGTTGTAGGGAAGATATAGTTGCTTATTTTAGAAGCCATGAGAAACAGACCATCGTTCAAAACAATTTTTTACATGTCATGAACTTTTTTATCATTCTTCATGACCTTTTAGTTCCGGGCACACTGCACATATTGTTTAAAACATAGTATTTCTTGCATACTATGTTTAAAACAAGCAGTCTAATACGCTTCGCAATATAGTAAAACAGTCTATAGAATGGAGATCACCGCTATATATAGTATTCATAGATTTAATGAAAGCCTTTGATGGAACTAAACGAGTTTCTGTATTGAAAGCACTTCTATGTAGAAGGACAGAAGGTACTGAACAATTCGCAGTTATTTACAAAGTTCTATCAAGCAATACATTCCAATCGAAAGTAGAAGTGAACCAAGGCTGCCTACTTTCGCCTTACTTTTCACAATAGTCGTGGATGACATAATGAAAAGATCTTTTTGTTAAAGAGAGGAATAATTTGGTTCTTAATTCAACAGATAACATATGTATACTTCCGCACAAGTTCAGCGATATGCAGAGTATATTAAAACATACAAAATTTTACAAGAAATGTTGGGCTTAATTTCTGTCCAATTAATTTAATGTCCAAAGCGTTGTGAATTACTGATTAAACAGTTTGGTGTGTCAATAGCTTTTGTATTCTTTTCAGCATTATATCGAACAGTGGTGGAACAAAAGAATAAATAGCAAATCAACTCAAAAAAGCTAGAGTAGCGTTTGGCAGATTGCAACCTGAAAGGAGAAACTCACAAAACTTTAGAAATCGAAGCTGCAGAATTTTAATGTGTGGCAGCGAGACCTGGCTAACTTTAAGTGGTATACAAACAAAAGACTTTAGGCATTCATTAACAAATGCCTTAAAATCATGTGCAGAATATTCTGGCCTAGAACAATCACGAATAGAATTTTTTGGAACTTAACTAGAGAACACCAATGACACATCAGAATGGCCCTTTAAAGGAATCCGCAAGGCTTCAATATCAAATAGAAGCAATTGACAAATATAAAATAGAATATTTCTTAGATTCGTTTTATTACCAATCAGTAATCACCTAAGGAAGCTTGTCTTTTGTTTTTGTTGCATTTTTTATTCGACGATTACTGTAATATAAAAAGTGAAGACAATTGTACATAACTACATATATATGTTTGTATATTCAGATATGCAAAGTTTTTCAATATAATTGAACATGCAAACTGAATGCTAAGTACACATTTAATAATATTCTAATATTTTTTATCATTGAATTGGTATTTTTTTTCTAAGAAATTCAATACATACTTGCTTTCTATCATAGTATTTCAATTTTACAGTTATGTTTTTTTATTTTCATTAGAAAACTTATGAATTGATTGAATGAATTGCTTAAGCCAAAAAATTACAATGAATTTTTATAAGATTTCATGAAAATTTTTTTTATTTTTTTTTATTTTATTTTTTTTATTTTTTTTTTGAAAAATAATATAATTAAGAAAAATAATTCCTTCCTATATCATTTTAGAAAATACACGTACAATATTCTCTTATAAAAACTGACATTTGTATTTATCCTATAAGTACTGACATTAGTATTTATATGTATTTTGAATTAACTGTAGGATGTTGGTGAAAATATATTTAACAAAAGTTTATAAGTGGGTTTTTTATAATATATTTGTCACATAGTCCGACAGTCATTTAGTAATAGTTATTCATATGATTATATTTGAGTAAATAAAGTAATCAAAACAAAATGCATGATAATATACTATTTATTTGACTTCATCGTGATTATAGGATACTAGACTAAAAAGTAATTTTCCAACAGCAATCATGCGTTTAAAATCAAATAAGGATAAAAATCGTATAAAAGGCTTAAAAGGACCCAATCTAAGTCAATTTTATAATTGAATTTAATTTAATCCTTTGCCAAAATTTTTTATATAATAATGAAGAGTCTATGACTTAAGTTCAGTTGACTATGTATTAAAAAACAAGGATATTCAAAGCTCTAAATTCAAGAAATATATTCCAAAGAGTTTGTACGCGGGAACAAGTAATCGAGTAAAATATCATGATAGATCTTGAGATTACATTTAAAATGTCTTTTAGGAAATAAGTCATTAGGAAGGAAGCTTCGTATTTTAGGAACAAAGGAAGCTTCGTATCTTAGGAACCAGGAGTCGAACCTGAATTATTCAAAAAAGGTAACCCCTTATTTTTTAGTAGAATCGAAATTCTAGTTCATTCATTTATACTTACCGCTTTATTATTATGGTATTAAATACTGTTAGAAACTGGGAAATGTCGGCCTTTTACTAAAGTTCAAGTTTCTAGTGTTATTAATTTCAAAAATGGGCTACCTAGATATTGGGAGGTGGGTATGAGGTACCCAAACTATCGCTTCAATTAATTACTAATTTAAAAGACATAATGGAAACATAACAGAATAGCCTTGCACCAAATTTTCAAGTTTGTCTGTTTTTATTAATTTCGAAGAAATGCTATTAAGTCTTGGGGGGTGTACCTCATGTACCCTAACCATCGCTTCAATTTATAGCAAACAACAGAAACAGAAAGAAACAATCGCTTCAGTTTATTTAGTTATTCATAAGGGGAACAGAAAGAAACATCCGTGTACCAAAATTGAAGGTTCTATCATTATTGGTCTCGGCTTGTTCAGATTCCGATTCCAAGGTTCGATCTTGCTCATTTGGAATTCCCGCAATACTTTCGTAAAAATTTCATTGGGAGACGATAATTATTTTTGTAGTTATCGTGTGTACGAGCGGACATCACTAAATCGACTTAGGAGTTCACACTCAGCCAAACTGTATATGTATACTTTTCTGTATCTAAGTGGCGTCCATTTGGTGGTTACAAACATAGTACCAAAATGAATATACCCCTATCAGCAAATAAAAAATGTTATTATTAAGTCTACACAAATATGTATGAGTTTTTTTTTAAAAAAAGTTGGTATGCATGACATTGTATTATCATTGTTTTCCTTTTATTATAAATAAATATATATGTTGTACATTATTTATTTTACAGCATTAGAATATAAATAGTATAGATCACATTGTAAATACATATATATATATATATATATAAAAATAAATGTATGTATAAATCTATGTCACATATACAAAATAAATATGCCTGCCATATATGACAGGAAATATTTAGTATATTTTATTTTAATACGACATTCATATATAACGAGAAGGAGTTGATGACCACTAACTAGTTCAATGTTATTTTTACCTATAAAAAAACATAAAAAAAAAAATAAAAAAAAAACAAAAACAAAAAAAAAATAAATAAAAACAAAACAAATATAAAATGAAAATCAGGAAAATGAAATCAAGAAATCTATAATGACAGGAAAGGCAAAAATAATATATAATGGTCATAATCATAATCATAATAATAATATATCCTTAAGGACCTTAAGTTAAATGATAAAAGTGGACAAATTTATTTTATTTTTTCCTTTCATATTCATTTTTCTGAATATGATTTTTTTTTTATTATTCTGTTTTGTTTTTTTTTTTGTTTTTTTTTATGGAAATTATTATTATCAAAAGGAAAATGAATATAAAAGGAAATAAAAGGACCAAATGGTAACTCTATTTTAGTTTTTAAGTATAAAAGGATCAAATTAATAAATATAAATATGATAAAATAAGAAAAAAAAAAGATATGAAAAAAAAAGGATGTTTGAGTGTTTTTTTTTCTACTTACGTAGTTATGACTATTAAGAGTTTTTTTTGAAAAGGACTTATTACATTAGTATCTTTTAAAAATCTATTTATTATATTTTGGAGTTAGCGTTTTGTTCCTTGTTCGTGTCCTTGTATTGTTTTTGCTTTTCATTTTAATCTTTTAAATATCCTGAGTTATTATAATTAATATTTTTAATGCACATTATATAAGTTAGCATTTTCTATATTTGTAATAGTTTAGAAAACTATTTTATTTAAAAAACGAGCATTTTTCCAACTTAATTATTAATGAATTCTAGGATTTAAAATTTGGGAACTTGTCAAATCTACTTATTTAGTTAAACTATAAGTTTACAAAGATAAAGAATGAAGTTAAAACCTCTTCAACAAAATTAATATACATATATATCACTATTACGTACAAACCAGGAAGCACTTACTATGTTATGTAGGACTTTATTCTGAAAAGTTTGTATTTTGTTAATATGCGTTTGCTTGGCACAATCCCAAAGTTGAATGCCATATATTCATTCACTTCGTATAAAAAAGATGAAGCACTTCTAGATGTATTACAGACTTGCGGTAAAAGACATTTGAGTTTAGCGTGTAACCATCCAGAAATATCTGGCATATTTGAACCTTTCGTTTTCAAAGGAGTCCTTTTAAACCTTTATAAGCTGTATGGGGATTTCATTAATTATACCCGAATGTTTTCATGTGGGATATCATTGCAAAGGTCTCTACAGCTTTTATTCGAGGCTACGGTTTCAGTTCGCTCTGATTGGGTGCTGAGTGAGTTTTTAGGCCCGTAATATAAATGCTTGCGGTATACTATCATGTGGGGTATCATTGAAAAAGTATTGGCCAACTATACAGCTTTTGTTTGGGGATGATGATTCCAGCACTGTTTAGGTGCTGAGCGAGTTTTTAGGCCGTTACTATAAAAATCTGCGATATACTTTCATGTGGGGTGTCATTAAAAAAAACTTGGGGAGCTCGGTAACTTTTGTTTGGAAGTGATTGTTCCAGGGCGATCTGCTTGGGCGCGGACACCATTTATAAGCCCTTAACAGTAAGCGTCGATGATAAAATCAAATGTTTGAACGCTTGCAATGTACGCACGCATTACTAGTTCAAATATAAAGTCACTCAAACTCAAACTATTTTTTTGATTTGACATTTGCATAAGATAAAACTCTTAGAACAGAGTATAAATTATGTCATAGAATTACAATTAATGCAATATTGATATGTCAAATACATTGCTAAAATTTTTCGTAAAATATTAGTTTAAAAAGGTCTAAAATAAACATGTATAGAAAATATATTCAATATTATATTATAAAAATTTGTAAAGAAGTTAATCAAAAAAGTAATGTTTTTGTTTATAAAAAAAAAACACTTTGATAATTAAAATATTTAACGTAAAATAAAAGCAAAATATTATTAAATAAATTCTTACAGTGATTGAATATTTATTTTTTCAAATGAATTCTGAGAATATTCTCATTTATCTATGTTATTTTCTATATCCATTGATCCAATGTTATTTCTTATAATATTTTTTTAAGCATACTCATTTTTATACACTACTCCTAAACTAGGTATAGGGGTATATTAATTTTGGTGTGGAGTTTATTACGATTAAAAAGGAAGCAAGCAAGACAATTGTACATATATTGGAGTATATGCACACTTGTCTTGCTTGCTTCCTTCAAACGAAAATTAATACAAGTGATGAAAAATACCAAGAGTTTTAAAAACAGCACATTTTCAAAATTATATAGTGTTTCGTACCGGGTTTAATTTTAGGAATATACTGGTGAATTAAAGACCGCCTTTAAATTTAAAAAAAACGAGGCAGAGTGCAGTAGAGTAGATTGTGTCAAATCTGGGATACCCGTATGATCGTAATAAAAACATTATATCATCCGGTTAATTACTTTTTGCAAAATTTCAAACATACAGCTTTATTGGGTGTAGAGTAATTCTCATATAAAAGAAGGAGTTGTATGGCAGCTACTCGAACCCTTTACAGTAGACCAACCGAATTTTGCTGTAACTTTAGCCATTACACTAAACTATTTTCGGCAAAATTTCAGACACCCAGCTTCCATAGGTATACAGTAATGCTCATATAAAATAAGAAGTTGTATGGCAGCTATTCGAACCCACTGCAGTAGCTCCTTTAGTTTTTGAGTTATCGTGCGGAAGGACGGACTTTCATAGCTAAATCGATTTATTTTTCGATTCTGATCGGATCCATACACTTGAGTCTATATCTAACCCCCCCTCCTTCTCTGCGACAAATGATGGCAAATTTATTATACCCTTTGACTATATAGTCATACGGGTATAATAATTTACTTAACAGAAATTTGGGAATGATAGCCGAAAATGCACTTCAAAAAAGTCAGTAGAAGATTTTAATTGTTGCTTACAAAATTAAATCTTCGATAATTTGTTTTGTGGGAGTTTTAAAATAGGTAATTTTATTTTGAAAACTCTCTTGCGAAGATATGTACGAAAAAAATCATAAGAAAGGGATTTGGTTTTGTGTACTTTCCCTAAGCGAATCTGTACTTTATATTATATTATCTAAGGGTCATTTTCTTTAAAGCCTTCCTGTAATAATCTGTTTATTTATTAACTGAGCAGCTTCAATATTTATATGCCCTTCTTGACGAGCTTTAAGCTTTTAGGCATACTTATCTACTTATTTCATCTATAACTTTGGGAATTTGTAAATCTCTATGAATGTCACGATTAGTTACAAACCAGGGAGCACTTACTATGTTATTTAGGACTTTATTCCGAAAAGTTTGTATTTTGTTAATATGCGTTTGCTTGGCACAATCCCAAAGTTGAATACCATATATTCATTCACTTCGTATAAAAACGGCAAATTTTATTTTGAAAGCTCTCTTGCGAAGATATGTACGAAAAAAATCATAAGAAAGGGAAAATCATATAAAATTCAAAATTAGGGTATTGCATTTTTCCGGAATATTTCCATATTTTTATATGCAAGATTGTCAATTTAGTGTCGAAAACAGGGCAATTCTTGTTTATGCAATATTTTATTATAACTGTTTTGCAGTATTTTATTATTAACTGTTGCACAGCCTCCACCATAGTATATTATAAATGCAGAATAATAATATGAATATTTTATTCAAAATAATTATATGGAAAAATAATTGTAAAGCTTCAACTCCATCAACTTAAAAGTTTTAACTATTGTTTAGAATTAAAGACATTTATATTTCTAATAAAGTGCTTTCAGTTAATAATAATTCATTCAGTTAATTTAAGTAATTTAGTTTTTTTTTTATATTTTCCTAAATTTCATTAGAAGAATCTTTTAAAAAAAAAAGACGCTTTTTTTTCCATTATTAATCATATAACAATTTCCTTTCCCCCTAACCTAAAAAAAAAAAAGGAAATTCTCACCTATTCTCTATGAAAAAAACAAAAATAGTAATATAATAAAATATGCCTCATTTTTCAACTGGGAAAACAAACACTAAAACATCAATAACAAATGTTGATTTATCATTGTTATACAATTTATTAAAATTTGTTCATCCCATCTTTCATTTACCACTTATTTGAAATTTTTCTTCAAAATGCCACCACACTCCACCCCAATATTAGTTGGGGTAGTGGTATTATGGAGATCATTGTATATATATGTATGTGCATAAATATTTATTTGTGCAAATAAGTGTAATTTGAACCTACAATAATATGTATGTGAACATTGGATAAATACACTGAATAAATTTTTTGAATTATTTTCAGAATAAACACACACACACACATACACTGAATAAATTTTTGCAAAAAAAAATTTGTTTTTGGGCTACGTTCAGCCTATTTTGTCAGTTTTTTCTACTTCATCATTTTTTTTTTTTTATTTGTCTCATATTATGTTTGTATATGTGTGTCTTTGTTATTGTTTTGTTGTTGAGATGTTGTATGTTGGTTATGTTGTTTGTTGTGTAGGAAGCTTAGTACAGAATAGAAATAAATTCAATATAGGAAATAAAATAATGAAAAATGATATGTAATAGGATAATATATAAATTACAATTTTTTTTTAAATTTAATTTTTTTGAAAACAGTTGATTAATTTTAGAATGTTTGTCTATTCATTTGTTTATAGTTGATTCATTTTTTAATGAACACTGATAGGCGATTTTTTTTCTGTAGATCAACATTGTTGTAATCCCAATTTAAATTCATACAAAAACGCAAGAAGGAGGGCAGTGCCTTCTTATTTATATTCGACTAAAAGAAAGCTAGAACAGCGTTTGGCAGATTGCAAACTGTATGAGAAACTCACAAGGAAGCTTAGTACAGAATCTCCAGAAAAACAAATTTAATAATAAATGAATATTCAAAATAACCATCCCTGTCCTCGCTTATTGTTTGCTTGGAAACTAGTTATTTCCCAGTATAAGCAGTTATACGCTCCCATCAAATGCTTTGAAAAGGGGGTGGAGTTAGCATTAAACTAATAAAAGTTATGCACTGCAAGGAATGCAGATTTCCGATTTAGATTAGAATTTAATGTTAATAAGAGCAAAGCGATGAGAATTAATGGCGTGAAATTTGACAAATGAATTAAATATGTAAATGACGTCTGCATTGTGGCAGCATTATATTAACAAGTGGTGGAGTTCAAAAAGACATGGATAGCAGACTCAGGAAAGCTGGAGCACCATTTGACCAATTTTACGGTCATGCTTAAAAAGCATCCAAATGTATGGTTTCGAGACCTGACTAACTTACAGTACTACAAACATCAGACTATAGGCATTCGTAAATTAGTACCTAAGAATCAAAATATGTAGGATAATCTGGTCTAGTACAATCTAGAATACAGGATAATATAACTTAACTGGAGAGCAACCAATAGCGCATAAAGTAACATCTGACCTAGAACAATCTAGAATGGATATTTATATAACTTAACTGAAGAGCTACCAATAGCGAATAAAATAAGGAAAAATAAATGAAGGTGACACACGCTATGAAAATACTAAGGGTACATAGCGAGAATGGCTCTTGAATGGAAGACGTGGTTGGTCGAGTAACACCTAGTGCAGAACAATAATTATGGAGCTAAACTCAATTGGTATAACATGGAAGAGTGCCAAAACAACAGTATTAGGTGCATTTAATTTTAGCACAGTTCAATGTATGTGTCTAGGGGAGGCTCTATGCTCTCACAATAACAGTAAAACAAATTTTAAGAATAATTAATTTTTAAGAACCGAATCTATATGGACACATTAAATGCTACCAATAAGTACATCACAATATGTTTGCCCCAACATTACCTGATGTTTTAAGTTCTATGGCAGCTATTGTTATAATGAACTAAAAGAACCGCTTGGGCTTATTCCGTTATAATTAAATTTTTATCAAAAAGGAAGTTATTATTCAAATAACGAGAAGAGTTTAAAATATAACAATTACAATTTTTCAAATTTCTTTCAGTAAAATTAAAATCATGTGGTTTTGTAGCGAAAATGGAAAGTGAAGATTGGTTATAGATATAGATGTACCTACTCTGTAAAATAAAATAGAATAGTATTGAAATCGGTTGATATTAGAAGTTATTGGAACCTTACTCAATTTGTTTTTTTTCCCCCACCACATACTCACCTAAACCTATATTGCTTTCCACCACCCAAACATATATTGATATAAATGAAATATTATAGGGAGGCTGTACAGAAATTTTCTTTATTGTTGATTTTTTTTTTTTACAAAAATAACATTATGCTAATGTAAAAAATCATGTGAATTATATGTAAATGTCTACTATGCAATATATATACATAAATATATTAATAAATTGTTTCCTTGACATTTATATGTATTTATATTGGTGTAAAAACCAATATTATCTACTTTTGGAAAAAAAAATATATATATATAAATATATGTATATGTATAGGTAAATATATTTTACATAAATTGAATTTATTTCAAGTGTTTAATGATGAAAATATCAGATTTTTCAGGCAGAAATATAAAATTAATTTTTCTTAAATTTATTTCATTTTTTTTTTTATTTTAATAAACTTTATATATATGTATATGATGTTTAATGTTCATTTTTGTCATTTATTCTAAAATTAGATTTGTTAATATTTATATTTGAATTTATATTTTTCGAAAATAATGACAATAATTTAATATTGACTTTGTAAGGGAAAATAAATTTAATGGAGGAAATTTTTAGGAAAATTCTATATTGAATTTTATTATTTTTATTTTTAGAAGGAAAATAGATAAAATTTTGAGACTTAGGTTTGATTATTATATAAACATTGAAGATATGAATTAATATTAAAACTTGTTTTAGAATTTGTTGTAATTCCAAGAACAATGAAAGAAGGTCTGATTATCTACAAAAGAAATCAGTTTAAACTCAGTTCTGCAATTCCATGGAGAAACTATAGAGCGATCAGAAAGTCTCAGCCATTTAGGTTTGCAGTTTAGTTGATATAGTTGAGAATGCTGCCAAATGCTTGGATTTTCTGTCCGGTTGTGAAACATATTTGTCTTCTAACGATATGTCTAATATCTATAGAGCCTTGAATATAGGAGTAAATAGAGTAAAATTCCCACATTTGGGCTGTTACATCCCAAACTTCTTTGGGTTACTCAAAACCACGCCTTACATTTAATAAGCGATACTGTCGAACAAGTAACACTTACTCCACTTAACTCTCGTCGAAATATTGAAGTCTCGTTCTCTGTTTTATAGATCTTGTAGGTAATGACACTTACACTATTGAACTGGAGCAATTGCCCCTCCTCTTAAAGAATTCCAACGTAACACCAGAGTAGCTGCAAGCGCTCTCTTCTACATTGTGAAAATTTCAAGATGGTTTAAAACTGTTTATGAAAATTCATTTTTTGTAAAGGCTGTTAAGATATCAAACATGCTTCGTTTTTATATGTTATCCTCTCCGTTCTAATGTGTTCCCGTCAATAACGTTCCATACTATATATCCAAATTTTTAGGTTCGTTTCCAACTTTCAAGCTACTTCCCATTTAACATCTCATTTTACTAAATAACTAAATCTACACATTATATATAAAGGAATCCGTTCATAACGTGGAATAAAAAGCGAACGTTTTTAAAGGTGATCATTTGTAAATTAACAAAAATTTTTATTAAAGTACTCCAGGTGTACTGCCTGACACCCTCAAAATCTGGGATGAATAATAGATTTTCTCTCCCTATCTCTAGGGACCTAGGAACCTATCTCCCTTATGACTCTTAAGTGCCAAAAACTACTAGAACGTAAACTGTCTATCTTTTACACTGATCCATAAACGCTTTAGTCTATAACTATTCCGCTGCTTTACAGAGTTACAAACGAAATTTCAAATTTAGTATACTCTTAGAACTATGTTTCGAGTATAAAAATGTTTTAAAAACTTATATAAAAAATTGATTGTACGAAAAGTTTCAATTGATGATATAAACTTCTAATTCCCTCTAATCTTATATAACACTAATATATATTAAGAAGAAAGTTCACAACGTAAGGTTGGTAAGATGTCGAAAAGTTTTCTAAAAACATTTTGAATTAAATATTTTAGCAATCAGAGTTTTAGAACTAACTTAAAACAAACTAGACCATTAAAATATAGCCTTAAGCTGAAAAGAAAATGTTTTAAAGCAAGGACATGTTATATTCTTAAAATAGTTATTTTATTTTTTTTAATGTATGTATTAAAAAGTTTAAGATTTTAAAATTTATAAGTTTTATTTTAAAAAAAATTTAAGTCTATAAATATTTACAAAAAGTTTAAAAAATTTTAAGTCCTATATTTCTGTTGTCCGAATTAAAAACCTTTTAAACTTTTTCGTTTTCTTTATTTTTATTTCTGATTGTGTCAGACCCTCTCCAGGTTGTGGGAGATTTTTCGTAAAATCTTATTAAAGATATTTTTCCTACATTGCGAGAGAACTTTTCTTCCAAGTTATTTAACAAAAAATTTCTGAAAAAGAACGATTCTTGTATTTTCTATTTTTAGTACCTTCAAAATGATGAAGAATTTGATTAAAGAATTTTATAAAAAGTTTCTTAAAATCTTGAAATGAAAAAGAAAATTTAAATCATATAAGTTCAATGCAGTGTAAACAATTTTATAACAGGAAAGGAGTATCAAATGATAAAAAGCAAATAAAAAAATGAAACGAGGAAGAGTGTAGTAGAGTAGACTATGTCAATTCTGGGATACCCGTATAACCACAATATCGACATTATATCACCCGGTTATATGTTTTTGACAAAATAAGAACTTATTAGACTTTCAGTTAAGTACAAAAGAAAATATGAGTTGAAAGGCAGCTCTTCGAACCTCTTCCACTACACCAACTTTATTTTAATTAGACTTTGGCCTATAATGTTAACTACTATTCATATAGAGTAATGCTCAAATAAAAAAAGAAGTTGTATGGCAACTACTCGAAAGCACTGCACTAACCCGACTAAATTTCACACAAACTTCGGCCATAAAACTAAACTATTTTTGGCTAAATTTCGGACATCCTGCTTCATTAGTTATAGAGTAATAGCCATATAACATAAGAAGTTGTATGATAGCTACTCGAACTCACTGCAGTAGACCAACCAAATTTTACACAAACCTTGCCCATAAAACTAAACTATTTTTGGCAAAATGCCAGACACCCAGCTTTAATAGGTATAGAGTAATGCTCATATAAAAAAAGAAGTTGTATGGCAGATAGTCGAATCCATGGAGCAAACCAGCTGGATTTCAATAGCGATGACGGCTATTTTATAAAACCGAATTCGTAAAAATTTCAAACTCAAAATTTCCAAGCTCTTTTTTATTTGGAATTATCGTGAGAATGCATGGACGCACGGACAGACAGACATACGGACACTCATAGCTAGACCGATTTATCTTTCGATTATGATCCGATTCATACCTTTTAGTCTATATCTTCCCTCCCTACTTCTCTGAGTCACAAACGTAATGGCTAAATTAGTATACCCTTTTGACTGATAGTCGTATTGGCATAAAAAGAACAAATTAATAAAGGATAATAAAAATTAATCATTCAAATACAACATTTAATATATTTTCAAGAACATGTGTTATAATTCTACTGTTTTAAACGTCAGTTATAGCCATCGTTGAAGTGCATACAGAAAAATGTTTATTTTAAATTTTCTTTTTTAGCATCAAAGACGTATTACAAAAGTTTTGATTTAATGATTAAATGATTTCTTAAGAATAAATTCAGCTACAAATTTTTTAAAATTTAATTTAATTTTAATAAATTTTTTCCTGAAGAGTTGATCAGTATTTTGCATAATGAAACAAAATTGCTCCAATTCTGAAGTAAAGCAGTTGATTTTTTTTTTCATTTTTATACACGTATGAACATATATTCAAAGGGTATACTAAATTCGCCATTACGTTTGTGATGCAGAGAAGGAGATTGTTAATATAGACTCAAAGGTAAGGAACAGATCAGAATCCCTACGTCCGCACGATAACTCAAAAATTAAAAGAGCTAGGATTTTGAAATATTCGCAAATTAATTTTTATGCAAGAGCCGTTATCACTATTTAAATCCAACAGGTTTCCTCAACGAGTTCGAGTAGCGCCCAAACAACTTTTGTTTTTAATGCAAAATTTGGTTGGTTTAGTGCAGTGGGTTCGACCTGTTGTCATAAAACTTCATTCTTCATATAAGAATTACTTTATGTATACCTAATAAAGCTTGGTGTCTCAAATGTTGTCAAAATTACTTAAACTTAATGGCTAAAAAATTTGCAGAATTAAAATTGGTGTAGAGTAAGAAGTTTGAATAACTGCCATACAATTTTTAAACGTAACTCAAAGCCTGTTAAATTCTAGGGCAATGAAATTAGCTTTTCAAATTTATTTAATTCTTAAATATCTAATTAATATTTTAGTTTAAAAATTTTTACGAATAAACTGTAGAACGCCAATATTTCAACATATTTTTAAATCAAATATGAAAACAAAATAGAAATCCTTGCAATTTGAATGTAGTTTATAATATCCAGTCAGTCAGTATTTAATACCACTTGAATTATTGGTATATATACAATAGGACAATTCATATTTACATTCTATACATTCCATACAGTCGAATAACTAAAACTATTACTAAAAACAATACGATAAAAAACTGACAACATGACTGATGAAAGGTATTTATATTTGTACCATCTTATAAACGATACAATTGTATCTATACCACATATTATAGCGATATAAATACATCCTTCCGCCGGAAATAAAACAAAAAGCTTTAACAACAACAGGTTGTTAAAACAAATCCTACTTCCTATTTTCTTTTGGGGGATTCTCTTCCACCTATTTTAAAAACCCTGTTGGGGGTTGACTTTCATGTTGTTTTTGTATTGTTTTTTTTTATTTATAATTGTGTATTTAGGTAAGATATAACTAGTACAATTTAAAAAACTTATTATTTAAATTTAAGAATCACTAAAGTTGAAAAGTTTAAAAGCAATTTTATTTTATTAAAAGGGAAGAATGTATTAAATTTTATTCTTCAGTCGAGTTTATTTCATACAGAAAGATTCTCGGCTTACATATTGAAATTAGATAGTGCTCAAACGCATTTAATGAGCTCTAGGTACTTAAAATGTTTAATATAAGTAGCATTATTTAAAAATCAGCTTTATCCAAATTTAGTTTTCTCTTTACCAATAACTTTACTTCATTAATTGAAAAGTAGTAGCTTATTTAAGGCGTTGCACGCATGGTGATGCCTTTACCTAAAGGTATTCGATTGCTACGTAAAATTTGCATTCATTAAATTTAATTATATAATTAAATATGTCATATTTGCTGATTTCTGTAAAATGGTCCATAATTTAATTTGATTGTTATTTGGACATTTTTAACTTTTATATTTTGTTTTTTTAGAAAACATCAGTTCAGTTTTCAGAAGAATACAGTTTCATAGGAAGCTATTAAGTTTATCTATAATGAAGCTATTAAGTTGAAATAACTTAGGGAAAACCATTGGGTGTTTAATAAATATGATGTGAAGTTATTGAATAAATTTATATTTAAATTTAAATCTTTTATTTCTTTTAAAAAGAGGCGATAAAACAACATATATGCTTCCTAAAAAAGTCAATGAACTCAATAATCTGTCAACATTCTGATTATTGAATTTTGAAAACTTTAATCAACGTAAAATAAGTACAAGTTCAATGATACCAATTAGCACAATAAGTGTTGTCAACAACGTTGAAATAGTACTTCAAAAGTTAAACAAATACATACAAAGAAAGACGCAAAAGTTACTTAACTTTTAACTTCTACGCTACTTTGACAGCTAAATGTCAGCCATTTTTATATTTATTAGCTTGAAATGGAGGAATATAGAATAATAAAAAATTAAATTTATTTATCATATAAAATAATAAAATTAAAAAATCAAAAATTAATTATGTTTATTTACTAAATTTGTTTACATTAAATGTCACTTTAAAGCTTGCTGTCACTGTTTTGCATTATGCTTTATCTAAAAAACCCAATAAAAAAAAACGAGGAAGAGTATAAAGACTTTTGGTAAAATTTCAATTACACAACTTATTAGACTTTCAGTTATGTGTAAAGGGAAATTTAAGTTGAAAGAAGCTCTTCGAATCTGTTCCCTTACACTGAAATTTTTTTTGAAGACGTTGGCCGTTACTATTAACAAAATTTCAGACGTTCAGTTTTATATGGAAGTACTCATAAAAAATAAGAGTTGTATGACAGGTACTTTTGTTAAAATTTCAGATAACCAGTTTGATTAGGTATAGAGTAATGATCATATAAAAAAGAAGTTTTAGGACAACTACTCGAACCCACTACACTATTTCAAATAAATTTTGCATAAACTTTGGTCATAACGTTAAAGTACTTTTGCCAAAATTTCAAATATCCAGCGTTACCAAAGTTGTATGGCAGCTACTCGAATCCATAAAGTAATCTGGATTGTTATGCTGGATTGTAAAAGCGATGACTGGTATTACATAAAAACGTATTTGTGAAAGAATTTCAGAATCCAAGCTTCTTTAGTTTTTGAGCTATTGTGTGGACGTACATACAAAGCTAGATCGATTTACTTTTTTTAATCTGATCCGATTCATAACGTTGAGTCTATATTTAACCCCCCTCCTTCTATGCGTAGGCATCTTTAGCATACCCTCTTGACCCACAGGCATACGGGTAAAATAAATCATTGTGTTTGAAAAATTCGACAGCTACGTTTTTTGACATTTTGCAACATCGATGATGCATCATTGCTACGGTCATTGACACAACATAACCAACTATAATTTGAATTGCTTATTTAACATTTATCAACACTTTTACCAATTAATTACTTGAGAATTGTATCATTTTAAATCTGAAGTTATTTTTCATTCCAAAAAGACTTCAGATTAAAAATGATAAACTATATTGTAATAAAATGCGATATAATGAAATAGTAATGACCAAGCACATGAGTACCAATAACCCAAAAGTATAATCAACACTAAATTAATTAAGTTATTAAATTAAAATTTTCTTTAATATTAAACGAAGTTAAAACCTTAAAATATAAGTTCCTATTAAAAATCTTAATAAATTCCCTAAGAAAAGGGGAACCAATTTATTCATTGAATATTAAGGCGATCTTGAAATTATGTATTAATTTTCAAAAGAAAATTAAAAAATTTTTAAGTAACTAAATTATAAGATTGTTTTTCATGTAGGCAGTAAGCAATTTTATCTGGTATCATAAATGTTCCTTTCATAAACAACTTAATATCCAAATTCCCAAAAAAAAAGAAAATAAATTCCTAAAAATAATCATAATAATTTCATCCAGAACTAATACTTTCAAATACATTTATTTATACTTTTATGATTATTTTTAAAAATTTCTTTAAATAAAATTTTTTAAGGACCTTTTTTTGGACCTTTTCTTAAAATATTCATCTAAGGTTGAAAAAAAAAGTTTTGAGGGATGAAAGAAAAAAAAAATTAAATCAAATAAGTACTAAAAAAAATAAAAATGTCTATCTTTTTGATCCTTTTTATGATCCATATGCCAATGACATATTTATAGGATTTTATTTCACCCCTACTCACTAACCATCAACTGACTTAAAAAAAGAGAGAGAAGAGATTTAATATTACATATAACCTTTTTTTTCCCTCCTGTAAAATCAAAATGGCACTTAAAATCAATTCAGTTTTTATTAGTTTTGGTTTTTGTTTTTTTTTACCATTTTTATACCCGTATGACTATTATTTAAAGAGGTATACTAAATTTGCCATTACGTTTGTGACGCAGAGAAGGACATATAGACTCAAGTGTATGGATCGGAGCAGAATCGAAAAATAAATCGATTTAGCTATGTACGTCCGTCCGTCCGTTCGATCGCACGATAACTTAAAAAATAAAGGAACTACGATTTTGAAATTTTCACAAATTCGTTTTTATGCAATAGCCGTCATCGCCATACAACTTCTTTTTTATATGAGCATTATTACTCTGTACTTATTTAAGCTGGGCGTCTGAAATTTTGCCAAAAATAGTTTAGTGGCCACAGTAAAAATTTTTTTGGTCTACTGCAGAGGGTTCAAGTAGCTGTAATACAACTCCTTGTTTTATCTGAGCATTATGTATGTTTGAAATTTTGTCAAAAGTTATTAATCTGATGATATAATGTATATGTTACGGTCACACGGGTATCCCAGAGTTGACACAGTCTACTCTACTATACTCTTCCTCATATTAAAGGAAACTGTAATAATCATTTAAACAATATGTGCATATCTACTATACGGTTAATTTACTTTATCATAAGTTTTTCTTCTTATGGTAATCATCTGGTTGTACAATCGCTTTTGATGTCTTTTACGCTTAAATAAAATATTTTTTGACATCGAACTTGGGGATTGCCTTGTATATTACAATCGGTTATTTGTAAAACCTTGCATTTTACAGTTGGCTATATATAGATAGGGAAACTTGTCCTGGGACTTCTTATTATTATTATTATAAACTATACTATGTTGATTTGCATACTTATAACACCATTCAAATTTTGTGCCGAATAAACCGATCATTGACTTCGACATGAAATAAGTCTCTATCAAACTTAAAGTTAAGATGCCTTTGATTTAAATAAAAACTGTTTATATTTGGTAGACAAGACAGTTGAATTTTGTTGTCCAGTATACTAGTATTTTAGACTTCTAACGATATTTCGATTATCTGACCAATAGCGTAGTGGTTAAGACGCCGACCTTTCATGTGGAAAATCTCGGGCTTAACTCTGGTAAGATTATATCTGATAAAAAAAATCAAAAAATTGTACAACTATATCGTGATATAGATGGCGCACAAAATTAACATTTGTTTATTCATAATTTAATACAAAAGCTATAGTCGAATAAACAACGGCCTAGTCAATCGAATCGAATCGAATCTTTTAAATATGATTCATCAAAGGTCATCAATTCATTTATCATCGTCTTTAAAATAAATAAAGTACAAAAGGTTTAATATTTTCTCACAAATGGATTTTCAGTTCTATAATACACTTCAAACTATAATTTAAACAATACTGGCCATTCGAATACATTTCTCTCACTTGATAATTTACATTTTCTTTACAATGCAAAAATTAATATTTACACATACACATAAACAAACAATGACATTAATTAATAATAAACATATGAAGTAATTTATTATTTAAGTATAGGTCCTTAAATATCCTTTTTTTTTATATATTTTATTATATCATCATATTTTTGAATTTTTCTTATTCTATATAATTAAAAAATATTAATATAATTATGTATACGTATGTTTATATGTGTATGAATGATTTTTAATGAGTAATTAAAGCCCAAACCAAAAAAGAGAAAAGACCATTTAGTTAAAAAAAAACAAAAAAATAAACAAATGGTTTTTACATTGAAACAAATATCCCAATTAATTAAAAAAAAAAATCTGATGAAGATGTAATACTTAAAATATAATATCTTTTTTAACAATTTTTTTTGTTTACTTGCTACAAAATGTTTATATGGTTATGTTTATATATATATATATATTATAATGGTTATATGTGAATTTTCATTTAAGAATAAAATTGAATATTTTACGCAGTAAATTTAATAAGATTTTTATATAATAATCGGAGATAGTATTAAATGGCGGCATAGATTAAATTCAAATAAAAATATTTATTTAATATTTTAAATGAAATAACTTAAAAATTTGAAAAAGAATAAAGAAGGGCTTTGGGCTCCCACAAAACTTCAGGGGATTAGCCATATAAGTTTTCATGCACCACTTATTTAAAAACCAATATGTTTGAAGCTTAAATAATTTTTAAAAAATCGGCAGCTCGATTTCAGCTTGGCCAAAGTTTTAGAATTTTAAAAAGAAGGCGGCGCGGCGCCGCTTATTGAATTTTTTCGATGTGAAAGTTATTTTTAAATTAAAGAATAGACTTCCTTTTGTTTTTATGATCAAATCATCTTTATATCTATCTATATATATAAAAGCGAAAGTTTGTTTGTTTGTTTGTACGTTAGGAATAGACTCCTAAACTGCCCATAGGGGTTTTTGGGTACGCTAGGAAATCGTGGGCCAAAAATTTTGCTCTAACGGACCGCCAAGTTGGGGCTGTGGTGATAGTACTTAAACTTTTTTCTTGTAAAACAAAAACGGTTTCACCAATTGACTTCAAATTTTGTGTAGGTGATATTCCTTGAGAATTATGTTGACACTATTAACAGTTTTGGAATTTGTTAATCTATGTCGTCTCGACGGTTGGTCAAAAAAAAATTTTGGGTCCAAATTTTGTCCGATTTTACGAAATACTGCTTTGGCAAAAAAGAAAGCAACAAAAAAATTTTTTTTAAGTTCCATTAACCCATTGCGCCCCAACAGCTTTTTATAGGATTTTTCAATACTTTACGCCAAATTAGAAACGGTTCGACCGATTTTCTTCAAATTTTGTATACGTGTTCCTCTGTGAGAATTGAGTTGACACTATTAACAGATTTGGAATATGTTAACCCATTCCGATCTGACGGTTAGTCAAAAAAAATTTTGCAAGCAAATATAGTCCAATTTTGCGAAATTTTACTTTGGCTAAAAAGATAACCTAAAAATAAAAAATTTGATCGCCGTTAACCAATTGAGGCCCAACAGCTTTTTATAGGTTTATTCGTTACTTTACTCTAAATTAGAAACGTTTTGACCGGTTGACTCCATATTTTGTATAATTGAAGCACCTTGAAAATGGAGTTGAGTCTGTTAACAGGCTTGTTGTTTGGTAGCACATGTCGGTCCTAAGATTGGCCAAAAAAAACTTTTTGGAAGTAAATTACTTACACTTTTGGAAAGTACTTAGTACTGCTTTGAATTCCAAAAAGTTTCAAAAATTACTAGAATAAGCCAGCAAAAACGTTTTAAAAAAATTTCTTTAATACATTTTAAAATTTACATTTACTCCATAAGTAATTTTTGTGTTAACTTTTTGCAGTAACATCAACTTCGACTAAACCTCCATTGAGAGGCGCAGCAACGCGCACCGGGTATTAGCTAGTATATATTTAAAAACGAATGTTTGTTTGTAAGAATTTTTTATTTAAAAAAAAAGGTTTGACCAATTTCATTTAAAATTGTTGTTCTTTGACAATTGAGTTGACTATTTTAACTGATTTGGAATTTGTTAACCCATATCGGCACACCGATTGGTCAAAACAAATTTTGAAAGCAAATGTTGGTTTATTTTGCGAAGTACTGCTTTGACCCAAAATAAAGTCTAAAAAAGTCTTTTGTCGAGTCCCATTAACCTATTGCGACACAACAATATTTTAAAGATTTTTTCGTTATTTTGCTCTAATTTAGAAATGGATTGGCCAATTGGCTTCAATTTTTTATTTATTTTGTTCTTTGACTTAATTTTGTTAACCTATATCGGCGCAACGATTTTTCAAAAAAAATTTTGGGGAATACTGCTTTGACCCAAATAAAGTTTCAGAAAAAGACCTGACACAAATTGCATCCACTTGATCTATTATCTGCTTTGCCTAGCTCCATGCGTTGCTAACGTAATAAGATTTATATATATTTATTATTTAGTTCTTTCCAACTATAGGTCTGTTTTAAAATTCGTATCAAAACCGGGTATAAATGGCTTCGTTTTTGAAGATTAGCATGACGATTTTTATAGCTATATGTACTGGTCGCGGACCTAAGAAATCCTAATAAAAGGGAGTGATATTTTTTGCACTTTTATAACTTGCAGACAAAAAGATGAAAAATGTACTTAATAGAAGTCATTTAATAAGTAGAAATATCTAAATTTTATTAAATTAGTTTCTATTTGAGATCTGTCTTACATTACTTTGGATTTATAAAATTTTGTTAATCGCCTATAAAATTGAACCATTTATAAATAGAAGATAAATTCATTTTCGGCTTCGCAACATTGTGCCCTTTTCGGTACATTTTCCATAACTTTTCGTAAAATTTCCGATGTTATGCCGAACGTCTTCTTGCTGATGTTTCTGGACTGTCCTGCACACTATCCAAAACACGTTGGATATTTTCTTTCGTGTAAACCGTACCGGAAGGTGTCTTACTGTATCATGTTGTCGAAAATTTGCAAACAGGGTTCTATGTTGATGCTGAAGGTCCAGTGCGCATATTAAAAAACGACGATAAACACGCTGCGTCAAAACAATTGACCGTTGATTTTCAAAATAAAATTTAACAATTGTTGATCACTGTTCTGTTGTGTACTGTTCCATTTCCAATTCCCCAAGTTTTCTTCACAAAATTCTGAAATAAAAATAAAAAATATAAATAAATTTAAAAAGTTATTAAACATTCAAGCCATATCGGTCGTTTTGCGACACCCTGTATATTTAATGCATTTTAAATTTTAAATATTTTTTGAATATTTAAAACTTTTTAAATATTGTGGAATTTTATTATTATATTCTTTTCACATGAATTTGGTTTTTTATACTAGTATGACTATAAGTCTTAAGGGTGTACTAAATTTGCCTTTACGTTTATGACGCAGATAAGGAGGTGGGGTAGATATAGACTCAATGGTATGGAACTGAAAACAAATCGATTTAGCTATGTATATCCGCCCGTCACCACGATAACTCAATAAATAAAGGTGTTAGGATTTGGAAATTTTCACAAATTCGTTTTTATGCAATAGCAGTCATCGCTATTTAAATCCAGCCATTTTGGACCACGGGTTCAAGCACCTGCCATACAACTTCTTTTTTCATATGTACATTACTCTATACCTATTGAAGCTGGGTGTCTGAAATTTTGCCAAAAGTAGTTTAGTTTTATGGCCAAAGTTTCTGAAAAATTTGGTTGGTCTACTGCTGTGGGTTCGATTAGCTGCCGTAGAACTTCTTATTTTATATGAGCATTACTCCATACCTATGGAAGCTAGATGTCTGAAATTTTGCCAAAAATAGTTTAGTGTAATGGCCAAAGTTACTGTCGAAGAGGTATAATAAGGCTAGTCCATAAGTAGTAGACGTACTGTAGTAAAAGCTGAAAAACGATGTAATGTAAATCCCAAAAACTTAAATTTTTGGGGGGCTATTTTTGGAGCGGTCCTAGGAGTCAAACCTTTTTAATTTTTTCTTGCTGCATTTGGGTTCTACTTTAAAATGTGTGAGTACCCTCTTTCCAATATGATGTTTCGACTGATGCTGAAACCCACAAAATAGGGACTAATTAAAAAAATATAATTTTAAATTACAAATTTAGAACTTCTTTGGGAAGTATGAAAAAAGACCAAATTCATTTAAAAATAGAGAAATTTCATTTGAAAGAGGAACAAGTTCATGTGAAAAGACGATATATTTGTATTTGCAACCTTTAGATTAATCTAAAAATTAAAAAAAAAGAAAATAATTTTCTAATGGAAAACCATTATTTTTTGTTTCTATTAATTTAATTTTTTTTTTTTTTTTCACAATTATATTTTGTGTTGAATATTTTGCTGCTGTCTGTTTTTTTGTTGCAAGATAAGTTCTGCATAATGGAAAAAGAATTAAAAAAAATTTTTTTGGTAAAAAGTTCATTAAACAACAACATTAACCATTTACATTTATTGTAACTATTTTATATAACTTTAGGGCATAAAAGTAGCTGGAATTAAATGTTTCATGCACAAAGGGAATAGACAAAATAGAGAAAAAACCAAAACTTGATTGTTTCCTTTTGCTTTCTGGTTTTTTTTTCAGCAAAAGAAACTGTTTTTTTGTAACTTTCTAGAAATTAATATAAGTGTTACAGAGTATCATTTACTATAACTGAACTCGTTGTTCGTTTGAAATGTCATAAAAGGCGTTATTTTGAAATGTAATTATGAGGGAAGCGTATCGAATGAATTAAAATCTCGCGCATTAATAGATCTCGTTTATTTAATTAGAAAATTTAATTTTCAAAAGTGAAATTTTGATACGTTCATTTCAAAACACGAGGTTTGGAGAAGTTAGATTATGAAATATAAAATTTTGTGGTCAAACCCATTATGATGTACATGAAGGATACTAAAACTTTGCGTTTAATTAGTCTTGTTTTATTATATAAAAAATGTAGAAATAAATACAAAATGGTTTGTATTGTAAAGTCTCATTATTTTATATCGGAGCCCTCACCTTCTCTCCAGTTCATTTTGACCCTTCTGCGAAGACTTTCTTTATATTGGCAAAAAAGTATTCACACCAAATTCCCGGTATTCGTCTGTCCGTGCGTCAAATAATTCAAAAAATATCAATGCTATCTTTATGATGAAAGAAAGACGGGGATTGGAAATGGGTGAAATTGGACCATGGGTTTGGAATCTAGAAGTATTCCTTCAAACTAATGCAAAAGGGGCATAATTTTGATATCAATAAAAATAGATTCGGCACAAGTATGAGGTTTAAGTACCTACGACAGACCTACCAAGTCTTTAATGCATTTCTTCGAAATTTATAAAAAAATATAACTTAAAATAAATGTAGAAGCTTCTAATTGGGACAAGGATTTCTTTAAATTTGAAATTTGTTAAAAGAGCATTCAGTCCTGTTTTCTATATGTTTCTCAAATTTTTGAGAAATTAAAGTAGTGGTTCAGATACACACCTCTTAGACCAAACCAGCATATCTTCGGAGTTAATAAAGTTAGTAAAATGTAGTAATTTGATTCAAGTTCCCCGGAGGAATCCCGGAATCCCGGAGGAATTAAAAGGAGTGTGCATGTAATATGTAAGTTTTTGTGAATTGTTCAGGTGTGGATGTTATTAAGCCGGTTCCATCGACTTACTATTGTTTTTTTCATTGTTTTTTTTAAGATGATTCCTGAACGATTCCCAAAGTTGTTCAACATAACTGTTGTTTATTTTTTTGATACCTAATTCTAATTAAATTTTGTGATTGCGTTTCTAATGAGAAATAATATTATTGTTATTATAAATTTTTCTTTACATTAAGGATTTGTTTCTAGAGAAGGATACCATACACAAAAGAAAGGAAGAGAAATAGAAAGAAAATAAAATTAAGATTTTTTTTTCTATATGTAATTCGTTTATTTTTCAGTGGTCCAATTTAAAGTCAAGTGTGATTCAAAATTTCTTTTTGTAGATTATTTTCTAAATTAGTTTATGATTAAAAAAATTTTATTTTTATTTGATTGTTTGTTTGCTAGAAACTCTTAAAATATGGTACTTAAAAAAATCTGTAAACTCACCTGTATAATTATTAAATTTTTTAAGTTTTTTAAATTTGAATTTTTTTTTTGGAAATAATGGGTAATAATGTAAATCTTGTTTTAAAAAATTTAATAAGTTTTCAAATACACTTTAACTTTTGATTCAATTTGAGAGTTTTGTATAGAAAATATTAACAATATTGTTCGAAAACAGGAGATAAGTGTTTATAACAATATCGGTGACACGTCAGAAGTCTTATTGACCCTTTTGACTCACTCATCAGGGGAGTTGTGGCATTTTTTGATTGCGACTTTTCTCTCACCAAAATAAGTCAAAAGCCCCATTCAATACATATTCTTGACAAAGCGTATAAGTTTGGGTTTTTGTTACCGACTTTAAAATATGAATATTTCCAACAACTACATTAATTATTTTTCATATTCCGGCCACGCTGAAGCTATCTCCAAAAGTAGCCGTCGTGGCTTGGGTGCCATACCACGCGCTATGCGCGAATGAATTCGCCACTTGTCTATCGGAAACCGCCGGACGTTCCATGAGTGCGCATGGTCGAAACCGTATGTGGTACGGTCGAGTCCTCGCGTAAGTGGCTGTAAGCGGGCGCTTTATTACAGCAAAAAAATATTTATATTATATACAAAACATTGTTTATATTATATTCAACATTCTGAATTGTGAGAGTTTTTATAATTGGTTGCAAACTCACAAACAGGATTATACGCTTTTTTTCCACAACATATACGATAACTCCGCACGATAACTCAAAAACTAAAGGAGCTAGGATCTTGAAATTTTCGCAAATTCGTTTTTTTGCAATAGCCGTCATCGTTATTTAAATCCAGCCATTTTGGTCCATTGGTTCGGGTAGCTGCCATACAACTTCCTTTTTTATATTAGTATTTCTCTGTACCTATTACAGCTACGTGTCTGAAATTTTGCCAAAAGTAGTTTAGTTTTATGGCCAAAGTTTCTGCAAAATTTGGTTGGTTTACTGCAAAGGGTTCGAGTAGCTGCCATACAACTTCTTATTTTATATGAGCATTACTCTATACCTATTGAAGTTGGGTGTCTGAAATTTTGCCAAAAATTTTTTAATGTAATGGCCAAAATTTCTGCAAAATTTGGTTGGTCTACTGCCAAGAGTTCGAGTAGCTGCCATACAACTCCTTCTTTTATAAGAGCATTACACTACACCTAATAAATCTGATATGTTTGAAATTTTGCCAAAAGTAATTAATGTTTATAATAATAATGATATAATGTTTATATAACGGTCATACGGGTATCCCAGAGTTGACACAGTCTACTCTACTACACTCTTCCTCGTTTTTTTATGGAACTTCTGACATGTCACCAAAAAATTTCAATTTTTTTTTTATTTTTAAATTGTTTTTTAACACCTAGGATGATTTCTATTTCTGGTTCTTTAATTGGACAGTTTTGAATAAAGTTAAACAAAACTAAATTAGTATAATTAAATAAATTACATTAAAAGTTTGGAAAGGTAAACGTTAGTTAGAAAATATGTAATAGGTATAATTAAACCAATTCATCTTATTTAAAAAATATGTTTTGTTCACCACAGAACCAACCGCTCTTACAGGAATATCATATTGTTAAAAAACTTTCACAAAATTATACACACAATAACATATAAAACAACGTTCTCACAATTTTTAATAGGTAATTACATGCGCACAAATTTTTTTCAAAACAATTAACTTTTAATAATATAATTTTTTTTTATTATACATAACTTTATTTAAAGCTGTTTATTAATTCAGCCATTTAGGCTGTACACGTGTGCACACATAGGCACACAAAACAGGCACGCAGACACAACGACGAATACCATAAACTAAAAATGTTTTATAGATTTATGCACACCAGAGACCAAATTATTATAATTTTATATTATTATTAAAGAAAAGATTTTGGAATTAATTTTAAAAACCTCTAACATAAATTTTTTATTTATAAAAGTTGTGAAGCGTTTAAAAATTAATAAAATTAAATACAGGTACAGTATTCAGAGTGTCGCTTTTTCATTCTAAATGTCCCATTAAGATTCCGATAAAAGTGCAGAAACTTTTAACTGATTTTCGAACTCAACTCATCTATCATTCGCTACCATTCGGTTCACATTAACAAGTAATACAAAATATTAACAAATAATTTAATTGAATAATATAACTCACTGATGCATAATAAATATCTTATAATCCAATATAAAATTATTACAATATATAACAAATAGAATTGTATTTATTGAAAATCTACTACGTTTTTACATGCTATAACCCCTAGTACTATCTCATGTTTAAATTGTATGTGGAATTTATTATGATCAATTCTAAAAATAAGAATATAATATATCACTCCTGCTCTAAGGTGTACTAAGGATAGATAGGTTTATTAATTCAACAATTAACACTTAAAAAAGTTCAATTTGAAAGGAAATATAAATTGGTATTAACCAGCAGTTTGCTAAATTAAAAAACTAAGTTTGTGAAACATCTGTTTAAGGCATATACAAAGAATTTTGACAATGGCCGCAATGCGTTTTTTAATTTTTGCGGACAAAACTTTCTTTGAAAATTAAAGAAATAACAGATGTGTAAATGTATGTTCAAAATATAAATACAAGTTAGATTGTAAAATTAGATTGAAATATTTTTGAAATATCCGCTATCGTAAAACGTAGAATTATGCATAAGATATAAGTAGAAGTAGCTTATGACACATTCCATTTTCCTTAAACATACCTTTTAATTTAATTTTGAAATGTTCCTTATCCAGCCAACCATTTCAAATCTATTAATAAGTTATTTTAAATAATTGTAATTTAATAAAAAAAAAAAGTTTCAACCACAAAATCAGGATTATCACACTAGTTATGATTTGGTTTGAAATTAAATAACCCATAAAAATGAAAGATGTTATAATCGAACTTGGAAAATAAAAAAAAAAAGTTTAAGCATTAAACTTATCTTAAATAATGTTTCATTATATCTTATCCTTTTTTTTTGTAGTTTTATTCACTTTTTATTTCATTTTTATTACACCAATGTATTATTATTCCAATAAAAAGTTTCTGGGAAAAATTATGCTATCAAATAAAGTTTTAATACTTAAAATACTGGAAAAATACATAAAAATTACATAATAAAATTTGATTCTTGAAGAACTTTAAAGAAAATTATGGTGTAAAAAAAAGGTTTCTGACCGATTTTATTATTTATGTTTTTACAGGTAACATATGCCGGGTGGGCCATCTTGGACTGCATTATAAACAATGACACATATTTTTATTTAAGTGGGTCAATAAACTGAACTGCCAAATTTGAGATACAGAGATACAGATAGCAATACATCAGCGACAAAATACCGTTTCAGATAAATTGTTTGGTTTGGAATTATGGCTGATAGAGTTATTGGTGCATATTTTCAGAAAATTAAACTAAGGATCCAAAAATAGTCTCTGGACTGGTATACGAAATCATGTTGGAAAATTTTTTATGTTCGGTAGTTCTGAATAATCCTGACATATGTTTTCAGCAAGAAACCGTTAGAGAAAATGGTGATTCTGCGAACTCTTTGATGATCGATTACGCCAGACCATCCCATTTCTCAGTTTCGACGGCCCTTAAATATTTATGGAAGTGCATGGGTTAACAAGATGCAAAACTAAAGCAGAATATTTTCACGGAAATTGCGCAACATAATGCAAAGTGCATTAAAAAGAGCCATATTAAATGTTAACAGTAAAATGGAAGCCATTTAAAAGCTGTTTTCCCTCACACTTAGCTTAAAAAAATTTAATAATTTATACTTTAATTAAATAAAAAACTTTAAAAATTACAAGTATTTTAAATCAGTCAGTCCAAGTTGGTCCACACTATATGAAATAAAATTTAAAAATCTACTAAATAGAAAACAGATAGTATATATATATATATTATTTATAACGGTAAGTGCTACATGGATATATTAGTAACTTCAAAATCATCTTATAATTTATTATGATTTCATGTTATTGAAAGATTTAAAGATATCTGTTTCTAAATAAAAACCAACTGTTTATTGATCAGTGATTGTACACAATAAAGTTTAAAATTTATACAAACTCTAACAAATTTAAACTAATAAATTGAATATTTAATATACTATTGAGCGTTTGAGTGAAATGTGTATGAAAGAAATAAAAACGAGTGGTTTCCTTTTAATTTCACTAAAATTATTTATTTTTACAAATACCAGTATTTGGTCTACGACATGCAGACTTCTTCAGTGCCAGTACTCGATTAACAAAATCTATGGCTAAAAAATATAAAATTTATAAATAATTAAAAATAAAAAAAAGCAGTAGGGAATATTATTAAAATAAAACTTATAATAAAACTTTTTTAATAAAGGATAAAATTCAGAATTTAAGAACACTTGTTTATAAGAAAGAGTAATAAAAATATTCTTCTTCAGCTGCTAATCTAGTACTAGATGATAAGCGATCATATGTTTCTGTAGAATTGCAATGATGTTGGCTCTCCTCCGCATCTTGCACTATGTACTAATTCTCCAATTGTGTTTATAGATATTTGTTTTTTACCTACGTTTCTTTTGCCTTCTATTTTACCTTGTATTATCAGTCGGAGTAGTTCATATATTGGATCTCGTATTATGTTACCAAAGTAACTTAGTTTTCCGCGCTTGATAATTAGAAGCAGTTCTCTATTTATATTTAGCCTTCCGTGAACTTCTTGGTTTGTAACTCTGTATGGGTACGAAATTTTCAATATTCTTCTATAACCCCACATTTCAAACGCCTCTACTTTGTTTAACGACATCACTTTTAGTGTCCATGCTTCTACTACATATAAGAGCAGAGACAAGACATAACATTTTAAGTTTCTAACGGGAGTTTGATGTTTATTTCACGATTACACAGTACGTTTTTATATTTAACAAAGGAACTTCTTGCCATTTCAATTATACATCTTACTTCCTTATCTGAGGTTTAACTCTTATCAAGTTGGCAACCCAAATATTTAAAACTGACAACGCGTTCGAGTTATAAATTGCGATAACACCGTCATTGACTAAGTTGTTGCGTCTGACAACTTTTATGAATTTTGTCTTTTTGTTGTTCATATAAAGACCGTAGTTTATGTAGATTTCGTTTACTTTAATTCCTTTTTAAATTGAGCTAATTGCCTCCTGAAAAATATATTCAGAGTACAAATTTAACAGTAATGGCGTTGATACACTAAATGTCCTTGCCATCGAGTTGCATGTTAAGGAGAATATCTATCATTTTGTTGTGTTGTACTCGGTCGAACTCTTTTTTATAGTCTTTGAAGAACAAACATACGTGCTTTTCTACATCCTGGCAGTTTTGCGCTAAAATCTGTAGACTAAATAAGGCTTCTCGTGTTCCCATTCCTTCTTTGAACCTGAATTGCGTGCTTTCCATTGCTGCCTCGAATTTTTTGTGCAATTGATTATAATAAAAATATAGAACTTACAAAATAAGAAATTATAAATACATAATCGACATGCACTGAAAATAAATTAAAATTAGGAGGCAATTTAAATTTGTTTAATAAATTTAAATAAATCCGAATATCCATTTCCTTTATCTCTATTCATGATGTTTTTATGTTAATGTTTGCAAATTTCGATTCTTTCTGCGACACTTTCTGGTTTGGTAATAAGTTTCAAGATCTAAATATCGGAACTGGTTATTTGATGATTTTTCACTTAATATATTTCTAGACGTAACTAGAAATGTTATCCTATTTGTTAGGAAGGTTGTCATTTCTAAAAATTAGATTTTTGTGATTGACTTTTGAATTTTGACACTTTTTTTTGAATATTTGACATATAACTTTATTATACTTCAACATATGCAAATTTTTTTGAATTTTCTTTTATAATTTTAAAGTTTAATTTAAATTCAAATAAAAGAGAATTTATTTATTTCGGATTATCAAAAGTCGGAGTGCGTCAAAAATTCATAAGAAAACGAGAATTAGAAATGAATTATTCATTCGATAAAGTCAGAATTTCATAACGGAATAACTTTGAGGTTATGATGATTTGTTTTCCATGCATCCGTCATTTCTTATTTCAAAACAATAAAATTTTAGGTTCAATAAAAGATAATACAAATATTATTTATTTGTTTATTGCTTTTTTTAAATATCATCTTTTATAAGCATATAGGTATTTACGTAAATGATATACCAACTTATGAAATCCTTATAAAAAATATTTTAATTATATCAATATTTGAAAACTAAAATATAATATTAACGATATCATAAAAATCAAATTTAATAAATCGTTAATTTAACACGTGATATTAATTTTAAATAAAATATGAAACAATAAGTTTTTGATGATCAGAAATAATACCCTAGGTAATAAAGTTGAAATTACAAATTTTGATTTAGGCGTGTATTACAGCTTTAAAAAGGTGTCGAAATTAATAAGAAATAAAGTCGAATGTCTAGTAAATTAGGAATAATTCTAAAAAACAAAGAACAAATTTTGAGAAAACCAAAATAACATTTTCACATTCAAAGTAATTTAGGATTAGTAACAAAATCGGGTTAACGAGTTGTATGTATTTATAAATATGGCAGGAGGAAATAAAGCGTAGAACTATAATTTCTCTCAAGTCTTTATTCCAATTCCAAATTTGTAGCCGACTGTAAAATTCGCATTTTTTCAAAAAGTTTCAAACAATTTTCTATATTTTGCTCAGTCCTGTGACCTTAGTGCGTTCTTTTCGAACCATTTTTCGTCCTGCCTTAGTATCATTTCGCACTTTCCTTGAAGAGATGGGAGCTGATGCTATGCTATTGCACCTGTGCGCGTCACCATTTAAGTGAGTAGGAAGAAACTTCTTCGGCAGATTCGGCATAATCACTTGGAGCATTAATTTCGTTCACCAACGCAACTTTTTATGCTTTCAAAAATGATATGCATTACTTTTAGGTCAGAAGTAGCCGACTGTCAAAAGGGTATATTACATTTGCTCAAAGGTATGGATCGGCTCAGAATTGAAAAGTAAATCGATCAAACTATATATGTCTGTTCGTCTATCCGTTGATCCGTCCACACAGTACCTCAAACAATAAAAGAGCTGGGATTTTAAAATTTTCACAAATTCGTTTTTATTCAGTAGCCGTTATCGTTATTGAAATCCAGTGAGTTTGCACCACGGGTTCATAGCTGTCATACAACTTCTTCTTTTATATGAGTATTGCTTTATATCTAAAGAAGCAGGGTGTTCTGAAATTTTATCAATAGTCGTTAACTATTAACGAAATTAAGTCAAAAGTAGTCGGTGCAGTGGAAGATGTTTGAAGAGCTATTTTTTTTTGTACATAACTGAAAGTCTAATATGTTGTGTATTTAAAATTTTTTCAAAATTAATTAATCGGATCATAAAAATTACGGTCATACGGGTATCCCAGAGTTGACCCACTCTATTCTTCTACACTCTTCCTCGTTTTATATGGAAAGCATATTAGCAATTCCTAATCTCTTCATTTAATTGTACGTTTTATTATGAGTATTAAATTTTTTATGAGTTTAGGTTACCTTTTATTTTATATTTTTATCTTACAGTTATGTTCGGGAATTCCTGTGAATATTATTTAAATACATACATAAATATGAATGTAAATAATTTTTTTTAAATTTCATTGCTTTTTGGTATTTTTGTTTTTTTTATAAAATAAAAGGTGGCATAATAAAATTATAATCATTTTGAATGAAACTCATTTTTTTTAATTTATATAATCATAAAATTATTTTCTGGCACCTAATTATGCAGCCTAATGATTTTTACCTATTTTAGAAGGTATTTTATAGTATTAAATATATTTATTTTTGTATTTTTTTTTTTTTTGTTATTTTTTAATATTACCGTTATTATATCAATGTTGTTGTTGTTTATTTTATTTAAATGTAATTTGAATTTCATTGCGTAATAGTCTAAAAATTTTAAATGAAATCAAAATTGAATGCAGAATAATTTATTATAGGTGAAATTTTTATTCAAATTTGTTGTATTACCAAATAAGTTTTCGTTCATAATGGTGTTACAAAAATTCGTTTAAAAATTATTATTTCCCACTTATTAAAGACTCACTTACTTTTCTAAGCTCGGTGGTTGGAGTAGTGGCTTTTCAATCGAAAAGTCTCGGGTATATCTAATTGATATTGTAATGTTTATACCATAATATAAAATAAATTTAATTGCCACACCTGAGAAAGGAAATACAGATTCACTAACTTATCACATTGTATGATGATTGTGGCAGGGAACTGTATATAAATAAATAAATAAATTTCCAGATGACACATTTTATATGTACAGCCTATATAAATGGAAATTAAAATGTAAATTAAAGCGTGTAAAGTTCTTGATTGACTGACTGACGATTGGAGAATCTTTATAAGGTTATTAAACTGATATATGAATAGATAAAATTATTCCGCAAGAAGCGGGTAGTCAAATTTTAAAGATTAAAATTATTAAATAAAATAAAAGACTTTGCCCTATTATATAACTTACAGTGTGTAATTTTGATACTCGCTGTGTTATTAGATTTGAAAAAATTCATATTGATTTTGGGTCCGATTTTCATCAAAAACAATAAGGAATCTAGAAGATGTCTCCAAAGTGCTTTGTGTAAGTTTCAAAGCTCTAGTACTTTTAGTTTTTGAGTTAAATTTTTGATACATAGAGATTCTAGGCGGGATTTTAAAGTTGAATTTAAAATCAGGATTATCCCTTTTTTGCAAAATATTTATATATATACACCTTTATATCTATATGGGGTTCTGAATTAAGGGGTATTTTAGAGATGGATTCAAAATTAGAGTTTTTCGCTTTTTTCATAATATTTATATAATTGTATATGGAAGATTTTGAATTAGGAGGGATGCACATACTTATATTTAAAAATATAAAAAGAGTTATTGACTTAAGGACTTTGTTTTGAAATTTTGTTCTGTGGATATTTTCGCTTTGAGAATTTTGTCTTTAGGAATTTTATCTTTGGTATTTTGTAATCAACTCTTAACTTAAAAATTGATTTAGTTATTTTTAGGTCATTTATAGAATTTTAAATCTTTGTTTAAACGTTATGTGAATGGGAGTGAGTCATTAAAAGTTTAAAAGAATTTTAAGGTAACTATAGCCTACCACTGTGTTGGCACCTTACTTTAAATTTTAAATATAAAATTAAAATTAATTATACCTAGTTTAATATGGTAATTAGAAATATTTTAAGCTTATTAATTACAGTAACAATTAAAATTTTTATAAAATTTTTTAAACTTTTTTTTTTTGTATTTCTTCCATTTAAAAATGGAAACGAGCATTTTATGGTCCATAATTTTTTAATATTTTTCATTTGTTTTCTTTTGAAATTTATTTTATAGATTTTAAAAGAATAAAGTGTACCGTAACCATTCATCGTACATACAAACTTTAAACAAATTCATAATGAATTAACTTATTAAAGGTATGATATTAAGATACCCTGGGTCCTCTTTGAAATATCTGAATGAATATTATACAAATTCTAACATACGGTTTGAGTAATTCAGAATAATTTTTAAAATATGTTGTATGGCAGTTACTCAGACTTGTTTTATCAGACTAACAAATTTTAGTAGAAGCTCTTGTCATCTCCGAGTTTTACAAAATTTCAGTGGTTCATTATAGCAAAATATATTGAATTCTACTCATATAAAAAAGAAGCTGTATGGTAACTATGACAACTCGATACCAACGGGAATCTTATTAAATTGCAATAGCAAAAATAACTTATGTATATACACATCGATTAGTGAAAAACTCGGAATCCTAGGTCAATTAGTTTTTGATTTACTACTATTTTAAACCGATTTTCTATTCTATTCTAATCCAATCCGTTCATAGCTCCTCTTCTCTATCTCGATGATCTATATCGTCTTCTTACAGTTGTTATTAACGTAATGGCGAATTTAATATATCCTAAGAAATACATTTTTACAGATATAAAAATGTTTGAGTCATAAAATATTAAACGTATCTATATGTATGTTATACATCTATAACACTGTACAGCTGTTGTTCATTGCGGTAAATATAAATTGATAAATCCTATAGTGTATTGTAGTTTTAACAAGGTGTGAATTCTTTATTTTGTATTTTAAAAAATACCATAACTCAGAATTCTTCTGTTAATTACATTATTATTATCATCGTATAAAGACATATTTATACTTTAACATTTGAATAGCATAGTTGATGAAGTACCCTCCTCTCTTTTTCTGAGTTTTTAGTTATTCAGAGAACAGAAAGGTATGGGTCGGATAAGGATCAAAAAGTAAATCGAACCAGTTATATATAAATGTCGGTCTGTCCATCTGCTCGCTCCCACGATAACTAAAAAAAATAGCTGGATTCTAAAATTTTCACAAATTCGTTTTAATGCAAAAGTCAACATTACTATCGCTTTAAGGAGCTGCCATTCAACTTCTTTTTTACATGAAAATAACTCTATACTTGGTTAAGCTGGTTATTTTTAATTTTGGTAGTGCAGTGTGTCCGAGTAGCTGTATGTGCAGTGTGTCCGAATTAATAAAGCTGTATAACCATTGGAGTTTACATGTAACTACATTATTTTATAGCTATAAGAAATAATCTAGGAAGCCTTGAGATAATAATAAGAAGCTTTGACTAAAGCAGAGCTATATAATCAACCAAATACCAAATAATGAAGAGAACATAAAATTTTTGTGTAATTTTTAATTTACGTAAATCAGTATTAAAAATTGTTAATGAAAGGCAATTAAAATCGAGTAGATAGCTATAGTTACAACTGTGAAAAATATTTAAAGGTTTTTTCTTTTAATGTAGGTAATTCAAGGAAAAACGAGATAATTAAATTATGAATTTATTTTTATTGTGTCGTTTTTAATAAAATTGAAAGGAAAAATAAACAAGTGAGGGGAAAAAACCAAGGGTTTTTAAAAAGCACATTTTTAAAATTATATACGGTTTCTTACTGAGTATTTTATCATGTATTTTTATAAAAATATATATTATGATAATATTATAATTTTGTTATTTCATTAATAATTAATTATATGACTAATAGTGAATTACTTAGAATATAACCCCAATGCACTCAAGAAAACCTGTTAATAAGTGCAAAATATAGTGTTGGAGCTTCAATGTTAACGTTTAATTTTGAAAAAACTTACAATGGTGAATAAGTTATTGTTTTATAAGAACATAAAAGTTTTAATTTTGAAGACCTAGTAGCCCTTCAATTGGGAAGGTTCCCAAATTTTTGCTTAGCAAACTTATGATGGATCTGTCCACCCCCTCCTGTCCTCACCCTTCCATTTTTTTCGGTTCTAGGAAATCAATTTTGAACTCCAAGAAAATTTGGAATTTTACCTAGAATATTATTATCAAACCAAAAATGGTTAAGACAAAGAACAATTTCTTCAATTTAAAGAGACCCTTTCAAATTTAAGAAAAACCTTTAACGTATGTTGAAATATGATGCTGCAGCTATAAATTTTGCATATTTGTAAAAAAAAATTTGAACAGGTGTTAAAGTTACAGGTGGTTGAAAATAGCAAAATTTCAATTTTCGAGCCCTTATATCTCCTAAACAGGGGGCGTGACAAAAAAATTTTGTTAATCGACTCCTACTAATTTTGGAGGACCTAACTTCTCCCAAAATTTCAAGACCCTAGGTTGAACCGTTTAGAAGATATATGGGGCCAAAAATTTTGCAAAAGTTGAGTTTAGCTTAATGGTAAATTTTAGTACCGTATGGTAACCCTATTCATTTTAGCCCTATATTTTTGTGAAGCTTATAAAACCAGCTATCTTTTACCGTTTTCAGATTGAAAATACACTTAACAAAACTCATGTTATAATAATTTAAAAATAGGGCTTTTTCCAACTTTGAAGGGCTGTAGCTCCGTAACGGGTGGGGCTACAGAAAAAAATTCTTCTACGAAATTATTTTTTTTGTAATATCTACCCGTGGTTAAAATTTCTTTACTCTATTTCAAACGGTGTAAAAGTTTTTGTAAACATACGGACGGACGGACAAAGTCAAAATTAAGAAAAACCTTTGACACTTATTGAAACCTTCGTTTTGGAGCTTTCAATTTTGTATATAAATAAAAAAAAATTTTAACTGGTATTCAAGTTATAGGTGTTTAAAAGCTAAATTTTTAGCAAAATTTCAATTTTCGACCCCTTACAGCTCCTAAAGAGGGGGCGTGCCAAAAAAAATTTGTTAACTGACTCTTACTTATTTCTAAGGATCTAACTTCTCCCAAAATTTCAAGTTTCTAGATTTAGCCGTTCCGAAGTTATGAGGGACCAAAAATTTTGTAAAACTTAGTTTTGAATAACGGTAAATTTTAGTACCGTATGGTAACCCTATACAATTGGTTTTTAAAAATTTATAAAGCTTATAAGAACAGCTGTCTGTTACCGTTTTCAGGTTGGAAATATACCTTATAGAACTCTAATTATAACTGTTTAAATATAGGGCTTTTTCCGACTTTGAGGGGCTGTAGCTCCGTAACGGGGGGGGCTACAAAAAAAAGTTTTAACATTAAATTATTTTTATTGCAAAACCTACCCATTTCTGATATTTTTTAGTCAATCGTAGGTAAAAAGGGACGGACGGACGGACGGACGGACGGACGGACAGAGTGAAGCTATATAGGCACATTTTTACAAAATTTTTTGAAAATGTGCTAAAAATTATGTAATAAATATTATTCATATTTATTTTGAGGACATACAAAATGATGAAAATATTAATAATATTTTATATTTTAATTTTGGTTTTATGAATTTAATAATTAAAGGTAAAAAAATTTAACAGTTGATTTATTCTTTAGCTGCAATGTATTTTTATTTAAAATAAAAAACTTCTTATTAATAGAATTAATATTTAAAAAGTTTTCTTTAAAATGCTTTAAAAATTATTTGTGTTAACAATTTATAACAATGTGTTAGTTTACAATTATGTAATAAAATGTATGGAGTTGCGCCAAATGAAGCAAAACATACCTAATACATGTTTTTCAAAATAAAGTTTTAATCAACCTAGTTAAGCATTTTAGTAGTTACGTAATGACGATTTCCATAGAGATGATTTAAATATCCCTAAAGGTAAAGATTGAATTGATAGTGGAAATCATAGAAAAATACTGCGCCAAATCTATTTTAAAATCTTAAAACTAGTCTTAGAGACTGACCATTCAATTGCCCTAACTTTTTATGATCTGAATTTTTGTTCATAATTCAAGGGGCCCAGATATTTTAAGTCTTCTAATATTTGAATATTGTAGGAGTTTTGATACTTCTATGTTTATGTAACCTTCTAAGCGGGTCTTAGTTTTGTTGCATATTTTTTAATTTCATCATTAACATTAGGAATCTCTAGATCCCTATGTAAGTTGGAATTTCGTTGGAATTTCATGCTACTTAGCATTTTGTTTTGAAATGTTTAATTCTCTGAATATATGTTTGTTTGGCACAGGCCCAAAGTTATATATGCCATACAACCAGATATGCTTAATTATTTGGTTATCTAATAAAATTATGTACTAATAGAATCTAGATTTTCAACCCTGGAGCCAATATATTTCTCTATATTTGTGTTGAAATATAGTTAAATAGGAAATAAAAAATTTTGCTGAAAAACCTGAAGACACATAATTCTTGGAATGTTGGTTTGAAAGACACATAAATGTAGGAGCGGTTCACAGTCTGGTAAATAGATTAAACAAACAAAAAATAATGATTTCCTTAGAGAAATCCCATAGGTTTTGCACAAATTAAAATAATGGTTAAAAAAAATTAATTATAGTTGGCAGTTTGATTTTATTGCCATCCTTGCAATGTCTCTCGCAAGATTTTTAGCACATAGAAAAAAATAAATCAAAACAATAAATTTTGAAGGTTGAATTATTATTATTAGATACTCATTAATAAAAAAGTTTTAGGAATTTTAAAAGATAATAAAAATGCTTACTTTTCCTATAAAAAAGAAATAATTTTTAAATTATTAAGATGAAAACTTAACAAAATACAAGTTTCGAGATTCTACATTTACTTCATAAAAAAATGTCAAAATTTTTATACCCGTATGACTATATAGTCCAAGGGTATAATAAATTTGCCATTACGTTTGTGACGCAGAGAAGGAGGGGGGGTAGATATAGACTCAAGTGTATGGATCGGATCAGAATCGAAAAATAAATCGATTTAGCTATGTATGTCCGTCCGTCCGTCCGTCAGTTCGTCTGCACGATAACTCAAAAACTAAAGGAGCTAGGATCTTGAAATTTTCGCAAATTCGTTTTTTTGCAATAGCCGTCATCGCTATTTAAATCCAGCCATTTTGGTCCATGGGTTCGGGTAGCTACCATACAACTTCTTTTTTTATATGAGAATTACTCTGTACCTATTACAGCTGCGTGTCTGAAATTTTGCCAAAAGTAGTTTAGTTTTATGGCCAAAGTTTCTGCAAAATTTGGTTGGTCTCCTGCAGTGGGTTCGAGTAGCTGCCACACAACTTCTTATTTTATATGAGCATTACTCTCCACCTAATGAAGCTGGGTGTCTGAATTTTTGCCAACAATTGTTTAGTGTAATGGCCAAAGTTTCTGCAAAATTTGGTTGGTCTGCTGCAGAGGGTTCGAGTAGCTGCCATACAACTCCTTATTTTATATGAGCATTACTCTCCACCTAATGAAGCTGGGTGTCTGAATTTTTGCCAAAAATTGTTTAGTGTAATGGCCAAAGTTTCTGCAAAATTTGGTTGGTCTACGACAGAGGGTTCGAGTAGCTGCCATACAACTCTTTATTTTATATGAGTATTCCACTACACTTAATAAAGCCAAAAGTAATTAACCGGATAATATAATGTATAGGTTACGGTCATACGGGTATCCCAGAGTTGACACAGTCTACTCTACTACACTCTTCCTCGTTTAACTTAAAATTATACATTTTTGAATGATTTTTGCATATGTATTCATCTAAAATTCTATTCAGGCTGCTTTTATGTTGAGGCCATTTAATTAAAAAACCAAATAATTTATTTTGTTAATTTTACAAATTATAATAAGGCTGCCAAGAAAAAATTATTGCTTATCTCACTCTGGTAGTAAAAATTTCCAATTTTTCTCATTCAGTAAGAATCAAAGAAAAATAATATAAAATGAAAAATTAAAAATAGTCAAATTTATGCGGCTAAACTTTTATATAACGGCCACATATTACCAAGAATTAGATTCAATATATGCAGTTGGAGCCATTGTTCATATTTTCATAAAAAATTAAATTGGTATAGTAATGAATAGAGCTCCCAAAACTTTATTTAGTTTGATCATAAGAACTAGAACAAATAATTTATATAAAATTATTGATACACTGGATATTAATCAACTAATAAACTTTGAAAAATGAAAATACATGTATAACATCTTGAATAATAATATTAAATGTTACTGCCGTATTTACTTTTTATTAACAATTTGTTTCAATAAATTTTGAAATTAATAGAAAATTCTCAATAAATTTTAAATTTTCGCAGTTTTCCTGTAGCATGAGTAAAACTCATTAGAACTGGCAACTCTGATATATTCGGAGAAACAAATTAACATTTATAAATTAACAATATTTATTTAATGTAAATTTGATATATTATTACGAATATAAAAAAAAAAAAATTTTTTTAGTACTTATTCTTTATTAATCAATTTTCAATTTGATATTAAAAGTTAATTCTCTTCTTTTTCGGCTTTTTCTATATGCACTTATTTATCTTCTTATCTCATATTAAAAATGATTAAAAAAAACTTCAATTTCAATCTCATAAATAGAAACACAAAGAGATTGAAATCTTTTGTTTATCATCTCTCTTAATAGTGATTACTTATTATATATCATTCCAATCCCATATTTATTTGAAAGTAGGATAAGGAAACAAAACAAAAAGGTTAATTTGTCCAGAAATTAATATACTGGATAATGACGTAGCTATAAATATACTGTAGGTGGTTATATAAAAATTATGAGTATCAATTATATCTAAATAAACCTACAGAATACATATCTACAGAATACATTCTTCATAATTTACGCTTAGTTGAATTCAAAAAGGGATAATAGAAGAAAAATAGATTTATAGAGTTCTCATTCTTTTCTTTTAAAAAACGATTTGGACGTTCAAATAAGAAAAAAACAAATGATAATTATATAATCAATAATCATAATAAGAAATAAATTCCTTTGATACGCATTTATAAACACTATTTAGAAAATATGAAACTATTTTATACTTTTTTATAAAATAAATACGTAATCATAATAATTTTATTATCAGATTTTATCAATTTTAGTGACTTTGCACAAGATATATATGAAGAAGCCACAAAAAGGAAGAATTAATATTAAATGGTATAATGGATACTACTTATTCTTCTTTTTGGCATTTTATTTATTCAATACTAGCTATTACAACGTGCGCGTCTCTACGCCTCTCAATGGGACTTTAATTGAAGTTGCTGTTATTAAAAACGAGGAAGAGTGTGATAGAGTAGACTGTGTCAACTCTGGGATACCCGTATGACCGTTATATAAACATTATGTCATTCGAATAATTACTTTTAGCAAAATCAAATATTCCGTTTATTTTATTATGTATAAAGTAATGCTTACATGGAATATGAAATTGTACGGCAACTACTCGAACCCATTGCAGTAGACCAACCAAATTTTGCAGAAACTTTGGCCATAAAACTAAACTATTTTTGTCAAAATTTCAGACACCCAGCTTTAATAGGTATAGATTAATGCTCATATAAAAAACTAAATTATATGGCAGGTATTCTAACACGTGCACCAAAATGGCTGGATTTCAATAGCAATCACGTATATTACATACAAACGAATTTGTGAAATTTTCAAAACCTTAGCTCCTTTATTTTTTTTTTAAATTTTCGTGCGGATGGGCGAACGGACGGACGGACATACATAGCTAAATCGATTTATTTTTCGATTCTGATCCGATCCATACACTTGAGTTTATATCTACCCACTCACTTCTTCTCTGTTTCACAAACGTAATGGCAAATTTATTATATCCTTTGACCTATGGTCATACGGGTATAAAAATCAACACAAAAATTATATATGGTAGAATGTGCCGCAGAATGAGGAACAAAGTAATTTTTAATGCCCTTTTTTGGGTAAAAACAGTACTTCACAAAATTCCACGTATGTAATTCGTTTCTAAAATTCATTTAACAAATCGTCATATTGAAATTAATTAACAAATTCTAAGTTTGTTAATAGAGTCAACACCATTGTCAAAGAACAATACGTATACAAAATTTGAAATCAATCAGTCAAATCGAAAAAAAAAAAATTAATTACTTGAACAACGGCTCAAACTTGCTGGTTCGTTAGGTCTAAATCGTTAGAAACACTACCCGCACCCAAAAAGCTTTATATATAATTTTTAATGATAATCGCCTGGCAATTTCAAAATTTATACGCCACAAACAAACAAACAAACATTCGCTTTTATATATATAGATGTTACTTCTACCGAAAAATAATCTTATTTATAAATGGAATTTCAAAATCATAAATATAATCACTAACAAAGTGTCATCAATATCCTCATTAGAGACTTTATTTCCTTTCCATGATGTGTTCATTTAGGAATTAACACGTTTGGCTCTAATATTGTTGCAAGTCAACGCATTAAGTTATCTCTTTTAGTTATTTTAAATCTTCAGCAACCTCTATTCACATTTCTAATATATCTGAATTTTAACTGTATATTAACTGATGATATTTTGGGCGAAGTAGAAGATTTGTTTCTATTTATCGCCGGGAAGGAATGTGTTAATTGAGAAGGAAAAAACATAGATCAAAAATTACTATTCTGATCACAAAGCTGTTTGGATGATCGAAAATATTATTGAAAAAAATTATGAACTTATAAAAACGAAAAATTCTGGTATGTCATTTATAATATAAAAACTAAGATTATATAAAAGTCGTTTCCTATAGAATTTACGAATAAGTACAATCTACAGTTTTTCTTTAATATAATCATAATTGATATTTAAATTTAATAACAATAGGAAGCTTTATATTCCTTACATATTAAATTTAATTAAAAATAATAACAAAAATATAAATTGACACTTAATAAAACTTTAATTTTTATTGGAATTTTATTCTTTCTTTTGATTTGCTTTAACTTTTGTTCCTTCTTTTGTTTGTATCCCATGTTTCCAATGACACTCTTAAATTTTTTTAAAAAAATTTTTTCTCCGATTTTTATTCCTTACATTTAAAATAAGTATAGGGGATAATTAACTTTAGTACGGAATTTTAAAACAACAACAGGAAACGTTAATTAAACGGTAATTAAAGAAAAGGAAGGGTTAATTTTCCCTCAGGCCGTGAACACGATAATTAAAAAATTAATGATGCTGTCTGGATGAAATTTATAACATGTGAAATTTATACTAATGAAAAAAAACTAGACGGGGACGGAGCGAGATCGGACCATGAGTTCATCGAGTTCTGGAAGCTTTCAATCGAACTAATGTCAAACAAGCTAATGTCAGAGACCATAAAAGCCAGAACTTCAAATTTGGTACAAAGGTGTTTCTTCTTATTTCCCTTCTGTCCCTAAACTATTGAATAATTGTGATAGTTCGGATATCTCCTACACACCTCCTACGACATACCTTTTAAAAGGAAGGTATTAGAAGATTACCTTCGAAATTATTAGAGATATTTACTTAACATTTAGTACATCACTTAGAAATTACACAAGCATAACTTAAAAAATTAATAAAGATAGAAACTTGAAATTTGGTACAAGGCATCACTGTCCTGTTTCCATTATGTTCTTGATTTTGAAATGAATTGAAGTGGTTGGTGCTTTGGGTATTTATCACATACCTCTCAAAACCTAATAAACATATCTTCTAAATTAAAATTTGATACAAGGCAGTTTTGTCCTTTTTACTTTATTTTTCTGAAATTTGAGATAAATTAAAGTAGTAGTTTGGATAATTGCACGCCTTGCTAGACTTATCCAGTATATTATTTTAATTAACAGTTAGAAAATTGAAATCCACTACAATCTAGTCCTAACTTGTTTGCTTATTGTTTCTGAAATCCGAAATGAATTAAAGTGAGGGTTCGGGAGCTGTGAATTGAATTTTTAAGGCGCAGAGTATTAATAAGTCGGTTTCATCGCTTTAAATTTTAAATTTTATTATTAAAGGAGTGGGAAAAAATCATAGGAGATTAATTTGTAAATCTTTCGTCGAAAAAACCACTATCAATTTTTCTTTTAGCAGAATTTATTATAGAACAAATGCAGATCCTTTACTAACTATACGGAGATTATCAAACGTCAAAGTTATTTGCTATTCTTTTTTCTTCATTTACAAAAAAAAAAACGGAATTGAGAGAAGAAATAAAGAAGATAGAAAATTTATTATCGTATATTTTTTTGGCACGTAAGATTTATGCTGTGAACTTGAATCAATTGTAGAAAAATATTTAAAAAAATTTTTGTGGTGGAATAGAATTAAAACCAATCTTCATTTCAATTGAAATGAATTAAGAACAATGAAATTCTGATCTAAAATCAATAAAATTCAAAAAAAACAATGGATTTTTTTTATTTTTTACTTCATAAGGTTTTTGTTATATTTTTATAGAAATTCAATAAAACCACAGAGCCACCTAGAACATATTTATTATACAGGTGAATTGAAGTGATCTATAAGCTTTTGAAGATTTTTTTTATTTATTTTTCAATACTTATAATCTTTTGTAACTTGGAAAATTTTCTGGCAGGCCATATTTCAATCTAGGTGAGTATTTTATTTCTGGAAAAAAAATGAGATTGTCTAGAAAAGCAAGAAAAGGAAAAAGATAAAAATATGTGGTAAAATAGAAAAAAAGAGAAAGAGAGAATAAATACCGTTTGTTTTTTGCGATTTAAAATCTAGTGCTGTTTTTTCAATGTTTTTTTTTGAAAACTTAATTGAAAAATGAGAATTCAGTTAATTTCAGGAGTTATGGGACTATCACAGCGTAAAAAGGAATTTTAAATATTTTTAGATGTCTATTTAAAAAAAAATTTAACAAATTGAAATGCAAGTATTTATATAATGCAAGTATTTATTTTATTTTTAACGGTTGATGCAACGCATCGAAAGCCATCCAGAATCACTGCACGGAGTTCATTTAAATATTTTAAACCACTAAAAATATGTCCCTTTTTAAAATCAAACTTGGAATGGACAGGAATAATTAGACCTCTAATTTTTGTGTGTTTTATTATGCTTTAACCAACTAAAACCAAACCCCTTTTTTAAAATCAATCTTTGAATGGACCTCGAATTTTTGAGTGTTTTATTCAATGTTTTGGAGAACTTTCATTTTTTTTAATGCATACATTGGTGACATATTAGAATTAGGTTGATTTTAAAAAGGGGGCGTGGTTTTAGTTGGTTAAAGTATAATAAAACACATAGCTAGCAAAATCCTAAAGAAGTCCACACAGAATGAGAGAAGATTTACTTTAGTTATGTAGTTTTTTTCAGAGCGGGTTTAAAATTTGAACTTTTTTAGAATTAGGTTAGAATTTTTAAACTTTATATTTGAATCCTTTTGCATATTTAGGGAGAACGTTTTTTAATTCATACCTGTCCTACAACTGCCTCCGAAGACAAGGCAGCTTCCTTTTCAGTAGTTTTTTGAAAACTTGTTGTCAAAACACAAAACTTGGAATTAAAATAAAAACGCGCTGTTAACGGTTTAATGCGGCATTATTTTCTCTCATATATCAAAATAAATTTAAAAATCGAAGTAGAAGGCGTTTTAAAAACAAATAATTCTTAAATTATAATTGACAAATTTTTAGATTTTTCCAAATATTTAAATTTGTAGGGAATATGTTAAACTCCGTAAAGTATGCAATATTTGCTAAAAATGTTTTAGCATATTTTTCAATTATATGAAATCTGAATAATCGCTAAACCAATAAAAATACTTTCAAAACGAAGTAAAGGATTTAAAAATAAATTAAAACAGCTGTAAAGCGATTATACGGCATAATTTCCCAGTGAATTAGTCACATGAGTGGAAAAAAAGATATCGTAACCGTAAAGATAGAGTAATATGCCTAATTTAAGAGATAATTAACATATTTCTCCTTAATAGCGCTCAAAGTTTCCTTTCCTAACTCCCATCCGTAATTTGCAACACATCATGCTGGAGTTGTGGGGAACAGAATGAGGAAGAAACCGTTGTATACTTCACGTGTAAATGCCCATAAGAGTATCTCTGGGTAGCATGAGTATAACGATCTTAGCGATCACGTGACTAAGCAACCTGTATGAATGATAAGGTTCCTGAATTCTGCGAAATGGATCTAAAATAAAAAGCAATATAGCCTTAACATAGGCCTTGTGGTCACGGTACTGGTAGAAAAACGGTGCTAACGCGCTAATTATTCCTGTCATGGTTGGCATGACCAACCAATCCAACCTTAAAACCAAACTGTTCATTTGTATTCATAGCCCCATCCTAAAGGTTGGTTTTAAGAGATTGTCGTTTTAGTGAACTAAAGTCACACACTATCTAAAGGAACTGCAAACAGTTTCAGTGGGTGGCTATGCTTTCCTGACCTATAGATTCTGGAATTTTTTGACTTTGAATATATGTCTAACCCTAACCTAAAAATATCCTGGTTGGAAATATGAAAGGCTGAGATAAGGTGTAACCAAATAGTCTGTAATTCATTACTGATGCATGATTCATTATTATTCATTTTTTTAAATCACTGTTTTCTTTTGTTTCTTGTTTTATTATGTAATCCATTCACCTACATTTAACATATCTGGTAATTTAATCAATAAGATTAAACACAATAAGATTAATCAATAAGAGTATAGAATTTGTGCTCATAGTTTAACCAAATGATTTGTTGCAACGATTTAACGTATCCGATACGTTCGATTTTAAAATAGTATGGTTTCAATTATTTTATCTTGTTTATTTCGTGAACATTGTAAATGTGGTGTTTATTTGTAAAATTAATACAATATAAAATGAATATACTCGTATATTAAAAAGAAAAATGGCGGACTAAAGAAATGGAACGCGTTTATATAAGAATATTTTATTACATTTACTACGAACTTATTCCAAAGAAGTTAAATAGATTGAAAGTGGTTTTTTTAAGTGGAACATTAAGTGGTACAGAATTACAAATTAAGATGGTACTTTTCTTCTTATTACTTTGTTTTAATTTATATTTAAATGATAGAAAAGTATTGTTTTTAATTTTATTTGGCTTTAGATTATTTTAAATGAAAATAAGTTAATAATGAACATAGATAGATTGTAGAACATCGAGTGAAAATAATTAGTAAAGTTGTCGGGTTCTAATTAGTTTCAGGTTAGATAAGGTTTTACAAAGAAAAAAAGAAAGAGATAAAATAAAATCGAATTAATTGTATTACAAAATAGTTCATTTAATTGTTTTCACTCAATTGAATTCTTTCTTGTTTTTGAAAATAAAATTAAAAAAAAAATTAATTAAAATTTTCCATCACATGTTCAATGTTTTACATTTAAAAACCATATTACATAAACGTACAACCATATTATACTAAACGTAAAACCATATTATACTAAACTTTATTTTGAAAAATCAATCACTTTGGTCTCCAATATTCGACATGGAAAAGTTAAAATGTGGCATATTATTACGGTTAGACTATTTTATGATAATAATTAACAATAAAGTATCAAAATTCTTCAAAACCTTAAAAGCGCTGAAATGTAACTTATAACGAAAAACTTACAAAGATACAAAAGTTTTAAGACTTGGAAAATAAATTTTAATATCTCAAAATATTCAATAAAATGTTTAAAGCTCATTTATCAAAACTTTAAATACATAAGTATAATATGATAAATGGAAATAATTATTTAAAATTGTACTAAAAGTACAAAACAAGATTACTAAAATTTTTAATAATTTAATTGATAAAATATATTTTTGTAAACACTTAACAAATTATTATGAATTATTTTCAGAATTACAAACAATTTACAAATATCAAATTGAAAATATGATTAAGTGAATGACAAAAAAAAATTTTATTCGTTTTATAAATTTTTGTTAAAATAAACCATAAAAATATTAATTTGAACTTTTGTAAAAAGTTATTACATCTCCAAAGGCGATGATCCAATACTCACGTCGCTTATAGCGTCACTTTGACGTTTAAGTAGAATAAATTGATTTAAATGAAACTTGACCGAGTAGAACATCTTTCTACTTTAGCTAATTCTGACATAAATTTCTCTTGTTTTTAAATTTTTTTTTTAATTTTTAAAAACTTTATGTTTATTATATAATTTATTAAATTTGAAAAATAAAAAGCAACGCTAGAAACAACATGACAAACAACGCTAAAAGCAAGGCGTCTATTGCTGCTTTTAATCATCTTAATGTTATCACCTTAATAGATTTTGTCCTGAGTTCATTGATTAGAAAAAAAAACAATCTCACATAAAAAAAATAGAAACCACTTAAGGTGATGACCCCAAAAGTCGCTTCGCTTCTAGCGTCGCGTTCTAAATAAAATAAAAACGAAATGATAGCGTCGCTTTATGTTTGTTTATATTTCAAAATGAATATTTAGTTGTTTATACACACATAAGTTAGTTGTTTATTTTATTATATTAAGTTATTTAACATTAATTATTAATTCTTTAGAAATAAATAAATAAATTTCAACAACTAAAAATGAAATTGTGACATAAAACTGTTGACAATTAAAATTAAAAATAAAACAATAAAATTTAATGTCAACGACAGCAAAAATCGGAAGTTGCTCAAATCTACTGTCGCATCTATGCTTCACTTTTCTATTTGGTTAAGTTCCAATTAAATCAATGTAATCTACTTAAACGTCAAACCGACGCTAGAAGCGACGCGAAGATTGAGTCATGGTTTTTAAATATTTTTAAAACGATTTATTATAAAAAACAAAAATAACAAGTGTAGAAAGTGTATGTGGAGTTCTATGTAAGTGTATTAGTGTAATCATTCTATATGTTTTCTTTTCCGCTTTTAAAAGTAATTAATTTAAGGGAAGCGATGAGATATTTGAAAGCTTACAATATTATACATGAGCGAACTCAAATGCGTAACTTAATTCACGCAGCTCGGACTTGAATTTCACTCAATGCGGTACAAGGCGCTTACAGGTGGTTCGGGCTCTAATATGAGTGTTCATACAACCAAAAAGTTGTACCGTTACATTCTATTTTTCTTATCCAAGTTCAAAGCAAAATTATTCAAACAAACAATACCAAACTTAGAAAGGTTATGTTTATCGTTTTATAAAATGTATAATTTAACTTGATTGCAGAGGTAACCGTTCAGAAGTTGTCTAATTTTAAATTGGTTCTTCATGGTTTTAAAATTTTATAACTCGAATAGAAAGTAAAGTAGATGCCACTTTTTGCCCAATTTTTTGTTTACTTGAACCCCCTCTAATACATTCTCGTCTAGAGGAATCACTAAGCGTCATTAGAGTCATCTTGTACTATGTTATACATATTGTTAAATTTGAAATTTGTTCTAATGAAACTTAACAGTCTAAGTTAGTGACTGTTAAGTTTCACAACATTTTTTTTAAGAATCTGTTTTACAAGATCAGAGAACTTTAAATAACAAAACATTCTAACAAAGGGAAAGGAAACCGATACAAACAGGTTTTTCTTAATTAAATTATTTAAAGTTTTATAAATTATTAAAGTTTTTGTAAAGTTTAAACTTTTCATTTAATCAATATTTAATCCAAGTTTTATATTGAAATATTTTTTTATTCCAATTCATAATAGAGAATAATGAATTTATGAAGATTATAATTTAAATAATATTTCCCTTAAATCTGGAAATTGAAAATGAAAGTTTATATAATAGTCTATTTGATTATAGTTTGCTTTGCTTAAATATGAAAAAACAAATTAGGTTAATTAAAAAAAAGAAAATTTGCTTCCCGAAATCAGAAAATCTCATAATGAAAACTCTAATCTAATTAAAAGTTTGAGTCAATGCGAATTTTTTAATAAAGTAAAGGTAAAAGTACTTATGTACGTACAGATTTTATTTTCTGTTTAAAAATATTCGTGGAATTTTCCATTCATTGAAAACAATGCTGATTATTTTGTTATTTTTCCCCAATTTTTTTTTTAAGATTTTCTAGAGAAATTTTATATAAACATTATAATTTAATTTTTCAAAAGTTCTGTATAATCCTTTAAAAAATTTTTTTGTCCTTAATTGCTAATTTTAACTTTAGATATGATTGCAATCAATACTTTGAAAAATTGCTTCAAATTAAAGATTTGAATAAAATGATCTCAACAATCCATTCCCGTTATGTTTCGAAAAACTACATGTAGTAATTATGTTCCAGGTAGTAATTACATTACATATTACATAGTAATGGATTGTAATAAGCACTTTAAAAATCCCCTCAGTACTCAAGCAAGGAATTATCAAAATGACTGGCTCCTAGGGCATAAGACTAAATTAACAATCTAAATATAATAAAAGACAAACTGCTGCTGCTGCTGCTGACCAACGTGCCCTATGTTATGTTAAGTGTTATTCACACATGTAAAATACTTCTACTTACAAATACTTACATTCAAAAGAGAAAGAAAAAATGAAACTGATAAAATATAACTTATGAACAGAAAGAAAAAAAAATCAAAACGTATAAGAAATCTGTTAACAGGTGGATACAGAAAATTATAATAAAAACGTTTAAAGAGTTTGTATCTTTCGAAAATTCCCACCAATCCACGTAAAATGAAAAAAAAAAAAATAGTGACTCAACTGAATGATTTTTAGCATAAAAGTAATCAAATTTCTCTACAACTAATAAAGGGCTTAAAAACCTTTTCGGTATACTAGAAAAATTTTAATCTTAGATAGTCGATGGTCTGCCATATCTTTCTGGTGTCTCAGGAAACATGTGAATCAATTAAGCCAATTTTTTAGAAAAGTTTGGAACAAGAATGTACAGGTCACCTTTCATACTCTTTTCCAGACCTAACAAGCATATCATCGAAATCAATAAGGAGAAAAATTTCATATGTTCCTTAAAATTAAAATTAATTGGAGTGGTGGTTCCTTTACACATCTTTCAAGATCTTACAAGGGTATTTTCGAAATTAATAAAGTTAGAAACCTGAAATTTGGTGCAAGGGCGTTCTGCCCTTTTTCATTAGGTGTCTGAAAATTGAAATGGACAGGAATGGTGATTCGCTTTTATTCTACACATCTCCAAAAATCCCATAAGCATATCTTCGAAATTGATAAAGATAAAAACTTGAAATTTAACACAATTTTATTTTGTACAGGTTACGCAATGGATTGGAGATTGGAATAGTGGTTCGGGTAATTGTCATGTGCCTCCAGGAATATTAAATTGAATTTTACATTTGTAAATGTCATATTTACTATGTAGGTTGCATTGATCAACTTACTGATGATTCATAATTTGTATAAGATCCTGTAATCAAATAACTAAATTTATGAGGAGGAAAACAAATTAATGAAATTTATATTTAATACATCATCAGCCCTATTATACGAGTTTCAAATAAAAATCCCGAAAGAATAAAATTGTTAATAATATTGAAGGTTATTAAAATTTTTTATAGAATTTAAAATTTGTTATATAACATATACATTATATGATTGATAAATATTTGCTACACATAATTCTATCTTAATTCCATACGAATATGTGTTGGATGTAAATGAAAAACAAGTAATGAAAAAAACCCAGGGTTTTTAAAAAAGCACATTTTGACAATTAAACATTGCTGCATAATAAGTTTTAGGTCAGAAGTATATTGAAAAATAGATAATAATAATTTTTTGGAACTGAATTAGAAAAATTGTGAAAAATCAACAGATATGTTAAGAACAAAAACGAGACAAGTGTAGGTTTATGAACTTAAATCAAATTCTAAGAAACTATGAGGTTTGAATTAAAAGATACTGGAGAGATATCTCCTTTGTGTCATCATAAAGGGATTTATCTAAAAATTGACAAGATTTCCAAAATATAATTCACTAGGTGAAGATATACTCTATGGAAACAACAAGGGACTTGGAAAGCTTTGAAAGCCGCCTATTGAAGCTATGCGCAGTTCTTATGCGATTTCAACATACCAAAACAACAACCCTTTTGAACCAAACTTTAGGATCTGTGATACAAATTTAGCGCTTGGTTTTGAGGATAACGAAGTCAAAGGATTTTTAACAGTCGGGTTTGAGAAATTTGAAAGAATATTCGATCTTCTTGGCTCCTCACCCTTGTTTCTTAGTACCACAAACGTAATGGGAAATTTAGTATACCCTTTTAACCTATTTTGTTCCCTCTTTTCTATTGACAGTATACTATATTTCGCTTCTTCTAAAGTTCAGAATACTGAGAGAAATTTTCTCATGAAAGCCTACCTTTATAATTAAGAAACATCGTGTACACACTTTAAGGTAATGTTTTTTGCTCTATTAGATATTCAAGTTACAGGTGCTTAAAAAAATTAATTTTTCATTCAGAATTTTAGATTAAAAATTCATTTAGAATTTTTGGCGCTTTAACTACAGAAAAAAGTTCTTCGATACTATTAATCTTTTTATATTACCTATTACCTACGCCTTATTGACTTATTTAATAAGTACTTTCAAGTGCATATGATGCCTTTGCAAATTGACGGGCCCTTTTCCTTTAAATTTTTTTTTAAAAACATTGTATGACTTGACCGGGAATCGAACCTGGACCCCCTCGGTTATTAAGTCCAATACTAACCCACCCACAAATGCACCGTCGAGGCCTCCATACCTTACCATAATGCTTAGTTAACATTTTTTTTTCTTTATTCCAAACTCTGTAAAAGCTTTGTTAAGATATGGACAGGCATGCTGATTTAATTATATAGGCACATTTTTTTTTTCAAAATTTTTTGAAAATGCGCTAATAAATAAATGTATCAGTTGTTCTTATTTTTATTTCCATCTTTTATAAAATATGCGCGTTTTTCAAAAAATATTAAATTTATGCTAATCGATTTAAAAAAAAAAACAAAAATATTTAATGGTAAATAATATATTGTTGAGTTATAAAATTAATTTTTTCTTTTGTTTATTTTTTTATTTGTTTAGGTATGGGTGTACCAGCAAAAATATTTTTAAAATATTTGAAAAATATTGCGAAAGAATAAACTTGATTTTATACAATCGAAATTAGTCTTATATCTGTCCTTACTCATTTGAAGAATTTTTTCATTAAAAGATTTTTTAACTGAAAAATGTGAAACTGTAGGATTATGACCTGATTCCGTCCGACTGCTTCAACAGCTTTTCACTTTAAATTTAGTTTTACAGCTTATATATTTGACTACTATATGATAACAATTGATTGTATTTACAACAAAGTTAGATGTATTATAATATATATTAATCGGCTAATTCGGTTGCAAGATAGCCGGTCGCGGCTCAATTATTTCTTTATGAATATAAATAAATTATAATTTGAGTTATAAAATCGCTCTAATTTTGAGAGCTTCGCGTCACTAGTTACTATTAATTAATTGCTTGAATCAGCAATGACAGGTTGAATTAAAAGTGCACGATTCTAGCTTACAAAATCATGAGATACTTATTATATTTTAATAATTACATCAAAGCTATTCTATTTCTTATTATGTAATTATGTTGAAGATGGTATGGAGTATTCGTAACTCGCATTTTTTAAGAAATTTGGATTAGATGAGACGAATTTTTGTAGCGCTGCCTCAAGGTATAATAACAAGTGTAATAATAAAGGAAACGTTTAATATCAAAGCGTCTGAATAGACAAATACACAATTTAAGTATTAAATAAAAATTAACTGAAGTTGTGATTCCACGATAATATCATATTAAAGCGAACAATAATCATACGATCTGAAAGCATTAGATCTATAAACATTATCCATCATCGCAGGGTGGCAGAACCTTTTTATTCAATTTGTATAGAATTGAATTTGATGTTAGATTTTGATGATATCTAATGAATTAATAATTAATTCTGAAAATTCAACTTCTTGTACATGACCCCAGTTTTAATTTAACATTGGAAGTGGAATTTTTAAAATAAATTTTCCAGAGTTTTTCAATTATTTGAAATGAATTGTAAATGATAAAAGGCTGAAAAGCTGTTTGGCCATTGTCTAAGAAAATTTTTCAATATTTTTTTCTTGATTTTTAAAGAAAATGTCAGTCAAATATTTGTTGTTGTTGTTTTGATTCGGGGGATAGCATGTGCCATCCGAAAACGTAAGCTTTTTGTCCTGTTGTGCCCCCACTTTCAATACTTTTTATCAATTTACAAGTAATATTATTTGTTTATTAATATTTTATATTTTTTAAATTATATTTCGTCACCATGGAGATTTGTAAAGAAAAATTAATTTTCTACAATTTTTTTCAATTAAAAGTATTCATGATCGATACAGGAATCGAACCCGCACCCCATGGTTGGTAAACCAAATCCTAACCCACTAACCCACCGAGGCCCAAGTGAAATGTTTAATATTTTTTTTTTGGGTAATTTGACATGCGATAATAATAATAATACAAATTTTCTATAAATAACTATATGTACAAATTTGATAATTTTTTTGTAAAAGACATTTTGTACCTAATGCCTACGTATATTAGTAATATATCATTTTATTTATTCTGTTTTTATATCGTTAATAAAAATTCAAAAAACGAATTATTATTTTAATTTTTAATGGATTAGCTGACATTTTTATGATAATAATATACCATTATTATTCTTATATTGCGATTTTAACTGAAATATTATTTAAAAATTTATATAAACAATATTGTATTTTATTAAAATAAAATATGCTTAAGGACAAATGTAAATTTACCAATAAAATCCCATTCATTTTATATATAACAGATAACTAATATTCAATATATTTTTGATAATATATTAAAGAAGAAAAACAAAGTGTAACCTAAACAAATATATTACTTTTTAGAAAATTTTCAGGAAATTATGCAGGTTAATAATTAAACTTTTACTAAATATAAATAATAAGGTAGATTAGACCGTAATACAGATCACGATTTTTTTATTTAAAGTTTTTTAAGTCGACTTGGTTATTCAACATATGTATAGAGCAAATAAAAAATACACCTGTCACTTCAATCCAATATCTTGTCAAAATAAATGTTGAACGGAACCGTGTTTACAAATAAATAAATTTTAGATATAGACAATTAGTAGGGTTGGGTACGAAATCCCAAATGCAAAATCCAAAATACAAAATCCCAAATTCAAAATCCCAAAATTCAAAATCCCAAAATTTCCCAAACTCAAAAAAATCCCAAAACAAATGATAGATTTTGTAACCAACTCTAAAATCTCTACCTACTCAGAATCTCCCATAAACATATACTTGTATATAAATATTCTGGAAAAAGCGATACACTACTTTTAAATTCAACTCTAAAATTCCTCCTAATTCAGAATCTTGCATAAACTGTTAGGCATAACACCTATATATATATACATACATTCTGTAAAAGGCGTGTGATGATAAAAACTATGATTTTGTAAGCAACTCTAAAATCCTACATGATTCAAAATCTCACGTATACATACACACATACTCGTATAAATATTCTGGAAAAGATATAATCTTGATTTTATAACTAACTAAAAATTGTGATTTTGCAATTTGGGATATTAAAATTTGGGATTTTGTAATTTGGAATTTTGAAATTTGGGATTTAATAAAACCTAAGACTTTATTTCACTTTAAAGAATTTTATGTTATTATAAAATTGCAATACCTAATTTGTAGCCGACTGTTAAACTCAGATATTTACAACTTGTTTCAAACAATTTTCTATATTCTAGTCAGCTCCGTTACATTCGCGCCCTCTCCTTTCAGTCACCTTTTGTCGCTGTCTTAGTCCTTCCCCTCACGACTCCTCTCGCAACACCACCGCCGAATTAGTGGGCGTGAGTATGGGTGCGTTTGTGCGCTAACGTTTATATTCGTGATCACTTTATAAATTTTATTATGATTGATTTGACTTTGTTTCGAAAAGTTGAAGATGGAAGTTTGTTGATATTTTACCTACTTTGCCATAAGCACATATGGCATTTATATATTTCAAGTATTTTCAATACACCAATTTTGAAAATAATGAAATAGTGATTTTGATAATTCTGTCGAATCGACTTTATACCATTTATGTCGTTACAAGTATTAATTTAGCAAAAAGCGAATAACTCTGATTTAGTAACCAACTCTAAAATCCCTTTTTAAAATTCAAATTCATAAAAATACAAAATAACTGAAATCGTAAAAATAAGAGGAAATATAATATAAAATAATTTCAAAATGTTATATCTACTTGAAATATTTTTATTTTCATTATATAAATTGAAACTTAAAGTAATAACATTAAAAAATTCAAAAATGCAATACTTGAATACAAATTTTTGGTGTTTTCAAAAATTTTTTTAATTAATTAATAAAAATAAATTTTATAAATTGAAATAAAATTGAAGAAATCTATAGAGATTATCAAAATGTATAGAACTAATTTTGTATTTGGTGATTTAAAAAAGTATGCTGTGTTCACAACCGAACCAACAGCTCTTACAGGAAAATCATAATGTGAAATTTCTTACAAATATTTTTTACTGTAGAAACGTAATATTATATACGTAATATATTATAATATTTAATAACTATACAAATTTTTTTTTTTTTGCATAACTTTTTCGAACGCAATTTATTTTAGATAAATAAATTCTTAATTATGTCATATTAATAATATTTCGAGAAGATTTTTAAAATATTGCAATACATACACGTTAAAAATTTAATATCCAACAGTTAGACGGTCGTTTTATTACAGTTTTGAGTTTGCAATGAGTTATGTACAAGACAAATTCTTTTATATTTAAGTGGGCTCTAAAGTTCGGTGGATCAAAAGATTTCTATGAGCAAGTTGTAACTCCGCATTTATGCAACATTCTGTTTCGTACCATTTTTGATTTACGAAATAAGTGCAAAAAAAACCTAAAAATGACCCTAGAGAAGTACCTTTGGGATAACCCGATTTTGTCCAAAACCTTATCAATTTATGATATAACATCAATATCTTATATATTAATTTTGCTCAGTTGCTCATTTTGTTCATCTGTTAAGGTTGTACATTAGTACATAGACGAATTTATGTCTCTTTTTTTTTTTTTTTTTTTTTTTTAAAGCGCTAACTGTTCAACTGTTAGGCTAATAAGCATGCCTATACCATAGGTACATGTTGGAACAGGGGGTCATATTATATTCGTGTTATTAGAATTAATCTTATTGAATTCCACATACAATTTAAACATGAGATAGTACTAGGCCTTATAACATGTAGAAACGCCTTAGATTTTCTATATTTACAATTCTATTTTTTGTTTATATTGTAATATTTTATATTTTACTTATATGGTATTCTATATCTGCCAGTTATATTATTTAATTAAATTATTTGTTTATATTTTGCATTTGTTTATATTTTTTTTTTTTTTTTTTTTTTTTTTATTTTATTAATTCATTTCTCTAAAAGAGCACTAGGCTCGTACAGAGTATATTAAAACATATATATATAAATTAACGCTAAAGTGTAATAGATGCAATAAGAAATTCAAGAAAATTAACAATATATACAAAGTATAAAACGTGTAAATCAAATTAAATAATATTTACAAATTGTAATTCAAATTAAATACGATAAATTTAGGTTTTTTGAATGTTTACTTATTAAAGTTTAAAAAATTAAAATAAAGAAAGGATTCTGAAAATGAATTTAATTATTATACTGATCTAAGAGTAGTTTCTTTAAAGTGATTTTAAATTTTTGAGCTGTTGAAACTTTGACTTCTGGCGGTAGATCGTTGTACAATTTGATACCTATGTTGATATTTTGTTCAATTCCATATAGTCCTATACCTTGTGTTGGACGAAGGTGATGCGCTGATCGAGTACTATATTGGTGAAAATTGCTATTTATTGTATATTAAAGTATTTTTTATTAAAGATTTATAATTATTAATTATTGATTATGCCATTAATTTGAACCCAATGGCGACAGGTAGCTCAGTCGAGTCGAAAACCAGAAAAGTTTTTTCACTTTCACTAGAATTCGAATCCGGGCCCTTCCGCATGAAAGGTCGGCACTCAAACACTGTACAGAAAAATACACACACAAACGATCATCAGAAAATTAAACCATTTTTTTTGGTTTCTGCGCACCGGGGTAATTTATGTATGCAGCAAATAATGTTCCAATTTATAGTGCTTATACAATACCTATCGCTTATTGTATTTTACATAAGCGGTTGTTAAATAAATACAGTAATGGGATAAAAGTTCATATTCAAAGTTTTCTTTAAGAAATCACGTACAAGGAAGTGATAGGGATTTTGTGTAAAATTTCTCAGATTCATATCACATAAATAAAAATTTGGAAGTGATTTTTGTAAAATAAAAAAATAACCAGAGTTGAAATAATATAGCGGAAATAAATGTTTAAAATTTGAATTGAAAGAGGTAATTTATAGTTCTTCCAAGCCTTAGAGATTAATTCTAGAAGGGTTGGGTACGAAATTCCAAAAAAAAAAATTTCAAAAAAAAACTTCCGAGAAAAACAATTCCAAAAAAAAAAAATCCACAATAAAAAAAAAATACCAAAAAAATAAATATTCTGGAAAAAACGGAAGTCCTCTTTTTGAATCTAACTCTAAAATCCATGCTAATTCAGAATCTCAACTAGAATTTTGTTTTTTGGAATTTTTTTTTTTTTCGTTGCTTGGAATTTTGTAACTTTAGAATTTTTTTTGTAATTATGACAGCATCTTGTTCTAGAATGCTCTTAAGTTGGACCTTACAGAGCTTTGGTTATTGTTAGATGGTAAAGCAGCCTTAAAAAATTCAATAATAAAAAAAAAAAATTGTTTAAATAAAAAATAATTTTTTTTAAAAAAAAAAAATAATTTGACATTGACGATAGAAAGTGAAAATATATAATTAATTTCATATTATAATGGCTGAGGTTTGATTTTCTTTGTAATTTAGATTTACTAAAGTAATTCAAAAGGTATGCTGAATTTGTCTTTACGTTTGTGAAGTCGTAAATGAAACGAGAGGAAAAATAGTTAAACATCAAATTTCTGAAACGGATTATAATTAAAAAGTGAATTGGTTTAACTTTGTGTGTCCGCCCTTTTGTTCATTGGTCCGTACAATAACTTCTGAAATTAAGTAATATAATAATTAAGTAAAAAAATACATTTGTATACAATACCTACCAACATACAGTTGAAATTGTACAGTAGAGTCAAATAGCTGGTAATACACACTTCCCTTAAAAGCCTATGTTCGTTATTAATAAAGATAGAAACTTGAAATTTATTACAAGGTTCATCCATATTTTCATTATATGCCGATATTTTAGATGGATTGAAGTACTAGTACAGGTATCTCCTACGTACCTCCCGAGATCTAACCAGCATATCTTAGTAATCAATAATGTTAGAAAATTGAAATTTGGTACAAGGTTGTTCTGTCTTGCTTAAGATTCCTGAAAGCTGAGATGAATTGATGTGGGGGTTCGTTTAACATTGAGTTGATTTTGTCAGATGTAGGGTATTACTAAGTCGGTTGCGTCGACTTTATACTGCTGTTTTATTACTTTTTATATAAAATATATAATCCTAAAGTCAAATTAAATTACATATCTCAAAATTTGACAAAAGAAGTTATGCTAAGCTAATTTTTTTCTTAGTTTTTTAGACTCGTGTGGATACCCCAGAGTTGACGCAATGATGATTTTTTTTAAATTTCACAAAAAGTTTTTAAATAATTTTTTGTGTTTTACGATGTTAATTAAAAATGCAAAGAGTTTTAACAGAAAAGTTTTTTTTTCAAAAAAAGTTTTATACAAATTTTGTATGCGTTCAAAAGACTTTTTTTAAGCGAATTATTTTACAGCAAATATGGATTAGTTAAGTTTACAAAAGCCACAAAAAAATGAAAGGATTGGTGTAAAAGTAAAAAAAAAACCTTGTACAAATTCTTTTGACTATAAATTAATTCTAATTAATTATTTAATTAATTTAATTTTATGTTATGTTTTAATTGACATTGAAAATTTACAATAAAAAATTTACTGTAATTTAAAAAATTTACATTAATTCAATATTTAAACAAGTGATGAAAAAAAACCAAGGGTTTTTAAAAAAGCACATTTTCAAATTTATATTGTATTACATACCTACTGAGTTTAACTTTGGAAATATTTACTTGGAAATAGTTACTGCTTACTTATAAAATTTACTGCTAACAGTAAAGTTTTTATTTTTAAGTTGTTATAGCCCTTCAATGGGGAAGGGTGCCAACTTTCTCAAGGATCTAACTTCATTTAACTTCCCCTCCCCTCCGACCACTCCTATTTTTTAGGTTCTAGGAATTAAATTGTGAATTCCACAAAAATTTGGAATTTTACTTAGAATTATACAATCTTAGCAAAAATGGGTAAAACTGAGAGACACTTTCTTCAGTTTAAGGAACCGCTTTTAAATTTAAGAAAAACCTTTAACATATGTTAAAATATAATGTTGGGCCTTTAAATTTTGTATATTAATAAAAAAAAAATTGGACAGGTATTCAAGTTACGAGGTGCTTAAAAATAGCAAAATTTAAATTTTCGAGCCCTTATAGCTCCTTAACAGGGCGCGACATTTCAAGGACATATTTTTGTAAAGCCTATAAAAGCAGTTCTCTTCTACCGTTTTTCGATTGAAAATAAACCTAACAGAACTCTTGTTATATCAATTTAAATATATGGCTTTTTTGGAATTTGCCGGGACTGTTGTACCCTTCAAAATTAAGAAACCCCTTTGACACATATTAAAATATAATTATAGAGCTTTGAATTTTGTATATCACTAAAAAAAATTTGGACAGGTATTCAAGTTACAGGTGTTTAAAAATAGCAAAATTTCAATCTTTCAGCCCTTATAGCTCCTAAACATGGGGTTTGACAAAAAAATTTTGTTAACCGACTCCTACTAATTTCTGAGTATCTAACTTCTCCCAAAATTTCAAGACCCTTGCTTGAACCGGTAAGAAGATATGTATGGCCAAAAATTTTGCAAAAATTGAGTTTTGTGTAATGTTAAATTTTAGTACCGTATGGAAATATTTATAAAGTTTATGAAACCAGTTATCGTTTGCCGTTTTCAGATTGAAAATATATCTAACAGAACTCTTGTTATAACAATTTAAATATAGGGCTTTTTCCATTGGGTTCAAATTAATGATATAACCAATAATTAATAATTATATAACTTTAATAAAAAATTTATTAATATAACCATATAAACAAATGCAAAATATAAACAAATAATTTTACTTTATTTCATAATATAACTCACAGATACATAATAAATACCCTATAATCCAATCTAAACATATTGCAATATATAACAAATAGTATTGTATCTATTAAAAATCTAAGACTTTTCTTCATTTTATAAGTCCAAGAACTATTTCATGTTTAAATTGTAAGTGGAATTCATTAGGATCAATTTAATAATAAGTATATAACATGTTTCCCTTGTTGCAACATGTACATATTATTACCTATTAATTAGGAGGGCCTATTAGCTTAACAGTTGATCAGTTCTTCTTCTTCTATGGTGCTACAGTTCTCGAACCTTAGCCTCCTTATTAGATTTCAAAACAATATCTTTTACTTGAAAAGGCAGTTAAAAATATATCACACCTCCATCTTTAGAGAGCCGTTGAGTTTGAAAAGTTGGTTCAGAATTTGTCATATAATGCATTGAAGTTTTCATAACTATGTTACGAGTTTAAATGCATATAACATCTATATAATCAAGTATCAACAAAATTTTAAAAGAAATAAACAATTCCAAAAATACAATTAGTTTATTAAATAAATTTTTTTCAGGTGAGCAATGCTCCCCTTTTTCTCAAAAAAAAATTTGTTGAAATTAAACAATATGTAGCAATCATACGATTACATTTCCCGATTACTACGATTACTACATTGTACATACCAACATCCCGTTTTATTCAAACAAATCTTTTAGACTAATTTAGAGTTTGAGTGAGGGAAATGCAAAAGAAGATTAAGGAACAAAAACACATTTTATATTGAAATTGTAATAGGAAATTAAATATTTTGTATAAATGGAAATCACATAGTTTTTTTTCCGAGGTATTTAACATGAAGTTTTAAATTTTTTTTTCTACAAATAAACTCTAAATATTTTTAATTCCCTAATGATTTACATTTGAGTAATAATGTTGTAAATTCTAATTTTAACGTAACTGTTTTTTTTCCCAATAACTTCATTTTACTGTTTCCGGCTTCAACATCCTATTTCAACAAATATTTATATTATAAAAAAAAAACAAACTGTTGAAAAGTTTTATTATATATATAAACTTTTTATAATCTATATACAAATAGATATATGTATACAATATTAGATTAATTCATACTCATATATAAATATTTCGGAGTCATGAAATAAGGTCCTGCAAATTAAGATTCCGGGATGTTTATACCCGTATGACTATAAGCCTAAAGGGTATATTAAATTTACGATTACATTTGTGACGTAGAGAAAGAGAGGAGGAGGGCGGGGGTGGCTAGATATAGACTCAAAAATATGGATTGGATATGCTCGTCCGTTGGTCCGTCTGTTGGTTGGTTTAATGGCCAACGTCTGAATAAAATAAAGTTGGTGTAGAGGAGGAGGACTGACTTTTAACTTATATAAATTTCTAACCGAATGATATAATGTCGAAATTACGATCATACGGGTATTCCAAAGTTGACGCAGTCTACTCGACTACACTCTTCCTCGTTTTTCATAGTGATTAATATATAAAACCGTATGATTAAAATCGATTGATTCAATATTGAATTATTGAAACACACCCCTGGATCTTACTTCTCATTTAATTTAATCTTCGACTTCTTGAGAAATAAAGCCCAGAGTTTTTGCCGGTTCATTCAATCTGATCCCCAATATCTTCAGAAATAAACCATGGATTGTTAAGCTTTTTAATATATAGACCCAAGGGATATTTTTTAGACAGAGATATTTTTTAATATTGTGGAGGGATCTCAGAGCTAGACTCAAAAGTAAGGTAGATTTTCCTCTTTTCTAGAATTTTGAATGACACTTTAAAATCTCTCTTAATTCAGAATCTCACCTACACTCCATATATATTCTGGAAAAGTGGCCCCACGGTATTTTTTCTCATATGTTGTGGTAGTATGATACATTTAAGAAATAAGACCGAAGGCCTTATTTCACAGGACCTTATTTAATAGCTCCAAATATTTCATATATCTATACATCTTCCTTTACACTCTAAAACCAAAGGCCTTATTTCATAGCTCCAAATATTTCATATTCTTATACATTATTATACATACAATAGAATGTAAGTATAAAAAAAAAGCTAATGACTACCTGTTATAAATTTTACAGGTGCAAAAAAAAATTCACCATTATTATATTATGTTTTTTTGTTTATTTTTATATTTCCTTTTCAAAAAGCAACAAACATTTATGTTACCTTCCTATTTTCATTTTTATATTTTAGAATTTATTTTTTTCAATATAAAAAATAAACACACACATTCAACCTTATATTTCCTTTTTTTTTAATGTTGTGCAAATAAGTTATGGTTCATGCTTCTATATGTATGTATGAGTGTATTATTTTTATTGGCTCTTGCTTTTTTTTTGAGTAGGTTTAAAATTATGAGAAATTTTATTTTAGACGCATATGGCTTTTGTTTAAAAAAAAAGAAAATTGAGTAAAAAAAATTTTACTTCAGAAAAAAAACCGAAATTTTTTTTTACTTCTACATTAAAACTTTGTTTATTTTCGCTGTGTTATTTAGAAATGGAGGTATTTTTCATTCAAAATACTCTGATATAAAATTAAATAGAAATTGGGAAAATTAGTTTTAAAAAGGTTCCAATGAAGAATTTAGACCTACGTATGAATATTTAGAATCGCTAAATATCATAATACTAATCAGAGCTTTTATAATAAGCTTTTTTAATAGTTTTAATGTTAATTAATTTTTTTGAACAAAAAGTTCCAAACGATTCACATCACGCCTTCAGAAGAGCAAAAAGTAAAATAATTATTGAACTCTTTGTATAGACAGTTGAATAATTCGAAAATTGCAGTGTGTGTGCAGAAAATGGTAGGATATATTATTTAAGTGACTGAAAATGTGAGCGAAGATTTTTAAGTGGCTGAGACTTTTATTTTTAATGGGAGCCTGACTATTTATATGACTAAACAGCCTGACTATATATGTGCATGTCAGAACAGAAGGTAATCTTATATTCATATTATTAGAACTTATCAAATAAATTCAACATACAATTTAAAAATGAGACAATACTACGCCTAATAAAATTCAGAAACGTCTTCGATTTTCAGATATATGGTATTCTATATCTGTGAGTTATATTATTCAATCAAAATATTTGTATTTTATATTTGTTTATATGATAATGTATTTTTTTTTATTAAAAATATATAATTATTAATTATTGATTATGCCATTAATTTGAACCCAATTGCGAATGGTAGCTGAGTCGAGTCAAAAACTAGATAAAAGTTTTTCACTTTGACGGGGTTTCGATCCAGGCCCTTTCCATGAAAGGGCAGTAGTTTAACCACTTTTGGCACTCTAACTACTGTCGACACTCTAACTACTGTTGGTACTTTAACAACAATCGGCACTCTAACCACTGCCGGTACTCCAACCACTATTTTCACTCTAACCACTGTTGGCATTCTAACCACTGTCAGCACTATAACCACCGTCGGCACTCTAGCTACTGTTGGCACTATAATCGGCAATCTAACCACTGTCGGCACTCCAACCACTATTGGCACTCTAACCCCTGTTGGCATTTTAACCACTGTCAGCACTCTAACCACCGTCGGCACTTTAACCACGTTGCCTCCTTAAAATACAAACTATAGAAAACGAAATAAAAGTAAATTTCTTGCTTTGACAAAAAAGTCAACCTTTTCAATTCAATATTTTTTAAATGATAATTTAAAATAAAGGAGGAATAGCTCCATTCCTGTTAATTTTATTTTTGTTTTTTTTTTCTGTTTTTAATCCAAATAAAATACGAGTACATTACTTTAAGTCCCGAAGAGTTTTTTATTTTTTCGTTGTTTTTTTTTTATTCGACAAAAGTTTGTATATTTGTTGCTTTGACTGTTGTATGCGTGTATTTTATTTTGATCAAAATTGTATCATTATTTGTTTAAAAGGGATTTCCGGTGGGAACACATTTTTAATTCAAATATAGTTTTCTAACTTAAGGCAATACAATATTAAATAATAAAAAAAAACATTTGAACATCGAAATGGAAAATTTTTTTTGTTTTTTTTTTTTATTTTGATGGTATTTTTCTTTTATTTTTTTGAAATGTGTATTTAAAAGAGTCACACAAACAAAAATTGTCTGCACAATATATAAATATTGACAGTTAAATTGAACTTAAAGCTTGCCTAATTTACATAAGTGATTGTGAATTAAACAAAGTATATGTTGTGTGTGAGATTTAATTGAGTTCTTGGAATGTGATTCATTTATATTGAAAAATGATTTGTCACTTTTAAATTTGACTTTTTTAATGACTTTTATAATTATCATACGTCAGTTGTGTTAAATTAGAAAACTATAAAATTTATATATAGAATATAGTTATATATTAAATGTCAATATTAAAACAATTGTATTTTAAACAAATATTTGAATGCTTAAAAATTATTGTAAGCATTTTAAATGTTGTTAAAAATATTTATTGCGCTGATGTTAAAATTTTTCAAGGTAAACTTTTATGAAACGGGGGCGCGTTTTTGAAAGTTGAAGATAGAAAATAACCTATCGTTGGTTTTAACGAAATATGAACATGGTACTACGATCACCTGTACCTACCACATACAAAGGGATAACTGAGTTGTTCAGCATTTTTTTGGTGTGCTAGGTATATATTTTATATTATGATATAAGGTATTATAATATAAATTATAAATTACATGTTATTATACCCGTATGACTATATAGTCCAAGGGTATAATAAATTTGCCATTACGTTTGTGACGCAGAGAAGGAGGGGGGGGTAGATATAGACTCAAGTGTATGGATCGGATCAGAATCGAAAAATAAATCGATTTAGCTATGTATGTCCGTCCGTCTGTCCGTCCGTCTGTCCGTCTGTCCGTCCGTCCGTCCGTCCGTCATCACGATAATTCAAAAAGTAAAGGAGCTAGGATTATGAAATTTTCACAAATTCGTTTTTATGCAAAAAACGGAATCGAGTTTTAAATTCAGCCATTTTGGTCCACGGGTTCGAGTACTTGCCATACAACTTCTAATTTTATATGAGCATTACTCTATACCTATGGAAGCTGCGTGTCTGAAATTTTGCCAAAAGTAGTTTAGTATAATGGCCAAAGTTACTGCAAAATTTGGTTGGTCTACTGCAGAGAGTTCGAGTAGCTGCCATACAACTCCTTCTTTTATATAAGCTTTACACTACACCTGATGAAGCTGGGTGTCTGAAATTTTGCAAAAAGTAGTTTAGTGTAATGGCCAAAGTTACTGCAAAATTTAGTTGGTCTACTGTTGAGGGTTCGAGGAGCTGCCATACAACTCCTTCTTTTATATGAGGATTACACTACACCAAATGAAGCTGGGTGTCTGAAATTTTGCCAAAAATAGTTAAGTGTAATGGCCAAAGTTACTGCAAAATTTGGTTGGTCTACTGCAAAGGGTTCGAGTAGCTGCCATACAACTCCTTCTTTTATATGAGCATTACTCTACACCTAATAAAGCTGAATGTTTGAAATTTTGCCAAAAGTAATTAACCGGATGATATAATGTATATGTTACGGTCATATGGGTATCCCAGAGTTGACACAGTCTACTCTACTACACTCTTCCTCGTTTTTATTAGATATTATCTAATCTGAATTTGAACCCGAGACCCTTCAATTGAAAGGCCGAAGTTCTAATCATTACGCCACTGATCGGATTGATTAATATAAAATATAAGAAAATAATTCCCATTTGCTTAAAGTTATAATATCTATAGCGGAAAATCTTAACACAAGATTAGAATTCTTAATTTTATAGACTTCAAGATCTAAATTATAATTCACATACCAAAACAATTGAAATAATTAAATTATTGATTATTATTAATTTTTTTATGTCCAGTACCAGAGAATAGTAAAGATTGCCTGATATAATAATAGTCCTTTGCCTATTTGACATTTGAACTTCTTATTAATCTATTATAATAATACACGATATTTTTTTATTAGATATGATTATGACCAGGGTTTAAACTCTTGATTTTTCGATTCAATTTTTATAATTTTTCAATACCAATGTATTTTTTTAATAGTTCTGTAAATATTTTTTTTGGAATCGATTTAATGAATCTTATTGAGAAAGTCATAACCCAAAATATCATTCTATCGTCATAGTTAGCACGACAAATATACGATTTTTATTGACAAATATAAATAAAATTTTATAAAAAGAAATCTGCCAAGCATACCTTTAGGCTACTTTATTTTTTATATAAAATAACCGTATATAAAACACAAATTTTAATTTATATTTTAATAGCTACATAGAAGTAAGTATCCGTTTTTTTCCCAAAATAATTCAAATAATAAAATATAATAAAATATATTACATTTATTTAGGTAAACATAAAACATAAATGGTCTCGTTGTTGTGTTTTGCGTCCGTAGTTCACTGCAAATTAAGATTTATTTTCATTATTACCGACATTAATATTTGAAAAATCAAATCAAGATTTTTCTATATCAAATTTTTTTTTATTAATACTTCAGTCAATAATATTTAATATATTGAATTTTTTTTGTAGGCAAAATATATACAGGGTGATGCAGGCCATGTGTATCAGTATTTTTAAACAGAGTGGAAGTTTTTTTCTTTTTAAATTCCGAAATGCATAAGTTAAAGTTCAATTTTGCTGAAACTCCACATTCCTGCTTTAATCCAAATGATTATTTTCGAGAAGGGATTTTATATAATATGATCTCAAACGAGCATACATAGCACCAGTTAAATAGTATTGACAAAATTCACATAAAATTTGACTAATTGAGTAGTGTAAAAGATTTCATTCATGTGGAAAGTTTCGTTTTCAAAACCCAGTAAGATCATATCAATATAAAAATATCGTAAAATTGTATAATTATATCGCAGTGGTGAATATCTTAATATAAGATAAAATTTAAGATAAATATATAAATAACTCCTGTGTAGGGCAATAAATGATGCACAAAATTAATATTTTTGTACATATAATCTTATACAATGGGTCGTATGCATAAAACTGAGCTTGAACTCAAATCTCATTTTTTTAAGCAAAAACTAGGTTTCGCATACAAAAAACTTGAGCTTGAGCTCATACTTGTATCATTTTCTCAGAGAGTGAGATCTTGCTTAATAATTAAAATTTCCCTTAGCTTAAGCTTAATTTGGTATGCAAAAAAATTAAGTTTTTATTATTTTCTTAGTTTTTGAGTCGAAGGTTATGAGTTAGCTATTTAGTTGCTCGAATTCGAAATGGCAGAGTTTATAATAATTGATTCATCAAAAAAAACTTATAATGAAAGAAAATTTCATGGATATAATTGTAAAAATTTGTATAGATTTGAAGAAGAAAATATAAAATTTTTAGTGCACTCATTTTTGGAAGAAAATGATGAAACCAGAGGCGGTGCACTAACAAATTTCGACAAAATGCTTACATTTTTAAGATATATTGGTGATCCTGGTTTTCAAATTGGTGTAGGCATTGACGTAGGAATTCATCAGTCAACAGTTTCCAGAACAATTGAAGAAATATCGTCAAAAATTGTCGAAAAAGGAAGTCAATGGATTAGTTTTCCTTTGACATCACATGATTTTGAGGCGGCTAAATTTTTATGGAGCAATAAGTTTAAGTTTCCTGATGCAATAGGAGCGATTGACTGTACTCACGTACGTATCAAAAAACCTGTTGAGCATCCTGATGAATATATTAACAGAAAAGGGTATCATTCTATTAATATACAAGCTATTTGCGATGCCGAAGAAAAATTTATGCATGTAGATATCAGCTGGCCAGGATCAGTTCATGATTCTCGTATCCTTAAGAATTCAGAGATTGTTAATTTTATGCAAACTGATACAACATCATCTATTCTTCTTGGAGATGAGGGTTATGGTATTACGCCATGGTTAATGACACCTTTTAAAAATGCTAATTGTCCTACACAGCTTAACTTTAATAAAGTGCATACACGTGAAAGATGTATTATAGAAGAACGTTGTTTCGGTCAATTAAAACAAAGATTTCCAATTTTACAGTCTAAAATTAGATTGGGTGAAAGAAGCTTGATAAATACAATTGGATCTTGTTTCGTTTTACATAACGTGGCTAAATATTTGCGAGATCCTAATAATTTTTCTAATGAAATTCATGAACCAACATCTTTTTCAACCAATACTAATGAAAATAATTTAGAAGATTTGTTGGACATTAATCCAATTTGAATAAGAAATGCAGGTCAATCTAAAAGGAATTCGATTGCTAACACTTTAATAGAATAAAACCAGTTTTATTACATTTTATTACAATTAATATATTTATTAAAAACTCTATATTTATAAAAAATAATATATTTCTTAAAATTTAAATAAAACATAACTTAAACATAATTCTGAAATATAAATAAACTGAAATAAATAAATTTAAATAGCTATAGGATTCATATTAAAAAAAATCAAAATCTATTTGGTGTTCTTTTTCTTGGTTTAAATTTGCAATATGTTGAGAAAAAACAATATTCTGCTTCAGCATTACTAAACGTTGCAATTGTGAAGTAGTTAAATTTATTGTTTCCTCTGTCTCATATTTCTTTAAAATGTCGTTATTAGATTCATCAATTTTTTGATGTTTCAACGAACTTCTGTTTTGCACATCTGGCGAAGCACATCGTTTGCGGGAATTTCTAGAATTTTCGGTTTCCTTTTCTTTATTTGATACACCTAAAGACAAGGAACCTGTGGGAAGGAAGTAAATAATTAATATATATATATTTAATTTTAAAAATATTCATTATGGACACTCACTGGATATTCTAGCTATGGTTGGATTTTTTTCGGCATCTATTAGCTCTAAAAATTTTTTCTCCCAATCTTTCAAAATTATTTTTTTATTCCCTGTTTTGTTTATGTCAGTTTTTTCTTTTAATCTTGTTTTCATGTTAGAAATTTTTTTGGTTATTTGTTTATCGGAAATAGTAATGGCATTTTTTTGCTTAATAATTTCTGATAAATTTTTTAACAGATCTTCTTTCTTTTTTTTTAAGTGCGGCAGTTGCGTTTTTTCAAGTAAAATTTTATTATCTTTTAAATAATTGACGATTATTTCACTGATATCTTCTTTTCTACACCGCTTTCACTCATTTTAATTTTTTACAAAATTTATAAATTTTTTTTTTGTTTGTTATGAAATGAAATAATAAAATAAAATAAAATTTAATGAAATAAATAAATTTAATACAGATATTTTCAAATATTTTAATCAAACCAGTTTTTAAATACATAAAACAAAAGTAAACCAGTTTTTAAATACAAAAAAATATGACAACAATACTAATTACTAATTAGTAATTATTATTGATAATTAGTTTTCATATTTAATAAACATTTTATGATATGAAGAAGAAATGTACAGAATGTAAAAAAAGTACATACAATTTTGCCAAGAGTTTGTTTTTTACAACAGAACATATTTGAGAATTATGATTTATGGTGTATATAATTTTTTTTTACTTTTTGTACGTATTACAAAATTAAATATGTTTATAATAAATTAATATTAAAAACAAAAAACATTTAAAATTAATTTTGTAAAAATATATACTTCAGTTGAACAAGACATGTTTTTTTAAATATAGTATTCATACAAGTACAACAAATATCAAAGTATACTTAAAAATTTAAGTAACCAAAAATTTCCCTTTGAGTTTAAGCAAACGAGCTTTACCTTATTTTTTTGCATACGGAATCGAGTTCAAGCAATTGCTCTTATCTAGAACTCAATCAAGAGTTTGAACTCTTTTGCTTAAACTTTGAGCTTAAGCTCATTTTTATGCATACGACCCAATAGCTACAGCGGAGTAACGGCTTAGTGAATATAACGATTAAAGAAACTGAAGCCTAGTTTATGTTTTTGGTGAATTTTACTTTCGGTTCATTTTCGATTTTTTCAAAATTTTCTGAAGAAACTCTATAACACTTCGAATTAGTGATAGGACATAACAAGCCTCAACTTTTTTGCAAAAAAAGTGTTGGCAATTAACTGAAATAGTCGATTATATAGCACTTTATTTACAGGTGTTTCCTAATTAAGTGCACTGCTATATACCACTGCATAGAAACTTATGAGTAAATAAATTTTGTGTTATAAAATTTTGAAATTTTTAGCGTAAATGTGGCTTTTCAAAATTTGTTAAAATCGCAGATTTGAAACTGTAAAAGATAGAGAGTATGCGCTTGTTTAAAAGTGGATTTCTTAAGCTTTCGAATACACTTTACAGAATTTTCATAAGTAATCTAAAACCAAAGTTCAAAGTAAAATTATGAACACAAAAAAAAAAATATTGAAATTTCATTTAAGCCACCATTTCTTGGAAAATAGGAGAGACCCACTTAGTCCCCATACAAAAAATGTGCCAAATCATAAGTACCTAATATAGCAGTGCACTCAATTAAGGATCATCCTGTATAAAAATCTTTGACTTTTATATGTAGTCCTTAAATGAAAGCCAATGAAATTTGTAAAACAAAAATTTGTAACGGGATTTACTTGATTTTAAAAACGTGCTACATTGGTTGCCATAGATATTAAACCATATTACGATCAATTGGGTTTTAATTATGAATTGGAATTCAATTTTGATACCTAGTATAATTATCTATTTTTAATAAATTGGCATTAGTTTAGTTTATCTATCTGGTAAACATCTAACTGGGAAAATGTACATATAATACATATAAATGATTTAAGGATGAATGGTTGAACGAAACATTATCTCTCACCATTGGTCAATTGGAAACTTAACAATTATGAAGCTATTTAATATTTAAGGATTTTTATTAGTATAATGAGAGAAACTAAAATTTGTCCTCATGATTATTTGAAAAGGAATTATTAAGAACTTGTAAAAATATTCCACCATTTTGGTAAACGCTGCAAACATTCATCTACAATACAAGCAAATGATTTCTTTTTTATTTGTACCAGGAGTGATGAACTTAGAGTCTAATAAAGTTTTATGGAAAGTTTAAAGTTTTTATAATAAAAATGTAAATTATTTAAAGTATTAAAATATAATTTTGACCATGCCAACTATTATTATGATTTGTATAATAAATATTGTTTTAATGAAGATTTATTATTCAAAACTATATAAAATTCCATTCTGTAATATGAAGTTTTTGTTTGTAATCAACAAAAGAAAAGTTTTATTTTAAAATTATTTCTTTAATTCTTTACAATCATATACAAATACTTTACAAAGTGTACAAAACATATTATTTTATTAAAAACATTCATTAGAATATTGAATGTGTTATTATGGTGCTTTGTCGTTTCGAAACCCTACTCTGGTGGTTGCAGCCAGATCCAGCCACTATCTCCGTTTAGTTTCCAGCCAGATTTTAAGTGAAGTCTCATATTGTTAATATTGTATTGTACCCACTTCTACCGAAATTATTATATAGAAATTTTAAATATGTTAGAGGATTTCCTAAAACTATGAGAAGCTTAAAGACATTATTTTAAAGTGGAAGTTCCAACACAACTTACATTTAAAGGCTTATACTTAAAAATGAAAATATAATGCTCAACTTACATACAAACAGTAGATATCCTATAAAACTGTAATAAAATTTAATGAATGTAAAAAAATTTACATTAAAATTACCGAATTGTTCATAATAAAATTAGAGTTGGTAGTTTTAATGGTTACCTGAAATAAAGTCAAATGAAATAAAACCAATTGATTTTATTACATTGTGGATATTTGAAATAAAGCTAAAAAGCTAATTTTTAAATTTTGGTTTTATTAGAATATGAAAAATTGCAATAAAGCCAATTTGGTTTTATTTCTAACTACCAGATTTTACCCGTGTTGTCCGGGAGCGTGGAGTTTGTCAAAGTTTGAATTTATATTTAAATCTATATATATATATATAACGAACGTTTGTTTGTTCTTTATAGCATATATAGACTCCAATATTGCTCAACCAATTATCATAAAAGTTTATACATAAAGGTTTTTGGGTACGGGGCGTTATCTAGACTTAAAGTTGGTACCGTTCTCAAACTTCTTTGTAAAATAAAATAGGTGTGACCGTTTGCCTTCAAATTTTGTATACTTGTTACTGTTAGACAATGCGGTTCATTCTTTTAATAGACTTGAAATTTGTCAACTCATATTGAAAAAAAAAATAATCTAATCTAAGAAATCATCAAAATTCGGCCAAGGGAATTTCCTGATATCGAATTCAACTTTGATGTGCCTATATTTATTTGTATGTATTCGTTTTAAAAAAAATGAAATAAGGTTAAAATAAAAGTTTTATGAATGTGAAATTGAAATATAGCCAAAAGAGTACATTTGGATATTATTTCATTTGGCTTTATTTCAGGGAACCGTTGTAATTTTTGCATTATCTTTTGCTGTCTATGTGGTTTTAATTCTGATAATAATGTATGCTTACTATTTCTAAGATGATTTTAATGTTTATAACTTTATTCTTAAGAATAAAGTACATTTCGTTAAAATTAAATGAAATTTTAAGCATATTTTTAAAAAATTTTGGTAAAAATTTGCCTGTAGTTCACTCTATTCGTTCGTCCGTCCGTCTGTGACATCATTTGAAATAAGAAAATAAATTTTAACTACAAATCCATATCTCAAAAAAATTAATTTCATGGATGAATTTTTTGTTTTAGCCGCATGCGCTGTTAGGAAGTTGTAGCTCGCAAAGTCCGGAAAAGCTCTATATTTGAGCTCTAATCAGATGGTAGCTCTATCCAGATGGTATAAAAAGCTCTATCGAGATGGTATATTTTCTATCTGAAAACGGTAAAAGATAGCTGTTTTAATATTTATAAATATATGAGAATTAAATATATACGGTTGACAAACAGAACTTTAATTTACCATTATTCGAAACTCAATTTTTTAATTTGTTTCAAAAGTTTTAGCCATAACTTCTAAACGGCGTAAGTTAGAAAATTGAAATATTTGGGGCATTAAAATCATTAGAATGAGTCGTTTAAGAATTTTTATTTATGAAGCCTATTTTTAGGAACCGGATTAAGCACTTGAATCTTGAATATCTGTTAAAATGTTTATGATACAAAAATTCAAAGCTCAATTATATTTTTAGGATTTATTTTAAAAAGACGAAAGTGTCTCTTAAATTTAACAATTATTTCTTATATAATAATGGAAGGTTTTAATCCTTGAGAATAATCATTAGATTGTTAAAAAAACATGTTTGAGACTTTCCTATTCAAGGGCTATTATAGGACTTAAAAATTTAAAATTTCGTTTTTTTTTTAAATCATTAACTTAGCCTGCCTGCGTATATATATGTTTATCCTAGATTAAACGTTAACATTTGAAGCTCTAACATTATATTTGACTCGTGTTTTCTTAATTGTATTGGGCTTATATTCTAAATATAGATTCCATATTATTGGAATATATCAAGAAAATGTGCATTTTTAAAAATCTTTGTTTTTTTTCATCACTAGTTTAATTTTTTCCATTCTATATATTATTTCTTTCTCTTTCTATCCCATTTATCATTTTTTTCATGTATACATTATATATATATATATATATATATATATATATTCTTTTGTTAACAATTCTATCATGGTTGGTACTTTAGTTTTAGTTCAACCAAAGTTCAAATAATAGGTTAGTGTGTTATGCATCACAAATCAAAAACTAAAAATAAAAAATAACACAATAAAACTTATACAACCGTTTTACAGTTAGATTACATTATACCATATAACTGTAAACTAGGAGTGTACAACTTTCGTTGATATTACTTATTCTTATTCATTTCGGAGCCATGAACAACAACAATAACGAACCATAAAGGAATTTTCTTTCAACTGACAACAAAATAACATGTGATTGTGTAGAGTTGTGCCGTTGCGGTTTTTTTTTTGAAAATGACAGTTAGTTAAAAATAGAATTTAAATTGAAAAGTTTTGTAAGGCTAGGTAAAATTTAAAGAAAGAAGGGGTTGTCATGGAAGAAATGTAAAGGTATAAAGTTGAGTAGTTAAAAGTTAAAACCGTAAAATAATAAACAATAACAACCATTTTTTTTTTTAGTTTTTTAAACCGTATTAATGGTATTACGGTACAAGTACCGTTATATAATATAACAATGGCGTTTTAATTTGTCTCTTGTTTATTTTTATCATGTTTTTATTGTTATTGAAAACTTGTGAACGGTGTGTATACGATACGGCCGGATTTCTTCTCAGTGATTCTATATTTCTATATTTTTTCTCATTTCTATTTTTTTTTTTGTTTCTCTTTCATAGGTTTTGTTTCATTCTTTCTCTCTGTTTTACACAAAAAAAAATTATATTGCAATTTTATATATAATAAAATAAAAATTAAAAAAAAAAACAAAATAAATATTAAGTTTTGTTTTTTTATTTTTAAATTTTAAATGAAATTGAAGTAGAGAGAACAATAAAAGAATACAAAATGCATGAGGGAACGTTAGGGATTTTAATAAAAGGTTAAATATATTTTGTAAAAATATTTTCTTTTAAAATCCAATTTATTGTGAAATTTTTTCTAAAATTGTTATATCTATAGTTTGTTGTCCTCTTTAAATTTAATTTTAAATAAATTGAACAAAAACAAATAAATATTAAAATGAATTTTGAAGGAAAAGAATAAATTTGTAGTCAAAAATTCAAATATTTTTTAATAATGAAATAAAATCTAGGAAATGGAAATCATTAAGGTGATAACACAACTGCTTCACTTCTAGCTTTGTTTCTAACGTCGGTTCTAGCGTCGGTTCTGGCGTCACTTTCTAAACAAAAGAATGACCAAATTCTAACGTCATTATTTAATTCTTTATATCTTTCAAATTAAATAAATTATAAAATAACCATTTAAAAAAAAGAGATTTCAATGTCAAAGCGAGCAAAACTAGAAAGTTGCTGTACTCTAATGTCTATTCGTGCGGCGCCTCTAGGTCACTTTTCTATGTGGTCAAGTTTCATTTAAATCAATTTATTCTACATAAACGTCAAAGCGACGCGAATATTGTCATCACTTTTACAATTTATTAGTTTTGTTGGGTACAAAATCTAAAAGGGTTGAGTACAAAATCTGGTTTCAAAATCATAAATCACAAAATCAAACTAAACTCACTTATTAATTTTTAATGCCAGTAGATTTAAGAGAATATTAATTATGAAAAAAAAGAGGAAATACAACTTTGTAATAATGCAATTTTGCATAAAAATATGTTTAAATATCCTGCATAAGAAGAATGATCCTAATCGATTTCTAAAATGCCTCTTAATGCAGAATTTCGCATAAGTATTCAGGAAAAAACAGGAACCCTGGTTTGATTCCAAATCTAAAATTTAGAGATTATTTTAGTAAAAATTTTAGAAATGAGGATGTCTTGATTTGGTAACTCACTGTATAGTACGGGCTAATAAGCATCTTGCACATAGGTTGCACAATTTTGGGGAAATTATTTTATTATCATTTTATTCCCAAAAAAACTTCATTAAGAATATCGCAAAAAAAGCATACTTTTGTTTTGTTAAAAAAAAATTTATTTATTTATTTATAAACAGTTTCTTACCTCATAAGGTGGTTACAAAATGTGATAAGAGAATGAAATATGTCTTTCCTTTTCAGACGCAGCAGATTATCCTTTCTATTAATTTTATTAGTAATATTATTTATTTTGTTTACATCATAATATATTTTATATTTTACTTTATTTATATATTGGGCACCATTGGAATTTGTAAAAAAAAACTGTTTTTAAATAATTTTTTTCAATTAAAAAAATTCATGACCCGTACGGGAATCGAGCACGCACCACCTCGTTTAATAAGCCAAATGCTTCCATTAACCCATCGAGGCTATTTAAAACAGATATTTTTCCAAAATAAAACATGATAATAAGATTTTAATAAAGAAGTTTTTGGAAAAATATTAAATATTATCAGAATTCGTTACGCCCGACATTGGAAAAACATAACAAGGTCATGGCAACTGGATTTTAATATCTCTTCTGTATATGGTAACATTATGTAATATACCTATTCAAAAATCCTAAATATCCAAATATTCTGACAAAATATAATAACAATTAATAATAGCTATAAAGTGCCGCAATGTGCTCAGAAAACCTCTTAATGTTAAAGGATATTGGGTCATGTAAAACCTTGCAGAATATGTTGGACGTCATAGATTTCGTCATAGGTGTGTTTCATGTGGTGCTATAGTTATTGTCAGTGATATAAATAAATGACAGGGTCTCCCTTCCGGACGAATCACCAAACTCCACTTCAAAAAGGCAAGAAAAGGTTGATAGATGGGTACTTTAATCATGATAGAAACAATAAAGTTTTTTTTAGAAGAAAGCTAATTTTCAAAATATACAGTTAAAATTATTGGTTTCTTATCTTCTCTATCTTCAAATGATGTATTTATTAGCGCTTTGACTATAGACATATTTTAACAGTTATTTTTCATAAACTTTCATTTGTCATTATTTAACATTATAATACGTACATATTTTATTAAAAAGTATGTTTTTTTAATACCTGCCTACATTGGTAATTATATAAGATCTTAAAGTTTCACGAAAAATTTTTCCACTGTACACGTATCTATAAATTCATTCCAAAATTAAAAGTTTTCTGAGAGATAATTTAATAAAATTTATTGCTAATTTTTCCTCTTAAGAAAAGTTATCCAATTAGTAATTAGTTATTGGTTTGAGGATAATTATACAGTACATACGTATATATATTATATATAAATATTATTTCAAATTAATAATGATATGTCATTTGGTTTAAGGAAATAATTTTATAAAATATTATAATAAAATAAGTTGTAAGAAATAATTTTTAAAATATTATTCAGTTAAATGGTAACTACTCGAAGTTGTTAACACCGCACCAACCAAATTTTGTAGAAGTTTTTGCCAAAAATCAGTGACCTAGATTTAACGAAATTTTAAATTACAAAATATTGGTCTGGTTTTATTATGGTCTTATTACAAAAATGTGATTTTTGCAGCCTTTAAAGCAGACCGATCTGATATTCATGACTAACGGAATTCATTGTGAGAGTTTGAAGAGCATGGAAAAAAAACTGGTGTATGCTTCTTAATTACCTAGTTCTAAGTTATTAACTAATTTAAGATTATTTCAGAATCTCATAGCTTTTTTGTGCGGACCGATGAACGCACACACTAAACTAAACTTAGTTCGGCTGCTTTACGGAGTCACAAACGTAACAGAAAATTTAGTAAAGCCTTCAAATACATATGACGTTATAAATACGGGGACGAAATTCGATAAAAATAAATTGAATTGTATGGAGAAATTTATAATTAAGTCTGTTAAATTAATCACGATGTCAAATTTATTTAATAAAAAATATAATGGATTTCTATGGATTTTTAAAAATTTATTTATAACAAATGTGAAAAATTTTACAATTACCCTTAATTAAAATTAGGTATGATTATGGTCTATTACACCTTCAGGCGACACATCTTGCCTCCACTTAAGATTTTTCAACACGGAGAACAACAGATGCTCATCACTACAGAGTTGAACTAGCCAAATGGAAAACATGGCTAATGCAAATTCATTTGTTAAGAGCTCATCACCTTTATGAAACCATATTCCATCAAATGTGTTCCCCAAACTTGATAATATATATATGTACGATTCAGCTAAATTTAAGAAGAACATCTTTCTTCTAAATATCCCATCCAATTTCCCCCATCCAGAAATCCCAAGTAACTTCCACCATAATCCCTTCTCCTTCTATATCCTCATCACTGTAACCAAACTGTGCATTTGTATCACAGGTTCCCTCCTAAAGTTTTGTTCAAAAAGGGTGTGGTGTGTAAAAGTCGTACACTAACCGAAGAAATTCCGCACACTTTCGTAGCTTAGCTTTCGAGCTTTCGGTAGCTTTCTAGCTTTCCATTCCCTCGTAAAAAAACATATACTAATATTATTTATTTATTTAATTTTAACAATATTCCGTGAACAAACTCACGATCTATGCAGGGATTGAAAAAATTTAATATTGCATATTTTTAGGCTCATCATGTTTTAATTTATTGTTAATTTTTTTCAAATAGATTTAAACAGAAGCCTTTGGTTCTGTTTTCTTTTTTAAGTAAGAGAGTGCAAATTACTTATATGAAAAAGGAATTGTATAATTACAAAATCTATAAACATTTATAAAAATTATGTATACAAAGTGTTAGAAAATCCATAATGTTAAAAAAACTTAATTTTTTCATTATTTGATTTAACTTCATTATTTTTATTAATTCTATCCCATTTTATTCAATATTTATCTTAGTTTATCTGTACTTTATCTTTCAATAGAATTCCATTATAGTGCCATTTTTTCGTTTGATTTCTTCTTTTGATAAAAACACATATAAAAAAACCATAAAGATTTTCCAGTACCCACAAAAATTCAACAATCCACAAAAGAATGAAAGAAAGTCCACAAAAGACTAAAAAGTGAAAATGAAAAAAAAAATCTTTGATAAACGATAAAATTTTTGTTTTGTTTTCCACAAAAAAAAAAAACAAAAAAAAACCAAACGGAAGGTAAATTAACAAAATAAAAGAAAACAACTATACAGTTACAAATAAATCAGGTAAAACAGAAAACATAAAAAGAAAATAAACTTAAAGAAAAGACAAAGAATGAAGCTATAGAATTGAATTACAAATTAAAAGAGATCAAATATAAATAAATATAAAAATAAACATATTGAATACAGTGACTATAACTGAATAAAAAGCTGGGCTAAAGATTTTAACAAGGACAAACATTTTTCAAATCATCGAGGCCTCAAAAATTTAAAGTTATTCGAAAAAAAATCAATTTCAATATAAATGATGAATATTGCATATTTTTAGGCTTCCAATGTTTGAACTTACTGTTATTAGGGTAAGTGAAAATTAATTATCACATTATTATATAGTTATTTACCTTTTTTATGGTTTAAATGTCATTAAAGTCCCTTAGGTTTAGGTTTTTATACCTTACCACTATAATGGTATAATAACTTTGGTATGGTGTTTGTAACCAACGGCAAGCTTAATATGCAAAAGTATATGGCAAATATATAATTAATAAAAATTATATATTTTTGATTAGTATCATCTCCTCAGTCGATTTGCCGAGGTTCGTCTGTTCGTACGCCGGATAACTCAAATAACAATGCTTCCTTGATGAAATTTTAACTGTAGGTTACTAATGACAAAGAAACGGCGGGAATTAAAAATGGACAAAGTCAGAACATGAGTTCGGATTCTCGAAATTTGTGTTTGTGATTGATAACGGATAACAGATTTGTTCACATTAACTAGATCGTAATATGTACACTATAGTATCGGTTTTTACCACATTTAGTATTGAAGATATTTTAGTAGTAAATCATTAATTAATTATATTTTTCAATAATTGAATATCTGTGAGTTAAAACTACAAATAAAAACCATTTTAATAGGATCTAAATGAAAACTAATATCAAATGAAAAATTTTTTCAATTGTATAAAAATTCAAGCATTTAATCTTCAAAATTAGGTCCCCTCCATCTGTACATAAAGCCCAGATTGAACAAAACTAACAATATTTTTATATTTAATGCAAGAATTTATTTGTTTTCTGTTCAAGAATTTTTGTATTTATACTGTATCTCAAAGATCCAAAAACTCAATATCTTGAGTCAATTTAATGATGTACACTGTATCTTCCATTCTTAACAAAATTTTAATATAATTATTTATATATAAACATTTTACGTTAAAACTAAAAGAAAAAACAAAGCAGAAAAACGGATTTCATTTGATTTGGGTTTAACATTAAATGATATATTATGCGTTAATAAGAATCCCAGCCATCAAGACTGGATAATAATGTCAGAAGTTTTGATTTAGAATAAACGTGTAACATAAAAAAAAAATGTTAAAATAAATTGAGAAATCTGAAATAAAACTGAACCAAATAAATTTCATTTCTTTAGAAAATTTAGTGATTTAGAACAAACTATAATAACAACAACAATATTATCAACAATTATAATAAATTAAAGTTTGATTAAATTTATCGAGTAATTATTTTAATCTATTGAGTAATAATTATTTAACAAAAGGATTTACTTGTTCTCAGACTATTAAACTATTTTTGTTACCGAATAGAAGGGTGGAAGAGTTAAAGAGGTGGAGTGAAATAAATAAATACATCAAATATAGATTATATAGAAATTACATTTTTATTGTTTGTCTTTGGGAGATTGTTGTTTTAGGGGAATTTAATTGGTAGTAGAATTTAATATTACAAAAAAACGAGGGAGAGTGTTGTAGAGTAGAGTGTGTCAACGTTGGGATGCCCGTATGAACGTATTATAGACATTTTATTATCTGGTAATTACTTTTGGCAAATTGTAAAGATTCGAGTATCAGCACTGAAGAAGTCTGCATGTCGTAGACGAAATACTGGTATTTGTAAAAATAAATAAGATTAGTGAAATTAAAGGGAAACTATTTGATTTTTTATTTCTTTTATATACATTTAACTCAAACACTCAATAATTTATTAAATATTCAAATTTTGAATGATTTTATTGCACAACTTATCATGCTTTGAGTTATGCATAAAAGAAGCTGAATGGTAGCTCTTCGAATCTCTTCCACTCCACCAACTATATTTTATTAAGACGTTGGCCATTTAAGCTAACTACTATTGAAAAAATTTCAGGTCCTCAGCTTCATTATATATTAAGATATACTTTAATATTAAAGAAGAAGTTATATACTAGCCGCTCGAACCCACTTCACCAGACCAACCAAATATTTCACTAGCTTTGGCCATATTTAACTACCTTTGGCGTAGTATTTTTCAAATAATTACACAGCTTTATTACGTATTGAATTATATAGATCGATTTGCTTTTCGATCCTGATCTGCTCCATACCTTTGAGTCTATATCTACACAAAAAAAAATTTGCCAAAAAAATTTGAAAAAAATGTTCCTATATTCTGTTCCTATATACTTTCATTCTGTCAAGACGTACACATATTTACAAAACTAATATTAAATTCATGGGAGAACTGTTTTCTGTAGCCACACTCTTTACGAAGCTACAGCTCTCAGTTGTCTCGAAAAGTCCTATATTTAAATTGAAATAAGAAAAATTCTAAGAGGTATGTTTTCAATCTGGAAACGCTAAACGATAGTAGCAGTTTTTTGTGAGCTTTATAAATATATTAAACACAAATTTATGGAGTTGCCGCACTTTAAATTACTATTAAGCCAAACTAAATTTTAAGAAAATTCTTCACCCATTATAATCTTCCAAAGTTGGGAGTCTTTCACTTCCAAGAATTCTTCACCCATTATAATCTTCCAAGTTGGGTCTTAATTGTAAGTTTTTTAGAAGAATTTTGAAAAATTTAAATTTTCCAAAAAAACAGATCGCCGTTATATCTGGCGATCTGTTAGGTATGTATGTATTCCTAATTAAGTTAAAGATTTAAAGAATATTTTAACGTTTACTTGATGATTAAAGGTGCTCCGTTTTAAAAATATTGTAATTCAAAGTTTAAAATTTTTGAAAAAAAGAAAAATGTCTTTCTGTAAAAGTCAAACGGATCTGATCCACACATACTAAAAAAATTTTAATAAATTTAGTAATTTTAAAGTCAATATTTTTCTTAAGAAAGTTCTATATTAATTCAATATATATACATTTATATAATAGTATACGTTACTAGTATACAGATAAGTAAATAAAGTTTTTGTTAATTTAAGACAGATTTTTTTTTATATTCATGTTTAATTCAATTTTTCATAATTTTTTTAAATGTATCCGTCAGTCATCACGCATGCATATCAATACATCGTATTTTATTTTTATATAATTGTTTTTATTTTTTTTCCATTCAATTCGGTTGAAAAAATTTTGAAAGAAAAACAAAACCAAAGAAAAAAGGAATTATCCTTTTTCTGTAGAAAAAAAGGGGTACAAATCAAAAAAAAAAAGTTCGTCGTTTGCAAAAGATTTCCTTTTATTCGATTTTTTTTTTTTAATTTTTTTTTTTATTCTTGAAAAGGATTAAAACTTAAAAAAAAATGAACATTGATTAAATATAAAAGAGACAGATATTAATATATTTTAAAGTATCCAGTCACCTTAAAAATTTTAGAAATAGCTATTGGTTTTTCAATTCAAAATTCAAAGAAGTTTTTCTGAAGTTTGATACATGTAGGTAACTTTAACAAGGTTATGACACATCAGTTTCCTCATGTAAACTGACGTTTAAAAAAAATAGAGTACTGTCATTTTTCATAATTTATTTTTATTTTCTCATAAGTTTATTGTCAAAAACAGTTGAGCGATTTATATAAAATTTGAAATTTATTATGTTAATTGTTTAATTTTCTTTTAAATTATTTTATTATATTTTTTTAAATAATGGCAAGTAAATCAGGATTATTAATTTTCTTAAAATTCACAGAGATTGCTCAAATTGTCAATTTTTTTATTGTTTACTTACAAATTATCCGCTTAGATCATTATGCTCTTCGGCCTGTTAAGGCTTCCTTAACATAGTACAAATTCAGCTCAAAATGAAGTGTTTATAATGGGGCAAATGCACGGCGTAACATTCATGTTCACGTAACAAATTTGTACGTGTGTGCTAATGTTTTTGTGTTAAACGTAACATGTTCGCTAAAAATCAAAAAAAATTTGATATTTTAACGAACATTTTAAATTTGGCGCAGAAGATGTTCTCGTGTAAAAAAAACATGCGTAAAATTTGAATTTTTAATATACAATTTTAGGCATAAAGTAAATTTTGGGAGCCGAACATCTCCGGAAAAAATGTTGAATTATAAGGATATATAAATAACTGTTTTTTATTTTAATTTTTTTTTAACCGTATTTCATCTAACAATCATTGACAAGACAATTTATATATTTTTTAATACTAATGTTTCGTCTAGAGTTTACGATTAATACTTTTTTTATTATATTTAAAATAATCGATTAAGAAATTGCAGCGGATACATTTCTATTCATTTTGAATCATAAATAAAAACTGAAGTTCAGCCGAACATTATTACACGTGTGGTAAAACTTAAATGTTGCGTAACATGTAAAGCCGTGCATTTGCCCCTTAATAATACTACCTGCATAATTTTGTTTAATTTTATTATGTGTTTATTTTATATTAATGCGCTATAAGTCAATAAATAAATTAGAAGTTTATTCTCTATGTTGAAATGGAGATTTTTCCTAGAAGACAACAAATTAAATTATAGGTTACAATTAAACTTAATTTAAAAACGGATTTTAATTCTGAAAAAAAAAAGGGAAATCAGTATGTTTAAGTGATGTACAGTTTCGGTAATTTGACTGATTCAGGTCATACGTATCTCTGCAAAGATATGAGTCATACAGGTCGTTTGAGTCATTTTGTATATTCATGGTCGTTTGGAGCATTTCGTTCATTAAGAGTGTTTGAAATATATTGTTCATAATTTGAAAAATATTCAGAGATATGGAATGTATACCACATCTATTCCTATTAGGTTATTTTTAAAAATAGTTCGAAATTGGTCCAGCGTTTGCAATTTATTTTATTTAAACCCATATATTAAAATACGTGGTTAACGGTACAGCTTCCCGTTATGCTCTGTCCGCTAGGTCCGCTGCAAAGAAGGTCGTGAAAAGATAAGTTTTTTTTTTGTATCGAGACTAAGATAATGCTTTTCTAGTTTCCCAAACGTAACACACTTTAATAATATATTGATTTAAGTAAATAAAAGATAATAATTGAAGCCCCTACATAGACACTCAAAATGTAGGAACAGAAATATAAATTTTTTTTTATTTATTTTAATAAATTGGCATGCAACTTCGTGCTTAGAACTTTGTAAAACAATTCTGTAAAATATATTCGAAAGCTAGATTATCTAGTTTATCTGTATTTTGATCTGTATCTCCCAAACCTTATGATATTAAAAGTATACCATTGAAGCTGGAGATTCAGAGATTAGAAATTTAGCAATATTTATTTGGGTGTACTGGTTACTTTAAAAATATAAAGAAAAACTAAATTATTTATATATATGTGTATTTATGTACATATTTCTTTAACATACTCCATTATATTGATGATCCTTTTCAATTGAATTGACTAGGTTGATCATGTATGATGGTTTTATTTCTTTCATTTTTACATCATATCTGGAAATACAAATGTATATATATATATATATATATATATATAAATATCATGAAAATGTAGTAAATTTATCACTAATATAAAAGAAAGAAAATGTATTATTTGATAGATAGATTTATGTTTTATATATTTTTTTTTTTATTTTTTTTTTTTTTGTATCCTAAGAGAATAAAAGAAATAATTCCAAAAATATATAGATCAGATTATTTTGTAATATTTTTGTTCTATTTTAAAATACTGATAAATACTTATACCTATATGTATTTAAGTAATGTGTATATATATATTTTTGTAATTTATATTAAAAAATTTCTTTTTTTTCTATAATAAAATAAATAAAAAATTAAAAAAAAAAAACAAATCGTGTTCCCTTTTCTGTCAATTTTGACCAAAATAAATTGTTTTGGTGGTTATATTGTTTTACATTTTAAAGATAACATAATAACACACAACATATCAGATATATATATATCCATTTTTTTGTTAAATTCAAATATATACAGTTAAAATTGAAAAAAAAGGAATTATAATGAAAAACAAGGTCAGTGTGGAGAATTTTTTTTCAATACACAAATTATCAAAGGCTTGAGATGTTTTCTACTTGTGTCAAAAACATTTTGCTATGAGATGTATAGCCCTTGCTTCTCAATTGATTGAACAATTTATTTGCAAGGTTATTTCTTAAGATTTGCAATTTTTGAATGATATTACAGACAATTTTCAAAAATTATAAAGTCAAATGACAGTTCATACAAGTGAAGTTCAGGAATGTCACATTCTATAATTTTTCAAAGTTTCGAACTACGGGAATGAAACAATATATGAATATTTTTAATCTAATATTGCTCCAAAATCTTATTTATCAAAATCTTGTTTTTTAAAATCTTATTTATAAAAATTTAATTTTGTAAAATCATATTTTTTCCATAAATTCCATCTTTTAAAGAAAAATTTTTTTTATTTATTTATTTATGAACAGTCCCCTACCACATACAATGTGATAAGTGAGTGATTCAGCCTTTCATTTTCAGGTATGACAGGTGTATATTTTACATTATGATATAAATTATTATTGATATAAATTAAATTTTTTCATTAGATATGATCCGACCAGGGTTTGAACCCGAGAGCCTTCAATTGAAAGGTCTACCTAACCACTATGGCACCAATCGAGTAAAAAATTTATATTTATAAAACAAAGAAACGCAAAAAAGGTTACTTTCTGTTATTCTTATTGAATTTTTTTTTGGAATCCGGAAATAACCCCACAAGATATAAACCCCAAAATAAAAAAGGAATAATATTACAATCTAAAAATTTGTTCGTAATATAATGCGCTACATATCTAAAAAGCACAATGAAATAATTCCCTAAAAATTGGAGGATTATGTCCTATATGCAAGATACTGAACTAGGATGGATTTACAGTTGCTAACAGTTAAATCAGGACTTCCTATTTTCAGGAATATAATTAATTGAAGCGGTACATAATCTAGTTTTTAGAAATCGTGTTTCTCAAAATCTTGTTTTTACATAATTTCCTTTTTCAAAATCCCGTTTATTTTGGCTCATTTTTAAACCAGCTGGTAAGAAATATTATAGGGTGGGATTTTAAAGCTGAAATGAAAAATCGAGTGTTTCACTTTTCCACAATTTCTTATATAATATGTATATGCGAAATTTTGAATTAAGGCTTATTTGGAGATTGATTCAAAATCAAGGTAATACGCCTTTTACAGAATATTTATATATATATACATTTATGTATGTATATATGCATTTAAGCTGGACTCAAATTAGAGTATTAGAATATTTGTATGTATGTATATTCAATATTCTTTTTCCAATAAAAAAAAAGTTGTTTTTAAATGACATTTTGGAAAAACATGATTTCGATAAAATAAGATTTTGTAAAAACATGATTTTGTAAAAATAAGATTTTATAAATAAAATAAAATAAACATCATTTCATTCAATTCATTACATTTTCAGACAGTTAAAAACTTAACACTTGTCTTTTGCACGATTTTAATACTTTGCCTAAGATATACGTGAAAGTATAGTTATCAAATCAATAAAATCAAGAAAGAAATAAAAACTTAAGTGACATTGGAATGGGAAAAACCAAGTATGTTGAAAAAAAAAAAAAAAAAATAGAAAATGAAAAAACAGGTTTAAAATGGAAAATATAATCCATTTCTTTTTTTTCAATTCATCTTTTTTTTTTTTTCTCATTGATTACACAAAATAAAAAATAAATATAATTTTTTTCATATTAATGATCATGGCCTTGAAATTTCATTTGATTTTGTTCTTCTCACTCACAATTTTTTTGAAAGCATACAATTTAAATGAATGAGTATTTCTTTTGAGTAAATTTTTTATTTTATGAATTTTGAAAAAAAAAATTTATACTTTCTTTTAAAAGTTTTTTTTTTTTTCAATTTTAGTTTTTATTCTTTTTTCAATAAAATATTCAAAGGGGGAAAAAAAATTTTGAAAACGATTCAGATTCAATTGAAAATGCTAAAAAATCTTATGGTATAATTTTCATTTCATTCAAAAAAGTAAACTGAAGTTAACTGAAATTAAATATAAATCTTTTATGAATAAAATGAAAATATAAATAAATATATTTTTATAAGGCAGTGTGTGTAGTGGATATAATCATGGAATATAGACAGAGGCAGTGCGATTTTGAGTTCTGCAAATTCATAAATTGATAAAGTTTAATTTTTATTTGCAAATAAAGAAATTCTTTGAAATTAATAATAAAGTGACTTCATTCAGTAAAGCATACATTCATGAAATTTTTGGGTTATTATTAAATTTTATTCAAATCCACGATTTTTATTTTAAATTTAAAAACGGGTATTCGGAATTTGGAAAAAAAGTAAGAGATGCTATAAATTTTGGGGGATTCTAAGGTTTAACTAGTATCCGCGTAGGACCAAATGACTATATATAAAAGATAGCTGGTGTTGCCAGCTTTAAAAAAATATATAGCTTTAATGGCGCATATTATCCTTTAAGGACGAAAAGGACATTTAAAAGTATCCTTGTTATTTTAGTCTATTTTACAAAAACCGTTATAACTAGCGATCTGTTGAATATAAATGTATTCAGTTTAAGCTAATAATTAAGATGACGGTCTGGAGAATATTTTACCGTTTATTTGATGACGATAGGTGCTGCCGTTTTGGAGATATTGTAGTTCAAAGTTGAAAATTTTTGCAAAAAAAAAATTTTTAACATCCTTTCTCTAAAACTCATATTTTTCAAAATTTTGCAAAGAAACCCTCTAAATATTTTTACATTGTTGGAAAGCTCTTATTTTTTTCTATAATTTGGGCATACATAAGGTATGTCTATATTAAAGCGTTTAGAAGATATAAGCATTTATGAAATAAAAAATTTTTTGTTTTGTAATTTTTTCTGTATAAAACAATGTTGATATGTTTTACAATTTTTTCAGCTGTTGATATGTATTACAATTTTTTCAGCCGTACTTTTTAAATGAATTAAATAATTTTATTTTTGAAAAAAAAAATTTTAATATGTTATAAATATGTTTCCAGGTATAAAAAAGTCCCAAAAAAAAAAACAATTCCAAAAAAAATAATTCCAAAAAAAAAATTCCAAAAATCAAAATTTAATGACAAACTATTTTTTACATGCATATTTCAACAAATACCCCGAACCCCGGGTAAAACAAATTATTGAAACCCTGATTTTGAATCCAACTCTAAAATCCCTCCTAATTCAGAATCTCACGTACACAAATATATAAATATTCTGGAAAAAGCGTATAATCCTGTAATTGTAGCCAACTATAAAATCTCTCCTAATTATTTTTTACATGCATATTTCAACAAATAAAAATTTAAAAATAGTGGGGGCTGCCGCCCCCAAACCCCCGCTAAACAAATTATTGAAACCCTGATTTTGAATCCAACTCTAAAATCCCTCCTAATTCAGAATCTCACGTATACAAATATATAAATATTCTGGAAAAAGCGTATAATCCTGTAATTGTAGCCAATTATAAAATCTCTCCTAATTATTTTTTACATGCATATTTCAGCAAATAAAAATTTAAAAATAGTGGGGACTGCCGCCCCCAAACCCCCGCTAAACAAATTATTGAAACCCTGATTTTAAATCCAACTCTAAAATCTCTCCTAATTCAGAATCTCACGTATACATATGTATAAATATTCTGGAAAAAGCGTATAATCCTGATTTTGTAACAAACTCTAAAATTCTTGCTCACTAAAGCTATGGAAATATTTTTTGGCAAAATAAATTTATGAGAAATAAAGTATGAAAATGTATTTTTTAATAAAATTGTTGTGTCAGTTTTTCATTCATGTTCTCTGGTGGGGCTATTTTTCAACATATACCATACTTTTTATATACCGTTTGAAAGAGTGTCAAAAGACCTTTCTAACAGTATAATAAAAAATACAGGGTGCTTTTGAAAATTTCATAGTTATAGTGGTTTTTTTGAAAGTTCAAAAATTTTTTTTTTTTTTGTTTTAAATTTCCACTTGAAATTGCAATATCTCCAAAACGGCAACACCTATCGTCATCAAATAAACGTTTAAGTATTTTCCAGACCGTCATCTTAATTAATAGCTTTGATTGAATATATATATATTGAACAGATCGCTAGATATACCGTTTTTTGTAAAATAGACTAAAATAACAAGGCTACTTTTAAATGTCCTTTTCGTCCTTAAAGGATAATATGCGCCATTAAAGCTATATATTTTTTGAAAGCTGGCAACACCAGCTATCTTTTATATTTAGTCATTTGGTCCTACGCGGATACTAGTTAAACCTTAGAATAGCCAAATTTTGTTAAAATAGATTATTTCGAAGTTACGTTTATTATACCCGTATGACTATTAGTCAAAAGGGTATACTAAATTTGCCATTACGTTTGTGACGCAGAGAAGGAGGTGGAGTAGATATAGACTCAAGTGTATGGAATGGACCAGAATCGAAAAATAAATCGATTTAGCTATTTTTGTCCGTCCGTCCGTCCCTCTGTCCGCCCGTCCGCATGATAACTCAAAAACTAAAGGAGCTATTTGATCCATGGGTTCGGGTAGCTGCCATACAACTTCTTTTTTTATATGAGTATTACTCTATACCTATTACAGCTGCTCGTCTGAAATTTTGCCAAAAGTAGTTTAGTTTTATGGCCAAAGTTTCTGCAAGATTTGGTTCATCTACTGCAGTGGGTTCGAGTAGCTGCCATACAGCTTCTTATTTTATATGAGCATTACTCTCTACTTAATGAAGCTGGGTGTCTGAAATTTTGCTAAAAATAGTTTAGTGTAATGGCCAAAGTTACAGCAATTTATATATTTGGTTATTGCATATATTTGGTTGGTCTTCTGTAGAGGGTTCGAGTAGCTGCCATATAACTCTTTCTTTTATGTGAGCATTACACTACACCTAATGAAGCAGGGTGTCTGAAATTTTTCTAAACTACTTTTGGCAAAATTTCAGACACGCAGCTGTAATAGGTACAGAGTAATGCTCATATAAAAAAAGAAGTTGTATGGCAGCTACCCGAATCCATGGATTTAAATAGCGATGACGGTTATTGCAAAAAAACGAATTTGCGAAAATTTTAAGATCCTAGCTCCTTTAGTTTTTGAGTTATCGTGCGGACGGACGGACATACATAGCTAAATCGATTTATTTTTCGATTCTGATCCGATCCATACACTTGAGTCTATATCTACCCCCCTCCTTCTCTGCGTCACAAATGTAATGGCAAATTTATTATACCCTTTGACTATATAGTCATACGGGTATAAAGAAGGAAACCGAATAACCAAGCCTTGTTACATGCCTCCTCAACATCTTATTTAGAATAAAAAATAAACTATTTTATTATAAGTTGAAGTGTTATAAATATAATGACCTATGCTATACTAACTGAATTAGTTTGTACATTAGATCTTTGATGAAATTTTCCATGCACTCTAGGCCTTATATTGGAATGGCTTTAAAATAATCGTCATAAGTAAAATGAAATTTCTTCAAATAATTGAAATTTCTTTAATTCCGTTCGTCCGTCTCTTCGTTAACATGTTAACTTAAAAAATCTTGATTCTATGTTGATGTTACTAATCACAAAAGTACCGTAGATAATGTAGATGGGCGAGATCGGACCTTAGGTTCGAATTCTGGAAGCTTCCGATCGAAATCAGAACAAACAAGCATATTCCTGAGACCATTAAAAATAGAATCTTCAAATTTGTTACAAGATGTTTCTTTATGTTTTTCTTGTGTTCAGGTACCTCCTACACACCTCTCAAGACTAAAAACCATGTCTTCGGTTAGGGTTACAAAATTGAAATTTGGTACAAGACTATCGGTCCTGTTTTTTTTTGTTCCTAAAATCGAAATTAGTTGAAGTGGGGGCTCGTGTAACTGTCAATTGAATTTGTCAGGTGTAGGGTATTATTAAGTCGGTTTCATCGACTTACTATTTCTTCATTACTTGTTTTGGAAGTTTATTAGTCTTACAGAATAATGTGCAAAAATAAAATAATTGGCTGCTATTTACAGTTGCTTTGTTTTTAGACATTTCATTTTACATTTGTTATCTTTAATACACAGTTTCTCCTTTTTATTGTAAAATTCTTAAATATATCAAAAAATATATTAAGAATTTCAGAAAAAATTGATCAGAAAAGGAATAAAATAAATGTTATAGTGGGAAAGCATCAGGTGTTCCTGTTGAAATTGTGAAAATATTTTCCATTCTTTTTTATTATATGTAGAAAGAAATGATTTTCATTTTTTCTGGCACATTCTTTTTTTTCTTTGAGTGCATCATTAAAGAGATTGATTGAGTTCTATATCAAATTGTTCAAGAAATTTATTTCAATACTATTCTAAAAATGTTCCACTAACTATTTCAATTTCAATTTCATTTTTAAATCATTTTTTTATTTCAAAATTGGAATATGTATGTAGTAGTTATATTGGTTTGGTAGTTGGTGTTGTTCTTCTTTCGGTTTTCTTTAATTGGGACAATGAGAAATTAAGTTCAACAGCTGGTTTATGGGTTGTTATTCCTCAGTTTTTGTAAATTTCTGTATTAAAATAAACTAAAGGAGCAAACAAGGATTATAAGGATTCTTTTTTATTTTCAAAAACTAAAATTGATTTTGAACAGGATATACTTGTGTTACATTGTGAGATTCATTATATGTTAGTTTCGAATGTAATTAATTAGGTTAATGTTATTAATACTAAGGATTCTACTAATTCAATTGAAAATTTTATAAAGGCGTAGAATTTGAAAATAGAAAGAAAATTTTCGAAAAAGAATGTTAATAATATGAAAATAAAAAAATTGTTTTAATTTTTAAATTCAAAATTATTTCGCATTCTAAATGGAAATAAGGCCCAGTTTTATTTTTAAATAAAGCCTAACTGCAATTAACTTTTTCAACGAATTTAGAATTGGTTTCAAAATCAGGGTATCCAATTTTTTCCAGAAAATCTATATATATAAAAGCGAAAGTTTGTTTATTTGTTTGTATGTGTCGAATAGACTCCTAAACTGCTCAGCCGATTCTCATGAAAATTTGTATATTGGGGTTTTTGGGTACGAAAATAAATCGTGAACTATAAAAATTTTTACCGAAATTTTTGGATCGGCAATTAGGGGCTGTGGTGCAAGTATTTTAACTTTTTTGTTCTAAAATGAAAACGGTTTGGCCAATTGACTTCAAATTTTGTATACGTGATGCTCCTTGAGAATTGAGTTGACACTATTAACAGTTTTGACACTATTAACCAAATTTTGTCCAATTTTACGAAACATTGTTTTGGCTAAAAAGAAAGTCTCAAAGAATTTTTTGTTGACTATAAATTAGAAACGGTTTGACCGGTTGACTCCACATTTGTATGCGTAAAGCACCTTGAAAATGGAGTTGAGTCTGTTAGCAGACTTGATGTTTAGTAACACATGTCGGCCCTACAATTGGTCTAAAAAAATTTTTTGAAAGTAAATTACGTCCAATTTTAAAAGTAGTTAGTACTTCTTTGAATTACAGGAACTTTAAAAAATTACTAGAATAATCCTAGAAAAATCGTTTTAAAAAAATTTCTTTCATACATTTTAAAATTAACATTTACACCATGTGTAATTTTTATGTTAACTTTTGCAGGGACATCAACTTAAGCTAAACCTCTATTGAGAGACGCAGCAACGCGCACCGGGTGTTAGCTAGAATATATATAATACTATACATATGTAAAATTCTTTAAAATGATTCTAGCCTGGTTTCGCAAACGGTTTAAAAATTCCTCTAAATAGATAATTATAAGGACAGATCATGAAAATGGGACAACTTTTGCTTTTCACAAAGTTACCATGGACTTAGACACGATTGGGGTGCGGAAGTACGTACCACGTGCATCTGCCTAGAATATAACCTTGATTATTACTGATTTAAAACTAACTTGGACTCTGAAAGTATCCAAAAAGATATCTCGGCAGGGCAAAAGTATTGGTTACAAAATAATTGCGAATGATTTAAGACTTGGTATCAATATCAGAATTTCATGATTTTTTAGTGGAGAGTGTGAAGGCTGCATCTATCAAAAACAAAAATGTGGCTTTCTAATTCATAATCTGACACACACATTTATGTATATATATATAAATTCTTGAAAAGTTAGAAATAGCTTTTCAATTGGAATTAAAGAGATAGGACTTTAAGCAAAATTTCATGAATTATCCGTTATTTTTAATTGAATTGAGAAATAAGTCCTATAAGTCCTATAGACTTGCATCCTTATACTATTCATTATCAGCATAAGCAATTTAATCCTAAATTTAATGAGTTTGATTAACTTAATGTTAATTAACGCCCAAAGTGGGGTAAAACTAGTCAGTATGACTTCCGTTCTTGAATTGCCTTGAGCCTATCAAGGTGTTATTCTGTTAAAAAGCTAAGCAATAATAATACATTTCACGTTCCAAAAAAAAAGCATTAAATTTAAAGTATTAAATATAAGAATCAAACCTTAAGTCAACTAAATAAACATCGTTATTAAAAGCCTTTCAAATTATGTTTGGTGCAGAATCATAACTACCAGAGTCATAATTACTTGTAAGGGATTATGACTCATTTAGTTGGACATAAGTCCCTAAGGACTTATTGTGGCAATGAGCCATAACTTTCTAGGAGAGTTTGGACATAAATATATTAGTATATGTACACGCTTAATTACACAATTTTAGTTATATGATGTTATAAACTGCCATTAATTATTATTAAAGGGAGTTATAACTCACTTAATAGGTCCTAACTTCCAAAAGAAACTTTTGACTCACTTGTCAAATGACATTTAACTTACATTAATATTTTAAAATTAGTCCAAGGTTCCTTAGGGATTTATGTTCCTCTTAATGAGTCATAAGTCCCTAAAAAACTTATAACCCTGAGAGTTATGACCATGCACCAAATTTTTACAATATGAAAAATAAAATTATGTTAATTTTAATAAATTATTAAATGAAAATGAAAAACATTCTATCGTTTAAATTAAAATTTATCTTACAATGCTATAAATTTTATCTTACAAATTATAATTTCATATTTTAATTAAAAGAAGTCATTTTGTCATTTGCTATTTAATATTTCAAAGCCAAATAAATTACAAAGAAGAACTTTAAAACATTATTTTTATACCCGTGCATACATATATGACATCGGGTATATTAGACTTGCTCCTCCGTTTGTAACGCATCGATCTAGACGAGCTAGATATAGTGTCAAGGGTACGTATCGGCTCAGAATCGAAAAATTAGTCGATCTAGCTATGTGTGTCTGTCCGTCCGTCCGTCCGTCCGTCCGTCCGTCCGTCCGTCCGTCTGTGTGTCAGCACGATAACTCAAAAACTAAAAGAGCTACAGTTTTGAAATTTTCACAAAATATTTTTCAATCAATTTCTAGGTTCCCTATTTTTTTTGGTTAAGATCGGACCAAAACTTCGGGTAGCTCTCGAACAGCTAACTTTTTTAACTCCAATATTTTCATACAAAAATTTTAACATGAAGTATTTAACATGAAATTATATGAATTTTATTTGTTTTTGTTTTTTTGTTTTTTGTTTTTGTTACAAAAAGTAGATAAAGATTTCGAGTTAGAATTTCATATGATTTAAATGATGCGTAGTTTATTTAAGATAAGCAAAAAAAAAGAAGACAAAGATTTTTTTAAGTAAATGGCTTATTGATATTGATAGATAATTATGAATATATATGATGAATCATATATGAATATGATGAGTATTATCTATCATGATGATTATTATATGAATGTGATCATATGAAGTTGATTTGGCTTAAGTTTAATATATTCGTGAATTAAAAATTAATTATAAGAGATGGAATTGAAAAATTAGAGCAAGAGTTTTGAAATTCACACAAAACATTTTTGGGACATTTTTTAGGTTCCCTATTTTTTTTGGTTAAGACCAGATCAAGGTTTCGGGGAGCTGCCACACAACTTATTTAAATCAATATGAATTTCTTCAAAAGTAATTATACCAGGAAGATGAAAATTACACACGGTTAGTTTTATAATGAATCAAGAACTTATATGAAGTTTCAAAATGTTACGACTTCATTTTCGGGGGGCTGCCATACAACTTTTTTGCACCAATATGAATTTCTTGAAAACTGATTATACTACGAGGATGAAAATTACCCACTGTTAGTTATATAATGAATCGAGCACTTATATGAAGTTTCAAAATGTTACGGCCCCGTTTTCGGGCAACTGCCATACAAAGTAATCAATTCGATAACTGTGAATCTAATGAAGCTACGAGGTTAAAATCAAAACTGGGCAGATAAAGTAATAGGGCAAGTTAGTTGGCAAAGTTGGACATCACTCGGACCAACTTTTAGGGCGGGCTATTTTTTTTTTTTTGTTTTTTTTTTTTTTTTGTTTTTAAGCAAAAATTATGGTAGTATAATGGAATTAAAAATTTAATTTTTTTTTTAAGCTAAAATTATGGGATAAAAAGGTAAATTTTTTTTTAACTATTTTACTTTCTTATATTTTTTTTGTAATATTTATAATAGCATAGAGGAAATAAATAACGGTTAGTGGGTATGCACGGGTATCTAAAAGTTGACAAGGGCAACTATAATCTTCCTCGTTTTTTTTACATTTTATAAATATTACAAGTTATTTTATGCATTAATATTCACATATTTAAAACGAAGCAAAGAAAATTATGTAATAACAGATTCGTTTATTTTTATACCCGTGCATACATATATGACATCGGGTATATTAGATTTGCTCCTCCGTTTGTAACGCATCGATCTATACGAGCTAGATATAGTGTCAAGGGTACGTATCGGCTCAGAATCGAAAAATTAGTCGATCTAGCTATGTGTGTCTGTCCGTCCGTCCGTCCGTCCGTCCGTCCGTCCGTCCCTCCGTCCGTCCGTCCGTCCGTCCGTCCGTCCGTCCGTCTGTGTGTCAGCACGATAACTCAAAAACTAAAAGAGCTACAGTTTTGAAATTTTCACAAAATATTTTTCAATCAATTTCTAGGTTCCCTATTTTTTTTGGTTAAGATCGGACCAAAACTTCGGGTAGCTCTCGAACAGCTTACTTTTTTAACTCCAATATTTTCATACAAAAATTTTAACATGAAGTATTTAACATGAAATTATATGAATTTTGTTTGTTTTTGTTTTTTTGTTTGTTTTTTTGTTTTTTGTTTTTGTTACAAAAAGTAGATAAAGATTGCGAGTTAGAATTTCATATGATTTAAATGATGCGTAGTTTATTTAAGATAAGCAAAAAAAAAGAAGACAAAGATTTTTTTAAGTAAATGGCTTATTGATATTGATAGATAATTATGAATATATATGATGAATCATATATGAATATGATGAGTATTATCTATCATGATGATTATTATATGAATGTGATCATATGAAGTTGATTTGGCTTAAGTTTAATATATTCGTGAATTAAAAATTAATTATAAGAGATGGAATTGAAAAATTAGAGCAAGAGTTTTGAAATTCACACAAAACATTTTTGGGACATTTTTTAGGTTCCCTATTTTTTTTGGTTAAGACCAGATCAAGGTTTCGGGGAGCTGCCACACAACTTATTTAAATCAATATGAATTTCTTCAAAAGTAATTATACCAGGAAGATGAAAATTACACACGGTTAGTTTTATAATGAATCAAGAACTTATATGAAGTTTCAAAATGTTACGACTTCATTTTCGGGGGGCTGCCATACAACTTTTTTGCACCAATATGAATTTTTTGAAAACTGATTATATACTACGAGGATGAAAATTACACACTGTTAGTTATATAATGAAACGAGTACTTATATGAAGTTCAAAATGTTACGGCCCCGTTTTCGGGCAACTGCCATACAAAGTAATCAATTCGATAACTGTGAATCTAATGAAGCTACGAGGTTAAAATCAAAACTGGGCAGATAAAGTAATAGGGCAAGTTAGTTGGCAAAGTTGGACATCACTCGGACCAACTTTTAGGGCGGGCTATTTTTTTTTTTTTTTTTTTTTTTTTTTTTTTGTTTTTAAGCAAAAATTATGGTAGTATAATGGAATTAAAAATTTAATTTTGTTTTTAAGCTAAAATTATGGGATAAAAAAGTAAATTTTTTTTTAACTATTTTACTTTCTTATATTTTTTTTGTAATATTTATAATAGCATAGAGGAAATAAATAACGGTTAGTGGGTATGCACGGGTATCTAAAAGTTGACAAGGGCAACTATAATCTTCCTCGTTTAATGTACTTTTAAACTTGAAGTCGAACAAAAACAAATTTAATTAAAAATTCATTCAAAAGAATGTCATAATTGTATGAAAATGAAAATAATAATAAAAAAAAAAATAAATATGAAATAGCGAAAATATGTGAAAAGAATATTATGAAAAATTAAAAGAAAACATTATTACGAACTATTACATCCGAAATAAGTAAATTTGTTTGGTTAATTGCAAATTATCGTATCTCAAAATCTGAATTTTTAAAAAGCCTCATTTTAAAATGTCGCGTATCAAAATCAAATGTCTAAAAATTTCGAGTCAAAAACCAAACTCACCATTTTACAGCCAAAAAGCTTTAACAAAAATAAAACTTTTTTCGTAAAAATAGTTTTACAAGAAAATATTTTATTTATTTATTTATTTATAATTAGTACCAGGACAATTTGGTCACCATGGAAATTTGTAGAGAAATTTATTTTTGTAACGAATTTTTTTAAGGGTCATCGAACCCGCATCATCTCGGTTAGTAAGTCAAATGCTTCCCCACTAATCCACCAAAAGCCCCATAATATATTCAAAAATAAAATAATGTTATTTTATCAAAAAAATGTAAAAACAAGGAAGAATGTAGAAGAGTGTGTAAAATCTGTGATAATGACCGTAATATACACGTTACTTATTTCAATTAATTAATTTTGGCACAATTTTAAGTACACAACTTACTAAATTTTCAGTTATGTACAAAAGAATATATAAGTTGAAAGACAGCTCTTCAAATCCACTGCAATAGCTCGACTAAATTTTGCCATAATACTAAACTACTTTTGCTAAAATTTCAAATATCCAGCTTTACCAAGGGTAGAAGTATTTTCATGTAAACTCAGAAATTGTGTGGCAGCTACTGGAACCTGTGGAGCATATTCTTTGAATTTTAATAGCGATGACGGATGAATTTGTGAAAATTTTAGAATCCTAGCTTTTTTATTTCTTGAATTATCTTGTCGACGGATATGCATAACTAGTTCGATTTACTTTTGGATCATGATCCCATCCTTTAAGTTTATATCTATCCTCTCCTCCAACTGCTCTTCATCAAAAATGTAATGGCAAATTTAGTATACCCTTTTGACCTATAGTCATACGACGGGTATAAAAATGTGTCTATGTATACAATTTTACTTTGCCCGTCTCGTAACACGACTGTGTGTTCACTAAAAGCTTTGTGACATTTTGAAATGAAGAAAATAAATTTTAACTATAGGTAGTTATTGTAAAAAATACTAATTTCAAAGAAGAACTTTTTGTTTAGATTTCGCCGTTATAAAGCTCCAATACCGTTGCAACTACCGTTATCGGGATACAAAATTATTTTTGTTAATTAATCCAATTAAAAATATTGAAACCGCTTAGTTTTCTTATTAGTTTTAAAGATTTGAAAATTGATTCTTGAAGTTTTTATGACAGGTACCCAAATTCGCTGCCGATAACCATAAGACACCTCAAAATTACTATAAAAACGCTTTAAACGAATTTAAAGACTCTAGCTCTTTTTGAGTTATCATGCTGGGACGGACAAAGGGACTGAAGGACGGAAATGACTAAAACAAATCAGGAGGTAGTTTCGATCATGAATAATTATACATGTGCCTAATTTGAAACCACCAATCAAACACCATGTCAAATTTAATAATACCCCCATTCTTTAGGAGGGTTAGGGTATAATAATGTAAGTCTAATTATATATTCTATGTACATTTATATAATTTAAATTCACAAGTTTAATCATTTCTTGTTTTTTTTTTCATAACTACCTTAATTTCAATTCATTTGTTTGAATTACATTGAATTGTAATTGAAATAGAAATTATCTTAATTACAATTGCTTGTACTTTTAATTGAAATTTTTCAATTACAAATTACTTTTAAATCAAATCGGAAACGCAATTAGCTACAAAATGGAATTTATTAGTTTCATATATTCCTCTGTGCAAAAATATAAAAACCAGAGATTTGAAAAAAAAAAAGAGATTTTGAGATACAAGATTTTAGTTCGCGAAATTTGAATACCCAACACATTTTCATCTCAAACCAAGATTACAAAATAAAATTTCGAAAAATTAATTTTAAAAACCAATTTTAATGTAAAGAAATCTTTGTTCTTTTTCCTATTAAAGGACATATTTTTCAATTACTAAAAAAAAAAAAATCAAAATCACTTTATGATTTTTATTTTATTTTAATTTCCTTCTTGGTTTTTTTATATCTTTTAATTTTCCAATTTTCATGTAATTTGTGGTAATTTTTGATTTGATTTTAGGTCCTTGTTTTTTTATATTTGTTTTTTTTTTTAATTTTAGAGGTTGACTTAAGAAACCATAAGTTTTCATAGTCCATTTCGTATATATATATATATACACACTCTGTTTAGCACGACATTAATTTATAAGCGTTAGCTTCTGTATAGAAAGATATATATATATTTGTAAATTCATTCTTGTAAAAAAATACACTTATGGACATTTAAATTAAAAAAAAAATTAAGGCATATGGACTTGACAAGTTTGACTATAATAAATACAGCAAACGTCAATCAAAAAGTCTTTCAAAATGATGAACAGAGACATCTGCTTCACAAAAAAATAAATCAATAAACATTTTAAATTAACCAGTGTTTCTAAAATATACAGATATAAGAATCAAAAATAAAAAGTTTAGTCAATTTTTACACTGAGTACAAATGGCCATAATTGTAATTTCTTACATATAATCATCCCTATAAGGGAAAACTGATGACCTCTCCTTTCTTTAATATTTTTTTTCCTTTTTTTTGCGTCGGACAATTTTTAAAAATGTCATAACCATCATAATCACCAGAACATTTTATTTTTATTCTTTGTCATTAAATATACTGCCAGAGTTGAAAATTACTTTTCATTTATTGTATCCCTATAAACGTAGTTCAACGGGTTTACTAAATTTTCCATAACGTTTATAACGCTGTAAAAGAGGCGGCAGATATAGAGGGATAGAAATGAACACAACGGTATGGATCGGATCCGAATCGTAAAGTAAATCGATTTAGTTATGTATGTCCAAACGTTCACCAGCACGTAACACGTAATTGAGAATTTAAAAGAGCTATGAATTCTGAATTTTTAACAAATTTGGTTTTTTACGAAATCTGTTTATATTATTGAATTTCAACCGGATTGCTAAAAGGTTCGAATAGTTGCTATAGAACTTTGGTTCTAGTTTAATATGTTCAGTTTAATTGTTTAACATGAAAAACCGTACTTTGAAATATAAAAGTAGTTAACGTTAGTTAGTTAAGTGGCCAATAATTTAACTTTATCTGCAAAAAATATAGTCGTATTAGCGCAAGAGATTTGAACAGCTTCCATGCAACTTATATTTTCTTATATAAATAAATCAGAGTTTAATAAATTAACATTTGAAATGTTACCAAAAGTAATTAACCGGATGGTATAAAAAACTTTTATACGGATATCCTAGAGTTGACTCAGACTACTCTTGACTTTTCCAAATTTTTTTTTATATTTCTTATTTTTTTAAATTTTTTTTTAAAGAAAAAAAATATTTTTATGATGGCAGAAAATTTGGAAAGAAAAAGGAAGTTATGTGTTAGAATAAAAAGTAGCGGAACGATAAAGACCATGGAAACGAAACTTTAATCTGTATATGGTGTTATAGGAAACTTGTTAATAGTTTACTTGCTTGTAATATTTTTAAACCAAAATAAAATACTAGGCATCTGTAAAAGAGGGTAAGTGTACAAACTGTGTGCCGATAGCTGGTAACATAGCTAGGGTCATTTATGAGACGAACAGCTCTGTTATGCACTTCATCAAGATATACCAGCCCTAATTGGGGAATTCCAGCCTACATGTGAAATACATTTAATTTTTTGGTTAATATATATTTTATATAAGTATTGAGGAGATCGGAGAAAATTAAGTTTTTCTGAAGCGTTACAAAAAACCAAATCATTTAGTTGTATCTTTAGCTTTGTCTAAAATTTGATTTGACCAAGTTAATTGATGCCCAAAATGTTGAAATCCGTTTGAGCATTGCACAACTTCTCCTTGAAATAACGTGGTTGGGGATGGAGGTAGCTATTTTCAATTACATGGTGAAAAAATAGGGGTTTTAAAAATATTTGAAGGTTTTATAAAAAATAATTGAGTTAAAATTGTAATGTTCAGGAAATCTAGTGTCAGAAAAGTAATAGTTACTTTCAGGGAACATATTAAGTACATCTCCGTTTAACTGAAGCAATTTCCAAAAGCATGTTTATGAAAACAAAATAATAATAGAAATTTTACCTTCCTTCGCAGTTTCACCAGTTGCATCATAAAATTATTCTTGATTTAATAAGATACTTCAATTTTTTATCATTTTTATTTCTTTTTATTTTGTTGTTTTTTGTCACTCGCCTAGAAAATAAAAATTAAAACAAAAAATTAAAAGTAAATATACGAGTATATACATATTTTTCTTAAATAGAATTAAAGATTAAAGCAATATTCCAATATTATTTCAAAAGTAAGTAACCCTCTAAATGCAGATTTTTAGTACATTTTTAAAAAATTAAAAAAAAAATGTGCCTATACCGATAGTTTTACTTTGTCCATCTATCAGTGCTTTTACAAAACTTAAAAACCATTTAAAATAAAGAAAAGAAATTTTAACCACGAATATTGCAAAACAATTAATTTCATGGAAGAACGTTTTCTTGTTGCGCCACTCGTAAAAGAGTTTCAGTATCCCAAAGAGTGCAAAATCTGAAAATATTAATTCTGAAAAAACAGACAACGAAAATGCAGCTGCTTTTATAAGCTTTAAAAATATATGAATAACAAAAATGTACTAAATTCTTGAAGTCTTATATCTTTTAAACGGTTTAAATTAGGAACTTGAAGTTTAGAAAGGAGTAACATTTTTGAAAACTAAAAATTTTTTTAATTTGGAAAATGTGCTTATTTTACAAACATTTTTTTCTATTATTAATTCTTTCGGTTAACACTTACCGTACATTTTTCTTTGGTGTTTTTTTTTTTTTTTTTTAATTTTCTTTAACACCCCAACAGTTTTATTTGTTTTATTTTCATATTCTTTAAAAGTTTCCCTGACCGCTTATATAAAATATAGTAAGCGGTAAGTATTGTTTTCGCACTAAAAATTGGAAAATGAGATTTTTGCAATATCTCATATCTCCGGTGTATAGATATAGGAATTTTTCAACAATCTTCCCAAAAAAAAGTAGAAGCATGGTTTTGCACTTTAACAAGATATTCCAGACCTGATTGGGGAGCTCCATCTTAAGCTGCAAAACTTCACCTAAAAATAACGTGGTAAGGGTTGGAAGTGCTATTCACCACTGAAAAAGTTCTAAAAGCTATTTCCATTCAGCACTGAAAAAGTAGTGAATAAGTGCTGAAACGAAGTAGAAAACTTTCATTGTATTAGTGCAAAACTGATGATTTTTTTTCTACCAATCATATTAAATTCAGTAGAAAAGAAATACTTCAATTCAGTACTACTGCACTACTTCTGGGTTGTTGCAAATTTTTAACACAATAACGAGTTATTTTATCTTAAATAAGTAGTATTAGATAAAGTTATGTATGATAAAAAAAAAACATTTATAATTATTAAACATTCAATTAGTTTGATAAAAATTACTACGTATGAAATTCCGTAATACCTAGTAAATAATCTTTGACAGATGTTTCCCATTAAGTTTTTCCTGGTAGAGCGGTTGGTTCTGTGGTGGACACACCATATTTTTTTTTAATTCGGCGACGACCATAAAACTGTGTTAATATGTTTGATTCTTAAATTTTTTTGTCCATTAAAATTTTCTTTTCAGTTCTCCGCTCCCGCATTTTTAGTTCAAGTGTAAAATTTAATTTCACAATTTAACAAAACAAAAAAAAATTGTTTTTTCTAGTCGAAAATGGTTGTTTATTAAAGTTTTAATAAGATTAGTTTTTTTTTTTATTATAAAAAATTGAATTTCGAAATAAAGAAAAGAGAAAAGGAAAGTAAGAATATTCGATATGAAAATTGCATATTATTTAAAAATTTCCAAAAAAAAAAATAAAAATAATAAAAAATTAAGAGAACAAAAGAAAAAAGTGAGCGGATGAAAGGAAAAGTAATGAAGGATAAATTCACATTTGGAGATTTCTGATTCAGTTAATTTTGATTTTTCAAATTATTTTTATTTTTTATTATTTTGGTTTGTAACCTTGTTATGCCTTCAATTATTGGTAACACTGTCTGCTAGAAATGAACTAGAAAAAATTTAATTTCATTATTTTATTGTGCTATTCGTTTATTTTAATTTTGTGTTGACTCATAAAAATAGCAATTTTAAAAAATTAAAAGTTCTTAAAATGTTCTTCTTTTGTAATTTTAAATTATTCTAATTTGTAATTTAATTTAAATAAAATTGTTGTTGTAAAATAAAACAAATGTTTATTGTTCTTTGTCTTTTTTAAATTAAAATCGAAATGAAAATAATTTGATTTTTTACATTGTATTGCATAGGCTAGAAGCTATAGAACCCCAATTTTTTAGCTCGGATATTTATGACTACTGAAATTTTAACACTTACTTTAAAAAAAATTTGGAAAATATGGAGCGATCAGAAAGCCGAAGTATTTTTGGTTTACAGCTAAAACAATAGATGAAATGAATATATTTTTTGATATAACTAAGAATTATGCCAAATGTTTGGGATTTTTGTCCGTTTGTAAAATATATTTGTCTTCTAGGAATCTGTCTAATATCTATAAAGTCCATATTCGAGCTAAGATAATTCGTTAAACAACATTCCATACAAAAATTGGTAAAGTTCAAAAGTAATCTTTTTAGATTTTGAAGCTTCCCGAAAATTCCCCCTTTTAACATCTTATTTTCCTCAATAACTAAACCTGTAGATACGTATAAAGGCATCTGTTCTATAGCGTTTTGTTAGGGTGCCCCAAATTGGGTGACCATAATTCCAACTTTCGATACTATTTTTATACCCGTATGAGTAGAATTCGGGTTAGAGTAGCTGTTATACAACTCCTTTTTAGCACATTTTCCAAAAATTTTGTAAAAATGAGCCTATATAGTTTCACTCTGTCCGTCCGTCCGTCTGTCTGTCTGTCCGTATGTTTACAAAAACTTTTACACGGTTTGATATAGAGAAAATAAATTTTAACCATGGGTAGATATTACGAAAAAAATAATTTCGTAGAAGAATTTTTTTCTTTAGCCCCACCCGTTACGGAGCTACAGACCTCCAAAGTTGGAAAAAGCCCTATTTTTAAATTGTTATAACAAGAGTTCTGTTGGGTATATTTTCAATCTGAAAATAGAAAAAGATAGCTGGTTTTATAAGCTTTATAAATAATTAAGGGCAAATGTTTAGGGTGGCCATACGGTACCAAATTTTATAATTATGCAAAACTCAATTTTTGCAAAATTTTCGGCCACATATATCTTCTAAACGGTACAAGCTAGGGTCTTGAAATTTTGGGAGAAGTTAGGTCCTCCGAAATTATTAGGAGCCGATTAACAAAATTTTTTTGTCAAGCCCCCCGTTTAGGAGCTATAAGAGCTCGAAAACTGAAACTTTTGTATTTTCAAAAACCTGTAGCTTGAATACCTGCTAAAATTTTTTTTTAGTAATATGGTAAATTGAAAGATCTATAATTATATTTCAACATGTGTAAAAAATTTTTCTTAATATTGAAAGGTGCCGAAGTTACAGCCCCCGAAAATTTAAAAAAATCCCTATATTTAAATTAGTATAACAAGAGTTCTGCTAAATGTATTTTTAATCTAAAAACGGGAGAAGAGAGCTGCTGTTATAAGCTTGAAAAAAATATTAAGTTAAAATGTGTAGAGTTGCCATAAGGTACTAAAATTTACAATTATGCAAAACTCAATTTTTGCAAAATTTTTGGCCCCACATATCTTCTAAACGGTTCAAGCTAGGCTCTTGAAATTTTGGGAGAAGTTAGACCTTTAGAAATTAGTTGGAGTCAGCTAACAAACATTTTTTGTCACGTCCCCTGTTTAGGAGTTATAAGGGCTCGAAAATTGAAATTTTGCTATTTTTAAACACCTGTAACTTGAAAATCTGTTAAAATTTTTGTTTACAAATATACAAAATTTACAGCTGCAGCATTATGTTTCAACATATGTTAAAGGTTTTTCTTAAATCTGAAAGGTTTTCTTTAAATTGAAGAAATTGTCTCTTAGTTTTAACTATTTTTACTTAGATAATAAAATTTTCGGTAAAATTCCAAATTTTGGTGGAGTTCAAAATTGATTTCCCCGAAAAAACTTGAAGGGTGAGGACAGGGGGGGGGCAGATCCACCATAAGTTTACCAAGCAACCTTCCCCAATTTGGGAACCTTCCCCATTGAATAGCTACTAGGTCTTAAAAATTAAAACTTTTATGTTTATATAAAACAGTAACTTATTCACCAGTATAAGTTTTTTCCAAAATTAAACGTTATCATTGAAGCTGCAACATTATTTTCCGCACTTATTAACAGGTTTCCTTGAGTGCATTGGGGTTATATTCTAAGTATTTCTCTATTAGTCATATAATTAATAAATTAATGAAATAACTAAATTAATATTATCATTTATTTTTATATATATTTTTATAAAAATAAATGATGAAATATTCAGTAAGAAACCGTATATAATTTTAAAAATGTGCTTTTTAAACACCTTTGGTTTTTTTCCTTACTTGTTTTATATAAGCATTACTCTACAAATGAAGCTGGGTTTCGGAAAAGAGTTTATAAAATATTCTATTTATTTATTTATTTGTTATTTGTACCACGACAATAGTAAATATTGCCTGATATTATAATAACCAATTGCCTATTTGGCACTTGGGTTTCTTAAATTTAGTACTTTCTTTTTATTTATAATTACTATATTAATATTTTATTTATGTTATAAATTTGTATATTTAAATTAAATTACGTTACTATTTTAATACATACTGAAGTAGTTGAGCACCGTTATTTCCAAATTAAGCAAGCCGCTCTTTGAATAAGTTTGAATAAAAAATAAAATTTTAATATTACTAATAAGTTTTTATGTCAAATTTATAATGAATTTTTATTATCAGTATAATATTTCTTTAATAATCTCGCATTTTGATATCCATATTATATTTTAGAACTTTATTAAATAATTTTTGAGATTTGAAAGTTTAAATCTGAATTCGAACCAGTTCCTGAACCGAGCTTACTAAAATTTTCCTTTTAATATTTCTATATTTGTGTTGTGAGTTATATTATTAAATTAAAATATTTGTATTTCTGTTTTTTTATATATTAATGTATTTTTTTTTTATTAAAGATATATAATTATTAACTATTGATTAAGCCATTAATTTAAACTCAATAGCGAATGGTAGCTAATTCAAATCGAAAACCAAATAAGGTTTTTATTTTTACTTTTACTGGGATTCAAAAACCCGGGCCTCACGAAATTACAATTTTAATATCATGAATAAACTTTTGCTAATTTATACTAGGCTTATAATAATTTAAAACAAACTTTTAGGCTGTCATTCCGTGTTTTTATTTTCAATTTGGAAAAATTTGTACAAGGAAGACAATCTAAAAGGGAAATAAAAATTTAGATAGAAAAGGAAAGACAAACTCATAGAATAAATAAAAACAAACTTAATACAAAAAAAAAACAAAATTACGAATACAAAAAGAAAATCATTCCCTGGATATTCTATGATGTTAAAATTGAATTGAAGTAGTGACTAAACCTAAATAAGCACTTTTTATTTTACTTCTATATTGCATAACAGAGGTTTTTGGGGCACAATGATGTTAAATTTTTTTATGCTGATTGTAAATCCTGATGATTTTATTAATTGCTTTTTTATTTATGGTTTTTTTTTTAAATAAAAATTTAAAACTTAAAAAAACGTACCTAGAATAAGGAGCAAGTTCTTTAAAATCTAGGATAAGATTTTAGACCAATATTTTAAGATGTAAGATTTCATCTTCTTTTTAAAGTTAATTTTTTTTTAATTTTATATATTTTTTTTATCTTAGCTTTTAATTATTGGAACGTTCTATTCATTGAGTCGTATAAATAAAACTTATAGAGATGTCTTTGACTTTGGACATTTTATTAGTAACGTTTCGTTGATTTCTTAATTAATTTGAATTCTCATTATGACAGAGATTAGTTTTCCTTAAATGAAAATGTTGGCTGGAAAATGTTGGTGAATGAGAAATAAAATATATAGATTAATGAGGATATGGCTAATTAATTTTTGAATTTTTATTACATAATTATAATATTTTGATTTTAAATTTTTTGGGGTGGATAATCTTTAAGATTTTTAAGAAATTATTTTGAGAGTAATTAAAATTACTTGCAAAGAGAAACAAAAAGAACAGATAATTTAAAAATTTAAGAAATTGAAATAAATAGTATTAAAGTAATTTCAGTATATTTAAAGTTATTACTATAATATTTTTTTTTATGTTAGTGTTATACATTTGTTGTAACAATTTAAGAAATGCTTTATTAAATAAATCTTATCTACTTTCTAAATAATATAATTATCATCCTATAAGTATGCAATACGCTTAAAGCATATAGAGTTTTTAAATCTTTATACCCGTATGACTATATAGTCAAAGGGTATAATAAATTTGCCATTACGTTTGTGACGCAAAGAAGGAGGAGGGAGTAGATATAGACTCAAGTGTATGAATCGGATCAGAATTGAAAAATAAATCGATTTACCTATGTATGTTCATCCGTCCGTCCGTTCGCACGATAACACAAAAACTAAAGGAGCTAGGATCTTGAAAATTTTGCAAATTCGTTTTTTTGCAATAGCCGTCATCGCTATTTAAATCCAGCTATTTTGGTCCACGGGTTCCCGTACCTGCCATACAACTTCTTTTTTTATATGAGTATTGCTCCTGAACCTATTACAGCTGCGTGCCTGAAATTTTACCAAAAATAGTTTAGTTTTATGGCCAAAGTTTTTGCAAAATTTGGTTGGTCTACTGCAGAGGGTTCTAGTAGCTGCCATACAACATATTTAATTTATAAAGCCTATATCTCATACTTAAATTGTATGTGGAATTCATTAAGATCAATTCGAATAACACAAATATAATATGACCCCCTGTTTAAACATGTACATGGTATAGACAAACTTACGAGTCTAACAGATAGCTCTTAAAAAATGAAAAAAATTTAAAAATTGAATTAAGAGCAATTATACAATTTAAAAAGAAATTTATTAATTTGGGATATGCTTAAAAAACAGGTTTAGAATTTTCATTTTTTAATTTTTATAATAAAATAGCAAGGTTTCCTTTAAAATGAATTAAAAAGAAGAAGCAAAGGAAAATTGTCTCGTCATGATAACTGAAAAATTTTTATTGTCTAAGAGAAAAGTTCATTGTAAGACTTTAATTTTAAAAACAATTCCAAAATTCCATGGTAGTTAGGTTCATTGTTCATCAGTTAACTGTCGAGTGTCTTTGAACTTAATCCACCTAAACAATTTTTGACAATAAAATTAAAATTATCAGTAGGTTTAGCAGTAAAAAGCAACAACAAAGATTTATGATAATATAAAAAATTTAAAATAACAAAAGCAAATATCACAATCAATCAGTTAATCAATATAATTTGGTAGTTTTAAAAGGACCTTAACATCAACTGAAAATTTTGTTGCTCAACAGAATTAAGATTATACTTTCCAAAACCTTCCACTTCTTCTACACATACCTTTTCGATTTACAGTTGTCAGTTGACAGCAAAATATGAGATTAAAAAAACCATGACTTTTTAAAGAAGTATATTTTCAAAAGTAGACAATGTTTAATACTAAGTTTTTGTTAAAAAATATATTTTTACATAATATAATTAATTAATTATAAATTATGAATTATATTGAGATCAAGATTTAAATATAAGTCCAATGCGATCTAGAAAACCTGTTAACATTTTTCGAAATATAATAATATGATAATATAAAAAATAATGAATTATAATAATGATTGAGCTTCAACTTTAACCTTTAAGCTTGGAAATATATGCAATATGTTTTCAAAAATAAGAAATTTTTAATTTTTATGATCTAATAGCACTTGAATGTAGAAGCTCCAAAATTTTTTTGTTTTGAGCAAATTTAAGCTGCTTCTCGAAAGTCACCCGTCCCAGCTTAAAGTTTTCAGGTTAAACAAAGGTTAAAGAATTAATTTGTGGCTTGCAGTTTTTAAATATAGCAAAATGTTAATTTGGGAACCCTTACAGCTAGTTAAACAGTTGGCGTCTTAAAAAACTAATTGCGAGGTAACTCATATTACTTTCATTTCATATAATTTTCTAAGGACCTAAATTCTTCCAAAGTTTCTAATTCAAACCGTTTAGAAGATATGAGGGTTCGAAAATTTAACATATATTGAGATTCGCAAGTACATCAAAGTACCTTAATGACAACTTTATATATTTATTTTATAAACGTAAATTTAGGAAAAAGATAGGTATTTTTACCTGCATAGATATCTAATGTCTATAGATATCATTTTATATACAATTTAAATAAAATGCTTTTTCGGATTTAGAGGTAGGCGTTTCGTGGGTTAAAGTTATTCAATGGAATTAAATTTTTTGCAGTATCTATTTTTAGTTAGAATTTCATTTTTTAGACGGAGTTAAACAATATAGAATTTTTTTTTTTTAATTTTTGTTTTGACAGAGTATTATTTTCAATAATTTTTCAAAATAATTTAGCTTGGATAGATTATAACTATGTATTTTAATTCAAATTGAATTAAGTTGAAATTGTTATATATAATTAAAATTTTAATGAATTTTTGATGCATTACAGGTCAAAAGAATTATAATCTATGTATTTAAAATTATATATAACTAGGAAAACCTCACTAAGAGTCATTGTAGAGTCGCTAAGTTAAATATTTTTTAAATAAATTAATTTTGCATTCTGTTGCCATTTTCCTCACCACCTAGCGGTAGGAAAAAAGGCGAATTTTATAATGAAATTTTTAAATCCGGAAAAATGAATTCCATGCTGGAGAAATTGCAGTATACAATTGGCCATGAGCAAAGCAAGCTTCTGAAAGAAAATAGCCTATAATTTTAAATATTTGACCTTGTTTAATAAATTAAACAAAAAAAAAATTTCATAATTAAAACTTATTTCATAAATTTAAAAAATATTTTATGTACTAGCTGTTGGCCCGCCATAGAATGACGTAGTTCATTATATTAAATTAGAATTTATTTTCAAAAATATATAAGTTCTTGGAATTTCGGAATAATGTATAATTTGCACTTTGCCAAATAATGGTGTAAAGAAAAAGAAAAAAGGGAATTATTTGTAATTTATATGCATTTAAAAATATATCCTTCCATCCGGAAACGAATCTGCGTGTCAACATTTCGGAGTCAGACACTCTAAAAATGTATACTAATAAGAAGAAAAGAAAAACTGTATTTTAATTAGCTGTATTTTGTAATTAGTTTATAAAACTTAAGTAAATTAATTTATTCTGCTTAATTACAAAATGTGTGTTTATATATTATTTTGTTAAAAGTTTTTCCAAAACAAATTGGAAGATTCATATTATTTCATTTGAGTATTTTATATTATTGATTTATTTCTTAGCCTGTTTTTAGTTGATTTTTAAATTTTTAGCTGATATTATTATTTGTTAGTGTTTTGTGATTAGGGTTTTTCTTATATATTATTGCTTTCTTAGTTTTTTAATTTATATATAGTATTAGATAATTAATTGGCTTTTTATTTTGGATGTTGTTTGTTAGAGTTTTTTTTCTAATTTGGTTGTGTTACAAATTATATATATATCTTTTTTAACTATTTATCTAACTTTTTCCAATAAAAAGTATATATTATAACAACGACCAATATATCGGTTTTCTATTAATTGATTAAATTTTAAACTCCGGGAAGAACCGAAACTGGGAATTTTTAAATTTACCGAAATTAAAATTTTTAAGTCGAAAAAATTGCATTTAATTTAGTTATTTTTTAATAAAAATTCAATTTAACGTATAAAAATTAGAATTTCTTGTTTTTTTTTAATTTTTACCCTCTTTAGTATTTTTCTATAAAAATAATAAAAAAAAAAGTTTTACATATTTTTTCCTTTATATGAAAACTTAATTTAGATATTTAAAAAAAATTACTTAGAAAACAATTCATAAATAATTAAAATAGATATTTTTTGGCGTACTTATGATAATTTATGGTATTTCATTTTTTATAATAGAATACATCCAAGAAAACCCATTTAATTCAATACACCATTTAGTAAACTATACATTAGAAGTAAATTGGCTGGGTGGTTAAGACGGTGGTGACTAAATTATTATTAAATGAGTTATTATTAAATGAATTATTAAATGAGGTGATTTCTAAATTATTAAATTTGGGTGTTAGGTTCAATTTCAATCCAGGGGAAAATTTTTTTAAATTTTTTTTTTAATGCAATTAAATTAAATTTTCAAAGAGTCTCATATGTAAATATCGTGAAATTATGAAATCTATTTGACAAAATAGGCTATAAAATTCAATATGAAATTTTAACAGAAAAAAATTTGGTTTTTACACTTGCACCAGTTGTTCGGACAAGCTTTCCTCCTAATACAATAATATACATATATATTGTTATAAATATTAAAAATTAGGATTCGATTTCAAAACCAGAAGGCACTACCGCAAGCCTTATTATTTTGTATATATATTAATTGAAGAAAAAAAAATATTTAAAAATTGTTGTATATTGCTGTAAAACAATATATGTATAAACAAAAATTTTTTTTTTTTGGTACCTGTGAAATCGAAAAAAAAAGTTAGGGAAAATTTGAAATTGCTTTGGTTGCTTTGCTTGGTTATTTGCTTTCAAAGCAAAGCAAGCAGAGCACCAAAGCACATATTTGCCCTATACTATTAATTCAGTATTTCACTGAAATTAATGAAGACTTAAAACAGGAATGATCCTGTAAATCATAGTCTCGATTTTAAATGCAAAATGTTTTACTATTTATTTAAATTTTCACAAAAATCTTCTGTGATTTTTAAAACTGAAATAAACTATTTCATATAAATTTAAGTTCATAAAAATGTTTTTTTTTTTATTAAAAATTAATAAAATATTTTTTGGCCTGCTTATGATAGTTTTGGATATTTTATTTTCTAAAATAAAACACATCCAACAAAACATTAATATTTTATTTTTTTATAATTGAACACATCCAACAAAACACATTTAATTGAATGCGTTTGTTACACCTCATTCTAGACAAATATATTAATAATAATAATATTTATAAATTGTGAACATCAGTATTCAGTACTGTTGTATAGATGATATTAGAACTTTCATTAAAAAAAAACGGATCAATCGAATAATGAAATGTCAATGAATAAATGTAGATGAGAAAAAAATTTCCTTACATTTACAAAAATTCCTTAAAAATTTCCTTAAAAAGTCTTAAAGTTCCCTTTTTGTGTAATATTGATTGGAATTAAAATATAATCATTTGATTTAAATATAAATATTAAAAGAAACCTTTCCGAAAAATAAAATAAATCGAACTGAATCATTAACACAAATATTCTTTAAGAATTATATTAATTTTTGAATTCTTTAAACTGATTAATATACACATTTGTGATATAATTTCCATAAAACCATTTAAAACTTTTAATTTATCTATGAACTCTATCTACCGCATAACTTATGTTTATTTAATATGAAGGTCTCAAATGGAAACCTTTTTATTGATATCATATTTTCTTATTAGAAAATTTTCCCTAAAGTAAAAAAGATTATTTAAAATAGAAATAAATAAATTTTATCTATCAGACAAGATTGAAAATTATAAAATTAATTGAATTCACATGAAAACAACAGACTTAGGGTTATTATTAAATATTTTTAATGTTTTTTTTTTTTATTTGTTAGATCGAGTATGAAATTATGAACATTTTAAGTTCAAGGACTAAAATTAGCTTACAAAATTTAATAAAAATCTGAATTTGTTTACCGGTTGATTATGATATTCTATTTCCATCGAATTTATTTGACTCCATTTTATTTGTATATGTTTTGCAATTATATTCGTTTTTTTTTAAAATTAAATTTTTGTTTTTATTTTCAGAATTTTTCCTTTATCTTTAATCAAATTTTGCTTTTATTTTTATGTTTTTTTTGTTCATTGAAAAATATTTTATGTGTAGGTCTAGGTTCCTTTACTATATTAAAATGGAAGTTAATACAAATTCCATTTTGCTTTAAATAACAGTTTTTTTTTTAATTTAAAGTGTAAAGCATATATTGAAAATTTTTTGGTAATATTTTACTTTAAATTGTAAGCCCATCAGTCTGGTACGTTGAATTTAAAAAATGAATGGAAGGAATTATTTGAATCTATAGAGTGGAACCTTAAAAAATCTTGGAAATTTATTTGGTAGGACACTTTGGCTTTTTCAATAATAAATAATTCAAATAAACTGTAGTTATAATTTTACTAATTTTTTCAAATTATTTGGATGCTTACACTTAGGTCAAGGTCAATCTTTTCAAGATCAAAGTCAATAGTTTTACTTTTTTATATAATTACAGTATTTTAAGTGTAGAACAACCAGATTAAGTGCCTTTAAAAAATTGTTACCTATTTAGTTTATTTATCCGATCGGTGGTGTAGTTAGGTTAGGACGTCGGCCTTTCCTTTGAAGGGTCTCGGGTTTAAAACCTGGTCAGATCATATCTAATAAAAATACTTTATTTTATGATTTATAACATCCTATAATAATAAGTTATATCTTAATATAAAATATACACGTTGGAAAAGGATAGGCTGAAAAACTCACTTATCACATTGTATGTGGTAGGGGACCCTTTACGGAGTTACGGCACTCCAAAGTCGGTAAAAGTCCTATATTCAAAATAGTTTTAACGAAAGTTCTATAAGGCATATTTTTTTAATCTGGAAATGGTAAAACACAGCTGCTTTTATAAGCTTTATAAATATATTTAAAATAAAATATACAGGGTTGTCATACGTTAATTTAATTTAACCTTCCTATGAAACCGTTATATGGATCACTGAAGCGAGAAAAAATTATACTAATATTTAGAATAGTTTAAATTATATTTTTTCTTACATTTTAATATATTATTTTAATTTTAATTACATATAATTTGCAATTTAAGCTGTTTTTAAAATTTTGAGGAATGAGGTAATACCGTTATTGGCTATACCGTTTCCTTAAATGCGATAAAAATTTTAATACAAATTTTTATAACCTTGAGAACATTGTTTATTTGTTTGTTTTTATAAAAAAATTTCTTTCTAAAGGTGGACGAATCCTTGAAAAATATATTCATAGAAATTTTTATTATTTTTTTTAAAGGTACAATCAAAATTAAAGAAATGGTCATAAATTAAATGAATATAAAAAAATTGAAATAATATAAATAAAATTATCATTTGTTTTACGCTAGATATATGGTGTAAGAATTAAGTAATCACTATTTATTTATATGTTACTGTTTATTTATATATAATGTATAAAAAAATTACTACAATGAGACAAAAGCCTCATGGAAATTCTGGGTGGAACTTCTGACCATGGGACTTTAATTTTGTGGATATGCCAGTTAGATTTTGGGAGTTGCGGAGTTTGGGATTTGGGAGGATAGAGGTGAACTACCACTCTAATGGATCATTAAATTCAGGAACACGAGGAAAATTGGAAATAACAGCCTTTTACGAAATTTTAAGGTTCTATTTTTATTTGAAATTACTATCTTTGTTAATTTTGAAGATAAGTTTTTCAATATTAAAGAGTGTATGACTTTACAACAGATCGGATTTAATCGGCAACAGAGCAAGACTTGTGTAGATGACTTTTTTAAGTCTCGAAACCATTTATCAAGTTTTCATTTAGTTAACATTTAAATTTCTTGTATCAAATATTAAACAAAACGACGATAACATTTTCATTGTATTTGAGAAGCGACGTTAAGGAGACGCGGCTGTTAGATCTTTACCTTTAGCACTTTTCATCTCCTGCTGTTTGGTATCCAAAACTTTCAAATTAAGGTGTGACTTCTAAATCAAAACACCTTCCAATTCATCAATATTTAAATGCTAAATAGATATGAAATATACTATTGACAAAGTGTTCTGAGTTAGTACACAGCTTAATAATTACAAAGACTTTAATAGATTTTCTCTTTCTTTTTAAGCATTAGCAAGGTCTTCATAAGCCATTTTGCGCTGTCAAAGATTTGACTAAACTGTCAGTAAGATAAATAAATATGTTGTTTCTATGTTCACAATCATTGATTTAAAAACAAATACAAATATAAAGTATAGGTATTCATAGCTACGTTTTATTACATGTCATCTAGACGTTATTAATTTTGTTGTGAAAAAAAATGGTAAACAAAACAATTTGTTTCCCCTTTCCACGTTAAAAATAATTTTATTTTTATTTTTCATTACATTTCTGAAAGTTTAATATCACGAATTTTCTTTATGTAGATTTTACGTTACATAAATGTAAATAACATAGCATTATATTGATGTCCTCGGTTATACAATGTGTCCGGAACTCAGAAGTCGCGAAAAGCGGAGGTGATAGAGAAGTTCATAACGAACTGAAAATTGTTCTGGTAGGGAGGGGGCATTTATTTCTAACGGTTTCCGAGATAACGTCTTTCAAAGTAATTTCGTTAACTCAACACTATCTTCGGCCCTGAACAATATAGAAGATTAATGTAAGTGTCGGATGCTAACCGAGGCTATGGGCTTATATAATCATACCTAACCTTATATTATTTCTCATAGTTGAATCCTTTACAACTGGCCCTTCAATTTTTTTGAAATATTACCTGGTTTTTGCTTAACTGATCTTTTAAGGAAACCCAATGATTTAAAGTTTAAATTTATGGTAAATTATAATTATATAAACTAAAATTAATTCTTTTCCGCAAACTTTAACAATATATTATAATTTACTACTAAGTTAAATATTTGCATTTAGGTATAAATACTGATATATTATGTAATTATAATATAGAATTTTCTATTTGTATTAGAATAATGTAAATTGTAAAGCCAACTAAGTGTTACAAAATATTACTATGTTCTTAGATAAACAGTTGCGGAACAAATTCAAGAGTCAATTTCATTTAAGTTAATACACTAAAAACACGTTGAGAGTATATGAAAGCAATTTCGATACGGTATATAATTTTATGGCAAAATGACAGCACTTTCTCCAATAGTAGAAAAAGAGCTTCGTCTATATTTCTATTATAGCTCTCGTGTCTCGGAACCCAGTAGCCAGATCAACATTATTTATAGAAAAGTAATTCCCGATTTTTTAGTTGAACAAGAAAAATTAAAAAAGTTCAACTTTAAAGTCTGCTCGAACCAATAGCCCTCAATGACTATGGTGCCACTTTATGGCGCTTTTCTTAATTGTTTTCATATTTTTAGTGCCTGCAACTGAAGGTGTTTAAGAAATAACACTTTGTAATTATAGCCGTGCATACTAATTAGGCCACAGGGACTAAATCTACTCCTCCTTTTGTAACGTATCGTTCTAGACATCTTAGATATAGTGTCAAAGGTACGTGTCGGATCAGCATCGAAAAGTAAATTGATCTAGCTAAGTGTGTCTGTCCATCCGTTCGTCTGTGTGTTAGCACAATAACTAACAAACTGAAAGGGTTAGAGTTTTAAAATTCACACAAAATCATTTTCAGACAAATTTTAGGTTCCTTATTGCTTATTGTTAAAATCGGACCATAGCTTCGGGGAGCTGTCATTCAACTTTTTTTGAACAAATATGAATTTCTTCAGAATGCATAAAGCTGGTAGGATGAAAATTACACACGGTTAGTTATATAATACGACAAGCACTTTTATAAAGTTTCAAAATATTAAGGCTTTATTTTTGGGGAATTGTCATACAAAGTTGTTAATTCGATTATTGTAAATTTAATGAAGCTACGAGGTTAAAGTTAAAACTGGGCAAATAAAGTAACAAAGCAAGTTACTTGGCAAAGTTGGACATTATTCGTACCAACTTTTAGAGAAGTCTAATTCTTTATTTTTAAAGTCTTGTTTTTATGGTTTTCTCGACAAAGTTGGATATTACTCGGACCAACTTTTAGGGTAGGCCAATTTTTTTCTTTTAAATAAAAATTATGAGTTAGAGTAGGTCAAAATTTTTTTTATTATACAATTCTTTTACATTTTTTTTAATATAACAGCGTAAGTGAATTAATTAATGATTTATATTATTTTATACATCATAGTGGGTATGTACGAATATCTAAAAGTTGACAAGGGCAACTATAATTTTCCTCGTTTCTTAAGAACACAAAATTTTGATTAGCAGTTATTAAAATCCATATATTGTTTCCATATATTTTTGTACAGTTTCAATGCACTTTGACGACACTATCAACCACCCACATACTCAAAATGTTAATACTTATGACCCCAACTGCGTATAATTCAGTGAATAATAATAATAATGCCAAGAAATCCGGGAGTAAGATAATGGTTTAATTTTAAATATGAAATACAGCAATAATAATTTAAGTATAATAATAATAATAATAAGAGTATAGTAGTGGTAATCCTAGATGTAATACATAGTTGCATTTTAAACTATGTATTATGTAAATATCAAAAATACTAAATGTTGTATAATTTCAACAAATAAATCCTGTGTACGACTTGTTTTAAACGTGCAAAATTTTTGTATAATTGATTTTAAAGGATATAATTATTAATATCAATAATAATCATAATAAATTCATGTTCAAGGAAGTCTATATAAATTATATAACATTGAATATTATAATTTGATATATTTATAGGTAAATATAAGAAAGATGCGGTTGAATATGTAAAACTTTTAAATAATTATTCTTAAACTGTTAAAAGTAAATTTCTAAATCGTATTGTTATGAATTATAATCAATATGTGTTTTATTTGGCATTCATGCATGTGTGTTAATATTTTTAAACCAAGGAAGTGTTTAAGAAATTATTACATCTCCATTAAATTGAAGTCATGGATTTGTATACGTGTGAAATTTGGATGATGATGAAAACGAAGCAGATTATAGTTGCCCCAGTCAACTTTTAGATACTCGTGCAAACCCACTATACGATGACTCACTAGAATCTCTAGACTCCATTATATTAGAATTAATTAATGAAAGCTGCTCTTCATGGGCAGTCACTAACAGTCTATGTACGAAATTGGAACGTATTTCAACGTTTGGAACTCGAGATTTCTCGAAAAGCCTGATATTTTTTTATGGAGACTTCCCAATCCCACTATTGACAAAGAAAGCATTCATATCTGAAGAAAAACTAAAACATACAAAAAAATCAAATAAAAAAGAACATTTTGTTTGCCCCACACAGTAAATGAAAAAAAAATATATATAAAAATGAAAAATTGAACCACCCTAAAAGCTAGTCCGACTAATGTCTAACTTGGCCAATGCACTTGTCCTATTACTTTACTTGCCCATTTTCAATTTTAAACTCGTAGCTTCATTAAATTCACAGGTATCATTAGATTCATAGCTTCCTAAAAATGCGGTCAAAATTTTTTTAAATTTTAAAAATATTGCTTCCCACTCTTAAAATTACATTTAGTCTTGATTGTTGAAAAATATGAAGTTTGGTGCCAACAATATCTATGGCAGCTACTCTGAGACTTTTGCCCCAAGATATCTCAAAATTTGCAAAACGAACTTGCGATATTATTTTCCTTAGCTAATTTTAATTTGTTTTGAAAAATGGTATTGCTTTGAGAAAGTTGTATGGCAGCTGCCCGAAAATGGAGCTCGAATAGGTAAATCGAGTCAATTTTCGATCTTGATCCGACGTATACCTTTGTGATGCATTACAAACGGAGTAGCACTTTTAATATACTCGTGATCTTTTGTTCGCACGGATATAAAAAGCATTTAATATATATGAATTATATAATGTTTTTAAGAATAGATTAAGTTTAAAATAGTGTATTTAAATTCGTTAAATATTCAATGGAAATTTAAGTAAATAACAAATTAAATAATCCTTATATTTAGAAAATTTCTCTATTTTGTTAAATTCTACTTGGATTTTTATTTGGAAAGTGATGCTTAATAAAAAGCAAGATATAATAATATAGTTATATACGTGTATAGTATATACGTGTAGTATCCTGAACTTTATATTTTGAGGTATTTAAAAGTTAGTAATTAATTATTTAACTGGAACTATTTTGTTTAACTACATGTATTATTGTATTATTTTTATACATTATTGCATTAGCTATTATTAAATGTAAAGGTTTTCGTAAGAATATATAGTTCCAAAGAAGGGTATGTTAAATTTCCTATTTTGTTTGTGACGCTTTGAACTAGACGAGTTACGCTTTAAAATAGATAGATAAAGATTTAAATGTATGAATCAAGAATTGCATGTGACTCTATTGAGTTAGTGGGTTCGTTCGTTCATAGGTCCGCTTGAAAAATAACTTAAATTTTAAAAGATGTTAAAATTTAATTAAAGGGTGCCTTTTCTAGTTAATCTTTTGTGTCTTAATTTTGGAATGAATTGGGATTTTGGAACATTCCATACAAATCTTCAAAATTAATAAAATAGAAACTTGAAATTGAGTATGAAGTTATTCTGTTCTAGTTTCTTTACAGGCCTAAATTGTGAGATAAATTTATGTGGTGGTAAGATACATCTCACACAACCAAGATTTAAAAAGCATAATTTAAAATTTGATATGAAAGTGCTCGTTCTTTTATGTTCCTGAAATTTTTACAGTTTACCAAATTCAATTTGCGTATCTGCGAAATTATTAAATATAGAAATTTAAAATTTGGTATTTAAGGTAGTTCTGTCCTGTTTTCATTATGTTTTTAAATTTTGAGATGAATTTGACTGCCTAACACACGCCTCCCAAAACCCAATAAGCTTATACCATCAGAATTGATAAATATAGAAAATTAAAACTTGATTCAAGAGTCTTCTGTCCGGCTTTCTTCATATTGCTAAAATTTGCGATGAATGGAATCAGGGCTTCGTATAACTATTACGCTCCTCCCAAAATCAAACAAATATGTGTTTTAAATCTAATAAAAAATTTTATGTTTTCATTTTAAATTAAAATCCTAAAAATTAAATTGAAATGAAAAATTTGGAAAAATTTGATTTAAAGACCAAAACGTATAAATCATTAATAAGAGTCTGAAGATATTAAAATTCATGGTGAGACTCAAATTGTTAATGGATTTTAAGAAACTAGATTTTGAAAGGCAAGATTTTCGTAATATAATTAGAAATTATATTTCCGTTATAAGATGCTTAAATTTAAAAATACTAATATGGAAACACTAGTAGTAAAAATACTTTGCATTTTTCTAATGTATTAAATTACAAACGATTTTAGAAGAAATTATTTGAGAAATGTTAAAATTTATACAGACTTGAATAAATAAAAATAATTCTCAAAAGAAAAAGAGTATTTAAATAAGTTTTATTTTCCAGCTTCAACCTCCTTAAATCCTTAAATGGATTAAAAAATGTAAGAAAATCTAAGAAAATTTATTTTTAATTCCTTAAAAGGTTGTTGTTTTAGTAGTTGTAAATTAACACATATCCTTTTTTCATTAATTACTTTTGAATTTTCCTTTATTCAACAATACTTGTTATATATTTTATTTGTAGTTTGGTTTGTTTACAAAGTGCTATCCCTTATAATTATTTTTCTGTTTAATTTTTTGTTTTTAAGATTTATAGTCTTCTATTAAAAAAACAATAAATTATCAAAACAAAAAAATAGTTTTAAAATTATACAGGAATATATTATGTTTGTAGGTTAGTTTTAGTTGAGATTATTTATATATACATAAAAGCGAATGTTTATAGCGAATAGACTCCCAAACTTCTAGACTAGGTTATAATAAAAATTTGTATATAAATGATTTTGGATACGGTGGATGTTTCTAAGGTAATAATTTTTTCTAACGGACTGCTAAGTTTGTGCTGTGAGGCAAGTTTTTAAACTTTTTTGTTCGAAACAGTTTGACTAGATATGTATGTTCGCCCGTCTATCCATCTGTCCGCTAAAAAAAGGCGCTACAATTTTAAAATTTTAACAAATTCGTTTTCATGCAATAGCCATCATCGCTATTTAAATCCAGCCAGTTTGCTCCACGGGTTCGATTGGCTGCCATATAATTTCTTTTTATACCCTACACCTATGAAATAGGTAAAAGGGTATATTAACTATTGATATAATATTAATTAACTATTGATATTAACTATCAAGGGTATTGATATGGTGTTTGTAACCACCTAAAGAAATCGAATTAGATATGGAAAAGTGTATATTTTTTTGATCAACGCGATATCTTGGGTCGATTTAGCCATGTCCGTCCGTCCGGCCGTAGGCGCGATAACTTAAAAACTAGTGAAGCTATCTTAATGAAATTTAAACTTTAGGTTACTATTACTGAAAGTACGGCGGCGATTGCGTACAGTCGAAATCGGACTATGGGTGCGGATCTTAGAACTTTTTGATCGAATTAAGGCCAGATGAGTAAAATTCCGCAATAATGAAGATGGAACCTCCAAATTTGGTATAAGAGTGTCTCTTCAAATTTCCTTAGGGTCCTTGAAACTTCGGACCAATTTAAGTAGTGGTTCGGGGACTACTCACACAACTTCGAAAACCTTAAAGCATATCTTCGAAATTAATAAAGATAGTAACTTGAAACAAATGTAGAAGCTTCAAATTTGATTAAAGAATGTTCTTTACTATTTGAAATTTGATTGAATTGTATAAAAAGTTTAAATTTATTTTTAATCTAACTTACTGTTTCTTTACTTGTTTTATATTAGCATTACTCTATACTTAACAAAGCTGCGTGTCTGAAAAGTAGTTTAGTTTTATGGCCAAAGTTTGCAAAATTTAGTTGGGGTAGTGCAGTAGATTCGAGCAATGCAACTTCATCTTTCATGTAAGCATTATTCTATACATAGTGTTGGATATGTGAAATTTTTGTAAATAGTAGTTAATTTTCATGGTCAACGTCTGATAAAAAATATAGTAGGTGTAGTGGAAGAGGTTAGAAGAGCTGCATTCCAACTTATATTTTCTTTTGTACATAATTGAAAGTCTAATAAGTTGTGTATTTAATGTAAATAAATATTAATAAATTTTTTTTTAATAAGCACATATATTGAAATATATATATATATATATGTGGGATGCCATAAATTGATTCAAGGAGAGTATTTCCAAAATGTAAATTAATTAAAGAAGAGCAGTTTGTGTAGCGGTAATTTAAAATGTCGTGTAGCGGTTATTTAAAATGTCAAGAATAAGATTTTTTTTACAACACAACCATATTTTTTGAATATAACGAGGAGTTGAGTTTAGAAGCCAGAACAAAGAAGACGTTTAATTATTATACTAAGATATTTGAAAACAACGAAGACATTTAATTTCAACATATATTTTTTGCATTCAAATTATTTTTATATATTTTCTAATTAATATACTAGGATATTTAAAAACAACCAAGACTTTTCATTTCCACATATATACATATTTTTATAAACGAAAATTGCCATTATCTATAGATTCTGTATTAATTTATTCTATTAGTAAAAAAATAAAAGATTAAATTTTATATTCAGTTAAAGATTTATATTAATTGAGTAATGTTAGCCAATATAATAGTTATTTAACTAATGATTAAAATTTTTAGTTAAATTCATTTAATCTAAAATTATAATTTAAAATTTATTTTCTATTTTATGCATTTAAAAGATACAAACTGCAAACTAAAACTAATAACATATATATTGTATTACTCAATAATGATCTGCCATATCCCTTTAGGAGAAAAAAAACTAAAATAATAACAATTAAACTTTATTATTATAATTATGTATATACAAACATTAAATATATCTATTTACTTTATTTGTAAATTTACATTTGAATAACTTAATAATATGAACTAAATAATAATTTTTATTTAGCGGTTAAAATTGTAACAATATTGTAATAATAATCTAAAAGTTAAATAATATTGTGTACATATTGGATATTTTACATATAAATTCTATCTATATTCAAATAATATGTACATTGTTATTTAATACAGATTATATATATTATTTGGTACTCTAAAATTCAATTTGTGTAATTAAAATTATCTTGCAAATACTATTTAGTTTCTATTATTTTTTTTCCCCGCTGTATTTTATAAACAAATAATTTGTTTGTACTGAACATATTTAGGCGGTCTATCTGCCTAATTTTATTTATTTTATTTAAATATATAATATAATATTCCCAATCAAATTGCATTTTTCCATTACTAACACCATCAGTTACAAGAGCTAGTACCATCAAGCAATATCAAGTACAATACTAGAATTTGATTATTCGGCTGGAATTATTAGAATAAGAATAAACAATTTGTTAATTTTGTGCTACATCTAATATCCTACCCAAAAGATATTCATATTTTTTATAAAATCATATTTTATATAGTGATGTTAACTATTTTATTTTATTTTTTTTCATTTTTCCCTGTCACTCCTCGTGGAAGCATATGGCATCCTCTTGTCTCTTCTTTTGATTTCTATCGTTCTCCAACAACTTGATCTCTACCAAGTTTAGCCGTTTCTCGCTAGTTCAGCCGTAGGTGTTCGCCGCCACCTTTTGCTACCTTGGAGGTTCCATTCTAGAGCAATTCTTGTTATGTTAGTTGATGGTTTCCTCAGAGTGTGGCCTATCCATTTCTGATGTAAATAATTACGATATAATTATACAATTTTACTATATTTCTTTTAGATTGGATATGATCTGACAAGAGTTTGAACCTGAAAGTTCAACCTTAAAGATTTGTGTCTTAACGCTTAACTCATTGATCGGGTAAGACAGGGCGCGTCCGCCCGTACTCCGTTGTCTATGTCTGCGATCACTTTATATTATGCCCTATTTTATTCTAGTTGATGACAAAACATATAACGTTATTTTATGTTCTATATATAACGAAACCAGGTTAGCACCTTTTCCAGAATATTTATACACTCTGGAAACAAGGAATAACCTGATTTTTAACATATAATGTATTTGAAATTTTATTATTTAATTTTTAGCATTTTTCCTGCCATTCTCGACATTAATTAAAAAAATAACTTCAATATTTAATGAGTCATAAGATCCTAAAAGTTTTTGCGATGCTTTGACTCAGTGCTGGAGCTATATATTGTCCACGAATTTTAGGTGAGTCATTCAGTCTTAATATTGTTAGAATTATAGTATCCAACCTTTGGAGGGATATACTCATCCGACAATACTTGCGCAATATGTGACACTGCTATTGAAACCACATGAAACGTTGCCGCCTAATGTAGTTTGTGTAGACTCGAAAAGTTGCCATGTTATGTTTATTTTTTTGATGGTTAATTCAGGGTTTACTAATTTGTTTATTTAAAAATTCGACAGAAGTGTCTAGTGTTTATTATCTATTTTAGTAAAAGTATTCCGAGGTTAATCTATTCTATTCTTTACTTTGTTATGTATAAAACTCAAAAATATTCACATGATATTGCAATAACGTAAATATTTTTTTGATTAAATATAAAATTTTTCATTATTTCTATTATAATTAACTTTTAATTTTAGTATTCAATATTCAAAAATTACATAGTAACTAATCATCTGCTACATAACAGAAGAATTGTTTTTTATCCGAGGTATTATCTACACATATGTACATAATATTGTAATTAGTTGTTTGGTAGTATAAAGTACCAATTTAAAAGCATTAGTAATGGTTGAATACAACTAAATAAAATTTAAATAAAACTAAAATTTAGACATTATATTCGCATCAAAGCAGTTTAAAGGGTTTATTAAATATTTTCTATTACGTTTACAACACTGTAAAAAAAGACATTTGTCAAACCGCTTTTTGGCATGATAACTTAAAAAGTAAAGAAGTTTGAATTCTGAAAGTTTCACAAATTTGTTTGTATGGAAAAGTTGTGCATCGTGCAATTGAAACTTAGCTTAATGTGTTTAACGGGTTCGAGTGGCTGCCAAACATTTACTTCTTTTATGTAAGCATAACTCTACATAAATATTTAAAAAAGCTGGGCTCCCAATTAAGAAATTTTGCCAGGTGATATAATTTAAAACTAGAATATATAATGTTTATATTATGTTCATGGAGATATCCTAGAATTGACATACTTCACTCTACCTTTTATCGTTTTTTTTAAACAATTAGGTATTTCAAAAAGAAATTGCATATTATAATTAACATATAATAAGTATGTACATGATTATGAAAAGACTATTTTGAATTCATTTTAAAAATTTAAATAAAAATTTTACTTTAATTACCCTTGGCAGTTAAATTGTCTATTTTTAATTGTTTTTTGACTAATTAATAAAAATTGGTGGAATGGGACAGAAAATGGCCTTGTTGATTGAAAACTGAATATGTTTGAGATACGTTTTATTTTAGAAATTTAAAAACTATTTCAAACATTTGTATATGAATGTTGCTCTGAATATTTAATGGAATATGAATCAATTTTTTAAATGAAATATTTTTTGATAATTAATCGATATATTATATTAATTGATATATAAATAGAGGTGCCGTGATATAAATTCATATGTGATAAAGCCATAATGACGGCATTATGGGCGTCATTACAGTCTGTCATAAAGTCAAAATCGCGAAATTATTTAATATGACTTAAGACACGTGTTACGACACAAGACTCACACAGACGCAGACGACCTAGATATAATCGGTAAATCACAAAGAGATACCTGCAAAGCTTTTGTTGCTATTGAACATTGTGCAAGAAGATTGGAAGTGAACGAGAAGAAGACTGTATTCATGGTGGTAACAAACAACGACGCTCTCTGCCGCCGTGTAGGTCAAAACATTACAGTTGGTGACTACAACTTTGAGGTGGTGAAAGATTTTGTATATCTCGGTTGTCAAATGAACACAGAAGACAGTAACAACAGCCTGGAAATTAAGCGTAGAATAGTGCTTGCCAAGCTGGGTTCACTGAACTCACTCTAGTGTGTCTTAAAGCCATTTTAAAAAAATTCGTGTTTATGGCATTATGATTCAGTTTAGTGAGGTATAAAAAAATTATGGCTTTATAACATAAGGCATTATATCACGGCACCATAAATAGATACTTTAATATTTTGTTATTAAATTTTAAATAGAGTCTTTAATTGTAAATAAGGTACTATTGAATTAATGCCTTACACTTGAATTAATTGTTTTTAAAGATGAATTAATTGTTTTTAAAGATAAAACCAAATTAAGCAGTGTTGTAGGTCATCTTTTATCTTAATTTATTATTTGAAATATGTTTACAAGTCCTAGATATAATAATAATTGGGCAATTAATTAAATATAATTATTTTGATATTTAAAAAAACTATATAAAAATGTGCTTCATTTTCACTTTCATCTAACAAAAATCATAATTACCTACATAATTTTTATTTACTTTAATTCCTTTTAACTTGAAAGCATAATTTTCCAAAAATTTTAATGTTATTTAAACGAAAATATTGTTTGTTTTAATTTGTAAAAATGGTAGTACAGAATAATTTAATTGGTTTTTCTTTCATTTTATTTTTTTTTTATATTTTTAATTCCTATTTTCTTAGAACATATTAATAACATCTTTCTTAAAAGTGAGGACGTTGAAAATAAAATTCCATTTAAATTTTAAATAATTTAAAAAGAAATTTCATTTTAATATTTGATAATGATTTTGATTACATCCTAAATTTTGGGTATTGGGGTGCGGGTGATGGTGACGTACTTGTACATTGTGAGTAAATAAAAATTTCGAACGCAAATAAATTTTTTAAAAAATTATAATTTTGTTCTAAAAAATCTAAAGTTGCGACATTGTTTTTAAATTATTTGGGTTTTTACAGTTCAGTAACATAAAGATTTGGAATTCTTAAATTTATCCTAAGCTTTAACGACGGTTTGAATGGAAATAATCACTTTTCAGCAAATTCTCAAAAGATTTTGTAAAAATGTGCCTTTATAGTTTAAACCTGTTCGTCTGTTCGTTTGTAATGGGGAAAAGCAAATAACTTTGCAAAAAATATATCATGGAAGAACTTTTTTCTGTAGCCCTACCCGTTACGGAACTTTAGCCTCTCAAAGGCTGAAAAACCCCAAATTTAAATTGTTATAACAAGAGTTCTTTTAGGTTTACTTTCAATATAAAACGGTAAGAGACAGCTGCTTTTATAATTTTTATAAGTTTTTGAAACGCATTTCGGCTTGTCGTACGGTACTAAAATTGACGGTTATACAAAACTCAATTTTTGACCTCTAATATCTTCTGAATTGCTTAAGATAGAAACTTGAAATTGGGAGAAGTTAGATCTTTAGAAATTAGTACAAGTCGGTACAAATTTTTTTTGTCAGGCACCCTGTTTAGGAGCTGTTAGGGGTCGAAAATTAAAATTTTTAAACATCTGTGGCTTAAATACCCGTCCAAACTTTTTTTAGTAAAATTCAAAATATAAAGCTTCAACATTATATTTCAACAGGTGTTAAAGGTTTTCCTAAAATTTAAAGCGGGACGTTAAAATTTAAGAAAGTTTCTTCTTAGTTTTAACAATGTTTGCTTGGATAATAAAATTCCAATAAAAATAACAAATTTTACAGGAAGTTACAATTTAATTCCTAAAACCTCAAAATTTTGGAAGACGAGATGGGCTTTGATTCTCAAAAATTACGATAAACGATATTCTTAGTAAAAATTTGGAACCTTCTCCATTGAAAGGCAATAAAAATTTCCCATTTTTATAAATCAGTAACGTAGTCACCAGTGCATATATTCCCAAAATTATAATCAGTATGCAACACTTTATAATTTTGAAAATGTGGTTTTTAAGAACCCATGGTTTTTTTCATCACTTCTTTTTAAATATTTTGTGTGTTTTGTCTTCAATCAAAGCGGTGCGTCAAATTAAAATAATATACCTTTCTATCATTTAAAAGATTACTCAGTGCTGTCATAATTCGAATTTCTAAAAATTCTACATTCCCCCAAAACTCATTGTACGAACAAATAAATACTAGTCCAAATTAAAATCTATTATATTATTTAAATATCTTTTGATTCAAGTTATTTAACAATAAACATTCTATCATTGATAATTATTCAAAATTGTAAATTTTAGTACTAAAGCCGGAATACGTTACAACTGTACATTAAGCACACAATGATAGATGACAAATGTCAGTTGTCACATTATACAAATGAAAAAAATTTGTACAAATAAAAATTATACGAATGGCAGCTCTGATATTTCAGAAGACATGCAAAAAAAAAAAATTCACAATTAAAGGAATAACAAGAACAAGAAATCGTGCTCTTAAACATTAAACATTTCATTAAGAAAAATTTTGAAATAATTATAAAAAGAAATTAGAGAAGGACATACTTTACTTTTGACAGGAATTTGTTCTTTTTATTTTTGAGCAATTAATAAATTTCTTAATTTTTTTTCTGTTTATCACCCACTTTACAACCTTTGTATTTCCTTGCTTGCTCACTCGCAATATTACCAGATAACAATCACATTCAGAAGAATGTAGGCCTAGGGAGCGTTTCATAATCTCGGTTTAGTAAATCTTTTTTTTTAAATCTCGTTTTTAGAAAATTTCGTTTTAGAAAATCTCGTTTTTAATTGAAAAATCTGTATTTAAGAATTTTTGAGTGGGATACAAAACCAGAATTATCAGCTTTTTCCAGAATATAAAAATGGGATTTTTTAAAAATAAGATTTTCTATAACGAAGTTTTGTGATGAGATTTACTAAACCGACATTTCAGACCTAACCCTATAGGACTACAGTGAATTGTAGGAGTGTTGTATTTAACGCTGCGCATGTGTCCTGAACGATTTGCATTTGTTTTTGTGTGAATTTTTGTATATTTTTATTTTATTTAAATTCATTTAATTATTTATATCAAATCACAATAAACGGCTTCTATGACCTTCAAAAACATTTCAATTATTCTCTTTAGAACCATTAAAATTTTATTTAAATTCAAATTTTTAAAAATAATAAAATTCTATTTGTTTTTAAGTTTAAATATTTTATAATATTTGAATCCATTTATATTTTCAAAAAATTCTAAATCCAATTTTTTATTTTATTAGATTTCATTTAGCGTTTTCATTAAAAAATTTTTATAATGCGCTTTAGTTTTTTAGAAGCGCTAGATGCTACTGAATGCGTCCAATTTCAAATGTAAACAAAATTTTATTGCTGCTTAAAAAAGAAATTATTAGCAAATTTATGAGAATTGTATTGACACTAAGACAGTTTGTTTTTTGCTTGTTTCATTAAGTGGAACTCAAAGAGAATTCAAATGGAAATTCTTTTGAATGAATAATTTTGCTTAAAAATTAAAACTCAAAATAAAAACAAAAATAAAATTAAAAGTTTTAAAAGGAAAAATTTTATTTGAGTTTTCCCACTTACTTTGGCAAAAGTTTTTTTGTTGTTTTTGTTTTTTTTTTTTTATTTAAGTGGAGCAAACCACATGTATCAATTTCAAGGATACGTTATTTAATTTCATTTTTTAGTATGTTTGAAATAATTTTTTATTATTGCTAATTAGTTTAATCTGAAACTTTTTTTTTAAATATAAATTAACAACATTAACAAGTGATTAAAAAAACCAAGGATTTTTAAAAAAAGCATATTTTCAAAATTATAAAGTTTTTCATAAACGGAGTTTAGGGTAAAATATTTATATGAAAATAAATTAATTCATTATTAATTATGAATAATAAAGAAATTCATACCTAAAATATAATAAAATATGGCTAAACTTTGGAATAGGTGACCCCCACAGACCATAAACAAATTTTTAGGAGGTAAAATTACACTAAAATTCATTCGGTAATTGCCGCGTACGCCATTAAGGAGTAATTGTCATTTGAAAAAAAGCGGTACATGTTCATGTAACTGTAAATATCTCCAAAACTAGAAAATATATCTAACTACTATTAGTCTCAAAAGATAGGTCTACAATATAGGTCAAAAGATAGGATACAATATTTGTACAGGTTGTCCATTTCAGTACAGAGTAGATAAAAGTAAAAAAAAACAAATGTTTGTTTTTACTTTTTTGAATATAACGGTAAAAAAATATATGTAACGGTACCTTTTTTTCCAAAATTTTTAATTTTAACATTCTCTCTTTTTCCAAGAAGCCCTCACACATTATTCTAGCCCTTATAGTTTTTAAGTTATGGCAAAAAAATTGCGGTCTTTTATATGAAAAAAATTAATATTTCATATGAAAATCCAATTTATTAAATAAAAAAAAAACCAATTTTAGAATTTATATTTGTTATTATTCATACATTTTGAAATTTGTTGCAAAAATGTAGAAATTGCCTTTTTCCAAAATATTGGACGGACGGACAGACACAGTGTAACTATATCGGGTTTTCAAAATTTTTTTCAAAAAACTTCACATATAGTTAAATTAAAGTTATTATATAGTACTAAGGTTGCCAAATAATTTTACCCAGGGGTCCGAAACTAAACTAATTGAAAATGAAAAGTTCCGGAACACTGAAAAAAAAATTGTCGATTATTTTTTATTATTACTTAAATACAGCGAGAAAAATTGAAAAAGTTCGATTCATAAGCCAGCCCCAGCAAATACTTCTCACAAATAATAGGTTTTTTTTCCTTTTTAAAATTATCCATAAAATTGTGAACTAGATTTCTTTAATCATGTGGGCTCGAGCGAAGAGCAATTTAATCTTGCTTCAATATCGTTTCGTTTTGAGCCCCCACTGATTTTTACCATATGTTTATATTATTTTTACATATTTTAATATATAATTTTATACTAAAATATGTAAAATTTTAAAGTTGTTTGGAACTAAAGTACTCAAAAACTGAAACACATCGATGTTTTGACGATCATTAAGTAATCAGATAATTTTTAAAGTATTTACAAATTTTATAATTGCCAATTTTTTCCAATTCCTTAAAAATAATTTTTAATTACTAGTATAAAATTTGGTATGACATCTGGTAACCCTAATGATAATTCTTAACTAATGTTAATGAAGGAGTTTGAGTAAGTAGTTTCGGAGAATATTAATATATATATATGTATTGTATTTGTTTTAATTTTAAGAGAAGATTACGTTTTTTAAAAATGAAAAATATTATTTTGGAAAATTAATTGTTTGTTGGTGTTTGGGGCAGTTTAATGGGTGTTAAATTAAAGTTTTTAAAAAGTTTTTAATTTATTTTCACAAAATAAGTTTATATTTAAAAAGTTTTGCTTTCTGTAATGGTATATTGTAGTTTAAATTCTAGGAGAATGTGTTAAAAGTAATTTGTTTGGTTAACGGAAAAAACATATTTCGATTTTATTGGGTCTTGCCAATTTATTATAAAAAAGTTTCACGTAGCTGTTGTTGGTTAAATGGAAAAATAAATAATTTATGAAAAATCAAGAGTTTTAAAAAAATGTAAGTATTTTTAATACCAATTGCTTTGACTTAAAAAGTTCAAGACATTCAATGTTCACTGTGGTGTATTTTTTTTGACATTGACATATGACTCATAAGTTTTCAAAATTTAAGCAAAAAGTTTTACAAAGGGTTGACTTGAATCATATTTAAGTTTTCCTACAATATATATGCATGTTTGTCGCAGGGTTGTAAAAGAGCGTTTTCAAATGCAAAGCTGAATTCAAAGCTCAACTCATATGTTAAGCTATACACACAAGCTCAAATTTTGAGCTAGCTCATAGTTTGAGTTATACGCATATGCTCAAATGTTGAGCTGACTTAAACTTGAGCTAGCTTAAAATTTGAGCTTATGTGTATAACTTAAACTTTAAGGTAGCTCAAAAATTGACCTAATTCAAAATTTGAATTGAACGAAGAGCTGAGTTGAAATTTTTAGATAATTTTCAGGTAACTCCTTTGTGTTTAGATGTATTTATTTAATTTAAGAAAAAAGTTCATTTAAATGTCAACTAAAACTATGATTATCACATCATAGCTTTCTTAATCAAATATACTGATATGTAGACTGAAAAAACCTATAGCTTCTGTCAACAAAAAGTTAAAATAAAACTCTTTAAAAAAATATGGAGCAAATTATATAAAAAAATGTAACATTTTTTTAAAAAAATAATTGTGGTATTTATTAGATTATAAAAGTATATGTTAATATATTTGAATTGATAAGTATATAAGACAATATTTATCAATAAATCTACTTGGATAGTTTCATAATAAAAGTTCTAATAGTTTTTTTCAGATTTTTTTAACATAAATACGTAAAACAGATAAAATTCCTTGGAGCTATAAAAAAATATAGAAATAAAAACAACAAAAATATTGATAAAGAAAACTATAAATGGTTTATATGTACTCCTTCTTGGGACTTCATTTTACAAATAGACAAAAAAAAACCAAAATAAAATAAACTTAAAAAAAAAGGAAAATCAGTTGATTGTCTTACTACATAAGAGATATTCGAATTAAAGTGTGAAGGAGCATTTTATTCGTTAGTATTGCGAATTAGTATATAGTTTTTTGCGAATATTTTGTAAACTAAAACCAGTCCTAAAAATTTAATATATTATAGTTTTTACACCAATCGAGAGCTATATCTTTCTCATAGAAAGTTTTTCGATCCGACGAACATTAGATTGCACTTAATTAAATGTAAAAAATTTCGTATAGTCTAAAATAAAAATTGTTAGATATGCTCTTGTTGATGACTCATGGCAAAATTTAAACTAAATAAGTATTATAGAAGAAGTTTTCTAAAATTGTATAATAATTATAGAATAATATAAGTCTAATATATATAAATTACGGCTGGAAGTTAGCTCTTTTAATTTTTCACTTAAAGTGCTAACGAACAGATGGTTCGACACACATAACGAAATCAATTTACTTTTCCGCATCATATGTTTTATTTTTTTTTTAAAATAAAACATATGATGGAAAAAATCAAAGGTTTTCACATTTCCAAAACTATACAATGCTTCATTCTATGTTTTAGGTAAAAAATTTGTTAAAACCTATCGAGATAAAATGTCAGAATTTCAATTTTAATTAATTTTTTAAAAATAAAAAATTTTAAATTTTTAAGTCCTAATAGCCCTTGAATGGGTTCAAAAATTTTTTGAACAAAGTGATGAACAAAGTATTATTAAGGATTCAACCCCTTCCTCACCTGCTCAAACATTTCCAGTTCCAAATATGCCCCAAAATTAGAATCTTTTCTTAGAATTTTATTATATAAGTAAAAATGGTTAAAATTAAGACAAACAGTTTCTTCAATATTTTAAGGCAGTCCTTTTAGATTAAGAACAATCTTTAGCACAAGTTAAAACATAATGTTAGAGCATTAGTTTTTTACATATTCTCTCATAAAAATTTTGGTAGGCGCTTATTTTACAGGTGTTTAAATATAGCAAAGTTTCAATTTTTGACCCCTTACAGCTCCTGAACAGCGAACGTCTCAAAGAAAATTTTTTAATGACTCTCAAATGAATACTAATTTTGAAAGATTTATCTTCTCCCAAAATTATAAGTTTCTAGTTTAAGCCGTTCACAAGATATTTTGCGTAAACGTAAATTTAAGCCCTATTTTTTTAAATTGTTTATCATATATAAATAAAGCTTATAAAAGCAGGTGACTTCTACCGTTTTCAGATTGGAAATATAACTTATATAACTCTTGTTATAATAATTTAAATATAAGGCTTTTTCCGACTTTGAGCGACTATAGCTCCGTAACAGTTGGGGACTTGAAAAAAAATTGTTGCTTTAAAAACAAATTTTTTGTGATATCGGTCCGTAGTAAAAATTCCGTCTCTTTATTTAAAACGCTGTAAAAGGTTTGTCAACACATGAAAAGAATGACAGAGTAAAACTATATACATTCCTATAAAGTATGTATATATATGTACTAAAAAACGAAATACGGCCAGAATGCAATGACCTTGCACCAGAAACGAAAGTACATATATATACATACTTTATAGGAATGAATAACGCCAAAACGTAATGAATTAAGTTCAGAATGCAATGAACTAACACCAGCATATACTGAATTAACGCCAAAAAACTATTTTTCTGGCCTTGGTTCATTATCAGTTTTGGAGTCAGAGTCTAAATTTAGGCATAAGTATATTTGAAGTCTGTTTTTGTTTGTTATAGATTATTATTATCTAGAAAATGATATTGTTATCTTTTATCAAAACATTAAAGTAACGTACATTATATATACGTGACATATTGGCATATTGTTAGTAATTTATTCTGCCAAATAAGATAGAAATAACATACAAACAACTGGCTAATACACATACATCAATATATAAAATATTAATAAAAACAAAAGTATATAATGGTGATATTTAGTTAAAGCATAGAAGGAAACAAACAGAACCAAAAACAAAAATTAAACATAAGATTCCATACCATATAGGTATAGAGCATATTTTGGATAAGTTGAAAACGTGACTTCTTACAACAACTCCCAACAATAACAATAATATACAACAAATGCTATTAAGAATAGGAAATGCTAAGAACACAATAAAAGGTTGGAGGAGAGATGGTACAAATATTAGGAATCCAGGATGGTAAGAAGTAAAAATATTCCTTAGAGAATAAATCCAGTTTACGTATTACATAATGGATGAGAAAAATAAGGAGAAAGAAAAAAAAAAAACATTTTTTAATGAAAAATTTTGAGAACTATGGTTTTGAGAATGATGAAAAACTAATGGAATTTGATTGAAAAGGATATGAAAGGTTTCTTATGTTTACTTTCTGTATTTTTATGATATTCTCCATCTCTTTCTATTATGAAAAATGTTGATAGGATTAGATTAGATTAGATTAACTTTTATTTAATTTTTTTTTTGGTAATTTTTGGAGTTTAAAAAACAAGAAATAATATTATGAAAGGTTTTTACAAAAGCCCTTTTCTAAAATTAAATAATTTCCATAAATGTATGTTTGTATACATAAACATGCTTAAAATTAAATTTACTTCCCTAAGGGTGCGTTTATGTTGATACTGTGATAAGTGATAAGAGCGTCGATAAGAGCTTAGCGTAGCAAATTTATATTGTTTATCGATGATCAAAGCGATGCTCCAAAATAAAAACCTGGACTTAAATCATGTATATAGTTTTCAATGCTCTTACCGGCGCTCTTATAACTTATCACAGCTCCAACATAAAAGCACCCTTAGAACTAAGATATGTTGACGTTCAAATAAATACTAGAGTTTCCAATTAGAACTATAATAATTTTTTCATACAAAAATTAATGACGGGAAACTTTCCGATAGACTAAGAAATGCAAGCAGTTGCGGCCGGGCGTGATTCGCCTTTAATAATCTCAAATACATTATGTATTTGAGATTATTATAATCATGTTTATAATATTATAGATTATTATTTTACAGATTATTATCATACATATGTATGAATAAAATAGGCTGATATATCGCCTGACGGAAATTGTCTCCATTATTCTCCCATCAGCAAACAATTCTATTATAAATAAGTTCCGGGAATTACCGCAAGATGGAAAATATCTCCCGGAGAATAGGAGATTAAAAATAGTAATTTTTTTAATTCACAATAATACTTATTTATAAAAATTAATTCAAATATTTCTATGAATCAAACTCATTTAAGATTCTAATTTAATCCGCTTGTAAGATATAAGAGGTCATAACTTTTGCAAAAATTGAGTTTCAAATAACGGTAAATTAAAACACCAAATATATTGTTACCGGCATTTGTCGTTTGGAATTTCCAGATTAAAGATATGCCTAATATAGAACTTATGTTAGAAGAATTTATTTGTAAAGCTTTTCAGAACTTTGATGTAAGGTTTGGACAACAAGTAAAAATATTTGCAAATTGCATTATTGCAAAAGTTATAGAAGTTTACCAAATACACGGACAGACAAATAGACGAATAGACGAACTATTTAGCCACATTTGTTCAAATTTATTTTCAAAAATTTTAGAAGACTAAAAATTTTCATTGCAAAGTTTAAAATAAAATTACAGTAAAAATTAAGAAAGCACAGAACAGTAATAATAAAGTATACATTTCTATAATTAAATCTTTCGAATTCTTGAAGATTTAATTGTAAAAATTTATTCTTAAATGTTATAACAACCAAAAATTAACATTACAATCAAGATTTTAGGATTGCTTTTTGTATTTTTTTTATATAACAAGATTTTAGTTTAGTAAAGACTAAAGAGTATATAGCAGGGTGTCTGAAATCCAAAGTTGGTTAAGAGCGCAGGTAAAAGAGATGTTCATAACGAACAAAAAATTATTCTAGGGGGAGAAGGTCTATTTATTTCGGCTTAGGTTATGAACTTTTATAATAACATCTAAACGATGTATATATAATATCTCATAATTGATGAGTAACAAGGGCTTTTATCTGAAAAATATTGATATTTTTAAACAACTGCAGTTTTTGCATAAAAAACCGTTATTAATCTATGAATTTTATTTAATTTTTAAAATTCCCTATTCTTCAGCTTCAATATAAGTCCGCACATTTTTCTCGTATCTCATACCATTTTCGAAATAATCAGTCGATAGCATTATTAACATGATTACCTCGATAGCTGTAAAATGTGAGGACTTAAATTGAAGTTTTACTATGTGAGGCTGTTATATCTATAAATATTTACGAAAAAATACCCTAAGATATCATATTTTCTGATTAAATTCGATTTTCTTAGCTCTGCATAATGTTAGCTTCCCTAGAATGTAGAGTAAAAAAATTTTTAAAACTTCTGTAAGCGACGGTTCTTGTAAATTAAAATAGCAGATTCTTTTTATATTTCCATTCATTCTGGTCGTCAAATTTGTGGACTTTTTTCATATGCAAAAGTTCCAAAAAATAAAGGAAAATTTCGCCAAATTAAATGCTTTGTTTGCTGATACACTAGATGCTACAACAGGGATAGAAAAAACCCACTGTACTAAACCCTTTGTTGTTGACTTGTTATTTATGAAAAAAAAGTTAGGAGGTTTGTTAGAGTTGGTTACAAAATCAGGAATCCCATAATTTGTTTAGCGGGGGCTTGGAGCAGAAGCCCCGATTACATTAAATACCACGATAGGGTTAGAAAAAACATTAATTATTTTACATTTCCTGGAAAAAGCGATACCTCTACTTGGTGACATCATAATGTAAAAAATCATCAAAAACCAATTTCGTTAAAACCCCCAAAACAAAGGAAACAAGTCCCGTAATTTCCCAAGTTTGAGGACTTTTTACATATGAAAAGTTTTATAAGAATTTTTTTAAGTTTTGGGGATTTTTATCACGCAACCATTTATTTTAGATATTAAAGAAACAAAAAGGTGAAAAAAGGGAAAGAAAAAAAAAAAAAAAAATCTGGAAAGACATAGACAAATTTAAAATTCAAAAGAAATACAAAAGTTAATTCAATTTAATTTTTTTTATTTTGGAACTCATTGGAAAGAAAATAACCTTGAAAGTTGCTATGCTTAAAATAATTGTTAAAGTAACTGTAAAAGTATGAATGTTCTAAAATATTATTCTATACATAAGATTCTATTTTACATTTAAATTGTATTTTAAAAGTAAAGATAAGTCTGTAATATAAAATTATAATTTAACAACTAAATTACGGTAATTTAAAAGTTTATTTCTAATTTGAAAAAAACCTTTCTATTCTATGCTATAGATTTATCTTAGATTTACTTTCGTCCCTGTTTATACAAATGAGGATTGAAAAAGTTTATGAATCCAAAATTTTAGAATATTTAATAAGATTTATATTCTTTCTATTAAATGTAAAGTTTGCTAATTTTTCTTAAATGCCACCTCATTTTAGACTTTAAATTTTATTTATTTATAAACAGTCCCTTACCTCATACAATGTGATAAGTGAGTAAAGTATGCCTTTACTTTTCAGGCGTGGCAGATTATACTATCTATCATATATTTTATATTTTACTTTGTTTATTTGGTCAACATGGGGATTTGTTAAGAAAAATTATTTTTGTTACGATTTTTTTTCCAATTAAAAATTCATGACACGTACTGGAATCGACCCGCAACCCCTCGGTTGGTAAGCCAAATGGGTACCCACTAACCCACCATGGCGCTCACTTTAAACTTATTTATTCTATATTTTATTAATTTATGAAACATAGGGAGCTTGTCATTTGTCGTATTTCTTTTGATTAAGCATTCGAATAAAATGCCGAATAAAATGCCACCCAGTATCAAAGACTTAAAAAATAAAATATAAAGTGAACATAATTTTTTCTAAAATAGGTCTATATATATATTTATTTCTAATTCAAAGGTGAAATAAGACCTAAAGATTTATTTCATCCAAAATATTTATGAACATAAATATGAAAGATTCTTAATATAAGGAAGGAGGGGACGAGACTCAAGGTCATGCGGCTAATAATACATGTATCATCATATATAGAACCAATTTGAATATTTTCAAAACTAATAATTCTGGAAGGATGAAAATGAAACCTGATAAATAATATAATAAGGGAAACACTTAACCTGTTATATGCCAAAATGTCTGAGCTTCATGACTGCTCACATATCTTCAGAACTGATTGCACTATGAAGTTGTAATTAAAATTAGGTAAGGAAAGTATGTGGCAAGCTCGTTTGCTAACTGTGAGATTGCTTGGAACAAGCCTAATAATAATTACCATACTGTTGACTGTTGCCACCATATCTTTGCAACTAATAACGAAGGTTAAAAATTAAAATCCGTATGTAATATAATATGGCAAGGAATTTTTTGAAGTTTTGAAAAATTTAGACCCCATTTTTAGGAAGCTGTCACACAAAGTTCTCATTCTGATTATTATGAATCTAATAAAGCTACAAGGTTATTTTATCTTTTATTAAATTTTAAAAATTTTAACAAAGGAAAATGAAAATTTAATATCATGTCCTTATAAATAATGGTGGTTTAATATCACATTAAAATTTAAAAAAGAAAATTACTTATAAACATTTATTTTTAGAAATTATGGTCAAAGGCAAAATAATTGTTTTGAACATTTTTTAATTACGATTCAAAAGTAAAATTATACAATTGTTAAAATGAGATAAAAGAGGGCCTTTAATAAGTACAATGCCATCAACACAATTTTTGAATTACAAGTTTTTTCAATTTAAAATAAATTTTATATAGCAAAATATCAACTTGACAAAGGACAACAGTTAAGGATTAAAGTGGAAATGCTTCCTTTAATAAATTTTTTTTATGTGAATGAAATTTTATTAAAAGTTATAAAAAGTTGGAAAATAACAGGAAGAAAATAAATTTTGAAAATTTAGGTACTAAATATCATCTAAATATATTTTTAAAAAATGTAAATAAAACTTGATTAGCAATCTTCGCATTTCTACGATTTACAACTACTAAATTAGGTATAGACGTAGAAAAATTTGGTATGGTGTTTGAAAAAAAGCAAGCTAGATATAGAAAAATATGTATATTTTTGCTCAGCAACACTTTCTAAGTCGATTTAACAACGTCTGCCCATCCGTCCGTAAAGACATTAACTCAATAAATAATGTCCGAAATCGCACCATGGATTCGGAATCTGGAAGTTCCTGATCAAACCAAGGGCAAAAGAGCTATCTCTGAAACCAATTTAGAACCTCCAAATTATAAGAGATAAGGGATTTCCATCTCATTCTTTTTGTGTTTTTAAAATTCGATATCAATTGAAGAAATGGTTCGGGCACCTCCCCTGCACCTTCCAAGACTTAATAGCTAATATTCGAAATTAATAAAGATAGTAACTTGAAATGACGATGGAACCTTCAAGTTCGGTACAATATGGTGTTTTTCCCACTTCCATCGTATTCCTAAATAAGGTTAATTGGGGTAGTTTTTCAGGCACCTCCCACACATATTTCAAGATTTAACAAGCACATCTTTGAAATTAATAAAGATGCAAGAAAGCTTTTTATTCCATGTTTTCATTATAAACTCGAAATTTGGTATGAATTGAAGTGGAGATTCAGACACCTTCCACCTACCTCTAAACGTCTAACAAGCGCATCTTCAAAATGAATAAAGATAGAAACTTAAAATTTTATACAAGTTTGTGCTTTCATATTTTCATCCCCGAAATTTGGGATGATGGTTCGGATACGTCCCACACACCACTCAAAATCGAATAAGCATATCCTCAAAATCGATAAAGATAGCAACTAGAAATTTAGTACTTTCTTTTTAGTTGTGCAATACTTTTAATACGGATAAAAGTATCTGTAAAATAATAATATGAATAGTGTAGGTCTTTATTTATTAGGTTGATTAGATTGAAATTTAAGATATCATTATTTAAACTCTGTGATATCTGAGAAAAATCTATCGAGCTAACAGATTGCCTCTGAGCGCACTCTAAGTTGAAAAAGAAACACAAAACCGTTAATCCGGATAACCTGAGTACAAAAAGAAACACAATTTTTTAATGGTTTTATTGGTATTCTGGATGTATTAATCGGATCAGCATGGGATCAAGAAGTGAAACAGTTTAACGATTTGCGTCCGTCTATATACTTGTTAGTTTGGTTACCCACAGCCAAAATTTCAGACACCCAGCTTCATTAAGTACAGAGTAATCCTCATATAAAATCCTCAGCTACTCGAACCCCCAACAGCTTTCTGTGTCACCAACGTAATGGCGAATTAAGTATACTCTTTTGACTTATAGTCATATGGATAGAAGAGCTACGATTCTGAACTAATCTTCCTTTTAAAATATGATTCGTATTATATGTGCATTGTTAATTTATGTTATGTATATAAATTCATAGGAACTAAATTTTTTAACTAAATCACAAAAGGACCAAACAAAACGCTAACGTTGCATTACATAATTTTAAAAAATTTAATTTTTTAAATTATCAAAAACATACTTGATAAAAATTATGCAAATGTATGAAAAAATTTTATTAAAAAAAACAAAAGAAAATTTTATTATTTAAAAAATCATTCAAAAATATCGACCTACATTGTAGATCAATGGATAAATAGATGTCGTTTCAGCAAAATGTCTTCCACACCATTAGTGATTTATAAGATTCTTTGAAACATACACGAGCATATAAATAAAACTCAACTTATACTAAAATAAAATTTAAGTTAAAAAAAAAATAGGCAACAGTAAGAATGAAAAAAGCATAAGACAAATAATAAGTCATGTGAATTCCCTAATTCAATCTTTATGCTACGTGCATGAGGTATCCTTGCATTATTTCATCCTTTACTAATATACACTGACACGTACAACATGTATATATTATAAAATACAAGGTGGGTCAAAAGTCACCAAACTAATTTTTAAAATTTAATAGCTTTTTTATTAAACGAAACTTCTTACATCAACAGCAAAGTTACACAAAAGAGCAACGCACCAAAGCATATTTCCCCAATGGCCATCCAATTTTATTGACTTTTTTTTACAAAATTACTGAATAACTTAAGTATGTGTAATGAAACATAATTCCATCTTAATGAATGTAAATAAGCAATTGATGCAATTTTGGGGTACTACGAACCCGAGAGTTGTTTTCCAGCGACAATTACACTCGCTCAAATGTACAGCATGGTGTAGGTTGGCATCACAAAGAGTTATAGAACCCCATACTTTTTTAGGAGTATAGTTGTTATTGTTGTGACAGTTAACAGGGACAGGTATCGTACTATGATTAAAAATTTTGTGTGCCCCGTAGCTTCCTACAATTGATTCCAACAGTATGGACATGTGCCACAAATACCCTTCTAAGTGAACATTTGACGACCAAATTATGTCAAGAAATTCAGGAGTCAATTTTAACTGCGCCAGATTATTTCCTGTGGGGTTATTTCAAAGTACGAATATAGATGAACAGCCTCAAACTACAGAGCAACTAAAGCACAATATTAAAACTGTGAATAGGACAATAAACCCTGATACTTTGCGTGCTATTATGCAGAACGCCTATTTAAGAGCCCCATTGATGAAAATGGAGGTCATTTATCTGACATTATTTTTCATAATTAGAATTTATATTATGGAAAGTTCATAATATATTTTTAAGAAGAAAACAATAAAAAATAATAATAATAATAAAACAAGTTATTCAATTTTTACACGCCTATGTGACTTTAGGCCCACTCTGTACTTCATAGACTTATTAAGTATAAAATCCTTTATCTCTTTAGTCTCTCTTTCTTAGTTTAAATCTTGATTCAGATTCATGAGTGGACATAGCAGCGAAATATAAAACCAAATATGACATTATCTATATAAGGTATAGGTATGTTACACCAATTCTTTTGTGAATAAGGTGTACTGAAGAAAAGTTATACAGTGATGGTTCACCTAAAAATGTTTTTGCTAAACGAAGTTCCTGTATGTGTACAAGTTCTTAGTAGATATTGGGTGATGTTAATAAAAATTGAGAGAATATTTAGAGTGAATCAACTCAAAGGTATAAATTAGATCAGAATCGAAAAGTAAACGCATCTAGCCCGTCTGCCTGTCCGTCCGCACGATAATACAAAAAATAACGGAGCTAGGATTTTGAAATTTTTACAAATTTGTTTTCGTTTATTAGCCGTCATCGCAACTGAAAGCTGCCTTCTATTTTAAAGTTTGTACAAAATTTAGTTAGGGTAGTTCAGTGGTTTCGAATAGTGTATGATTCCTTCTTTAATATTAGCATTACAATATACCTAATAAAGCTTATTTGGAATTTAACTTTAATGACAAACGTCCGAATAAAATTAAGTCGATGTAATAGAAATGGTTCGAAGAGCTGTCTTTTAACTTATATTTTCTTTTGAACATAACTAAAAGTTTACGGGTGCACTAGAGTTGACAAATCATACCCTAGTACATTCCTTTTAGTTTTTATTATAAATTTAATTTTTATTATAATCAATTTCAAATATAGAATGTACCCTCAACCTCAACTATTATTGAGTGTCCCCTCAAATTAGTTGAGTAAACACCATAAGACTCAATTTTTATTCACATCTCCTATTACGAAGAAATTGAATTAGATTTTAATTAATGTTGATCTGTATTTTATGTGATCTTCTGTGAAGAAATAAATGAATTTTTCAAAACCTTTTTTTTCTTACTAATGAAGTTGTAGTTACATTATTTTGTTCTTGTTGTTCATTTAAAGAACATCTGGAGGAGATATGTCGGAAGTTTGTATTTTTACCCTGAATTAGATTAAAAAATTTTTTTTCAATTTTAGTTATATCTAACTTTTTCTTAAACCTGTGCCATACAACATTCGAAGTTTTAAATTTAAAAGTTTTAACAAGAATTCGTCAGAAAAAACAAACAAAAGAAGAAATCTTAGTTATGATCACAGCCTTATTGATAATCTTGTGAGTGACGAAGATTTTGAAAATTTTAACTTAAGATCCAAACGAACATTAATGCAAAAAATAGAATGACGTGCACCTTAAATTAAACCCTATCTGGAAATTTGAAAAAATATGATAAATTCAACAGAGAGAATATAAATTAAGGATGTCATCACTGACTTCGAACACAATATAAATCAAGAATATTAACCCACCACATGGTATTATGATATCCTGCATGTGCACGTGGTTCCAGTTATTTTAAAGCAGTTATAAAAATTCTAAAAAAATGAAATATTTAAAAAGTACTATATAAATAAAGGGAATAAGAGTTAAAGAAAAAGGGTAAAGTCCGAGTGAAAGAGGATAGAAATTCAAGAAATTTGACAATTTTTCAAATAAATTATTGAACGCAAAAGAGAAAAAAGCGTCGTATTTTTATGCCATTGGGACCTAGAAAAAGTTATCACATTCTTTTTTGCTTTAATTTATGTTGACCAGGGTATGCTACTATATAAATGTATATCTTTAGAACGGTATACTTTGATCAATGTATAGTAGAGAATATAAATTTATGACATCAGACACAGACACGATGATGTATAAAAATTGGAACTAACAAGTCTGGTGAAGTTCAACATTTTTTTTTTAGATTCATAACAAATCTTTTTTTTTATGTTCTTTTTTAATTTCGCCAGGTCAGGGCATCGTATCTTTCTATTTCTGTATTGTCATATACCAACTGTATATCTGTATAAATAATAAATATTTCTGAGTAGCGAATTCCTTTGTGCAATGAAATCCGCAAGACTTTAATGCATTGTAGAAAAGAAAGACCCAACAAAGGTAAAAAAAAGAAGGTAGAAAAAAGGTATCGTAAATGAAGAATGCATTGACCTCAAAAATGCACTTCATATAATTTAAGTTTTGTAGATTTGTTTGATTAAGTGACCTGCGTTATGGTAATAAAAAAGCGGTACACAATATAATTTGACAAATGGCAAACCTATATATTTGTTGCATATACAGTGGTGGAAATTAAAAATTTTCCAATCCAAAGTCAATTAAAAAATGTACCGTTTCTATTTTAGAGTTTAGTAACGCAAAAAATCTATAACAAGCCACTGTGCCGCAATGGGTTAACGGAACTAAACTTTCTCTTTGGGCAAAGCAGTATTGCACAAAATTGGACGTAATTTGCTTCCAATTCTTTTTTTTGGCAATCGTCGGGCCGGCATGGGTTAACAAATTCCAAGTCTGTTAAAAGATTTAACTCCATATACAAAATTTGAAAATCGGTCAAACCGTTTCTAATTTAGAGTAAAGTAACCAAAAACTTTATAAAAAGCTGTTAGGCCGCAATGGGTTAATGGAACTAAACAAAATTTTTTTTGAGGCTTTCTTTTTAACCAAAGCAGCACTTCGCAAATTTTGACAATATTAGCCTACCAAAATTATTTTGACCAACCGTCGGGCCGACATGGGTTTACAAATTCTAAATCTGTTAATAGTGTCAACTCAATTCTCACAGGGGAGCACGTATAAAAAATTTGAGGAAAATCGGTCGAAACGTTTCTAATTTAGAGTAAAGTATTGAAAAAACGTATAAAAAGCTGTTGGGCCGCAATGAGTTAATGGAACTCAACAAAAATTTTTGAGGCTTTCTTTTTGGCCAAAGCAGTGTTTAAAAAAATCGGACAAAATTTGGACCCAACATTTTTTTTGGCCTCCCGTTGGCCCGACATGGGTTAACAAATTCCAAAACTGTTAATAGTGTCAACTCAAACCTCAAAGAGCATCACGTATACAAACCGTTTTCATTTTAGACCAAAAAAGTTTGAATACTTGCACCACAGCCCCAACTTATCGCTCCGTTAGAGCAAAATTTTTGGGCCACGATTTCTTTCCGCCAAAAACCTCTATATAAAAATTTTCATGAAAATTGGCTGGGCAGTTTAGGAGTCTATTCGCTACATACAAACAAACAAACAAACTGTCGCTTTTATAGATATTATTTTTAATACTTCAAAAATTTAGAAAAGTTTTTTTACAACATGATCATAAATTATAAGAATATGACTAAATAAATTTGACATTTGTGGTTAATTGTTTTATATCTTTAAGAAATATGATAACTGAAACATTTCTTAATTCAAAATATGTAAATGTATGTTTATAATTGAATGAAATAATTTGACTAAAATTAAAATTTCCATTTATCATTTTTAAAAATAAAAAATAAGATTTGACATATGATTTGTTCTGACATATTGTTTGTTCAATATATTTTTAGAGGTAAAATTGATAAAAGGTTTTAATTTATTTTCACTTATGTATTATGTGAGACTTAAATTACATTTTTATAATGTTTAAGTAAAAATTATTATAAATTTTTTAGTATTGAACTTGAAAACAATATCTACATAAAATTCCATTAATTTTTTGACATTTTTATTTATATAAACTCAAAATAAACTAATTTAAAAAAATACATTGAGTTTTGTAAAATACAACTTTCAATTACAATTTTCCGAATTTCAAAAAACATTTTTTTTACGAAAAATTATCCCTAATAATATGTTTTATAATATATTTTGTGACAATATTTTAATAAAGTTGAATGTTATTTAATATTCAATTTCGTCAACGAAATTAAAATGAAATAATTAAACAAGTGATAGAACAATTTCTGAATTATATAGTATTTCATACTGAGTTCAAGGTAAAAAATACCTATATATAAAAATAAATGATAATATTATAATTTAGTTATTTTATTTTTTTTTTTTTTATTCCTTTTTCACTCCTTTAAGGAGTATAGGGCATTCACCAAGTTTATTTTAAACTTGGCTTCAGTTTCTTTTTAATCATAATATTCACTAAGCCGTTGATTACTCGGCTGTAGCTATTGTATAAGGTTATGTAATATGAATGCACAAATGTTAACTTTGTGCGCCATCTATTATCTTACACAAGAATTATTTATATATTTTTATTAAATCTTATTTACGATATAAACTTTTACGATATAATTATACAATTTTACGATATTTTTTTTATTAGATATGATCTGACCGGGGTTTGAACCCGAGACCTTCCGCATGAAAGGCGGCGTCTTTACTACTACGCCATTGGTCAGATTATGAATAATATGCGTTATTTTATTAATTATGAATAATAGTGAAATCAATACTTAGAATATAATGCCAATACACTCCAAAAAACCTGCTAATAAGTGCTAAATATAATGTTGGAGCTTCAATGTTAAATTTTGCAACAGTGGTGAATCAGTTACTAATTTATCAAAAAAGGTAAGTATTAGTTTTAAGTCCTAACATGCGAATGGACAAACCGACGGGTGGGCGAAGTGAAACAAAAAAGCAAATTTTTTCAAAATATTTGGAAAATGTGCTAAAAATTTTAATTTTAATTTGAATTTACTTTACAAAATAATTTTTTTAAAGGTTTTAGAAAGAAAGTATAAAAAAGTCTGTAAGTGAAGAATTGTTTTGCAAAATGAAAACTATTTTTTCAATGTTTTTTTTGTAATACCTGCATTTAAAAGTAATAAGATTTGAAAACTTATCTTTAATATTAAAAGTATAACATTTAAATTTATTATATTTTTTTAGAAGCATTAAATGAATAATATATATTTTATTATTTATGTACAATACTTATGTATTTGTTAAACATTGCAAACTAAATTAACTGAAAAATATTTATGCAACAATTAACAAGAAGAAAAAATAAGACAAAAATCTGTAACAAAATAAAAATATCAAAATAATTGAAAGTGAAAAACTACGTTCTTAAAAGAATTTTTTTCCGAATATACAAACAAAATAACAGATAGTAAAAATAATTAAAACGCGGAATATTATATTTGCCCTTGTCAACCTTAATCTGACCAATGGCGTAGTGGTAAAGACGCCGTCTTTCATGTGGAAGGTCTCGGGTTCAAACCCCGGTCAGATCATATCCAATAAAAAAATATCGTAAAATTGTTTAATTAGATCGTAAAAGTTTATATCGTAATATAAAATAACATTTAATAAAAATATATAAATAATTCTTGTGTAAGATTATAGATGGCGCACAAAGTTGACATTTGTGCATTCATATTTCATAACCTTATACAATAGCTACAGCCGACTAATCAACGGCTTAGTGAATATTATGATTAAAGAAACTGAAGCCTAGTTTAAAATTTAAACTTGGTGAATGCCCTATACTCCTTAAAGGAGTGGAAAAGGAATAAAAAAAAAAAAAAAAAAAAACCTTAAGCTTTCTAAAAATGAGCTCCAAATATTTCAAACCTTCCAGTCTTATTATTTGCAAAGATATGTATTCTGGTTCCAACAGTCTTTATGGCACCTACTCTTACCTTTGTTCAAAAAAATATCAAACGAGCTTGCCATATTACTTTACTTTCCTACTTCTAATTTCAACTTCGTAGTGTAGTTAGTTCTGAAAATATGTTACTAAAGTTCTATACTTCCATAATATTTTCAGAACTTAGAATATCTTCCATATCTTTGTTGGAATAAAAAATTTGTATGGTTATTCCAAAAAATTAAGCCTTAATATTTTGAAAATATAATTAAGGTCATAGAGTGGCCTTTCTATTATATAACGTAATTACACATGGCAGTAATTTTTATCCTCCCAATGATAGAAGTTTTGAAAAAATGAATTTTGGTTTAAAAAATTGTAAGGCTATCCGCAGCATTGGTACGGTGCTGACGAGCGAACAGGACAAACAGGAGAATCGGTCCGATTCATACATTACATCTATAGTCTACATCTATCATATCTAGATCGATGTGTTACAAACGGAGGAGCAATTTTAATATATCTGCGTTATATTTTATTCACACGGGTATAATAAACTAAAATTTTTCAATTAAATATTTTCTCCCACTTCTTTAACTCAAAAATTTGCTAAGCCCGCCATTATACTGTTATTTTTGGGGTGGAAAAAAATTATAAAAAATAATAAAATTGCAGAAAATTTTTGGAAAAGTAAAAATTTAATAAAAATAGAAAAATATTGGATTAAACATAAAAAATATTTTCATTTTTAAAATAATGAAAATTAAAAATTTTACACTATTTTCCTCTTAATTTAACATTTTTCAAAGTTTTTCAACTTTGAAGTTTTACACAATCGCTGAAAGAGTAATGTTTATTTTTTATTATTATTTAGTGGTTGTGTTGCCATTGTTATTGTAATTGTGTTCAGCTATCTAATAAATTTTAGTAAAATAATTAATAGAGCACAATAATAAAATAATAAAATATTATTAATTCAAAAAATTGAAAAAATTTTATTTAGTTAAAAGGGATAAATTTAAATTTAATGAAGAGTTTAAATAATCTGTAAGTAATGGAGTTTTACTAAAAAAGCATATAAATATTTTTAAAATGAAGTGAAGATTTAAACAGATCGGTGGCACAGTGATTAGAGTGCCCACCTTTCACGCGAAAGGCCCGGGTCTGAATCCCTGTGAAAGTGAAGAGCTTTTCGCGTTTTCGAATCTACTCAGCTACCATTCGCTATTAGGTTCAAATTAATGGCTTAATCAATAATTATACATCTCTAAAAAAATTCATTAATATCACAATATAAACAAATAATTTAATTCAATTATATAACTCACAAATATAGAATACCATATAACTAAATACAAAATATTTCAATATAATCAAAAAAAGAATTGTATCTAAAGACACAATGTTATGTATTTATTCATTACGGATATGTATATTTGATTCAATTTTGAAGAAGTAAAAGCTTATATTAGAAATGGGCATGCCATATGTTTAAATTTTTTAAATATTTATAACTACTAGTGGAACTATATAAACCAAATTTCTAAAATTTGACTGTCATTTTTGTGTAAAAACGAGATCTGGGATACCTCTATGACCATAATATAAACATTATATCATGTAGTGTAATAATTAAGTGTAGTGTAATTCTAATATAAATTAAGTAGTTGTATGGCAGGTATTTGAACCCGTGGACCAAAATGGCTGGGTTTAAATAACGATGACGGCTATTGCATATTAACGAATTTGTGAAAATTTCAAAATCCTAGCTCCTTTATTTTTTGTGTTATCGTGTGCACGGACGAACATACATAGCTAAATCTTTTTTTTTTGATTCTGATCCGATCCATACACTTTTGTATCCGATTCTGATCCGATCCATACACCACCCCTCCTCCTCTGCGTCAGAAACGAATGGAAAATTTAGTAAATCCATTTGATAGCCATACGGGTATAAAAATCGTTTAGTGAATAAACAGATTTTTAAAAGCATTCTTTTTCCTAATAATTTACTTTCAAGTTTTTTATATGTCATAATAATAAACACATTATTTAAATTCAATTACTTCATGCAAAAATAAGTTACATTCTTTTTATATTTCCATTATTATATATCCAATTATTCATAATCCAATTCAATTTATTCACCTTAATTATAACCAAATGGTATTCTGTATATAATACAATTTCATTAATCGAAAAAAAGTACATAAGACTAAAAGAAAGCAATTACATATTCAATTTCAGTTTACACTTAAAATTTGAACAACTCACTCTTTCAAATTTCGCAAATGTAATTGGTTTTATGTATTGGTGTTATTTTATGGTTTTAGAATTAATATGTTCATTGCATTTTTTCTTCTTTTACTTCTTGTACAATTTTTTAAAACACCTTCATAACAACTGTTACTTCTTCAATATAACAGTATTTAATAAAAACCGGAAATGAAAACCTTACAAAACTATAGGTTAACTACATCCGTATAAGCGGGAGTAAAATAATTGAAAAAGTAAAGAAGAATTAATAATAATATAGTCAAATATAAATAGTATAGGTATAGAGAAATAGTTTTCATTTGTAACTCTAGTTTTTTTATTTTTTAGACATTTGTAATAGTCTAGTAGCTAAACCGAACAGGATACAAACAAACTCATATCCTGTTTTTAATTACTTTCGGGAAATTAATTTTTTTTTATATATTTCAACAGTTTTACAAAAACTTAAGCAACAACAAAAAATCAATGCGATGTGTAGCAGTCGACTATAGTTGATTAAAAACATTAACATTTGTACGAATTGAAGAAGCCGTTCTGTTAAACGCTCACGACTATCGAGCCAAAATTCATATTTACAAATATTTACAATATTATTCACAATTACATCAAAGCATCTGTCCAATGGCGTAGTGGTAAAGACGCCGACTTTTCTGTGAAAATTCTCTGGTTCAAAACCCGGTCAGATCATACAAACCATATCTGATAAACAAATATCATAAAATTGTATAATTATATCGTAATGATTAATATCGTAATATATGATCAGATTAAATATAAATATGTAAATAACTCTTGTGAAGGATAATAGATGGCGCACAAAATTAACATTTGTGTATTCATAATCGTATACAAAAACTACAGGCGAGTAATCAACGGCTTAGTGAATATAACGATCAAAGAAACTGAAGCCTAGTCTAAATAGACTTGGTGAATGCCCTTTACTCTTTAAAGGGGTGAAAAAGAATAAAAAAAAACAAAACGTCAACTCAAAATTCGCACAATGAAAAATATTTAATTTATGAATATAGATTAAGGTTTAATATGAATTATGATTGTATTTTGATGCATTATAGGATATTGACACTCCTCCTAATATAGAATATCTTATTTCCTTAAAGCTTATTTGTAAAATTATTGTATTAAGTCCTACTTTTTAATCATTTAGTTTCCTCAAAAGATTTTATAATAAGATCACAAATCATACTTTATCAGATTTTAATTATTTCCAAGAAATAAATATTGGTGCACAAGTTTTAAACTAATTTAGATATTATTTTAGCCAATTTTATTCTATTCTGAGAAAATGGTTAAATGTCGGGAAAAACTTGTTAAAATGTAGTTATTATAACTTTTTTTTCCTAAGCAAGGAAAGAAACCTTCAAAAGACCCCCGGAAAAACTAAATCATTAGTAGTATAAGATTCTAACTCACTAAAAACAACCTCCCCTCTTCACCAAAACAATAGAATTGCAACCGACATATTTGCATTATAATGGCTGGAAATAAATATAAATATGATCCCATTTTAATTTTTTAATCGAATTTGATTATTATTTTAAAATTTTGATGTTTGAAATTACGAGTTATGTAAAATCTTTAAATTGATTTCATGGATTTCATTGAAACTACGAAATTCTGCACAATAACACATTGTTTGTAAAATTTCGTAGTTTCCAAAGTTTAAAGAGAAAACTAAGTTAAAATTTTTTCCCATAACTATTTGGGCCACCACTGTATATTATTTATTATTGCGGATTTTAGTTTATTCTTTTGTATGCCAGGGTTTCGCAATATCGCGATAACAATTATTACAGTTCATATTGTGTGAAATTAAACATGTTATCGAAGGTTGAAGTTCTAAAGAAAAAATAAAATATAAAAAAGAAAGAAGTTTATAATAAAAAAAATAAAACGAAATTTATTGTAAATACTTTTTCGTTAACACTTTTATAAATTATAGGTGGTGAAATATTTATTGTATATAGCAAATGGTATAATACAAAATAGGTGTACTTATAATATTAATTAATAGTGCAGTCTATACAACATTATATTGAAAGTACCTATTTTCAATATTATACTGTAAATAAAAAAATCACATTATTTTAAGTGCACAAAAAATTTAAAAAAAACGAGGAAGAGTCTAGTAGAGTAGACTGTGTCAACTCTGGGATAGTTATTTCATCAACTTATTAATTATGTATAATAGTGAAATCAATAAATACTTAGAATATAATTTCAATGCTCTCAAGTAAACCTGTTAACAAGCGCGAAATATAATGTTGGAGCTTCAATGTTAACGCTTAATTTTGGAAGAACATACATATGTGAATAAGTAACATAAAAGTTTTAATTTTAAAATCCTAATAGCCCTTCAATTGGGAAGGTTCCCAAATTTTTGCTAAGCAAACTTATGATGATTCTCGAGGATCTTCCTATCCCCCTCATGTCCCCAGCCTTCCATTTTTTTTGGTTATAGGAAATTAATTGTGAACTCCCCAATTTTACCTAGAATTTTATTATCTAAGCAGAAATTGTTAAAACTAAGAGACAGTTTCTTCAATTTAAAGAACTCCTTTTAAATTTAAGAAAGACCTTTAAAATAATATGTTGAAATATAATGCTGCAGCTTTAAATTTGGTATATTTGTAAAAAAAAATTTTAACAGGTATTCAAATTGCAGGTGTTTAAAAATAGCAAAATTTCAATTTTCGGATCAAAAAGGCTGGATTTAAATAGCGATGACGGCTATTGCATAAAAACAATTTTGTAAAAATTTCTAAATCCTAGCACCTTTATTTTTCGAGTTATCGTGCGAACGGACGGACAGACGGACGGACATACATAGCTAAAACGATTTATTTTTTGATGCTAATCCGATCCACACCCTTGAGTCTATATATACCGGGGGATATAATGTCGATATTACGGTCACACGGATATCCCAGAGCTGACACAGTCTATTCTACTACACTCTTCCTCGTTTTTTATCATTTTCAGTTAATCGAACATTATTATTATAAAATAATGTTTGTGAATACAAACTCACAAAATATTTTTATATATTTATTCATAATATTATTTAATTTTTTTACAGGCAACAAATTTAACAGTCTCGACAATTTTTTTTTGCTGGTGTAGTGTTTTTAGCACATTTTCAAAAAATTTTGTAAAAATGTGCCTATATAGCTTCACTCTGTCCGTCCGTCCGTCCGTCCGTATGTTTACAAAAACTTTTACACCGTTTGAAATAGAGAAAAGAAATTTTAACCATGGATAGTTTTTGCAAAAAAAATAATTTCGTAGAAGAATTTTTTTCTGTAGCCCCACCTGTTACGGGGCTACAGCCCCCCAAAGTTGGAAAAGCCCTATATTTAAATTGTTATAACAAGAGTTCTGTTACATATATTTTCAATCTGAAAACGGCAAATGATAGCTGGTTTCACAAACTTTATAAATTTTTACAAGGCAAATGTTTAGGGTTGCCATACGGTACTAAAATTTAACATTACGCAAAACTCAATTTTCGCAAAATTTTTGGTCACACATATCTTCTGAACGGTTCAAGCTAGGGCCTTGAAATTTTGGGAGAAGTTAGATACTCAAAAATTAGTAGGAGTCGGTTAACAAAATTTTTTTGTCAAGCCCCCTATTTAGGAGCTATAAGGGCTCGAAAATTGAAATTTTGCTATTTTTAAACACCTGTAACTTGAATACCTGTCCAAATTTTTTTTTAGTGATAGACAAAATTCAAAGCTCTATAATTATATTTCAACATGTGACAAAGGTTTTTCTTAATTTTGAAGGGTGACGAAGTTACAGCCCCTGCAAATTCGGAAAAAGTCCTATATTTAAATAAACATAACAAGAGTTCTGTTAGGTTTATTTTCAATCGAAAAACGGTATTAGAGAGCTGCTTTTATAGGCTTTACAAAAATATGTCGCTTAAATGTATAGGGTTGCCATCCGGTACTAAAATTTTCCATTATATAAAACTCAATTTTTGCAAAATTTTTGGTCCCACATATCTTCTAAACGGTTCAAGCTAGGATCTTGAAATTTTGGGAGAAGTTAGATCCTAAAAAAATAAAGTAGGAGTCAGTTAACAAAATTTTTTTGTCAAGCTCTCTGTTTAGGAGCTATAAGGGCCCGAAAATTGAAATTATGCTATTTTTAAGCACCTGTAACTGGAATACCTGTCCAATTTTTTTTTTATTAATATACAAAATTTAAAAGTCCAACATTATATTTTAACATATGTTAAAGGTTTTCCTTAAATTTAAAAGGGGTTCCTTAAATTGAAGAAAGTGTCTCTCAGTTTTACCCATTTTTGCTTAGATAATAAAATTCTAAGTAAAATTCCAAATTTTTGTGTAATTCACAATTTAATTCCTAGAACCTAAAAAATTAGAAGATGAGGGGGAAGGGGGGGAGTTGAAGTTAGATTCTTGAGAAATTTGGCAACCTTCACCATTAAAGGGCTATAACAACTTTTAAATAAAAAATTTACTGTTAGCAGTAAATTTTATAAGTCAGTAGTAACTATTTCCAAGTAAATATTTCCAAAGTTAAACTCAGTATGTAATACAATATAATTTTGAAAATGTGCTTTTTTAAAAACCCTTGGTTTTTTTTCATTTTAATTAAATTATGGTCTTGCTAAACTTTAAAGTAAGTTTTAAAGCGCTTAGAAGCATTTTAGAGCGATTTTATATTTAATTAAGTATTTATAATTTTTGTCATGGAATTCTTTAAACTCAATTTTAAGGCACTTAGAAGCGTCTTAGAGCGATTCAAGCTTTAATTCGTGATTACTACTAAAATTTCCATGTAACCCACATTTTGTTTTTTAAATTATGGTCTTGCTAAACTTTAAAGTCAATTTTAAGGCATTTAGAAGCGTCTTAGAGCGATTCTAGCTTTAATTCGTGATCATTACTAAAATTTCCATGTAACCCAAATTTCGTTTTTTAAATTATGGTCTTGCTAAACTTTAAAGTAAGTTTTAAGGCACTTAGAAGCATTTTAGAGCGATTTTATATTAAATTAAGTTTTTATAATTTTTGTCATGGAATTCTTTAAACTCAATTATAAGGCACTTAGAAGCGTCTTAGAGCGATTCTAGCTTTAATTCGTGATCACTACTAAAATTTCCATGTAACCCAAATTTCGTTTTTTAAATTATGGTCTTGCTAAACTTTAAAGTTAATTTTAAGGCACTTAGAAGAATTTTAAAGCGATTTTATATTTAATAAAGTTTTTATAATTTTTGTCATGGAATTCTTTAAACTCAATTTTAAGGCACTTAGAAGCGCCTTAGAGCGATTCTATAGCTTTAATTCGTGATCACTACTAAAATTTCCATGTAACCCAAATTTCGTTTTTTAAATTATGGTCTTGCTAAACTTTAAAGTAAGTTTTAAGGCACTTAGAAGCATTTTAGAGCGATTTTATATTTAATTAAGTTTTTATAATTTTTGTCATGGAATTCTTTAAACTCAATTTTAAGGCACTTAGAAGCGTCTTAGAGCGATTCTAGCTTTAATTCGTGATCATTACAAAAATTTCCATGTAACCCAAATTTCGTTTTTTAAATTATGGTCTTGCTAAACTTTAAAGTCAATTTTAAGGCACTTAGAAGAATTTTAGAGCGATTTTATATTTAATAAAGTTTTTATAATTTTTGTCATGGAATTCTTTAAACTCAATTTTTAAAGCACTTAGAAGCGTCTTGGAGCGATTCTAGCTTTAATTCGTGATCACTACTAAAATCTCCATGTAACCCAAATTTCGTTTTTTAAATTATGGTCTTGCTAAACTTTAAAGTAAGTTTTAAGGCACTTAGAAGCATTTTAGAGCGATTTTATATTTCATTAAGTTTTTAAAATTTTTGTTATGGAAATCTTTAAACTCAATTTTAAGTCACTTAGAAGCGTCTTAGAGCGATTCTAGCTTTAATTCGTGATCATTACTAAAACTTCCATGTAACCCAAATTTCCATGTAACCCAAATTTCGTTTTTTAAATTATGGTCTTGCTAAACTTTAAAGTCAATTTTAAGGCACTTAGAAGCATTTTAGAGCGATTTTCTATTTAATATAGTTTTTATAATTTTTGTCATGGAATTCTTTAAACTCAATTTTAAGGCACTTAGAAGCGTCTTAGAGCGATTCTAGCTTTAATTCGTGATCACTACTAAAATTTCCACGTAACCCAAATTTTGTTTTTTAAATTATGGTCTTGCTAAACTTTAAAGTCAATTTTAAGGCACTTAGAAGCATTTTAGAGCGATTCTAGCTTTAATTCGTGATCATTACTAAAATTTCCATGTAACCCAAATTTTGTTTTTTAAATTATGGTTTTGCTAAACTTTAAAGTCAATTTTAAGGCACTTAGAAGCATTTTAGAGCGATTTTATATTTAATTAAGTTTTTATAATTTTTGTCATGGAAATCTTTAAACTCAATTTTAAGTCACTTAGAAGCGTCTTAGAGCGATTCTAGCTTTAGTTCGTGATCATTACTAAAATTTCCATGTAACCCAAATTTCGTTTTTTAAATTATGGTCTTGCTAAACTTTAAAGTCAATTTTAAGGCACTTAGAAGCATTATAGAGCGATTTTCTATTTAATATAGTTTTTATAATTTTTGTCATGGAATTCTTTAAACTCAATTTTAAGGCACTTAGAAGCGTCTTAGAGCGATTCTAGCTTTAATTCGTGATCATTACTAAAATTTCCATGTAACCCAAATGTCGATTTTTAAATTATGGTCTTGCTAATCTTTAAAGTCAATTTTAAGGCACTTAGAAGCATTTTAGAGCGATTTTATAATTAATTAAGTTTTTATAATTTTTGTCATGGAAATCTTTAAACTCAATTTTAAGTCACTTAGAAGTGTCTTAGAGCGATTCTAGCTTTAATTCGTGATCATTACTAAAATTTCCATGTAACCCAAATTTTGTTTTTTAAATTATGGTCTTGCTAAACTTTAAAGTCAATTTTAAGGCACTTAGAAGCATTTTAGAGCGATTTTATAATTAATTAAGTTTTTATAATTTTTGTCATGGAAATCTTTAAACTCAATTTTAAGTCACTTAGAAGCGTCTTAGAGCGATTCTAGCTTTAGTTCGTGATCATTACTAAAATTTCCATGTAACCCAAATTTCGTTTTTTAAATTATGGTCTTGCTAAACTTTAAAGTCAATTTTAAGGCACTTAGAAGCATTTTAGAGCGATTTTATATTTAATTAAGTATTTATAATTTTTGTCATGGAATTCTTTAAACTCAATTTTAAGGCACTTAGAAGCGTCTTAGAGCGATTCTAGCTTTAATTCGTGATCATTACTAAAATTTCCATGTAACCCACATTTCGTTTTTTAAATTATGGTCTTGCTAAACTTTAAAGTCAATTTTAAGGCACTTAGAAGAATTTTAGAGCGATTTTATATTTAATAAAGTTTTTATAATTTTTGTCATGGAATTCTTTAAACTCAATTTTAAGGCACTTAGAAGCGTCTTAGAGCGATTCTAGCTTTAATTCGTGATCACTACTAAAATTTCCATGTAACCCAAATTTCGTTTTTTAAATAATGGTCTTGCTAAACTTTAAAGTAAGTTTTAAGGCACTTAGAAGCATTTTAGAGCGATTTTATATTTAATAAAGTTTTTCTAATTTTTGTCATGGAATTCTTTAAACTCAATTTTAAGGCACTTAGAAGCGTCTTAGAGCGATTCTAGCTTTAATTCTTGATCATTACTAAAATTTCTATGTAACCCAAATTTTGTTTTTTAAATTATGGTCTTGCTAAACTTTAAAGTCAATTTTAAGGCACTTAGAAGCGTCTTAGAGCGATTCTAGCTTTAATTCGTGATCACTACTAAAATTTCCATGTAACCCAAATTTTGTTTTTTAAATTATGGTCTTGCTAAACTTTAAAGTCAATTTTAAGGCACTTAGAAGCATTTTAGAGCGATTTTATATTTAATTAAGTTTTTATAATTTTTGTCATGGAAATCTTTAAACTCAATTTTAAGGCACTTAGAAGCGTCTTAGAGCGATTCTAGCTTTAATTCGTGATCACTACTAAAATTTCCATGTAACCCAAATTTTGTTTTTTAAATTATGGTCTTGCTAAACTTTAAAGTCAATTTTAAGGCACTTAGAAGCATTTTAGAGCGATTCTAGCTTTAATTCGAGATCATTACTAAAATTTCCATGTAACCCAAATTTTGGTTTTTAAATTATGGTCTTGCTAAACTTTAAAGTCAATTTTAAGGCACTTAGAAGCATTTTAGAGCGATTTTATCTTTAATTAAGTTTTTATAATTTTTGTCATGGAATTCTTTAAACTCAATTTTAAGGCACTTAGAAGCGTCTTAGAGCGATTCTAGCTTTAATTCGTGATCACTACTAAAATATCCATGTAACCCAAATTCCGTTTTTTAAATAATGATCTTGCTAAACTGTAAAGTAAGTTTTAAGGCACTTAGAAGCATTTTAGAGCGATTTTATATTTCATTAAGTTTTTATAATTTTTGTCATGGAATTCTTTAAACTCAATTTTAAGGCACTTAGAAGCGTCTTAGAGCGATTCTAGCTTTAATTCGTGATCACTACTAAAATTTCCATGTAACCCAAATTTTGTTTTTTAAATTATGGTCTTGCTAAACTTTAAAGTCAATTTTAAGGCACTTAGAAGCATTTTAGAGCGATTCTAGCTTTAATTCGTGATCATTACTAAAATTTCCATGTAACCCGAATTTTGTTTTTTAAATTATGGTCTTGCTAAACTTTAAAGTCAATTTTAAGGCACTTAGAAGCATTTTAGAGCGATTTTATATTTAATTAAGTTTTTATAATTTTTGTCATGGAAATCTTTAAACTCAATTTTAAGTCACTTAGAAGCGTCTTAGAGCGATTCTAGCTTTAATTCGTGATCACTACTAAAATTTCCATGTAACCCAAATTTTGTTTTTTAAATTATGGTCTTGCTAAACTTTAAAGTCAATTTTAAGGCACTTAGAAGCATTTTAGAGCGATTTTATCTTTAATTAAGTTTTTATAATTTTTGTCATGGAATTCTTTTAACTCAATTTTAAGGCACTTAGAATTGTCTTAGAGCGATTCTAGCTTTAATTCGTGATCATTACTAAAATTTCCATGTAACCCGAATTTTGTTTTTTAAATTATGGTCTTGCTAAACTTTAAAGTCAATTTTAAGGCACTTAGAAGCATTTTAGAGCGATTTTATATTTAATTAAGTTTTTATAATTTTTGTCATGGAATTCTTTAAACTCAATTTTAAGGCACTTAGAAGCGTCTTAGAGCGATTCTAGCTTTAATTCGTGATCACTACTAAAATTTCCATGTAACCCAAATTTCGTTTTTTAAATAATGGTCTTGCTAAACTTTAAAGTAAGTTTTAAGGCACTTAGAAGCATTTTAGAGCGATTTTATATTAAATTAAGTTTTTATAATTTTTGTCATGGAATTCTTTTAACTCAATTTTAAGGCACTTAGAATTGTCTTAGAGCGATTCTAGCTTTAATTCGTGATCATTACTAAAATTTCCATGTAACCCAAATTTCGTTTTTTAAATTATGGTCTTGCTAAACTTTAAAGTCAATTTTAAGGCACTTAGAAGAATTTTAGAGCGATTTTATATTTAATAAAGTTTTTATAATTTTTGTCATGGAATTCTTTAAACTCAATTTTAAGGCACTTAGAAGCGTCTTAGAGCGATTCTAGCTTTAATTCGTGATCACTACTAAAATTTCCATGTAACCCAAATTTCGTTTTTTAAATTATGGTCTTGCTAAACTGTAAAGTAAGTTTTAAGGCACTTAGAAGCATTTTAGAGCGATTTTATATTTCATTAAGTTTTTATAATTTTTGTCATGGAATTCTTTAAACTCAATTTTAAGGCACTTAGAAGCGTCTTAGAGCGATTCTAGCTTTAATTCGTGATCACTACTAAAATTTCCATGTAACCCAAATTCCGTTTTTTAAATAATGATCTTGCTAAACTGTAAAGTAAGTTTTAAGGCACTTAGAAGCATTTTAGAGCGATTTTATATTTCATTAAGTTTTTATAATTTTTGTCATGGAATTCTTTAAACTCAATTTTAAGGCACTTAGAAGCGTTTTAGAGCGATTCTAGCTTTAATTCGTGATCACTACTAAAATTTCCATGTAACCCAAATTTTGTTTTTTAAATTATGGTCTTGCTAAACTTTAAAGTCAATTTTGAGGCACTTAGAAGCATTTTAGAGCGATTCTAGCTTTAATTCGTGATCATTACTAAAATTTCCATGTAACCCGAATTTTGTTTTTTAAATTATGGTCTTGCTAAACTTTAAAGCCAATTTGAAGGCACTTAGAAGCATTTTAGAGCGATTTTATATTTAATTAAGTTTTTATAATTTTTGTCATGGAAATCTTTAAACTCAATTTTAAGGCACTTAGAAGCGTCTTAGAGCGATTCTAGCTTTAATTCGTGATCACTACTAAAATTTCCATGTAACCCAAATTTCGTTTTTTAAATTATGGTCTTGCTAAACTTTAAAGTAAGTTTTAAGGCACTTAGAAGCATTTTAGAGCGATTTTATATTTAATTAAGTTTTTATAATTTTTGTCATGGAATTCTTTAAACTCAATTTTAAGGCACTTAGAAGCGTCTTAGAGCGATTCTAGCTTTAATTCGTGATCACTACTAAAATTTCCATGTAACCCAAATTTTGTTTTTTAAATTATGGTCTTGCTAAACTTTAAAGTCAATTTTAAGGCACTTAGAAGCATTTTAGAGCGATTTTATATTTAATTAAGTTTTTATAATTTTTGTCATGGAAATCTTTAAACTCAATTTTAAGTCACTTAGAAGCGTCTTAGAGCGATTCTAGCTTTAATTCGTGATCATTACTAAAATTTCAATGTAGCCCAAATTTTGTTTTTTAAATTATGGTCTTGCTAAACTTCAAAGTCAATTTTAAGGCACTTAGAAGCATTTTAGAGCGATTTTATATTTAATAAAGTTTTTCTAATTTTTGTCATGGAATTCTTTAAACTCAATTTTAAGGCACTTAGAAGCGTCTTAGAGCGATTCTAGCTTTAATTCGTGATCACTACTAAAATTTAAAAAAAAAACATGTAACCCAAATTTCGTTTTTTAAATTATGGTCTTGCTAAACTTTAAAGTCAATTTTAAGGCACTTAGAAGAATTTTAGAGCGATTTTATATTTAATAAAGTTTTTATAATTTTTGTCATGGAATTCTTTAAACTCAATTTTAAGGCACTTAGAAGCGTCTTAGAGCGATTCTAGCTTTAATTCGTGATCACTACTAAAATTTCCATGTAACCCAAATTTCGTTTTTTAAATTATGGTCTTGCTAAACTGTAAAGTAAGTTTTAAGGCACTTAGAAGCATTTTAGAGCGATTTTATATTTCATTAAGTTTTTATAATTTTTGTCATGGAATTCTTTAAACTCAATTTTAAGGCACTTAGAAGCGTCTTAGAGCGATTCTAGCTTTAATTCGTGATCACTACTAAAATTTCCATGTAACCCAAATTCCGTTTTTTAAATAATGATCTTGCTAAACTGTAAAGTAAGTTTTAAGGCACTTAGAAGCATTTTAGAGCGATTTTATATTTCATTAAGTTTTTATAATTTTTGTCATGGAATTCTTTAAACTCAATTTTAAGGCACTTAGAAGCGTTTTAGAGCGATTCTAGCTTTAATTCGTGATCACTACTAAAATTTCCATGTAACCCAAATTTTGTTTTTTAAATTATGGTCTTGCTAAACTTTAAAGTCAATTTTGAGGCACTTAGAAGCATTTTAGAGCGATTCTAGCTTTAATTCGTGATCATTACTAAAATTTCCATGTAACCCGAATTTTGTTTTTTAAATTATGGTCTTGCTAAACTTTAAAGCCAATTTGAAGGCACTTAGAAGCATTTTAGAGCGATTTTATATTTAATTAAGTTTTTATAATTTTTGTCATGGAAATCTTTAAACTCAATTTTAAGGCACTTAGAAGCGTCTTAGAGCGATTCTAGCTTTAATTCGTGATCACTACTAAAATTTCCATGTAACCCAAATTTCGTTTTTTAAATTATGGTCTTGCTAAACTTTAAAGTAAGTTTTAAGGCACTTAGAAGCATTTTAGAGCGATTTTATATTTAATTAAGTTTTTATAATTTTTGTCATGGAATTCTTTAAACTCAATTTTAAGGCACTTAGAAGCGTCTTAGAGCGATTCTAGCTTTAATTCGTGATCACTACTAAAATTTCCATGTAACCCAAATTTTGTTTTTTAAATTATGGTTTTGCTAAACTTTAAAGTCAATTTTAAGGCACTTAGAAGCATTTTAGAGCGATTTTATATTTAATTAAGTTTTTATAATTTTTGTCATGGAAATCTTTAAACTCAATTTTAAGTCACTTAGAAGCGTCTTAGAGCGATTCTAGCTTTAATTCGTGATCATTACTAAAATTTCAATGTAGCCCAAATTTTGTTTTTTAAATTATGGTCTTGCTAAACTTCAAAGTCAATTTTAAGGCACTTAGAAGCATTTTAGAGCGATTTTATATTTAATAAAGTTTTTCTAATTTTTGTCATGGAATTCTTTAAACTCAATTTTAAGGCACTTAGAAGCGTCTTAGAGCGATTCTAGCTTTAATTCGTGATCACTACTAAAATTTAAAAAAAAAACATGTAACCCAAATTTCGTTTTTTAAATTATGGTCTTGCTAAACTGTAAAGTAAGTTTTAAGGCACTTAGAAGCATTTTAGAGCGATTTTATATTTCATTAAGTTTTTATAATTTTTGTCATGGAATTCTTTAAACTCAATTTTAAGGCACTTAGAAGCGTCTTAGAGCGATTCTAGCTTTAATTCGTGATCACTACTAAAATTTCCATGTAACCCAAATTCCGTTTTTTAAATAATGATCTTGCTAAACTGTAAAGTAAGTTTTAAGGCACTTAGAAGCATTTTAGAGCGATTTTATATTTCATTAAGTTTTTATAATTTTTGTCATGGAATTCTTTAAACTCAATTTTAAGGCACTTAGAAGCGTCTTAGAGCGATTCTAGCTTTAATTCGTGATCACTACTAAAATTTCCATGTAACCCAAATTTTGTTTTTTAAATTATGGTCTTGCTAAACTTTAAAGTCAATTTTAAGGCACCTAGAAGCATTTTAGAGCGATTCTAGCTTTAATTCGTGATCATTACTAAAATTTCCATGTAACCCGAATTTTGTTTTTTAAATTATGGTCTTGCTAAACTTTAAAGTCAATTTTAAGGCACATAGAAGCATTTTAGAGCGATTTTATATTTAATTAAGTTTTTATAATTTTTGTCATGGAAATCTTTAAACTCAATTTTAAGTCACTTAGAAGCGTCTTAGAGCGATTCTAGCTTTAATTCGTGATCACTACTAAAATTTCCATGTAACCCAAATTTTGTTTTTTAAATTATGGTCTTCCTAAACTTTAAAGTCAATTTTAAGGCACTTAGAAGCATTTTAGAGCGATTTTATATTTAATTAAGTTTTTATAATTTTTGTCATGGAAATCTTTAAACTCAATTTTATGTCACTTAGAAGCGTCTTAGAGCGATTCTAGCTTTAATTCGTGATCACTACTAAAATTTCCATGTAACCCAAATTTTGTTTTTTAAATTATGGTCTTGCTAAACTTTAAAGTCAATTTTAAGGCACTTAGAAGCATTTTAGAGCGATTCTAGCTTTAATTCGTGATCATTACTAAAATTTCCATGTAACACAAATTTTGTTTTTTAAAATATGGTCTTGCTAAACTTTAAAGTCAATTTTAAGGCACTTAGAAGCATTTTACAGCGATTTTATATTTAATTAAGTTTTTATAATTTTTGTCATGGAATTCTTTAAACTCAATTTTAAGGCACTTAGAAGCGTCTTAGAGCGATTCTAGCTTTAATTCGTGATCACTACTAAAATTTCCATGTAACCCAAATTTCGTTTTTTAAATTATGGTCTTGCTAAACTTTAAAGTAAGTTTTAAGGCACTTAGAAGCATTTTAGAGCGATTTTATATTTAATTAAGTATTTATAATTTTTGTCATGGAATTCTTTAAACTCAATTTTAAGGCACTTAGAAGCGTCTTAGAGCGATTCTAGCTTTAATTCGTGATCACTACTAAAATTTAAAAAAAAACATGTAACCCAAATTTCGTTTTTTAAATTATGGTCTTGCTAAACTGTAAAGTAAGTTTTAAGGCACTTAGTAGCATTTTAGAGTGATTTTATATTTAATTAAGTTTTTATAATTTTTGTCATGGAATTCTTTAAACTCAATTTTAAGGCACTTAGAAGCGTCTTAGAGCGATTCTAGCTTTAATTCGTGATCATTACTAAAATTTCTATGTAGCCCAAATTTCGTTTTTTAAATTATGGTCTTGCTAAACTTTAAAGTCAATTTTAAGGCACTTAGAAGCATTTTAGAGCGATTTTATATTTAATTAAGTTTTTATAATTTTTGTCATGGAAGGCACTTAGAAGCGTCTTAGAGCGATTCTAGCTTTAATTCGTGATCATTACTAAAATTTCCATGTTACCCAAATTACGTTTTTTAAATTATGGTCTTGCTAAACTTTAAAGTTAGTTTTAAGGCACTTAGAAGCATTTTAGAGCGATTTTATATTTAATTAAGTTTTTGTAATTTTTGTCATGGAATTCTTTAAACTCAATTTTAAGGCACTTAGAAGCGTTTTAGAGCGATTCTAGCTTTAATTCGTGATCATTACTAAAATTTCCATGTAACCCAAATTTCGTTTTTTAAATTATGGTCTTGCTAAACTTTAAAGTAAGTTTTAAGGCACTTAGAAGCATTTTAGAGCGATTTTATATTTAATTAAGTTTTTATAATTTTTGTCATGGAATTCTTTAAACTCAATTTTAAGGCACTTAGAAGCGTCTTAGAGCGATTCTAGCTTTAATTCGTGATCATTACTAAAATTTCCATGTAACCCAAATTTTGTTTTTTAAATTATGGTCTTGCTAAACTTTAAAGTCAATTTTAAGGCACTTAGAAGCATTTTAGAGCGATTTTATATTTAATAAACTTTTTCTAATTTTTGTCATGGAATTCTTTAAACTCAATTTTAAGGCACTTAGAAGCGTCTTAGAGCGATTCTAGCTTTAATTCGTGATCATTACTAAAATTTCCATGTAACCCAAATTTCGTTTTTTAAATTATGGTCTTGCTAAACTTTAAAGTAAGTTTTAAGGCACTTAGAAGCATTTTAGAGCGATTTTATATTTAATTAAGTTTTTATAATTTTTGTCATGGAAATCTTTAAACTCAATTTTAAGTCACTTAGAAGCGTCTTAGAGCGATTCTAGCTTTAATTCGTGATCACTACTAAAATTTCCATGTAACCCAAATTTCGTTTTTTAAATTATGGTCTTGCTAAACTGTAAAGTAAGTTTTAAGGCACTTAGAAGCATTTTAGAGCGATTTTATATTTCATTAAGTTTTTATAATTTTTGTCATGGAATTCTTTAAACTCAATTTTAAGGCACTTAGAAGCGTCTTAGAGCGATTCTAGCTTTAATTCGTGATCACTACTAAAATTTCCATGTAACCCAAATTCCGTTTTTTAAATAATGATCTTGCTAAACTGTAAAGTAAGTTTTAAGGCACTTAGAAGCATTTTAGAGCGATTTTATATTTCATTAAGTTTTTATAATTTTTGTCATGGAATTCTTTAAACTCAATTTTAAGGCACTTAGAAGCGTTTTAGAGCGATTCTAGCTTTAATTCGTGATCACTACTAAAATTTCCATGTAACCCAAATTTTGTTTTTTAAATTATGGTCTTGCTAAACTTTAAAGTCAATTTTGAGGCACTTAGAAGCATTTTAGAGCGATTCTAGCTTTAATTCGTGATCATTACTAAAATTTCCATGTAACCCGAATTTTGTTTTTTAAATTATGGTCTTGCTAAACTTTAAAGCCAATTTGAAGGCACTTAGAAGCATTTTAGAGCGATTTTATATTTAATTAAGTTTTTATAATTTTTGTCATGGAAATCTTTAAACTCAATTTTAAGGCACTTAGAAGCGTCTTAGAGCGATTCTAGCTTTAATTCGTGATCACTACTAAAATTTCCATGTAACCCAAATTTCGTTTTTTAAATTATGGTCTTGCTAAACTTTAAAGTAAGTTTTAAGGCACTTAGAAGCATTTTAGAGCGATTTTATATTTAATTAAGTTTTTATAATTTTTGTCATGGAATTCTTTAAACTCAATTTTAAGGCACTTAGAAGCGTCTTAGAGCGATTCTAGCTTTAATTCGTGATCACTACTAAAATTTCCATGTAACCCAAATTTTGTTTTTTAAATTATGGTTTTGCTAAACTTTAAAGTCAATTTTAAGGCACTTAGAAGCATTTTAGAGCGATTTTATATTTAATTAAGTTTTTATAATTTTTGTCATGGAAATCTTTAAACTCAATTTTAAGTCACTTAGAAGCGTCTTAGAGCGATTCTAGCTTTAATTCGTGATCATTACTAAAATTTCAATGTAGCCCAAATTTTGTTTTTTAAATTATGGTCTTGCTAAACTTCAAAGTCAATTTTAAGGCACTTAGAAGCATTTTAGAGCGATTTTATATTTAATAAAGTTTTTCTAATTTTTGTCATGGAATTCTTTAAACTCAATTTTAAGGCACTTAGAAGCGTCTTAGAGCGATTCTAGCTTTAATTCGTGATCACTACTAAAATTTAAAAAAAAAACATGTAACCCAAATTTCGTTTTTTAAATTATGGTCTTGCTAAACTGTAAAGTAAGTTTTAAGGCACTTAGAAGCATTTTAGAGCGATTTTATATTTCATTAAGTTTTTATAATTTTTGTCATGGAATTCTTTAAACTCAATTTTAAGGCACTTAGAAGCGTCTTAGAGCGATTCTAGCTTTAATTCGTGATCACTACTAAAATTTCCATGTAACCCAAATTCCGTTTTTTAAATAATGATCTTGCTAAACTGTAAAGTAAGTTTTAAGGCACTTAGAAGCATTTTAGAGCGATTTTATATTTCATTAAGTTTTTATAATTTTTGTCATGGAATTCTTTAAACTCAATTTTAAGGCACTTAGAAGCGTCTTAGAGCGATTCTAGCTTTAATTCGTGATCACTACTAAAATTTCCATGTAACCCAAATTTTGTTTTTTAAATTATGGTCTTGCTAAACTTTAAAGTCAATTTTAAGGCACCTAGAAGCATTTTAGAGCGATTCTAGCTTTAATTCGTGATCATTACTAAAATTTCCATGTAACCCGAATTTTGTTTTTTAAATTATGGTCTTGCTAAACTTTAAAGTCAATTTTAAGGCACATAGAAGCATTTTAGAGCGATTTTATATTTAATTAAGTTTTTATAATTTTTGTCATGGAAATCTTTAAACTCAATTTTAAGTCACTTAGAAGCGTCTTAGAGCGATTCTAGCTTTAATTCGTGATCACTACTAAAATTTCCATGTAACCCAAATTTTGTTTTTTAAATTATGGTCTTCCTAAACTTTAAAGTCAATTTTAAGGCACTTAGAAGCATTTTAGAGCGATTTTATATTTAATTAAGTTTTTATAATTTTTGTCATGGAAATCTTTAAACTCAATTTTATGTCACTTAGAAGCGTCTTAGAGCGATTCTAGCTTTAATTCGTGATCACTACTAAAATTTCCATGTAACCCAAATTTTGTTTTTTAAATTATGGTCTTGCTAAACTTTAAAGTCAATTTTAAGGCACTTAGAAGCATTTTAGAGCGATTCTAGCTTTAATTCGTGATCATTACTAAAATTTCCATGTAACACAAATTTTGTTTTTTAAAATATGGTCTTGCTAAACTTTAAAGTCAATTTTAAGGCACTTAGAAGCATTTTACAGCGATTTTATATTTAATTAAGTTTTTATAATTTTTGTCATGGAATTCTTTAAACTCAATTTTAAGGCACTTAGAAGCGTCTTAGAGCGATTCTAGCTTTAATTCGTGATCACTACTAAAATTTCCATGTAACCCAAATTTCGTTTTTTAAATTATGGTCTTGCTAAACTTTAAAGTAAGTTTTAAGGCACTTAGAAGCATTTTAGAGCGATTTTATATTTAATTAAGTATTTATAATTTTTGTCATGGAATTCTTTAAACTCAATTTTAAGGCACTTAGAAGCGTCTTAGAGCGATTCTAGCTTTAATTCGTGATCACTACTAAAATTTAAAAAAAAACATGTAACCCAAATTTCGTTTTTTAAATTATGGTCTTGCTAAACTGTAAAGTAAGTTTTAAGGCACTTAGTAGCATTTTAGAGTGATTTTATATTTAATTAAGTTTTTATAATTTTTGTCATGGAATTCTTTAAACTCAATTTTAAGGCACTTAGAAGCGTCTTAGAGCGATTCTAGCTTTAATTCGTGATCATTACTAAAATTTCTATGTAGCCCAAATTTCGTTTTTTAAATTATGGTCTTGCTAAACTTTAAAGTCAATTTTAAGGCACTTAGAAGCATTTTAGAGCGATTTTATATTTAATTAAGTTTTTATAATTTTTGTCATGGAAGGCACTTAGAAGCGTCTTAGAGCGATTCTAGCTTTAATTCGTGATCATTACTAAAATTTCCATGTTACCCAAATTACGTTTTTTAAATTATGGTCTTGCTAAACTTTAAAGTTAGTTTTAAGGCACTTAGAAGCATTTTAGAGCGATTTTATATTTAATTAAGTTTTTGTAATTTTTGTCATGGAATTCTTTAAACTCAATTTTAAGGCACTTAGAAGCGTTTTAGAGCGATTCTAGCTTTAATTCGTGATCATTACTAAAATTTCCATGTAACCCAAATTTCGTTTTTTAAATTATGGTCTTGCTAAACTTTAAAGTAAGTTTTAAGGCACTTAGAAGCATTTTAGAGCGATTTTATATTTAATTAAGTTTTTATAATTTTTGTCATGGAATTCTTTAAACTCAATTTTAAGGCACTTAGAAGCGTCTTAGAGCGATTCTAGCTTTAATTCGTGATCATTACTAAAATTTCCATGTAACCCAAATTTTGTTTTTTAAATTATGGTCTTGCTAAACTTTAAAGTCAATTTTAAGGCACTTAGAAGCATTTTAGAGCGATTTTATATTTAATAAACTTTTTCTAATTTTTGTCATGGAATTCTTTAAACTCAATTTTAAGGCACTTAGAAGCGTCTTAGAGCGATTCTAGCTGTAATTCGTGATCATTACTAAAATTTCCATGTAACCCAAATTTCGTTTTTTAAATAATGGTCTTGCTAAACTTTAAAGTAAGTTTTAAGGCACTTAGAAGCATTTTAGAGCGATTTTATATTTAATTAAGTTTTTATAATTTTTGTCATGGAAATCTTTAAACTCAATTTTAAGTCACTTAGAAGCGTCTAAGAGCGATTCTAGCTTTAATTCGTGATCATTACTAAAATTTCCATGTAACCCAAATTTCGTTTTTTAAATTATGGTCTTGCTAAACTTTAAAGTCAATTTTAAGGCACTTAGAAGCATTTTAGAGCGATTTTCTATTTAATATAGTTTTTATAATTTTTGTCATGGAATTCTTTAAACTCAATTTTAAGGCACTTAGAAGCGTCTAAGAGCGATTCTAGCTTTAATTCGTGATCATTACTAAAATTTCCATGTAACCCAAATTTCGTTTTTTAAATTATGGTCTTGCTAAACTTTAAAGTCAATTTTAAGGCACTTAGAAGCATTTTAGAGCGATTTTATATTTAAATATGTTTTTATAATTTTTGTCATGGAATTCTTTAAACTCAATTTTAAGTCACTTAGAAGCGTCTTAGAGCGATTCTAGCTTTAATTCGTGATCATTACTAGAATTTCCATGTAACCCAAATTTTGTTTTTTAAATTATGGTCTTGCTAAACTTTAAAGTCAATTTTAGGGCACTTAGAAGCATTTTAGAGCGATTCTAGCTTTAATTCGTGATCATTACTAAAATTTCCTTGTAACCCAAATTTTGTTTTTTAAATTATGGTCTTGCTAAACTTTAAAGTCAATTTTAAGGCACTTAGAAGCATTTTAGAGCGATTTTATATTTCATTAAGTTTTTATAATTTTTGTCATGGAATTCTTTAAACTCAATTTTAAGGCACTTAGAAGCGTCTTAGAGCGATTCTAGCTTTAATTCGTGATCATTACTAAAATTTCCATGTAACCCAAATTTCGTTTTTTAAATTATGGTCTTGCTAAACTTTAAAGTAAGTTTTAAGGCACTTAGAAGCATTTTAGAGCGATTCTAGCTTTAATTCGTGATCATTACTAAAATTTCCATGTAACCCAAATTTCGTTTTTTAAATTATGGTCTTGCTAACTTTAAAGTAAGTTTTAAGGCACTTAGAAGCATTTTAGAGCGATTTTATATTTAATTAAGTTTTTATAATTTTTGTCATGGAATTCTTTAAACTCAATTTTAAGGCACTTAGAAGCGTCTTAGAGCGGTTCTAGCTTTAATTCGTGATCACTACTAAAATTTCCATGTAACCCAAATTTTTTTTTTTAAATTATGGTCTTGCTAAACTTTAAAGTCTATTTTAAGGCACTTAGAAGAATTTTAGGGCGATTTTATATTTAATAAAGTTTTTATAATTTTTGTCATGGAATTCTTTAAACTCAATTTTAAGGCACTTAGAAGCGTCTTAGAGCGATTCTAGCTTTAATTCGTTATCACTACTAAAATTTCCATGTAAACCAAATTTGGTTTTTTAAATTATGGTCTTGCTAAACTTTAAAGTCAATTTTAAGGCACTTAGAAGCATTTTAGAGCGATTCTAGCTTTAATTCGTGATCATTACTAAAATTTCCATGTAACCCAAATTTTGTTTTTTAAATTATGGTCTTGCTAAACTTTAAAGTCAATTTTAAGGCACTTAGAAGCATTTTAGAGCGATTTTATATTTAATTAAGTTTTTATAATTTTTGCCATGGAAATCTTTAAACTCAATTTTAAGTCACTTAGAAGCGTCTTAGAGCGATTCTAGCTTTAATTCGTGATCATTACTAAAATTTCCATGTAACCCAAATTTTGTTTTTTAAATTATGGTCTTGCTAAACTTTAAAGTCAATTTTAAGGCACTTAGAAGCATTTTAGAGCGATTTTATATTTAATAAAGTTTTTCTAATTTTTGTCATGGAATTCTTTAAACTCAATTTTAAGGCACTTAGAAGCGTCTTAGAGCGATTCTAGCTTTAATTCGTGATCACTACAAAAATTTCAAAAAAAACATGTAACCCAAATTTCGTTTTTTAAACTATGGTCTTGCTAAACTTTAAAGTCAATTTTAAGGCACTTAGAAGCATTTTAGAGCGATTTTATATTTCATTAAGTATTTGTAATTTTTGTCATGGAATTCTTTAAACTCAATTTTAAGGCACTTAGAAGCGTTTTAGAGCGATTCTAGCTTTAATTCGTGATCATTACTAAAATTTCTATGTAACCCAAATTTCGTTTTTTAAATTATGGTCTTGCTAAACTTTAAAGTCAATTTTAAGGCACTGAGAAGCATTTTAGAGCGATTCTAGCTTTAATTCGTGATCATTACTAAAATTTCCATGTAACCCATTTTGTTTTTTAAATTATGGTCTTGCTAAACTTTAAAGTCAATTTTAAGGCACTTAGAAGCATTTTAGAGCGATTTTATATTTAATTAAGTTTTTATAATTTTTGCCATGGAAATCTTTAAACTCAATTTTAAGTCACTTAGAAGCGTCTTAGAGCGATTCTAGCTTTAATTCGTGATCATTACTAAAATTTCCATGTAACCCAAATTTTGTTTTTTAAATTATGGTCTTGCTAAACTTTAAAGTCAATTTTAAGGCACTTAGAAGCATTTTAGAGCGATTTTATATATAATAAAGTTTTTCTAATTTTTGTCATGGAATTCTTTAAACTCAATTTTAAGGCACTTAGAAGCGTCTTAGAGCGATTCTAGCTTTAATTCGTGATCACTACAAAAATTTCAAAAAAAACATGTAACCCAAATTTCTTTTTTTAAGCTATGGTCTTGCTAAACTTTAAAGTCAATTTTAAGGCACTTAGAAGCATTTTAGAGCGATTTTATATTTCATTAAGTTTTTATAATTTTTGTCATGGAATTCTTTAAACTCAATTTTAAGGCACTTAGAAGCGTCTTAGAGCGATTCTAGCTTTAATTCGTGATCATTACTAAAATTTCTATGTAACCCAAATTTCTTTTTTAAATTATGGTCTTGCTAAACTTTAAAGTCAATTTTAAAGCACTTAGAAGCATTTTAGAGCGATTTTATATTTCATTAAGTTTTTATAATTTTTGTCATGGAATTCTTTAAACTCAATTTTAAGGCACTTAGAAGCGTCTTAGAGCGATTCTAGCTTTAATTCGTGATCATTACTAAAATTTCCATGTTACCCAAATTTCGTTTTTTAAATTATGGTCTTGCTAAACTTTAAAGTCAATTTTAAGGCACTTAGAAGCATTTTAGAGCGATTTTATATATAATTAAGTTTTTATAATTTTTGTCATGGAATTCTTTAAACTCAATTTTAAGGCACTTAGAAGCGTCTTAGAGCGATTCTAGCTTTAATTCGTGATCACTACTAAAATTTCCATGTAACCCAAATTTCGTTTTTTAAATAATGGTCTTGCTAAACTTTAAAGTAAGTTTTAAGGCACTTAGAAGCATTTTAGAGCGATTTTATATTTGATTAAGTTTTTATAATTTTTGTCATGGAATTCTTTAAACTCAATTTTAAGGCACTTAGAAGCGTCTTAGAGCGATTCTAGCTTTAATTCGTGATCACTACTAAAATTTCCATGTAACCCAAATTTTGTTTTTTAAATTATGGTCTTGCTAAACTTTAAAGTCAATTTTAAGGCACTTAGAAGCATTTTAGAGCGATTCTAGCTTTAATTCGTGATCATTACTAAAATTTCCATGTAACCCAAATTTTGTTTTTTAAATTATGGTCTTGCTAAACTTTAAAGTCAATTTTAAGGCACTTAGAAGCATTTTAGAGCGATTTTATATTTAATAAAGTTTTTATATTTTTTGCCATGGAAATCTTTAAACTCAATTTTAAGTCACTTAGAAGCGTCTTAGAGCGAATCTAGCTTTAATTCGTGATCATTACTAAAATTTCCATGTAACCCAAATTTTGTTTTTTAAATTATGGTCTTGCTAAACTTTAAAGTCAATTTTAAGGCACTTAGAAGCATTTTAGAGCGATTTTATATTTAATAAAGTTTTTCTAATTTTTGTCATGGAATTCTTTAAACTCAATTTTAAGGCACTTAGAAGCGTCTTAGAGCGATTCTAGCTTTAATTCGTGATCACTAAAAAAATTTAAAAAAAAACATGTAACCCAAATTTCGTTTTTTAAATTATGGTCTTGCTAAACTTTAAAGTCAATTTTAAGGCACTTAGAAGCATTTTAGAGCGATTTTATATTTCATTAAGTTTTTATAATTTTTGTCATGGGATTCTTTAAACTCAATTTTAAGGCACTTAGAAGCGTCTTAGAGCGATTCTAGCTTTAATTCGTGATCATTACTAAAATTTCCATGTTACCCAAATTTCGTTTTTTAAATTATGGTCTTGCTAAACTTTAAAGTCAATTTTAAGGCACTTAGAAGCATTTTAGAGCGATTTTATATTTAATTAAGTTTTTATAATTTTTGTCATGGAATTCTTTAAACTCAATTTTAAGGCACTTAGAAGCGTCTTAGAGCGATTCTAGCTTTAATTCGTGATCACTACTAAAATTTCCATGTAACCCAAATTTTGTTTTTTAAATTATGGTTTTGCTAAACTTTAAAGTCAATTTTAAGGCACTTAGAAGCATTTTAGAGCGATTCTAGCTTTAATTCGTGATCATTACTAAAATTTCCATGTAACCCAAATTTTGTTTTTTAAATTATGGTCTTGCTAAACTTTAAAGTCAATTTTAAGGCACTTAGAAGCATTTTAGAGCGATTTTATATTTAATTTAGTTTTTATAGGAATTCTTTAAACTCAATTTTAAGGCACTTAGAAGCGTCTTAGAGCGATTCTAGCTTTAATTCGTGATCACTACTAAAATTTCCATGTAACCCAAATTTCGTTTTTTAAGTAATGGTCTTGCTAAACTTTAAAGTAAGTTTTAAGGCACTTAGAAGCATTTTAGAGCGATTTTATATTTAATTAAGTTTTTATAATTTTTGTCATGGAATTCTTTAAACTCAATTTTAAGGCACTTAGAATCGTCTTAGAGCGATTCTAGCTTTAATTCGTGATCACTACTAAAATTTCCATGTAACCCAAATTTTGTTTTTTAAATTATGGTCTTGCTAAACTTTAAAGTCAATTTTAAGGCACTTAGAAGCATTTTAGAGCGATTTTATATTTTATTAAGTTTTTATAATTTTTGTCATGGAATTCTTTAAACTCAATTTTAAGGCACTTAGAAGCGTCTTAGAGCGATTCTAGCTTTAATTCGTGATCACTACTAAAATTTCCATGTAACCCAAATTTCGTTTTTTAAATTATGGTCTTGCTAAACTTTAAAGTCAATTTTAAGGCACTTAGAAGCATTTTAGAGCGATTTTATATTTAATTAAAATTTTAAGGCACTTAGAAGCGTCTTAGAGCGATTCTAGCTTTAATTCGTGATCACTACTAAAATTTCCATGTAACCCAAATTTTGTTTTTTAAATTATGGTCTTGCTAAACTTTAAAGTCAATTTTAAGGCACTTGGAAGCATTTTAGAGCGATTCTAGCTTTAATTCGTGATCATTACTAAAATTTCCATGTAACCCAAATTTTGTTTTTTAAATTATGGTCTTGCTAAACTTTAAAGTAAGTTTTAAGGCACTTAGAAGCATTTTAGAGCGATTTTATATTTAATTAAGTTTTTATAATTTTTGTCATGGAATTCTTTAAACTCAATTTTAAGGCACTTAGAAGCATTTTAGAGCGATTCTAGCTTTAATTCGTGATCATTACTAAAATTTCCATGTAACCCAAATTTTGTTTTTTAAATTATGGTCTTGCTAAACTTTAAAGTCAATTTTAAGGCACTTAGAAGCATTTTAGAGCGATTTTATCTTTCATTAAGTTTTTATAATTTTTGTCATGGAATTCTTTAAACTCAATTTTAAGGCACTTAGAAGCGTCTTAGAGCGATTCTAGCTTTAATTCGTGATCATTACTAAAATTTCCATGTAACCCAAATTTCGTTTTTTAAATTATGGTCTTGCTAAACTTTAAAGTCAATTTTAAGGCACTTAGAAGCATTTTAGAGCGATTTTATATTTAATTTAGTTTTTATAGGAATTCTTTAAACTCAATTTTAAGGCACTTAGAAGCGTCTTAGAGCGATTCTAGCTTTAATTCGTGATCACTACTAAAATTTCCATGTAACCCAAATTTCGTTTTTTAAATAATGGTCTTGCTAAACTTTAAAGTAAGTTTTAAGGCACTTAGAAGCATTTTAGAGCGATTTTATATTTAATTAAGTTTTTATAATTTTTGTCATGGAATTCTTTAAACTCAATTTTAAGGCACTTAGAAGCATTTTAGAGCGATTCTAGCTTTAATTCGTGATCATTACTAAAATTTCCATGTAACCCAAATTTTGTTTTTTAAATTATGTTCTTGCTAAACTTTAAAGTCAATTTTAAGGCACTTAGAAGCATTTTAGAGCGATTTTATATTTCATTAAGTTTTTATAATTTTTGTCATGGAATTCTTTAAACTCAATTTTAAGGCACTTAGAAGCGTCTTAGAGCGATTCTAGCTTTAATTCGTGATCATTACTAAAATTTCCATGTAACCCAAATTTCGTTTTTTAAATTATGGTCTTGCTAAACTTTAAAGTAAGTTTTAAGGCACTTAGAAGCATTTTAGAGCGATTTTATCTTTAATTAAGTTTTTATAATTTTTGTCATGGAATTCTTTAAACTCAATTTTAAGGCACTTAGAAGCGTCTTAGAGCGATTCTAGCTTTAATTCGTGATCACTACTAAAATTTCCATGTAACCCAAATTTCGTTTTTTAAATAATGGTCTTGCTAAACTTTAAAGTAAGTTTTAAGGCACTTAGAAGCATTTTAGAGCGATTTTATATTTAATTAAGTTTTTATAATTTTTGTCATGGAATTCTTTAAACTCAATTTTAAGGCACTTAGCAGCGTCTTAGAGCGATTCTAGCTTTAATTCGTGACTACTAAAATTTCCATGTAACCCAAATTTTGTTTTTTAAATTATGGTCTTGCTAAACTTTAAAGTCAATTTTAAGACACTTAGAAGCATTTTAGAGCGATTCTAGCTTTAATTCGTGATCATTACTAAAATTACTAAAATGTAACCCAAATTTTGTTACTACTAAAATTTCCATGTAACCCAAATTTTGTTTTTTAAATTATGGTCTTGCTAAACTTTAAAGTCAATTTTAAGGCACTTAGAAGCGTCTTAGAGCGATTCTAGCTTTAGTTCGTGATCACTACTAAAATTTCCATGTAACCCAAATTTCGTTTTTTAAATAATGGTCTTGCTAAACTTTAAAGTAAGTTTTAAGGCACTTAGAAGCATTTTAGAGCGATTTTATCTTTAATTAAGTTTTTATAATTTTTGTCATGGAATTCTTTAAACTCAATTTTAAAGCACTTAGAAGCGTCTTAGAGCGATTCTAGCTTTAATTCGTGATCACTACTAACATTTCCATGTAACCCAAATTTCGTTTTTTAAATAATGGTCTTGCTAAACTTTAAAGTAAGTTTTAAGGCACTTAGAAGCATTTTAGAGCGATTTTATCTTTAATTAAGTTTTTATAATTTTTGTCATGGAATTCTTTAAACTCAATTTTAAAGCACTTAGAAGCGTCTTAGAGCGATTCTAGCTTTAGTTCGTGATCACTACTAAAATTTCCATGTAACCCAAATTTCGTTTTTTAAATAATGGTCTTGCTAAACTTTAAAGTAAGTTTTAAGGCACTTAGAAGCATTTTAGAGCGATTTTATATTTAATTAAGTTTTCATAGGAATTCTTTAAACTCAATTTTAAGGCACTTAGAAGCGTCTTAGAGCGATTTTAGCTTTAATTCGTGATCACTACTAACATTTCCATGTAACCCAAATTTCGTTTTTTAAATAATGGTCTTGCTAAACTTTAAAGTAAGTTTTAAGGCACTTAGAAGCATTTTAGAGCGATTTTATCTTTAATTAAGTTTTTATAATTTTTGTCATGGAATTCTTTAAACTCAATTTTAAAGCACTTAGAAGCGTCTTAGAGCGATTCTAGCTTTAGTTCGTGATCACTACTAAAATTTCCATGTAACCCAAATTTCGTTTTTTAAATAATGGTCTTGCTAAACTTTAAAGTAAGTTTTAAGGCACTTAGAAGCATTTTAGAGCGATTTTATATTTAATTAAGTTTTTATAATTTTTGTCATGGAATTCTTTAAATTCAATTTTAAGGCACTTAGAAGCGTCTTAGAGCGATTCTAGCTTTAATTCGTGATCATTACTAAAATTTCCATGTAACCCAAATTTCGTTTTTTAAATAATGGTCTTGCTAAACTTTAAAGTAAGTTTTAAGGCACTTAGAAGCATTTTAGAGCGATTTTATATTTAATTAAGTTTTAATAATTTTTGTCATGGAATTCTTTAAACTCAATTTTAAGGCACTTAGAAGCATTTTAGAGCGATTCTAGCTTTAATTCGTGATCATTACTAAAATTTCCATGTAACCCAAATTTCGTTTTTTAAATTATGGTCTTGCTAAACTTTAAAGCCAATTTGAAGGCACTTAGAAGCATTTTAGAGCGATTTTATATTTAATTAAGTTTTTATAATTTTTGTCATGGAATTCTTTAAACTCAATTTTAAGGCACTTAGAAGCGTCTTAGAGCGATTCTAGCTTTAATTCGTGATCACTACTAAAATTTCCATGTAACCCAAATTTCGTTTTTTAAATTATGGTCTTGCTAAACTTTAAAGTAAGTTTTAAGGCACTTAGAAGCATTTTAGAGCGATTTTATATTTAATTAAGTTTTTATAATTTTTGTCATGGAATTCTTTAAACTCAATTTTAAGGCACTTAGAAGCGTCTTAGAGCGATTCTAGCTTTAATTCGTGATCACTACTAAAATTTAAAAAAAAACATGTAACCCAAATTTCGTTTTTTAAATTATGGTCTTGCTAAACTGTAAAGTAAGTTTTAAGGCACTTAGAAGCATTTTAGAGCGATTTTATATTTCATTAAGTTTTTATAATTTTTGTCATGGAATTCTTTAAACTCAATTTTAAGGCACTTAGAAGCGTCTTAGAGCGATTCTAGCTTTAATTCGTGATCACTACTAAAATTTCCATGTAACCCAAATTCCGTTTTTTAAATAATGATCTTGCTAAACTGTAAAGTAAGTTTTAAGGCACTTAGAAGCATTTTAGAGCGATTTTATATTTCATTAAGTTTTTATAATTTTTGTCATGGAATTCTTTAAACTCAATTTTAAGGCACTTAGAAGCGTCTTAGAGCGATTCTAGCTTTAATTCGTGATCACTACTAAAATTTCCATGTAACCCAAATTTTGTTTTTTAAATTATGGTCTTGCTAAACTTTAAAGTCAATTTTAAGGCACCTAGAAGCATTTTAGAGCGATTCTAGCTTTAATTCGTGATCATTACTAAAATTTCCATGTAACCCGAATTTTGTTTTTTAAATTATGGTCTTGCTAAACTTTAAAGTCAATTTTAAGGCACATAGAAGCATTTTAGAGCGATTTTATATTTAATTAAGTTTTTATAATTTTTGTCATGGAAATCTTTAAACTCAATTTTAAGTCACTTAGAAGCGTCTTAGAGCGATTCTAGCTTTAATTCGTGATCACGACTAAAATTTCCATGTAACCCAAATTTTGTTTTTTAAATTATGGTCTTCCTAAACTTTAAAGTCAATTTTAAGGCACTTAGAAGCATTTTAGAGCGATTTTATATTTAATTTAGTTTTTATAATTTTTGTCATGGAAATCTTTAAACTCAATTTTATGTCACTTAGAAGCGTCTTAGAGCGATTCTAGCTTTAATTCGTGATCACTACTAAAATTTCCATGTAACCCAAATTTTGTTTTTTAAATTATGGTCTTGCTAAACTTTAAAGTCAATTTTAAGGCACTTAGAAGCATTTTAGAGCGATTCTAGCTTTAATTCGTGATCATTACTAAAATTTCCATGTAACACAAATTTTGTTTTTTAAAATATGGTCTTGCTAAACTTTAAAGTCAATTTTAAGGCACTTAGAAGCATTTTACAGCGATTTTATATTTCATTAAGTTTTTATAATTTTTGTCATGGAATTCTTTAAACTCAATTTTAAGGCACTTAGAAGCGTCTTAGAGCGGTTCTATCTTTAATTCGTGATCATTACTAAAATTTCCATGTAACCCAAATTTCGTTTTTTAAATTATGGTCTTGCTAACTTTAAAGTAAGTTTTAAGGCACTTAGAAGCATTTTAGAGCGATTTTATATTTAATTAAGTTTTTATAATTTTTGTCATGGAATTCTTTAAACTCAATTTTAAGGCACTTAGAAGCGTCTTAGAGCGGTTCTAGCTTTAATTCGTGATCACTAATAAAATTTCCATGTAACCCAATTTTTTTTTTTTAAATTATGGTCTTGCTAAACTTTAAAGTCAATTTTAAGGCACTTAGAAGCATTTTAGAGCGATTTTATATTTCATTAAGTTTTTATAATTTTTGTCATGGAATTCTTTAAACTCAATTTTAAGGCACTTAGAAGCGTCTTAGAGCGATTCTAGCTTTAATTCGTGATCACTACTAAAATTTCCATGTAACCCAAATTTTGTTTTTTAAATTATGGTCTTGCTAAACTTTAAAGTCAATTTTAAGGCACTTAGAAGCATTTTAGAGCGATTCTAGCTTTAATTCGTGATCATTACTAAAATTTCCATGTAACCCAAATTTTGTTTTTTAAATTATGGTCTTGCTAAACTTTAAAGTCAATTTTAAGGCACTTAGAAGCATTTTAGAGCGATTTTATATTTAATTTAGTTTTTATAGGAATTCTTTAAACTCAATTTTAAGGCACTTAGAAGCGTCTTAGAGCGATTCTAGCTTTAATTCGTGATCACTACTAAAATTTCCATGTAACCCAAATTTCGTTTTTTAAATAATGGTCTTGCTAAACTTTAAAGTAAGTTTTAAGGCACTTAGAAGCATTTTAGAGCGATTTTATATTTAATTAAGTTTTTATAATTTTTGTCATGGAATTCTTTAAACTCAATTTTAAGGCACTTAGAATCGTCTTAGAGCGATTCTAGCTTTAATTCGTGTTTTTAAATTATGGTCTTGCTAAACTTTAAAGCCAATTTGAAGGCACTTAGAAGCATTTTAGAGCGATTTTATATTTAATTAAGTTTTTATAATTTTTGTCATGGAATTCTTTAAACTCAATTTTAAGGCACTTAGAAGCGTCTTAGAGCGATTCTAGCTTTAATTCGTGATCATTACTAAAATTTCCATGTAACCCAAATTTCGTTTTTTAAATTATGGTCTTGCTAAACTTTATAGTCAATTTTAAGGCACTTAGAAGAATTTTAGAGCGATTTTATATTTAATAAAGTATTTATAATTTTTGTCATGGAATTCTTTAAACTCAATTTTAAGGCACTTAGAAGCGTCTTAGAGCGATTCTAGCTTTAATTCGTGATCACTACTAACATTTCCATGTAACCCAAATTTCGTTTTTTAAATAATGGTCTTGCTAAACTTTAAAGTAAGTTTTAAGGCACTTAGAAGCATTTTAGAGCGATTTTATATTTAATTAAGTTTTTATAATTTTTGTCATGGAATTCTTTAAACTCAATTTTAAGGCACTTTGAAGCGTCTTAGAGCGATTCTAGCTTTAATTCGTGATCACTACTAAAATTTCCATGTAACCCAAATTTTGTTTTTTAAATTATGGTCTTGCTAAACTTTAAAGTCAATTTTAAGGCACTTAGAAGCATTTTAGAGCGATTTTATCTTTAATTAAGTTTTTATAATTTTTGTCATGGAATTCTTTAAACTCAATTTTAAAGCACTTAGAAGCGTCTTAGAGCGATTCTAGCTTTAGTTCGTGATCACTACTAAAATTTCCATGTAACCCAAATTTCGTTTTTTAAATAATGGTCTTGCTAAACTTTAAAGTAAGTTTTAAGGCACTTAGAAGCATTTTAGAGCGATTTTATATTTAATTAAGTTTTTATAATTTTTGTCATGGAATTCTTTAAATTCAATTTTAAGGCACTTAGAAGCGTCTTAGAGCGATTCTAGCTTTAATTCGTGATCATTACTAAAATTTCCATGTAACCCAAATTTCGTTTTTTAAATAATGGTCTTGCTAAACTTTAAAGTAAGTTTTAAGGCACTTAGAAGCATTTTAGAGCGATTTTATATTTAATTAAGTTTTTATAATTTTTGTCATGGAATTCTTTAAATTCAATTTTAAGGCACTTAGAAGCGTCTTAGAGCGATTCTAGCTTTAATTCGTGATCATTACTAAAATTTCCATGTAACCCAAATTTCGTTTTTTAGATAATGGTCTTGCTAAACTTTAAAGTAAGTTTTAAGGCACTTAGAAGCATTTTAGAGCGATTTTATATTTAATTAAGTTTTTATAATTTTTGTCATGGAATTCTTTAAACTCAATTTTAAGGCACTTAGAAGCATTTTAGAGCGATTCTAGCTTTAATTCGTGATCATTACTAAAATTTCCATGTAACCCAAATTTCGTTTTTTAAATTATGGTCTTGCTAAACTTTAAAGTCAATTTTAAGGCACTTAGAAGCATTTTAGAGCGATTTTATATTTAATTAAGTTTTTATAATTTTTGTCATGGAAATCTTTAAACTCAATTTTAAGTCACTTAGAAGCGTCTTAGAGCGATTCTAGCTTTAATTCGTGATCATTACTAAAATTTCAATGTAGCCCAAATTTTGTTTTTTAAATTATGGTCTTGCTAAACTTCAAAGTCAATTTTAAGGCACTTAGAAGCATTTTAGAGCGATTTTATATTTAATAAAGTTTTTCTAATTTTTGTCATGGAATTCTTTAAACTCAATTTTAAGGCACTTAGAAGCGTCTTAGAGCGATTCTAGCTTTAATTCGTGATCACTACTAAAATTTAAAAAAAAAACATGTAACCCAAATTTCGTTTTTTAAATTATGGTCTTGCTAAACTGTAAAGTAAGTTTTAAGGCACTTAGAAGCATTTTAGAGCGATTTTATATTTCATTAAGTTTTTATAATTTTTGTCATGGAATTCTTTAAACTCAATTTTAAGGCACTTAGAAGCGTCTTAGAGCGATTCTAGCTTTAATTCGTGATCACTACTAAAATTTCCATGTAACCCAAATTCCGTTTTTTAAATAATGATCTTGCTAAACTGTAAAGTAAGTTTTAAGGCACTTAGAAGCATTTTAGAGCGATTTTATATTTCATTAAGTTTTTATAATTTTTGTCATGGAATTCTTTAAACTCAATTTTAAGGCACTTAGAAGCGTCTTAGAGCGATTCTAGCTTTAATTCGTGATCACTACTAAAATTTCCATGTAACCCAAATTTTGTTTTTTAAATTATGGTCTTGCTAAACTTTAAAGTCAATTTTAAGGCACCTAGAAGCATTTTAGAGCGATTCTAGCTTTAATTCGTGATCATTACTAAAATTTCCATGTAACCCGAATTTTGTTTTTTAAATTATGGTCTTGCTAAACTTTAAAGTCAATTTTAAGGCACATAGAAGCATTTTAGAGCGATTTTATATTTAATTAAGTTTTTATAATTTTTGTCATGGAAATCTTTAAACTCAATTTTAAGTCACTTAGAAGCGTCTTAGAGCGATTCTAGCTTTAATTCGTGATCACTACTAAAATTTCCATGTAACCCAAATTTTGTTTTTTAAATTATGGTCTTCCTAAACTTTAAAGTCAATTTTAAGGCACTTAGAAGCATTTTAGAGCGATTTTATATTTAATTAAGTTTTTATAATTTTTGTCATGGAAATCTTTAAACTCAATTTTATGTCACTTAGAAGCGTCTTAGAGCGATTCTAGCTTTAATTCGTGATCACTACTAAAATTTCCATGTAACCCAAATTTTGTTTTTTAAATTATGGTCTTGCTAAACTTTAAAGTCAATTTTAAGGCACTTAGAAGCATTTTAGAGCGATTCTAGCTTTAATTCGTGATCATTACTAAAATTTCCATGTAACACAAATTTTGTTTTTTAAAATATGGTCTTGCTAAACTTTAAAGTCAATTTTAAGGCACTTAGAAGCATTTTACAGCGATTTTATATTTAATTAAGTTTTTATAATTTTTGTCATGGAATTCTTTAAACTCAATTTTAAGGCACTTAGAAGCGTCTTAGAGCGATTCTAGCTTTAATTCGTGATCACTACTAAAATTTCCATGTAACCCAAATTTCGTTTTTTAAATTATGGTCTTGCTAAACTTTAAAGTAAGTTTTAAGGCACTTAGAAGCATTTTAGAGCGATTTTATATTTAATTAAGTATTTATAATTTTTGTCATGGAATTCTTTAAACTCAATTTTAAGGCACTTAGAAGCGTCTTAGAGCGATTCTAGCTTTAATTCGTGATCACTACTAAAATTTAAAAAAAAACATGTAACCCAAATTTCGTTTTTTAAATTATGGTCTTGCTAAACTGTAAAGTAAGTTTTAAGGCACTTAGTAGCATTTTAGAGTGATTTTATATTTAATTAAGTTTTTATAATTTTTGTCATGGAATTCTTTAAACTCAATTTTAAGGCACTTAGAAGCGTCTTAGAGCGATTCTAGCTTTAATTCGTGATCATTACTAAAATTTCTATGTAGCCCAAATTTCGTTTTTTAAATTATGGTCTTGCTAAACTTTAAAGTCAATTTTAAGGCACTTAGAAGCATTTTAGAGCGATTTTATATTTAATTAAGTTTTTATAATTTTTGTCATGGAAGGCACTTAGAAGCGTCTTAGAGCGATTCTAGCTTTAATTCGTGATCATTACTAAAATTTCCATGTTACCCAAATTACGTTTTTTAAATTATGGTCTTGCTAAACTTTAAAGTTAGTTTTAAGGCACTTAGAAGCATTTTAGAGCGATTTTATATTTAATTAAGTTTTTGTAATTTTTGTCATGGAATTCTTTAAACTCAATTTTAAGGCACTTAGAAGCGTTTTAGAGCGATTCTAGCTTTAATTCGTGATCATTACTAAAATTTCCATGTAACCCAAATTTCGTTTTTTAAATTATGGTCTTGCTAAACTTTAAAGTAAGTTTTAAGGCACTTAGAAGCATTTTAGAGCGATTTTATATTTAATTAAGTTTTTATAATTTTTGTCATGGAATTCTTTAAACTCAATTTTAAGGCACTTAGAAGCGTCTTAGAGCGATTCTAGCTTTAATTCGTGATCATTACTAAAATTTCCATGTAACCCAAATTTTGTTTTTTAAATTATGGTCTTGCTAAACTTTAAAGTCAATTTTAAGGCACTTAGAAGCATTTTAGAGCGATTTTATATTTAATAAACTTTTTCTAATTTTTGTCATGGAATTCTTTAAACTCAATTTTAAGGCACTTAGAAGCGTCTTAGAGCGATTCTAGCTTTAATTCGTGATCATTACTAAAATTTCCATGTAACCCAAATTTCGTTTTTTAAATTATGGTCTTGCTAAACTTTAAAGTAAGTTTTAAGGCACTTAGAAGCATTTTAGAGCGATTTTATATTTAATTAAGTTTTTATAATTTTTGTCATGGAAATCTTTAAACTCAATTTTAAGTCACTTAGAAGCGTCTTAGAGCGATTCTAGCTTTAATTCGTGATCACTACTAAAATTTCCATGTAACCCAAATTTCGTTTTTTAAATTATGGTCTTGCTAAACTGTAAAGTAAGTTTTAAGGCACTTAGAAGCATTTTAGAGCGATTTTATATTTCATTAAGTTTTTATAATTTTTGTCATGGAATTCTTTAAACTCAATTTTAAGGCACTTAGAAGCGTCTTAGAGCGATTCTAGCTTTAATTCGTGATCACTACTAAAATTTCCATGTAACCCAAATTCCGTTTTTTAAATAATGATCTTGCTAAACTGTAAAGTAAGTTTTAAGGCACTTAGAAGCATTTTAGAGCGATTTTATATTTCATTAAGTTTTTATAATTTTTGTCATGGAATTCTTTAAACTCAATTTTAAGGCACTTAGAAGCGTTTTAGAGCGATTCTAGCTTTAATTCGTGATCACTACTAAAATTTCCATGTAACCCAAATTTTGTTTTTTAAATTATGGTCTTGCTAAACTTTAAAGTCAATTTTGAGGCACTTAGAAGCATTTTAGAGCGATTCTAGCTTTAATTCGTGATCATTACTAAAATTTCCATGTAACCCGAATTTTGTTTTTTAAATTATGGTCTTGCTAAACTTTAAAGCCAATTTGAAGGCACTTAGAAGCATTTTAGAGCGATTTTATATTTAATTAAGTTTTTATAATTTTTGTCATGGAAATCTTTAAACTCAATTTTAAGGCACTTAGAAGCGTCTTAGAGCGATTCTAGCTTTAATTCGTGATCACTACTAAAATTTCCATGTAACCCAAATTTCGTTTTTTAAATTATGGTCTTGCTAAACTTTAAAGTAAGTTTTAAGGCACTTAGAAGCATTTTAGAGCGATTTTATATTTAATTAAGTTTTTATAATTTTTGTCATGGAATTCTTTAAACTCAATTTTAAGGCACTTAGAAGCGTCTTAGAGCGATTCTAGCTTTAATTCGTGATCACTACTAAAATTTCCATGTAACCCAAATTTTGTTTTTTAAATTATGGTTTTGCTAAACTTTAAAGTCAATTTTAAGGCACTTAGAAGCATTTTAGAGCGATTTTATATTTAATTAAGTTTTTATAATTTTTGTCATGGAAATCTTTAAACTCAATTTTAAGTCACTTAGAAGCGTCTTAGAGCGATTCTAGCTTTAATTCGTGATCATTACTAAAATTTCAATGTAGCCCAAATTTTGTTTTTTAAATTATGGTCTTGCTAAACTTCAAAGTCAATTTTAAGGCACTTAGAAGCATTTTAGAGCGATTTTATATTTAATAAAGTTTTTCTAATTTTTGTCATGGAATTCTTTAAACTCAATTTTAAGGCACTTAGAAGCGTCTTAGAGCGATTCTAGCTTTAATTCGTGATCACTACTAAAATTTAAAAAAAAAACATGTAACCCAAATTTCGTTTTTTAAATTATGGTCTTGCTAAACTGTAAAGTAAGTTTTAAGGCACTTAGAAGCATTTTAGAGCGATTTTATATTTCATTAAGTTTTTATAATTTTTGTCATGGAATTCTTTAAACTCAATTTTAAGGCACTTAGAAGCGTCTTAGAGCGATTCTAGCTTTAATTCGTGATCACTACTAAAATTTCCATGTAACCCAAATTCCGTTTTTTAAATAATGATCTTGCTAAACTGTAAAGTAAGTTTTAAGGCACTTAGAAGCATTTTAGAGCGATTTTATATTTCATTAAGTTTTTATAATTTTTGTCATGGAATTCTTTAAACTCAATTTTAAGGCACTTAGAAGCGTCTTAGAGCGATTCTAGCTTTAATTCGTGATCACTACTAAAATTTCCATGTAACCCAAATTTTGTTTTTTAAATTATGGTCTTGCTAAACTTTAAAGTCAATTTTAAGGCACCTAGAAGCATTTTAGAGCGATTCTAGCTTTAATTCGTGATCATTACTAAAATTTCCATGTAACCCGAATTTTGTTTTTTAAATTATGGTCTTGCTAAACTTTAAAGTCAATTTTAAGGCACATAGAAGCATTTTAGAGCGATTTTATATTTAATTAAGTTTTTATAATTTTTGTCATGGAAATCTTTAAACTCAATTTTAAGTCACTTAGAAGCGTCTTAGAGCGATTCTAGCTTTAATTCGTGATCACTACTAAAATTTCCATGTAACCCAAATTTTGTTTTTTAAATTATGGTCTTCCTAAACTTTAAAGTCAATTTTAAGGCACTTAGAAGCATTTTAGAGCGATTTTATATTTAATTAAGTTTTTATAATTTTTGTCATGGAAATCTTTAAACTCAATTTTATGTCACTTAGAAGCGTCTTAGAGCGATTCTAGCTTTAATTCGTGATCACTACTAAAATTTCCATGTAACCCAAATTTTGTTTTTTAAATTATGGTCTTGCTAAACTTTAAAGTCAATTTTAAGGCACTTAGAAGCATTTTAGAGCGATTCTAGCTTTAATTCGTGATCATTACTAAAATTTCCATGTAACACAAATTTTGTTTTTTAAAATATGGTCTTGCTAAACTTTAAAGTCAATTTTAAGGCACTTAGAAGCATTTTACAGCGATTTTATATTTAATTAAGTTTTTATAATTTTTGTCATGGAATTCTTTAAACTCAATTTTAAGGCACTTAGAAGCGTCTTAGAGCGATTCTAGCTTTAATTCGTGATCACTACTAAAATTTCCATGTAACCCAAATTTCGTTTTTTAAATTATGGTCTTGCTAAACTTTAAAGTAAGTTTTAAGGCACTTAGAAGCATTTTAGAGCGATTTTATATTTAATTAAGTATTTATAATTTTTGTCATGGAATTCTTTAAACTCAATTTTAAGGCACTTAGAAGCGTCTTAGAGCGATTCTAGCTTTAATTCGTGATCACTACTAAAATTTAAAAAAAAACATGTAACCCAAATTTCGTTTTTTAAATTATGGTCTTGCTAAACTGTAAAGTAAGTTTTAAGGCACTTAGTAGCATTTTAGAGTGATTTTATATTTAATTAAGTTTTTATAATTTTTGTCATGGAATTCTTTAAACTCAATTTTAAGGCACTTAGAAGCGTCTTAGAGCGATTCTAGCTTTAATTCGTGATCATTACTAAAATTTCTATGTAGCCCAAATTTCGTTTTTTAAATTATGGTCTTGCTAAACTTTAAAGTCAATTTTAAGGCACTTAGAAGCATTTTAGAGCGATTTTATATTTAATTAAGTTTTTATAATTTTTGTCATGGAAGGCACTTAGAAGCGTCTTAGAGCGATTCTAGCTTTAATTCGTGATCATTACTAAAATTTCCATGTTACCCAAATTACGTTTTTTAAATTATGGTCTTGCTAAACTTTAAAGTTAGTTTTAAGGCACTTAGAAGCATTTTAGAGCGATTTTATATTTAATTAAGTTTTTGTAATTTTTGTCATGGAATTCTTTAAACTCAATTTTAAGGCACTTAGAAGCGTTTTAGAGCGATTCTAGCTTTAATTCGTGATCATTACTAAAATTTCCATGTAACCCAAATTTCGTTTTTTAAATTATGGTCTTGCTAAACTTTAAAGTAAGTTTTAAGGCACTTAGAAGCATTTTAGAGCGATTTTATATTTAATTAAGTTTTTATAATTTTTGTCATGGAATTCTTTAAACTCAATTTTAAGGCACTTAGAAGCGTCTTAGAGCGATTCTAGCTTTAATTCGTGATCATTACTAAAATTTCCATGTAACCCAAATTTTGTTTTTTAAATTATGGTCTTGCTAAACTTTAAAGTCAATTTTAAGGCACTTAGAAGCATTTTAGAGCGATTTTATATTTAATAAACTTTTTCTAATTTTTGTCATGGAATTCTTTAAACTCAATTTTAAGGCACTTAGAAGCGTCTTAGAGCGATTCTAGCTGTAATTCGTGATCATTACTAAAATTTCCATGTAACCCAAATTTCGTTTTTTAAATAATGGTCTTGCTAAACTTTAAAGTAAGTTTTAAGGCACTTAGAAGCATTTTAGAGCGATTTTATATTTAATTAAGTTTTTATAATTTTTGTCATGGAAATCTTTAAACTCAATTTTAAGTCACTTAGAAGCGTCTAAGAGCGATTCTAGCTTTAATTCGTGATCATTACTAAAATTTCCATGTAACCCAAATTTCGTTTTTTAAATTATGGTCTTGCTAAACTTTAAAGTCAATTTTAAGGCACTTAGAAGCATTTTAGAGCGATTTTCTATTTAATATAGTTTTTATAATTTTTGTCATGGAATTCTTTAAACTCAATTTTAAGGCACTTAGAAGCGTCTAAGAGCGATTCTAGCTTTAATTCGTGATCATTACTAAAATTTCCATGTAACCCAAATTTCGTTTTTTAAATTATGGTCTTGCTAAACTTTAAAGTCAATTTTAAGGCACTTAGAAGCATTTTAGAGCGATTTTATATTTAAATATGTTTTTATAATTTTTGTCATGGAATTCTTTAAACTCAATTTTAAGTCACTTAGAAGCGTCTTAGAGCGATTCTAGCTTTAATTCGTGATCATTACTAGAATTTCCATGTAACCCAAATTTTGTTTTTTAAATTATGGTCTTGCTAAACTTTAAAGTCAATTTTAGGGCACTTAGAAGCATTTTAGAGCGATTCTAGCTTTAATTCGTGATCATTACTAAAATTTCCTTGTAACCCAAATTTTGTTTTTTAAATTATGGTCTTGCTAAACTTTAAAGTCAATTTTAAGGCACTTAGAAGCATTTTAGAGCGATTTTATATTTCATTAAGTTTTTATAATTTTTGTCATGGAATTCTTTAAACTCAATTTTAAGGCACTTAGAAGCGTCTTAGAGCGATTCTAGCTTTAATTCGTGATCATTACTAAAATTTCCATGTAACCCAAATTTCGTTTTTTAAATTATGGTCTTGCTAAACTTTAAAGTAAGTTTTAAGGCACTTAGAAGCATTTTAGAGCGATTCTAGCTTTAATTCGTGATCATTACTAAAATTTCCATGTAACCCAAATTTCGTTTTTTAAATTATGGTCTTGCTAACTTTAAAGTAAGTTTTAAGGCACTTAGAAGCATTTTAGAGCGATTTTATATTTAATTAAGTTTTTATAATTTTTGTCATGGAATTCTTTAAACTCAATTTTAAGGCACTTAGAAGCGTCTTAGAGCGATTCTAGCTTTAATTCGTGATCACTACTAAAATTTCCATGTAACCCAAATTTTGTTTTTTAAATTATGGTCTTGCTAAACTTTAAAGTCAATTTTAAGGCACTTAGAAGCATTTTAGAGCGATTTTATATTTAATTAAGTTTTTATAATTTTTGTCATGGAAATCTTTAAACTCAATTTTAAGTCACTTAGAAGCGTCTTAGAGCGATTCTAGCTTTAATTCGTGATCATTACTAAAATTTCAATGTAGCCCAAATTTTGTTTTTTAAATTATGGTCTTGCTAAACTTCAAAGTCAATTTTAAGGCACTTAGAAGCATTTTAGAGCGATTTTATATTTAATAAAGTTTTTCTAATTTTTGTCATGGAATTCTTTAAACTCAATTTTAAGGCACTTAGAAGCGTCTTAGAGCGATTCTAGCTTTAATTCGTGATCACTACTAAAATTTAAAAAAAAAACATGTAACCCAAATTTCGTTTTTTAAATTATGGTCTTGCTAAACTTTAAAGTCAATTTTAAGGCACTTAGAAGAATTTTAGAGCGATTTTATATTTAATAAAGTTTTTATAATTTTTGTCATGGAATTCTTTAAACTCAATTTTAAGGCACTTAGAAGCGTCTTAGAGCGATTCTAGCTTTAATTCGTGATCACTACTAAAATTTCCATGTAACCCAAATTTCGTTTTTTAAATTATGGTCTTGCTAAACTGTAAAGTAAGTTTTAAGGCACTTAGAAGCATTTTAGAGCGATTTTATATTTCATTAAGTTTTTATAATTTTTGTCATGGAATTCTTTAAACTCAATTTTAAGGCACTTAGAAGCGTCTTAGAGCGATTCTAGCTTTAATTCGTGATCACTACTAAAATTTCCATGTAACCCAAATTCCGTTTTTTAAATAATGATCTTGCTAAACTGTAAAGTAAGTTTTAAGGCACTTAGAAGCATTTTAGAGCGATTTTATATTTCATTAAGTTTTTATAATTTTTGTCATGGAATTCTTTAAACTCAATTTTAAGGCACTTAGAAGCGTTTTAGAGCGATTCTAGCTTTAATTCGTGATCACTACTAAAATTTCCATGTAACCCAAATTTTGTTTTTTAAATTATGGTCTTGCTAAACTTTAAAGTCAATTTTGAGGCACTTAGAAGCATTTTAGAGCGATTCTAGCTTTAATTCGTGATCATTACTAAAATTTCCATGTAACCCGAATTTTGTTTTTTAAATTATGGTCTTGCTAAACTTTAAAGCCAATTTGAAGGCACTTAGAAGCATTTTAGAGCGATTTTATATTTAATTAAGTTTTTATAATTTTTGTCATGGAAATCTTTAAACTCAATTTTAAGGCACTTAGAAGCGTCTTAGAGCGATTCTAGCTTTAATTCGTGATCACTACTAAAATTTCCATGTAACCCAAATTTCGTTTTTTAAATTATGGTCTTGCTAAACTTTAAAGTAAGTTTTAAGGCACTTAGAAGCATTTTAGAGCGATTTTATATTTAATTAAGTTTTTATAATTTTTGTCATGGAATTCTTTAAACTCAATTTTAAGGCACTTAGAAGCGTCTTAGAGCGATTCTAGCTTTAATTCGTGATCACTACTAAAATTTCCATGTAACCCAAATTTTGTTTTTTAAATTATGGTTTTGCTAAACTTTAAAGTCAATTTTAAGGCACTTAGAAGCATTTTAGAGCGATTTTATATTTAATTAAGTTTTTATAATTTTTGTCATGGAAATCTTTAAACTCAATTTTAAGTCACTTAGAAGCGTCTTAGAGCGATTCTAGCTTTAATTCGTGATCATTACTAAAATTTCAATGTAGCCCAAATTTTGTTTTTTAAATTATGGTCTTGCTAAACTTCAAAGTCAATTTTAAGGCACTTAGAAGCATTTTAGAGCGATTTTATATTTAATAAAGTTTTTCTAATTTTTGTCATGGAATTCTTTAAACTCAATTTTAAGGCACTTAGAAGCGTCTTAGAGCGATTCTAGCTTTAATTCGTGATCACTACTAAAATTTAAAAAAAAAACATGTAACCCAAATTTCGTTTTTTAAATTATGGTCTTGCTAAACTGTAAAGTAAGTTTTAAGGCACTTAGAAGCATTTTAGAGCGATTTTATATTTCATTAAGTTTTTATAATTTTTGTCATGGAATTCTTTAAACTCAATTTTAAGGCACTTAGAAGCGTCTTAGAGCGATTCTAGCTTTAATTCGTGATCACTACTAAAATTTCCATGTAACCCAAATTCCGTTTTTTAAATAATGATCTTGCTAAACTGTAAAGTAAGTTTTAAGGCACTTAGAAGCATTTTAGAGCGATTTTATATTTCATTAAGTTTTTATAATTTTTGTCATGGAATTCTTTAAACTCAATTTTAAGGCACTTAGAAGCGTCTTAGAGCGATTCTAGCTTTAATTCGTGATCACTACTAAAATTTCCATGTAACCCAAATTTTGTTTTTTAAATTATGGTCTTGCTAAACTTTAAAGTCAATTTTAAGGCACCTAGAAGCATTTTAGAGCGATTCTAGCTTTAATTCGTGATCATTACTAAAATTTCCATGTAACCCGAATTTTGTTTTTTAAATTATGGTCTTGCTAAACTTTAAAGTCAATTTTAAGGCACATAGAAGCATTTTAGAGCGATTTTATATTTAATTAAGTTTTTATAATTTTTGTCATGGAAATCTTTAAACTCAATTTTAAGTCACTTAGAAGCGTCTTAGAGCGATTCTAGCTTTAATTCGTGATCACTACTAAAATTTCCATGTAACCCAAATTTTGTTTTTTAAATTATGGTCTTCCTAAACTTTAAAGTCAATTTTAAGGCACTTAGAAGCATTTTAGAGCGATTTTATATTTAATTAAGTTTTTATAATTTTTGTCATGGAAATCTTTAAACTCAATTTTATGTCACTTAGAAGCGTCTTAGAGCGATTCTAGCTTTAATTCGTGATCACTACTAAAATTTCCATGTAACCCAAATTTTGTTTTTTAAATTATGGTCTTGCTAAACTTTAAAGTCAATTTTAAGGCACTTAGAAGCATTTTAGAGCGATTCTAGCTTTAATTCGTGATCATTACTAAAATTTCCATGTAACACAAATTTTGTTTTTTAAAATATGGTCTTGCTAAACTTTAAAGTCAATTTTAAGGCACTTAGAAGCATTTTACAGCGATTTTATATTTAATTAAGTTTTTATAATTTTTGTCATGGAATTCTTTAAACTCAATTTTAAGGCACTTAGAAGCGTCTTAGAGCGATTCTAGCTTTAATTCGTGATCACTACTAAAATTTCCATGTAACCCAAATTTCGTTTTTTAAATTATGGTCTTGCTAAACTTTAAAGTAAGTTTTAAGGCACTTAGAAGCATTTTAGAGCGATTTTATATTTAATTAAGTATTTATAATTTTTGTCATGGAATTCTTTAAACTCAATTTTAAGGCACTTAGAAGCGTCTTAGAGCGATTCTAGCTTTAATTCGTGATCACTACTAAAATTTAAAAAAAAACATGTAACCCAAATTTCGTTTTTTAAATTATGGTCTTGCTAAACTGTAAAGTAAGTTTTAAGGCACTTAGTAGCATTTTAGAGTGATTTTATATTTAATTAAGTTTTTATAATTTTTGTCATGGAATTCTTTAAACTCAATTTTAAGGCACTTAGAAGCGTCTTAGAGCGATTCTAGCTTTAATTCGTGATCATTACTAAAATTTCTATGTAGCCCAAATTTCGTTTTTTAAATTATGGTCTTGCTAAACTTTAAAGTCAATTTTAAGGCACTTAGAAGCATTTTAGAGCGATTTTATATTTAATTAAGTTTTTATAATTTTTGTCATGGAAGGCACTTAGAAGCGTCTTAGAGCGATTCTAGCTTTAATTCGTGATCATTACTAAAATTTCCATGTTACCCAAATTACGTTTTTTAAATTATGGTCTTGCTAAACTTTAAAGTTAGTTTTAAGGCACTTAGAAGCATTTTAGAGCGATTTTATATTTAATTAAGTTTTTGTAATTTTTGTCATGGAATTCTTTAAACTCAATTTTAAGGCACTTAGAAGCGTTTTAGAGCGATTCTAGCTTTAATTCGTGATCATTACTAAAATTTCCATGTAACCCAAATTTCGTTTTTTAAATTATGGTCTTGCTAAACTTTAAAGTAAGTTTTAAGGCACTTAGAAGCATTTTAGAGCGATTTTATATTTAATTAAGTTTTTATAATTTTTGTCATGGAATTCTTTAAACTCAATTTTAAGGCACTTAGAAGCGTCTTAGAGCGATTCTAGCTTTAATTCGTGATCATTACTAAAATTTCCATGTAACCCAAATTTTGTTTTTTAAATTATGGTCTTGCTAAACTTTAAAGTCAATTTTAAGGCACTTAGAAGCATTTTAGAGCGATTTTATATTTAATAAACTTTTTCTAATTTTTGTCATGGAATTCTTTAAACTCAATTTTAAGGCACTTAGAAGCGTCTTAGAGCGATTCTAGCTTTAATTCGTGATCATTACTAAAATTTCCATGTAACCCAAATTTCGTTTTTTAAATTATGGTCTTGCTAAACTTTAAAGTAAGTTTTAAGGCACTTAGAAGCATTTTAGAGCGATTTTATATTTAATTAAGTTTTTATAATTTTTGTCATGGAAATCTTTAAACTCAATTTTAAGTCACTTAGAAGCGTCTTAGAGCGATTCTAGCTTTAATTCGTGATCACTACTAAAATTTCCATGTAACCCAAATTTCGTTTTTTAAATTATGGTCTTGCTAAACTGTAAAGTAAGTTTTAAGGCACTTAGAAGCATTTTAGAGCGATTTTATATTTCATTAAGTTTTTATAATTTTTGTCATGGAATTCTTTAAACTCAATTTTAAGGCACTTAGAAGCGTCTTAGAGCGATTCTAGCTTTAATTCGTGATCACTACTAAAATTTCCATGTAACCCAAATTCCGTTTTTTAAATAATGATCTTGCTAAACTGTAAAGTAAGTTTTAAGGCACTTAGAAGCATTTTAGAGCGATTTTATATTTCATTAAGTTTTTATAATTTTTGTCATGGAATTCTTTAAACTCAATTTTAAGGCACTTAGAAGCGTTTTAGAGCGATTCTAGCTTTAATTCGTGATCACTACTAAAATTTCCATGTAACCCAAATTTTGTTTTTTAAATTATGGTCTTGCTAAACTTTAAAGTCAATTTTGAGGCACTTAGAAGCATTTTAGAGCGATTCTAGCTTTAATTCGTGATCATTACTAAAATTTCCATGTAACCCGAATTTTGTTTTTTAAATTATGGTCTTGCTAAACTTTAAAGCCAATTTGAAGGCACTTAGAAGCATTTTAGAGCGATTTTATATTTAATTAAGTTTTTATAATTTTTGTCATGGAAATCTTTAAACTCAATTTTAAGGCACTTAGAAGCGTCTTAGAGCGATTCTAGCTTTAATTCGTGATCACTACTAAAATTTCCATGTAACCCAAATTTCGTTTTTTAAATTATGGTCTTGCTAAACTTTAAAGTAAGTTTTAAGGCACTTAGAAGCATTTTAGAGCGATTTTATATTTAATTAAGTTTTTATAATTTTTGTCATGGAATTCTTTAAACTCAATTTTAAGGCACTTAGAAGCGTCTTAGAGCGATTCTAGCTTTAATTCGTGATCACTACTAAAATTTCCATGTAACCCAAATTTTGTTTTTTAAATTATGGTTTTGCTAAACTTTAAAGTCAATTTTAAGGCACTTAGAAGCATTTTAGAGCGATTTTATATTTAATTAAGTTTTTATAATTTTTGTCATGGAAATCTTTAAACTCAATTTTAAGTCACTTAGAAGCGTCTTAGAGCGATTCTAGCTTTAATTCGTGATCATTACTAAAATTTCAATGTAGCCCAAATTTTGTTTTTTAAATTATGGTCTTGCTAAACTTCAAAGTCAATTTTAAGGCACTTAGAAGCATTTTAGAGCGATTTTATATTTAATAAAGTTTTTCTAATTTTTGTCATGGAATTCTTTAAACTCAATTTTAAGGCACTTAGAAGCGTCTTAGAGCGATTCTAGCTTTAATTCGTGATCACTACTAAAATTTAAAAAAAAAACATGTAACCCAAATTTCGTTTTTTAAATTATGGTCTTGCTAAACTGTAAAGTAAGTTTTAAGGCACTTAGAAGCATTTTAGAGCGATTTTATATTTCATTAAGTTTTTATAATTTTTGTCATGGAATTCTTTAAACTCAATTTTAAGGCACTTAGAAGCGTCTTAGAGCGATTCTAGCTTTAATTCGTGATCACTACTAAAATTTCCATGTAACCCAAATTCCGTTTTTTAAATAATGATCTTGCTAAACTGTAAAGTAAGTTTTAAGGCACTTAGAAGCATTTTAGAGCGATTTTATATTTCATTAAGTTTTTATAATTTTTGTCATGGAATTCTTTAAACTCAATTTTAAGGCACTTAGAAGCGTCTTAGAGCGATTCTAGCTTTAATTCGTGATCACTACTAAAATTTCCATGTAACCCAAATTTTGTTTTTTAAATTATGGTCTTGCTAAACTTTAAAGTCAATTTTAAGGCACCTAGAAGCATTTTAGAGCGATTCTAGCTTTAATTCGTGATCATTACTAAAATTTCCATGTAACCCGAATTTTGTTTTTTAAATTATGGTCTTGCTAAACTTTAAAGTCAATTTTAAGGCACATAGAAGCATTTTAGAGCGATTTTATATTTAATTAAGTTTTTATAATTTTTGTCATGGAAATCTTTAAACTCAATTTTAAGTCACTTAGAAGCGTCTTAGAGCGATTCTAGCTTTAATTCGTGATCACTACTAAAATTTCCATGTAACCCAAATTTTGTT